>CAMRHE010000045.1:3861250-4504791 GCA_947044405.1 Leptodactylus fallax
AGAAAGAAAACATCGCAACATAGACTGAGATTCTTTACTGTAAGAGCAGTGAGGCTATGGAACTCACTGCCAAAGGATGTGGTGATGGTGGATTAATTACGCAAGTTCAAAGTGGGCCTGAATGCCTTTCTTAAATGGAAAAATATTAAGAGTTATGGGTTTATACCGAATGCTGGATTTGGAGTCAGGAAGGATTTTTTTTTTTCTTACATGGGACAATTGGCATCAACCTCATGGGTTGTTTTTTGCCTTCCTCTGGATCAACACTGTGGGGTTATAGGTTGAACTTGATGGACCTGTGTCTTCATCCAATCTCATCTACTATGTAACAGTGTAACTATGTAAGGTGTTATCATTTCTTGCCTGTAACTCTTCACTATCCTGGGAAAACCACAATTTATTCCAGGGCTAAATTTTTTATATCTGGATTACTGATAGGAAATTTCGTATAAATTGCAAACAGTCTGCTGCCTCACTGGATTCTTCATAAGACATTGTTGTTTTGGGTCTGTTGAGAATGTTTCAGCTCAGATACTTTTTTGTATTCAATTTTTCACTCTCTGATTTTTTTGTACATGATAAAACACCATTTCAAACCCTCTGTTCAGGTTTGGGGCCTATTCGACATGCACTATCCTCAGTTCATGCCCTCAGTTCATGAATCCTCCAGACCAGCCCCCACCCCCTTCCCTCTACTTACTGCAATGGGAGTCTGACCTTGGTTTGTCCCTTAGTCCAAAACAGAGAGAATGCACAAAAGCTTTTGTTTCCAGGAGGTGGGCTATAAATTGCTTTTACGCTGGTACCGAGTGCCTTTTCAACTACATGCTCTTATCCAGGAGGTGGACCCTGACTGTTGGAGATGGGGGCAAGAGGAATGTACCTTACCTCACACTCGTCGGTCCGGTAAAGATCTGTGATCTTTATGGAGTAATGTACAACATATTGTTTATCAAGTCATAGGAACAACTTTAGATCTTTGGCCAGCATTGTTCATGATCCATTATTATGGCACATATTGTTTATCATGTCAAGGGAATTACTTTAGATCTTTGGCCAGCATTGTTCATGTTCCATCACTGTGAAAGATCTTACATGCAATGCTATGGAAGCAGACATCTCCAGCTATGTACCTTTGGATCTTTATGATCAATTACATAAGGTAGATCTCTTCCATTACTGGCACTATTAGATGCAATTTCAACTTTCAGATAAGTACAGAGATCTTCTTAGAGATTCTTCCTCTTTTTCTTCCTCTGACTTGTTGCCTCTGTGTTCTCTACTCCTGTTTATCCATCTTCCTCTCCCTTCTGGGAATAGTTGTGGGTGTGCAGTTGGAGTTGTATGTTTAATTCCTTCACTCTGCAGGCATTTTTCGATTTTCCTTTTTGAATATTCCATTCCGAACCCCATAACTTTTTTCTTTTTCTGCTCAAAGAGCCATATGAGGGCTTAATGTTTGCGGAACAAATTGGAATTCATAACAGCAACATTTAATATTCTGTACAATGTACTGGGAAACTGGAAAAAAAAAATTTGAATTGGGTGGTATTGGAGAAAAACAGCATTTGTGCAACAGACTTTGTTTTTATGGATTTCATTTTGCAGCCAAAATAACATGTCACCTGTATTCTATGGCTAGTTATGATTCCGGGGATAGCAAATTTAGGCTAAAGCCCCACATTGTGATAACGCAGCTTTTTTGTTGGAGATTTTGCTGCAGTTTTTTTAACCAAAGTCAGGAGTGGATTGAGCAGAAGGGAGAAGTATAAGTTCTACTTATATATTTTCTGGTCCTTTTGTAGCCATTCCTGGTTTTGGCTCAAAAAAACCGCAGCAAAAACTGCAACAAAAAAAATGTGCATTTCCACAACATGTAGTCTCAGCCTTATATAGTTTTATTTATATTTTAACCTCTTAAAAAAAAAAAAAAAAACTTTGCAAAAAAATAAAATTCTTGGCTTCGCCATATTCTGACACCTGTAACTTTTTAATATTTCCGTGTATGGGGGTTCATAAGGTGTATTTTTTTATCGGGCCATATGTACATTTTAGATATACAGGTGCATCTCAATAAATTAGAATATTGAAACGTTCATTCATTTCAGTGATTCAATAATTCAATTCATAATCAGCAGTCTTCCATGATTTTGTGTCCTACTGAACCAGACTGAGGGACCATTTAAAGGCTTAGGAAACCTTGGCAGGTGACACACTGAATTTACAATACTGAACTTTTTTACAATATTCAAATTTTCTTAGATTTTGGTTTTCATTACCTGTAATCCATAATCGACATTTACAGAAATAAAACACTTGAAATAGAACACTCTGTGTGTAAAGAATCTAGAAAATATAGGAGGTCACTTTTTAAATTTAATTACTGTAAGAAATAAACGAATTTAGAAACTTAAGACTATCGCAGTGTTACATCCGCACCCGTTTAAACGTCTGCGCCATCCGGCTGCATGCTGAGGCGCAGGAGGTGGGTCTGGCTGTGAAAACCAAGGTGACCCATCTCCTTCACCTTGGTTTTCCTCTTCTCCACTAATAGTTAATTTTAGCCTTACCTGTGTGATTGGCAGCCTTTCATCCTATCAAGTCTGGGGCGGGTTCTTCCTTCCTATTTATAGTTTGCTCACATTCACATTGGCGCTTGCTATTGCTTCGTGCGTACTGACTATTACTCCTTGCTGTTTTGTTACCTGTATTCCTATTCCTGACCTCTGGCTTTGACTTTGACTATTCTTTTGAATTTTGATTCTGTACTGCATTGCTCGACTGTTACCGACCCCTTGGCTAGCTGACCTCCCTTTCTTGTTGTTTGTCCTGTCTGCGTTCTGTGTTGTAACTTATATTAAGAAGGGATTGTTGACCAGTTGCTGGCTGTCACCTAGGACAGATCAGGCAAGTTAGCCAGGGACAGTGGGGGGGGGGGGGGGTTCAGCTTAGGGTTCACTGTCTTGTTGTGCCCCTCCCCCCAGGGTTCACCAGCAGCTACTGGGGAATCGCTCATCTAGCAATTCCCTTACAAGCAGGCTCTAAAAGTGTCTCGATGTGAGATAGATTTGGCTCATCTTGTTACACATGTAAACCACTTCTTAGTGGACTTATTTAGACCTATATTTTATGCCAAATTTTGGTGCAAATTTAGAGCATTTGAAAGCCATGGTCATTTATTTGAAAGCACAATCCTCCTCCTTCTATAAACACACTATTAAGGTATATGAAAAGTGACTAAAACATAAAATAAATCTGACTAAAGGCATGCATGCCAGTTTTTGGACCAAACTGAGACAGAACTAGTGTACATTTAGCTTAGTAAATATTGTATAACACCTCATTGTGTTATACATAAAGCTGGGCTTGCTGGGTTGGAACATAACAAAAAAATTAAACTGCCCCCTCTGCCCCTAAAATGGCATAACACAGTGTAGCAGTTTTGCCCATGGTTCCTATAAAGAAAATGTGTATTATGTATAGCCATTCACTACACACATATATATATTACACTAAATCATTACATTACATCAAATTCACTCACTTCATTCTTCAATATCCTTGAAAACCAGCGCTGTAAATCTTTTCTGTGTTATCTTTTATACATTAAGTGTTAAAGGTCAAGAGTTCTTCAAAAAGCATATATGACTATTTGTTCGTGCTATAACTGTAATAGTGTTTTATTCATTTTCACGGGAAAAGAGAGGGGTTGTCACAGTCTATAGGTTAAATAATGTAGCATAATTGTTGTTTGTGCATTGGGGTCACATAAGTTCATGATCAAAATGTAATATATCCACACAAGTAAAGAAATGTAGGAATTAAATCAAGAAATAATGCAACATGGGTGGAGTTCTAATCTGTTTTATGAAAAAAAAAAGATTTTAAAAATATCTATCTGTTTGTATATATACTGTATATATGTAGAACTATATTGACTCACAGATATCACACTGTGAATACTGTAAAAACAATAAAAATCATCCAGAATTTCTAATTATTCTCTGTTCCCCCCAAAAAAAAATCAAAAAAGTTTTAATGTGGCCAAAATGGTTCCATTAAGACGTACAACTTGCCCCGTAAAAAGCAAGCTTGAGTGACAATAATGAGTTAGTGATAAAGCCAGCCAACAAAAGGAGAAACATTGTTGTCATGACTTGCAAATATGTACAGGAGGCGAGGTGCCAGTTAGGTGATACAACTGTGTATAGAGCTTTGGCCAAAGATCCTACGACTATGTATCAGAATTCATTAAGTTCACTCTTGAGATATGGGGTGGAAAAGGAACTCATGACTAAGATGTCATGTGACAAATCCATTTTTGTAACATATCCAGGTGAACTGGGTGAATATCTGGGTGAACTTATCGCATGTTACATAGTTACATAGTTAGTATGGTTGAAAAAAGATATATGTCCATCAAGTTCAGCTAGGGGATGGGAAACGTCAAGACAGTCTATACATTCCCATAACCATCAATGCTATTTTGCTCTAAAAAGGCATCTAATCTATTTTTGAAGCTGTTGGCTATGACTGCTGTGACCAGTACCTGGGGTAGGCTATTCCACAGATTCACAATTCTTACAGTGAAGAAGCTTTTTTACTGAAATGGAGGGAGTACCCCCTTGTCTTTTGAGGGGACTTTACATGGAACAGCTTTTCCCCATACTCCTTGTCTGAACCATTTATATATTTATATAGGTTTATCGCATCTTTTCTTAAATGCCTCTTCTACAGACTAAACAAATTTAACTCTTTTAGTTTCTCCTCATAACTGAGGTCCTCCATGCCCCTTATAAGTTTTGTGGCCCTCCATGAAACCTTTTCCAACTCTAGGACATCCTTTCTATAAACTGGTGCCAAGAACTGAACTGCATAATCCAGATGGAGCTGCACCATTGTCTTATAAAGTGGTAATATTACATCCCTATCCATATCCCTTTTAATACGACAGTATCCTGCTGGCCTTCGAAACAGCTGATTGACATTGCATGCTGTTATTTAATCTATGATCTACAAGTAAACCCAGGTCCTTCTCCACCATTGACTGTCCCAGCTTTACTCCCCGTAGGACATAAGTTGCATGTTGATTATTTTTACCCAGATGCCTAACTTTACATTTATCCACATTGAGCCTCATTTGCCAAGAAGGGGCCGGACCGGCGGGTGCAGTCTAAGGGGAGGCCCACATGATGGGGGCGCGTCTGGACTGCAGCCATTAGTCCATAGTACAAAGGAGGTTGGTAAAGGAAGCAAGTTGGGTTGCGGAGGCAGACTTTATATAGGAAAGCCCGGAAAAAGTAACGGCAGTCGCCGTGAGGAAGAGGAAGAGGGGAATCTCCGCGGCGGTTTTTTGTTGGAGTCAGTTCTATCATGGCGTCTCTCGATCATTTGTTGGCACAACTGCGTGCCTCAGCCGAGGAACGAGGATCAGAGTGGCTGCAGGCTCAGCTCACGAGCCTGCTACAGGGGCCTGGGGTGCCGCCGGCTGCAGCTCCCCCCACATCTCCAAGACGGCCGCGGAGTCCAACCGAGGCCCCGTGAGTCCAGCACCGCAGTCGGAGCACCTCTAGGGACCCTCCGACCTGGGACACTGGTAGGTACGCTGCCTCCAGGCAGTCCCGGGGAGGAATCCGGGTGGGCGGCGGGACTCGCAGCAGAGGGGCAGGCCGCGCCTCTGCCATTAGATGTCGGCGTTGGGGGTTCTGGACCAGGAGCGGCAGGCGCGCAGGGGGGAAGATCCTCACCTTGAGCCTACCCAGCAAGCCGAAGCAGTGACAGCAGCGGGGTCGCAGGACGCGAGCCTCCAGCGGTCTCTTCCGGTCGGACCGTGTCTTACAGCCCAGTCTCCAGCGCACATGTGCAGGTGCAGCCTCCCGCTCCATCGACCTCCTCCTCAGGCAGACGGGGAGGGTTAGGTGACCAGTCTGTGGCGATGCAGTCTGCATTACATAAGAATCCTGGCCGGCCATGTGATGTGATGGCTTCACCTCGTCTGGACTCAGGATGCACGCCTGTTGGGACCAAAGCACCCAGGCAGTCAATAAGGTGTTCCTCTGTACTATCTCCTTCTTTTCCCTTGCTACCTGCCCAGGGTGGGGGGTGGGACATTTTGGGGAGGTGGGTAGGGTTTGGTGGATTTTCTGGGGGTGTTAAGTCAGTTGCTGAGGGCTCCAGCGTTACCATCACTGGTTCCGGTATGGACAGGGGTTGGTTTACTCGGGGTAGGGCCGCCAAGGGGTAGTGGGCCCACCTGAAGCAAGAGGTGAGAGAAAAAATATGGAAAGGGGAGTTTGTGGAAATTTTTTTCTCTACTCCCACTGGAAAGGTTTAACCTCGATAGGGCCAAAAAAGATGAATCCAAAAAAGAGGAGGAGGAGAGGAGGCGGTACCGGTTGATACCGCGTACATTCACCAATTGGTTGCAAGCTTTTGCAGTTTTGGCAAGTGTGATTGGGGAAAAGGCGCCGGAGAATTGCTCCGCCCTTTTCTGTTACATGGACGCCATAGGTGAGGCATATAGAGTCTATGGTGGTCAAGCATGGTTGAGATACGACGAACAATTTCGTCAAAGGAAAGCGGTCAGACCCTGTATCCGGTGGGATCACAAAGATATTGGGTTGTGGCTTAGGGTTACCGCCCCTTCTCGTTCGGGGCAGTCCTTTCAATCGGGTGCCCGGGGCCTTGATGAAGGGTCCTGCAAGTTTGGGGCGAAGTGTAAGTTTAAACATGAATGATCCACTTGTGGGGGGTCCCATGGGACGTCTAGGTGTTTTAAGGGGGGAAAGTCAAAAGGGGGAGACGGTACTAGCAAAGGGGCGGAGTCCGGTCAGGGTGGACGTGATGGGTCAATTTCTAAGTGATTACCCAGATAGGGCGGCAGCGAAACTGTTGTTGGACGGGTTTACTGAAGGGTTTAGGATTCCATTCGTGGAAGGAGAATTTCGGTTTGTTTTGAAGACTCTGCGGTCGGCTTATCAGCATTCACAGGTGATGGCCGAGAAATTGGGGAAGGAGGTGGCCTTGGGGCCGATGGCGGGGCCTTTTTCTGACCCTCCCATTGCCAATTTAAGGGTGTCCCCGTTGGGAGTGGTCCCCAAAAAAGAGCCTAACAAATTTAGGCTCATCCATCACTTGTCATTTCCAAAGGGGAGTTCGGTTAATGATGGCATGTGAAAGATCCTCTGTGCGACAAACCGCTTTGGCCACACCCTGAGTCCTCTTTCATATAAAAACCACACTCACCGCCAGTGAGTGCCAGGTTCACAAGATAAATACAAGACAAGCCTTCTAAATTTTATATATTTATTAACCCATAAATGGGTCGGTATTAAAATCTAACATATACAGTTCAGAACAGATATGCAGATATATGCAAGCATTAACAGTTACTAGTTACAAGATACAGTACAAATAAAATAAAAGGGATTAAAGGTGAAATGATTACTTTACCACACATGTCCTTGATGTGGTTCTATAGTCCAACACTCACACATGGCATGTGTGAGTCACCAGTGGAGGCCGTTTAGCATGTGGCATTAAAACAATAATCCAGCCTGCATGCGTTTCACAGGAATCTCAGCATTAGTCCAATAGTCTCATCACAAAAATCTCCTCATGGTCTGTCTGTAACAACTCTGTAGCATAATCTCCATAGCATAATCTCAGCACAGTCCTCAAAGCATGATCTCCATAGTGTAATCTCCTCCCACAGACCTCTTACCTCATCTTTTATACCCTTTATGCCACCTCCCAGAATGAGGTCACTGGTGACAGTACGTCTGATGAGTTAATTCAATCAAGTCCAGATCTTTTGTATATAGCTGAGACAAAGTGAATTGATACACTGTTATCAGCCATATCTGATCAACAGCCCAGGCTTGAACAATGCACTATTGTTTGATCACTCAGGGCTGTATAGGAATACAATGGAGCCCTATTGTTCCAGCCTGGCCACTACTGCCAATATGCACCTAGGCTTATAGCTGCGCACAGTATGAATGAGTGCAAGCAAGAAGGGAGATCCTATACCCAGAGATCAAAATACATCTGAGTTATAGTCACACATAAGCAGAATCATCACACCTCCCCCTTTAGATGGGGCTCGCAGGAAGTAGGGGCCTATGCCCCTCTTCTGAAAGCACCTCCGCCTCCAGCTTCTCAGGCCCTGGCCCCAAGGCTCCCTCACCTTCCCCCGGGGTCCCAGCAGACTTGGGCCTTGTCAGACTCCGAGGGTGGTTGAGCGCCACGTGCCTTCAATATGTCCAGACTAGGGTCAGCTTGGACATCCTCTCTGAAATCTTGGCTGGAGTGAGACAAAAGAGAGGTGCCTGTCACATAGCTGCCGGCCCCTTCTCTCTCTCTAGTCTGACTAGGGACACTTCTAAGGCCCAGGCTCTGAGCCACGTACACTTGGCTACCTCCTGCCTGTTCTGGGTCTGCTTTCTGAGTGCGGGCATCCCGTAGCTTTACACTCATGACCCCATCCTGGCAACCTCTGCTCTCCTGGCTAACCTTGGCCTGCTCTCTCAGAGTCTCCCCCACACTAGCCGCTAGTTGGGAGAGTTCTAGGGGGATTCTGCACCTCCCCCCTCTGCTTCCAGACCTAGGGGCACCTCTGGTTCTGGCACAGGTATGTTTGGACCCTGTCCTCCCTGTACTTGGGTGGGTGATGGTGATACTTTGGGCAAATGACTGAGATCATGCTTCCCTAAACCATCTCCCCACAATACATTGACAGGTAATACATTGGACATACCCTCTTCTTGGATCACATCTCCAGTACCCCATGCCATCTGAACTTGGGCCATGGGCGCTTCTGGAATAGAACTGGACAGAAGAGACGTGTATGTCTCATACCGGCCGGACTCCTCCAGCTTCAAGGGAGTGAGGCTAGTCATGGCGGTCTCAGCACCGACTCCAGGTGGTGTAGGCAACGGTTCAAGGGTCGGAACGCCCTCCACCCTTGTAGCACTCTGGCTGCGGGCTAACACCGCACTACCAGCAGTCCGTCCCTCACCTGTATCGGCCATGAGATCCCCATAGCCTAACTGACCACCTGGCACATGGTCAGTAGTTGGGTGCTCATCGGATACACTGGGCGAAATAGCAGAAGTCGCTTCCAGTGACTCAGAAGAGCTACCCTGTACATTTTCACAACAAGCATTGGCAATTACATTGACAGTACCTTCATTAGCAATTGTTAATTCACACCGGGCCTCAATGAGATCTATGGTAGACAGATTAACAAGCTGGGAGGGCGACGCCCCCGCAGATGTGGGTGTGTCTACAGACTTAGTCTCATTGGCTCCTAGCACGGGGGTGAACAAAGCATCAATAACATTTGTGCTGAGCTGGATTGCAGGAAGTTCAGTTGCATCTTCCCTGCTCTGAGCTGAAGGCAACTCATTAGCAGGTACACTTACTGCCATGGGAAGTATCTCAGAGGGGGGGTTACGGGCCCTCTCTGCAGATATGATAGACACATTGTCAACATTAGTCATAGACAGTTTATCACAGTAAATTGGGTTGCTCCCCACCCCATATTGGGACACCATAGGTCCTAAATCAGTTCCCAACAGTACATTAGCAGGCAAATCAGTCAATAGTCCCACAGTCCGCATTCCTTTTCCTGCACCCCCATCCAGACACACAGATGGGCCACCTGCTGTGGCTTGAGAAGCAGGGAAGTTCTCAGGGTAGTTGGGGCACTCCTTCTTGAAATGTCCTGTTGGGTTACAGGCATGGCCCCGCCGCACCTCCCCTTGGGGTTTGGGGAAGGTCACTAGGGTGCCCAGACTTCTTGGGACAGGGGAGGGACCACCCGGGGCATAATTTGTCTCACCCGACCTGACGACAGATGGCTGTGGTGAACTCCGGCCTGGCTTCTCCTTCCAACTTGAGGGTCTCTGCAGGGTTGTTGGAGTTTGCGCTTGCTGGGAGATTTCCCCGCCTTTTCAGCTCAAGCTGATACTCCCTCTCGGCCTGTCGCTCAGCAAACTGTCGTTCCCATTCTGCAGCTTTCCTCTCTCTCTCTGCCTGTCGTTCTGCTGCCTCACGATCTGCCTGCCGTTCTGCGGCCTGCCGTTCTTGTTCTACCGCTTCCAGAAAATGGTCCAACACCTGCATGTATGTGTTAGGGTCACTGGTGCCTACTTGCTGTAGGGCCATTTGCCAGTATGAAACTGTTCCCATAGCAAGGCTGGGGTTACTGGTCTCTCCTGGTGAAGTAATCCTTGGGACCGGGCTGCTTGCTGCACTTCCTGGCCTAGTCCCAAAATCAGGACTCTGCATAGCTGTGGCTGCCTCCATTTCAGCCATACGCTCAGGATCTCCAAAAGCCTGGTTCAGCAATTCTTGAGCTCTGCTTCTGAGCCCACTAGCCATCCACTGGTATTTGCCAAATAAAAGATAGGATAGAATACAAAGAGTAAGGGAGGGAACAGCACTGTATCAAACTTTCACTGTATCTAAATGCTTGCTTTAATACCGAGCTTGTCTCATAGGATTACCATAATCCCCAGCATGTGAGTGATAAAGGTCACCAACACACGCCGTTTATCCTAAGATCCCACCGCTCTGCCACCAATGTGAAAGATCCTCCGTGCGCCAAACCGCTTTGGCCCCACCTGAGTCCTCTTTCATATAAAAACCACACTCACCGCCAGTGAGTGCCGGGTTCACAAGATAAATACAAGACAAGCCTTCTAAATTTTATATATTTATTAACCCCTAAATGGGTCGGTATTAAAATCTAACATATACAGTTCAGAACAGATATGCAGATATATGCAAGCATTAACAGTTACTAGTTACAAGATACAGTACAAATAAAATAAAAGGGATTAAAGGTGAAATGATTACTTTACCACACATGTCCTTGATGTGGTTCTATAGTCCAACACTCACACATGGCATGTGTGAGTCACCAGTGGAGGCCGTTTAGCATGTGGCATTAAAACAATAATCCAGCCTGCATGCGTTTCACAGGAATCTCAGCATTAGTCCAATAGTCTCATCACAAAAATCTCCTCATGGTCTGTCTGTAACAACTCTGTAACATAATCTCCATAGCATAATCTCAGCACAGTCCTCATAGCATGATCTCCATAGTGTAATCTCCTCCCACAGACCTCTTACCTCATCTTTTATACCCTTTATGCCACCTCCCAGAATGAGGTCACTGGTGACAGTACGTCTGATGAGTTAATTCAATCAAGTCCAGATCTTTTGTATATAGCTGAGACAAAGTGAATTGATACACTGTTATCAGCCATATCTGATCAACAGCCCAGGCTTGAACAATGCACTATTGTTTGATCACTCAGGGCTGTATAGGAATACAATGGAGCCCTATTGTTCCAGCCTGGCCACTACTGCCAATATGCACCTAGGCTTATAGCTGCGCACAGTATGAATGAGTGCAAGCAAGAAGGGAGATCCTATACCCAGAGATCAAAATACATCTGAGTTATAGCCACACTTAAGCAGAATCATCACACGGCATAAACCCCGATCTCTGTGCCATGATGTATACGTCATTTGATGCTGCCATTGCGTGGGTCGGGAGTTTGGTCAGGGGGCGTTTTGCCGGTACACCTTTTGCCGGTACACCCGGGAAGTTTGCATCTGTTGGGTTGTTTTTGAAATGGGGATTATTTCGTGGATTGATGTTTGCCCATGGGTTGTTCTCTCTCATACTTCGAGGCGTTCAGTACATTCGTGGAATGGGTGGTTCGTCGGGAAGCGGGTTGGGCGTCTGTTATCCATTATTTGGATGACTTTCTTTGCATTGGTCTGAAGGGTTCAGGGGTGTGCTCAGTTATGTTGCATACTTTGGAAAGGGTAGCAAAACAATTTGGAATTCCACTGGCAGCAGAAAAAACAGAGTGGCCAGTTTCAACCCTGACGTTTTTAGGTATTTGTATTGACTCCGAGGCGATGGAGTGTCGCTTTCCAGAAGACAAGTTGGCCCAGTTAAGGGCGGAAGTACAAGGGGCATGTGGGAAAAAGAAGTTGAAACTACGGGAGTTACAATCCTTAGCGTGGGTTTTGGGGCCTATTGCCAAGGAAGATGATGCATTGGTTCCTGGCCCAGTAAGTGGAAAGAAGAAGGTTGGGTGCGGAATCTGGCCTTACTGGAGCTATTCCCGATAGTTGTAGCGTTGTCAGTCTGGGGTGAGCGTTTCTGGAACAAGAAAGTTCAGCTCGACTTTGATAACATGAGAGTAGTCCAGGCAATTAATAATTTGTCAGCTTCGTCGCCTCCAGTTGTTTCTGTGTTACAAAAGTTGGTTTTGCTGTGTTTGTCTTTAAACTCTTGGGTGGTAGCAGTTCATGTTCCAGGGGTGGATAATTGTATTGCTGATGCGCTGTCTCGTTTACAGTGGGATCGATTCCGGGAGCTGGCTCCGGGGGCGGAAAGGGTCGGAGACGTATAGCCGGAGGAACTTTGGGAACTGCCCTTCGGGCAGCGCAAGGTTTGATTGCTTCCTCCCTGGCAAGCGGCACTAGGGCAGCTTACGTGGTTGGGTGGCAGCGTTGGGAGGACTGGACTGGGCTGTTCGGGCCCCAAGTTGAAGGTGAAGAGGCTTTCTTGTTTCTATTAGTGGAGCAATGTAAGGAAGAGGAGTGGTCCGTTGCTCAGGTCAATTGGTTTATGGCAGGGTTGGAATTTGGTTTTCGGTTGCGGGGAATTAGGGATGTCACTAAGGCTTTTCTGGTGGGCAGGTGTTAAAGGGTTGGCGGCCAGGGATCAGCGGCACCCGGTGTCATTTACATTGTTATATGAATTAGGGGTTGCTTTGGAGCGGGTGTGTCATTCGGCTTTTGAGGTCCGTCTGTTTCGCCTGGCATTTGCATTGGCTTTCTTTGGTGCACTTCCTTTGGGGGAACTGGTTAGCTCCTCGACGCGGTGTCCAGGGGGGGTTATTCGCGGACGATGTTGACTTTTATTCGGATAGGCTGGAGTTTCGGATTAGGAGGTCAAAAACTGATCAGGCCGGAAAAGGGGCGAGGGTGGTGTTGTTCACTATTCCGGATTGTAGCATGTGCCCAGTTGGCTGTTTTAGGGATTTTATGTCAGCAGTTAGTTATTCAGGTGAGCCGTTGTTACGGCATCATGACGGTTCGTTTCTGTCCAGGTTTCAGTTTGTGGTGGTTTTCAGGAAATGTTTGGAGGCTTGTGGTTATAACCCAAAAGAATTTGGGGGCCACTCTTTCCATATCGGGTCCGCTACGGAGGCTGCTCGCCGCGGCCTGGGTGATGAGGTGGTTCAGAGGATTGGGAGATGGGAGTTCTGGTGGGGATGGTTGGCATGTTCTCTTGTGTTCTGTTTTTCAGGTAACGGTGCAGTCGAGCTCGTGTGGATTCTGGGCCACTTGTTCGTATTTTGGGGCGCCCTGAGGGCCGCGGTCCTTCCTGACGGTCGCCAATTGGGGTTTCAAAGAGATCAGGTTGTGGTAAGGTGGTTGGGGTTTAGGGGAATGTGCTGGTCCAGGGTCTTAACAGAGTTTCATAGATTCTCACGGTTGGATAGGTCGCCCGATGTGTTGGTCCTTCACGTGGGGGGTAATGACTTAGGTGCATGGCCATTTAGAGAGCTGATACGCGACATCAATTTTGATATGCTTCAGCTGTGGGCAATGTCACCGGGTCTGGTCACGGTCTGGTCAGTACATAGACTTGTATGGAGGGATGCGCGGTCAGTGGATGGTATCAATAAGGCACAGGTAAAGGTAAACAGGGTGGTGGAACAGTTCTTTAAGTGGAATGGTTTTGTGGCAGTTAGGCATAAAGAGCTAAAGTCGGGCGAGGGGAATTTCTGGCGGAGGGATGGGGTGCACCTAACGCGGTCGGTACTGACCTTTGGAGCTTGGCGATTCAGGACGGAATTGAGGTGGCTTTGCGGGTGTGGAGGGACGCGAGGCCTTGAGGGAGTCAAGGTTTGTGTTGATGGCAGGGGGTCCTCGGAGTTGGGAAGGATGTATGTGGTGGTATGGTTGGGGGGGAGCCATAAGGCTCTGGACTCCCCAAGCAACGGCATCGCTAGAACTGGAATTGAGCTGGCCTGAGAACGGGGGATCTGTTAGATGATTCCTTGCTCACCTGGGACTGGTGAGTTGGTGCCTCCGAGCTGGGCGTACGGCTGGAGGTAAACACAAAAATTGGGCTATTCAGGCCAGAATGTTGGCTCCGAGGACCTCCTTAGTTTATTATGTTTACAATGCTCAGGAATTTATATATGATTATTTATGTTATTGTTTGTTAATAAAAATGGCTGCTGTGGCCAATTTATTCCATCCAATGGTCTTGAGTCTTTATTGATCTAGGTGGGTGGTGTGAGTTAAATAGAGGAGGGACTAGATGGTGTCACGTCATGTGAATGCCCAAACACTCAGTTTATCCAAGTCTGCTTGTAACCTACGTACATCCTCTACAGACTGTACTGTACTACATAGCTTGGTGTCATCTGCAAAAACAGAGACAGTTCTTTTAATCTCATCTTCTATATCATTAATAAATAAGTTAAATAACAGCAGACCCAGCACTGAACCCTGGGATACACCAGTTATAACAGAGGACCAGTCTGAGCTGCAGTCATTGATCATAACTCTCTGGATACGATCCTTTAACCAGTTTTCAATCCAATTACAAACTATATTTTCCAAGCAAATGGACCCTATTTCACCCATTAAACCTCTATGAGGGACAGCGTCAAACACCTTTGCAAAGCCCAGGAACACTACATCCACAGCCTCCCCTCTGTCCAGACTTCTACTCACCTCTTCATAAAAGAAAATCAGGTTAGTCTGATAACTTCTGTCTTTAGTAAAACCATGCTGTCACTTATAATATTATGTACAGTCACATACTTCTGTATATAGTCACTTAAGAGCCCTTCAAACTGTTTCCCCACAATGGATGTTAAGCTCACTGGTCTGTGATTACCTGGGGTAGTACCTGAGCCCTTTTTGAAAGTGGAAATATTATGTGTAGCTAGTTCGGCTGCACAGGGGCCAGGATGGGAGGGGGGCCCACTCAGGTGTAACAAAAGCATTAAATACTTCCGTGCTGCACATTGGGTATATACGTCTGGATAGTGGTTGTCTTGTTCTGCAAGAACACACCAGTATACCCTTGCAGTTTTTAACAGCTGCATGAAATTGTGCAGCTGCAGAAGCAAGGAGCCGGCTGTAACTACAGCCGGATCTCCTCTCTGTCGTGGCGGTCACATGATCAGAGACTGTAAGAGCTGCTGGTTCCTAGAGGACCCAGATCAGCTCAGCAGTCATAAGCAGGAGGCTGCATTCCTCCTGTAACTGGGGCTAAATGTATCAGCCCCAGCTACAGGGGAAATCAGTCTCCCCAACCAAAAAAAGTGTTCAGATGACCCCAAAGGTCTATTATGACCTTATGGAGACACAATGTAAAAAATAAATAAATAGAAAAGTAAAAAATAAAAATTAAAGTAAAATAATTTAAAAAATAAATAAATACGCCAATATCACACCCACATCAAAGGATCTAGCCCTACCGGCGACACAATACAAATGAAAAATTACCAGAGAGGAAAATCTATGTTAAAAAGTTTTTAGTACCACTTTCTGCTAGTAAAAAAAAAAAGGAAGTGAAATGTGAAAAACAGACACGTTTTTCCTCCTCTTTTGCTTATATTTTTCTGGATATAAAAAAAAACCCCAAAAAACCATGCAAAAATAAAAACAACATAAAAATAAAGCTTTATGTGTCACCGAAAAAAGACACTAAAATTAGTTGAATAATTCAAATGATAAAAATGTTATAGCCCTCAAAACCACACATACGAAAAACACGAAAATGTGTCTGGTCCTGAACCAGAGAAATTGACCCGGTGCTGAAGTGGTTAAACAACATATGAGAAGCAAAGGGGCCCATTCCTCTCTGTGTGAGCAGTCAAAAACACATGCCACACAGGGAGCCCGGAGATGGAGGGGAGGGGTCTGCCACAGCCCTGTATCAATAGAGCAGCCAGCGTTACTGTCCTGTGGCTAATTCAGAGCACAGACGGGTGGTATACTGAGGGAGGTTTCTGCCAGGCAAATTTATTGGATTACAAGTAAAGCTTCTAAAATACCATTACAAAGCAGCAAACAGCTATGTGAAGCTGCTGGTGCGATCTTCATGGTGTAGGATCCTCCAGAGGCTTGCAATTTTGCATAGACCTACTATTCGGTCACCCCTAAACAGGGGTCACAAGCAGAAATGGTTGCAGTGGGCCCAGACACACATGCAGACCAATTATGAAAGTCTTGTTTACTGATGAGTGATGGGCAATCCTGGATGGTCCAGCTACATGGACTAGTGGATGATTGGTGGATGGCCACCAAGTCTCAACAAGGCTGTCAAGTAAGCAAGGAGGTGATCGAGTCATGTTTTGGGCTGGAATCATTGGAGAGAGCTGATAAGCCCCTTTAGGGTCCCTGAAAATGACTTCTGCAAAGTATACAGTATAAAGTTTCACTTAAAGAGAGCCTTAAAGAGGCACAGCTTGTTCATAAATCTCTCTTATGGTGGGGAGGTGAAGACATCTAGAATTTGCGCCATCTGGAATAGTAGTTCTGCAGTTGACACAATTTCCGTCAGTATATTTTGGTGCTTGCAAAACTGCTCACTTTTCCCATGGAAAGTAGATTCAAAACTGTTACACTCACAGCTGATCTCTATATTAGAGACATTGATCCCAATTTCAATTGTTAGTGTAATAGTTTCGAATTATATCTATTTTGTCCAGGATAAGCACTTGTGTGTATTCATTCCATGTTTTACAGATATATTGGGGGAGATTTATCTATCAAGTTGGGAATATATCCATCCATGTGTCTAGATGGATATCTACACCAGCATGCAGCTGAAAATTGACATGAATGATCTGGTGGCATCAGGGCTGGCTCCAGGGTGATGTGAGCCTTCTGGTGACAGAGTCTCAGTGGGTCTCTTTGTGGCATGGTAAAAAACACGACGTAAGCTTTCTTTTGTCATGCTTTTTTACTTTTACTACAGAAGAAAAAGTCCTGAATGCACAACTTTTTCTTCTGTCAGAAAAAATATGACAGAAGATACAACCAGAAGTTACAGCAGTAGACGGGGAGTGTGTGCAGCTATTCCTATTCAAGTAATGGGAGTGGTTGCATACGCTCCCTGTCCATTGCTGTAACTTCTGATGTCCAGAGGGTGCTGCAACAGCTGAACTGTGTCCTGGTTGTCAGACCCCAACAGATCCCATAATGATGACTTATCCCGTGGATAGGTCATCAGTATGAAAAATCATTATGGGACCAGAAAAGCCTCTTAATTAACTCCAGGGGGAGGAGAAGTAGTCAGCCCAGACATTTTTTCCAGGGTAATTTTGAGGAGGTAAGGTCACTAGCAGGAGGATTCAGGGAAAGTGCTGCACCAGCAGGGGTCTCTGAAGTTATGGGGGAGCATCTGCATGGGGTTTGAGAAGGGGGTGCACCAGCAGAAGGCACTGAGGAGTGAGGAGACGTCAGCCTAAAAAAGGTGCTGCAGTGCCTCACCCCTGACTTCACAGCGACACCTTCATTACCTACATACAGTGGCAGCAGGCTATGCTCTCCGGTCTGTGACAGCTACGTGACTCTGATTTCCACAGGCCGCCAGCAACAGTTACTCACACAGAGGATTCCTACCTCACCCGGCTTCTCTTGGTTGCTGCTGTATAACTAGCAGCCTTGGTATCCAGCACCGGCCCTACTTGAGATCTGCCATGTCGTGAGATAAGATGACACCGATATCACAACATGACAGTTGAAATCAGCTTGGTGACAGAGAATTCAGTAGCACAGAATAAGACTGGAGATAGAGGGGAACTCTGGCAACCCATGCACACAGTTTTAATTGTGTCGTTGCCCCAAATGTCCTGCAATTAAAACTGTTGCAAGGCCAAGAAGATGAAGTGAAGCAGTCAGCACCCAGCAGCTGAGTGGGCCCCCGCAGGAGCATGGGCCTTCGGCACTGCATACATACTGCAAGCCCCCTCTTTGGAAAGTGGTGATGGCAGATTAAAAACTCCATTGGCATAACATTTTTGTGCCAATAGTGTATAAAAAGCCAGAAACCAGGGCATATTTACACCCAAAATATTCTGTAGGGCATAATACATTTGCCCCATTGTTTACAGTTCATAGATTGCTTTATTCTCTGGATGTATTGAATCAAACACACAAAGGTAGGGTGTGTAAACCAGTGGACATCCTGGGGACGGGCATCGAGATTGTGAACACCTATAAGTACCTGGGTTTGCTCCTTAATAATAAGCTGGACTGGGCAGATCATATGGAGGCCCTGTACAGGAAGGGCCACAGCAGGCTCTACCTGCTTAGGAAGCTGAGAGCCTTTGGAATCCGGGGGGCACTTCTTAGGACTTTCTTCAACTCGGTAGTGGCATTAGCCATCTTCTTTGGAGTGGCCTGCTGGGGGAGCAGTATATCAACCAGGGACAGAAATAAACTTGACAAGCTGATTAGAAGGGCCAGCTCTGTCCTGGGGAGCCCACTGGACCCAGTGCAGGTGGTGGGTGACAGAAGGATACTGTCCGTGGTGAGCTCCATGCGGGAGAAGAAGTCCCATCCCATGCATGAGACCGTGATTGCGCTGGGCAGTACTGTCAGTGACCGACTGCTCCACCCTAGGTGTGAGAAGGAGCGCTTTCGGAAGTCTTTCCTCCCCACCGCGGTTAGGCTGTACAACCAACACCGACCTAAGCGGAGATCATTACATACAGAGAACTGAAATATCTCTCTGCCTGTTAAATCCTCCCCCCCCCCCCCCCTCTGCTACGTCCTATCTGTCTGTCTGCTATTAATGTAAGGCCTCTCACCTTGGAACATTCCTGTACTTGTTGTATTTGTATTTGTATCTGCTTATCTTATCTTATCTTTGCTGCTGTAACACACTGAATTTCCCCACTGTGGGACTATTAAAGGACTATTATTATTATTAATGCAGATTCTGGAAAGTTGAGCATGTTAAAGCATCATTTGACCCAACACCAATTATTATATAAAATAACAAAACATGTATACAGTGCCTTGTGAAAGTATTCGGCCCCCTTGAACTTTTCAACCTTTTGCCACATTTCAGGCTTCAAACATAAGGATATAAAATTTAAATTTTTTGGTGAAGAATCAACAACAAGTGGGACACAATCGTGAAGTGGAACGAAATTTATTGAATATTTTAAACTGTTGTAAAAAATAAAAAACTGAAAAGTGGGGTGTGCCAAATTATTCGGCCCCCTTTAGTTTATACTTAGTAGCGCCACCTTTTGCTGCGATTACAGCTGCAAGTTGCTTGGGGTATGTCTCTATCAGTTTTGCACATCGAGAGACTGAAATTCTTGCCCAACAGCTCGAGCTCAGTGAGGTTGGATGGAGAGCGTTTGTGAACAGCAGTTTTCAGCTCTTTCCACAGATTCTCGATTGGATTCAGGTCTGGACTTTGACTTGGCCATTCTAACACCTGGATACCTTTATTTGTGAACCATTCCATTGTAGATTTTGCTTTATGTTTGTGATCATTGTCTTGTTGGAAGATAAATCTCCGTCCCAGTCTCAGGTCTTTTGCAGAGTCCAACAGGTTTTCTTCCAGAATGGTCCTGTATTTGGCTCCATCCATCTTCCCATCAATTTTAACCATCTTCCCTGTCCCTGCTGAAGAAAAGCAGGTCCAAACCATGATGCTGCCACCACCATGTTTGACAGTGGGGATGGTGTGTTCAGGGTGATGAGCTGTGTTGCTTTTACGCCAAACGTATTGTTTTGTATTGTGGCCAAAAAATTCGATTTTGGTTTCATCTGACCAGAGCACCTTCTTCCACATGTTTGGTGTGTCTCCCAGGTGGCTTGTGGCAAACTTTAAATGAGACTTTTTATGGATATCTTTGAGAAATGGCTTCTTGCCACTCTTCCATAAAGGCCAGATTTGTGCAGTGTACGACTGATTGTTGTCCTATGGACAGACTCTCCCACCTCAGCTGTAGATCTCTGCAGTTCATCCAGAGTGATCATGGGACTCTTGGCTGCATCTCTGACCAGTCTTCTCCTTGTTTGAGATGAAAGTTTAGAGGGACGGCCGGGTCTTGGTAGATTTGCAGTGGTCTGATACTCCTTCCATTTCAATATTATCGCTTGCACAGTGCTCCTTGGGATGTTTAAAGTTTGGGAAATCTTTTTGTATCCAAATCCGGCTTTAAACTTCTCCACAACAGTATCACGGACCTGCCTGGTGTGTTCCTTGGTCTTCATGATGCTCTCTGCGCTTTAAACAGAACCCTGAGACTATCACAGAGCAGGTGCATTTATACGGAGACTTGATTACACACAGGTGGATTATATTTATCATCATCAGTCATTTAGGACAACATTGGATCATTAAGAGATCCTCCCTAAACTTCTGGAGTGAGTTTGCTGCACTGAAAGTAAAGGGGCCGAATAATATTGCACGCCCCACTTTTCAGTTTTTTATTTTTTTACAAAAGTTTAAAATAACCCATAAATTTCGTTCCACTTCACAATTGTGTCCCACTTGTTGTTGATTCTTCACCAAAAAATTTAAATTTTATATCTTTATGTTTGAAGCCTGAAATGTGGCAAAAGGTTGAAAAGTTCAAGGGGGCCGAATACTTTCGCAAGGCACTGTACATTGGTAGAAATGTGTGTGACAAGAAATACAGATATATGGATATACATCATTTTGCTTTTTTTTGTTTTTTTTTAAACATCATAGTCTTCTGATAAACGAACTGGGCTTCAAGCCAAACCTACAAACCAAGGCAATGTTTTCACTGAAAGAACACTATGTATAATGTGGACACCTGGACCATACTGTTATCTCATTCAAGGCCATTCTAAAATGGTTTCACTATAGTTCTGGGAGTTTCTGTGCTAGTCTGCTGAAATGGCTAACTAGCTCTTATCTGATTCAACATTCCACACGAGATAGAACATTTAATACACATAATATTAAAGTTGACCCCTTATGCTCTATCCCAGTGTTTTAGATAATGTAGATATACTGTATATAAATTAATACCAGAATAAAAGTTTCTCAAAACTGAAATCATCTTTTTTTAAAAAAGGCACGCCTGAAATAACTGCTAACCACCATGGTCCTAGATGACTGAAAAGAAAGAGCAGAAACTAATTAATTAGGTTATGAAAAAGCAGGGACATCCTTAGCCTGGTTGCACACAACGGTGTGCTTACTGCCAGCTGTGAATGAAATGCACATCCGGCACATGGATGTCATCTGTGTGCCGCCCGAGCACTGGACGTGCTTCCACGGCCCCATTCATTCAATGAATAGGACACAGAAGCATGGCTGCAGAATCGGAATAGGACCTGTTCCGTATTTTGCGGCCTGGACTGTTGGCCCACACACAGGACCATGCAATTCACGGTCATGTGCATGGGCACATAGAAATGAATAGATCAGTGTGCTATCCGGAAAAAGCCCAGATAGCGCACTGACCTTTCACACGTCTGCAAGAGGCTTTAGATTGCAGTTTTTTGAGCTAAAGTCAAGAGTGGATTGAACAAGAATGGGAAATATAAAGGAAACACAATATACTTTTCTCTTCTGTTAAGTCCACTCTGATTTTGGCTTAAAATACTGCAGCAAATTCTGCAACAAAAAAACATCTTTTCCACAACATGGGGCCTTAGCCTAAATGGCTGTTCACACCTGCAGACTGGTACCAGTAGCATATCACTAGCTGCCATTTACTAAGAACAGTGTTATGACTTATTTAACTATAACCCATGTCTTATTTAATTACATATCAATAACTTTGTTCCGTAGGCAGTGGAGCTCGGACCTCATAAAGACTTGACCCTGCCAGACGTTCCAAATCAAATACTGTACATAATTGGAAGCTGTATTCTTATTATTGGTTCAGTTGGTGTTGTTGGAAATCTACTAGTTCTTTATGCATTTTACAGGTACAGTATTAAAAACTTTATGCACTTCTGCTGAAAACTATTGTTTGTTGTGATAAACCTATTCCAGTACAATTTGTAGCAGATTATTTCTCAATAATACGGCATCCAAAACACCATGCCATGAGTTTCTTGAGAATCTCACAGAAATAAATGTGGCTTGCTCCATTAAATGCTATATTACTGTACATAGAGCTGTAACTAGGTATTTCTTTACCTGGGGCACAGATTCAGGTACATTCACAGACATCTAGAACTTACTGTAACTAAATCCCCAAGTTAAATGTAGGATAAAACTCAGACCCCTATATTGCACACATACATATGACCACTATAGCACATATACTGTATTTATAATAAGGCTATATCACACACAAACATTACTACATTGCACACATCAGAGGCGTAGCTAGCGGGGTGGGCAGAGGGGGCGGCATTTTAGGGCCCACCCCGGGGCCGCCATTAATGCACCTTTTACTTTTAACTAGATCGGTGTCTGCAGACATCGATCTAGTTAAAACGCTTCCTGCAACTTGCTGTCTTGTAAACCGCAAGCGACTTCAGGCCTGCGGTTTACATGACAACGAGAACACAATCATGGGCATAGATGGCGCGATGACGTCACAACATCGCGCCTCCTATGCTGAGACGCTGACTTCCTGTCCATGGACCCTGCGCATAGAGCGCGAGTCAAGAAGAGAAAGCGACAGCTCCGTTCGTCATGATCGCAGGTAGGTGAGTATAACTTATATTTGTTTTGTTTTGTTTTAGCTTAGTTAATAGTATAAGGGGTTGTTAGGAGGGGGGAATTATAACTATAAGGGAGGGGGCATTATGAACATAAGGGGGTCATTTATATAAGGGTTATTACGGGGTACAAGGGGGAGGTTATTTATATTAGGAGGCATTATGAACATAAGGGGGTGGTCATCGATATAAGAGGTATTAGGGGTGCAGTATTTATGTCAGGGGGAATCAGGGGCATAATATGAGGGGGCAGTTAACTTAATTAAAGTGACACTTGGGCTTTATTAAGACTAAAGCCCCACGTAGCGGGCCGCAGCAAAAAAGCGCTGCAGGAAAAACCACGGCAGTAACATTGTGGTTTTTCCCGCAGCGCTTTTCACAGAAGGTCCACAGAGTTTTCCTCTGCAGACTTTCTGCTTCCATTATAACTATAGGGAAATCGCCAGCGTTTCCGTAGGTATAATTTACATGCTGCGATTTCCAAAACCGCAACGGATTTGGAAATCGCAGTGTGTCCGCTGCACACATTTTTCTACAATGTGTGGATGGGATTTGCTAGAATCCCATCCACTTTGCAGGAACTGTAAAATGCCGCATTTTTTTTTCCCGTGGCGTTTTTGCCACGTGGGGCCCCATTCCATCCCCACTTTGTGGTAAAATATGCGCAGTGGACACGCTGCGATTTCCAAAACAGTCGTGGTTTTGGAAATTGCAGCATTCCTATGGAAATGCTCCCAGTTTCCCTATAGATATAAT
Source organism: Leptodactylus fallax (assembly GCA_947044405.1). Classification (NCBI taxonomy): domain Eukaryota; kingdom Metazoa; phylum Chordata; class Amphibia; order Anura; family Leptodactylidae; genus Leptodactylus; species Leptodactylus fallax. The sequence continues at coordinate 3,884,750 of CAMRHE010000045.1, forward strand.
TGAAGCAGAAAGTCCGCAGAGGAAACCTCTGCGAACTCTCTGTGCAAAGCGCAGCAGGAAGAACAGCGCTTTTTTGCTGCGGGACGCCACATGGGGCCTTGGCCTTAAAGAGTTTTCCAGCTCATTTTTATTGATGGTCTATCTTCAGAATAGATCATCAATAAGAGATAAGTGACTCCCCACTGATCAGCTGTATGAAGGGGCTATGGCGTCTGTTTATATCACACACTGTCTGTTTATAGTGACCGTGTGATGTAATTCCAGCCTTGTCACATAGACGTGTATAGGACGAGGCTGTAGTTACATGACATGGCCGCTATGAAAAGAATGACACTATGTAAACAGAGAAGGGGTCACGGCGCTTACACAGGTACCACAGTTCATTCAAACGACTGATCCTGGGGGTCCCAAATATTGGAACCCCACTAACTAATTTTACCTTTTGTTTACTTTTTAATTAGGAAACACCTGGGGCATTATTAATAAGGGGCACTATTTACAGGGGGTACACAGGGAAGTTATTAATTTAAAGATGCACTTGGGGGTTATTCATTGTGGGGGGTTATATCATATATTTTATAATTGGGGTAGCAGCAGGATGGGGGTGCAGGTGAGGACAATGTGGGTCAGGTGCCTGGAAAAATGAGGAGCCAAGGATGTCTGTGTTGCAAACTTTACAGAGACTGAAAGAAGTGGCCATGGCGGTCCAGATGAAAGAGATGGGGAATGTGAACGATAAGTCAGAGTCGTCACCGGTAAGTCACTAAATGATACTGCCCTGTATTTGCCTAAATCGTCTGCAGAGCCCTGTGTAGATCCGATATATACCACTATACGGTCACCGTATAGTGATAATATTGGTATACCTAAGTTGGGGGCCCACTTGGACATGTTGGCCCCCCCTGTGCTGAACCCCTAGCTACGCCTCTGGCACACATATATAGTACTGATATGTGATATACACTTACATACATATATTATACACATGTACATACCCACGTATACACATTATACACCTACATAAGCATTGCGTAAACATACATATTACACACATACACATACACATTACATACATACAACATTATCACATAACGAGCACACACAGTTACAGGAGAAATCAGCAAAAAAACAAAAGGTATGTAAAGATGCCCTCTAAAGTTCTATTATGGCCTTATTTTTGTAAAAAGTCAAAAAAATATAAAAGAAAAGTTTCAAAAAAAAAAATATCACCACTACCACGCTTATGTCACAGGTTCTATCCCCACCCATGGCAACACAACAATATGTGTCACCTATATTAAATTACCATAAGGGAGAGGGAAAACTACTGAAAATGGGAATATGGCCCAGTCCTGAAGTAGTTAGAGAAACACTGGCAGGAGGGAAGTTGAAAGGCAAGCTCTCTAGACAACATCTTTTTGTACTTTGCCCCAGGCAAGTACATCATTTGCACACACCAAGTAGGCCCCTGAGGTATTCTTGCCTAAAAATACAGAATACACTTCCTTGGCAATTTTTGTAACCCCTATAGAAGTGAATGAAGAAAGTTTAAAATATTTGGCCTACTGAGGGTCCAGGGATGCCCTTTCTAGGTAGGAGAGCAAGTACCAGAGGTGCATATGTCACAAATGTCTAAGATGGGAGATACAGTGCTGGCCAAAAGTATTGGCACCCCTGCAATTCTGTCAGATAATACTCAGTTTCTTCCAGAAAATGATTGCAATCACAAATGCTTTGGTAATAAGATCTTCATTTATTTTGCTTGCAATGAAAAAACACAAAAGAGAATAAAAAAAAAAGTCAAATCATTGATCATTTTACACAAAACTCCAAAAATGGGCCGGACAAAAGTATTGGCACCCTCAGGCTAATACTTGGTAGCACAACCTTTAGACAAAATAACTGCGAACAACTGCTTCCGGTAACCATCAATGAGTTTCTTACAATGCTCTGCTGGAATTTTAGACCATTCTTCTTTGGCAAATTTCTCCAGGTCCCTGAGATTTGAAGGGTGCCTTCTCCAAACTGCCATTTTGAGATCTCTCCACAGGTGTTCTATGGGATTCAGGTCTGGACTCATTGCTGGCCACTTTAGAAGTCTCCAGTGCTTTCTCTCAAACCATTTTCTAGTGCTTTTTGAAGTGTGTTTTGGGTCATTGTCCTGCTGGAAGACCCATGACCTCTGAGGGAGACCCAGCTTTCTCACACTGGGCCCTACATTATGCTGCAAAATTTGTTGGTAGTCTTCAGACTTCATAATGCCATGCACACGGTCAAGCAGTCCAGTGCCAGAGGCAGCAAAGCAACCCCAAAACATCAGGGAACCTCCGCCATGTTTGACTGTAGGGACCGTGTTCTTTTCTTTGAAGGCCTCTTTTTTTTCCCTGTAAACTCTATGTTGATGCCTTTTCCCAAAAAGCTCTACTTTTGTCTCATCTGACCAGAGAACATTCTTCCAAAAAGTTTTTGGCTTTCTCAGGTAAGTTTTGGCAAACTCCAGCCTGGCTTTTTTATGTCTCTGGGTCAGAAGTGGGGTCTTCCTAGGTATCCTACCATAGAGTCCCTTTTCATTCAGACGCCGACGGATAGTATGGGTTGACACTGTTGTACCCTCGGACTGCAGGGCAGCTAGAACTTGTTTGGATGTTAGTCGAGGTTCTTTAGCCACCATCTGCACAATCTTTCGTTGAAATCTCTCGTCAATTTTTCTTTTCCGTCCACATCTAGGGAGGTTAGCCACAGTGCCATGGGCTTTAAACTTCTTGATGACACTGCGCACGGTAGACACAGGAACATTCAGGTCTTTGGAGATGGACTTGTAGCCTTGAGATTGCTCATGCTTCCTCACAATTTTGCTTCTCAAGTCCTCAGACAGTTCTTTGGTCTTCTTTCTTTTCTCCATGCTTAATGTGGTACACACAAGGACACAGGACAGAGGTTGAGTCAACTTTAATCCATTTCAACTGGCTGCAAGTGTGATTTAGTTATTGCCACCACGTGTTATGTGCCACAGGTAAGTAACAGGTGCTGTTAATTACTCAAATTAGAGAAGCATCACCTGATTTTTCAAAGGGTGCCAATACTTTTGTCCACCCCCTTTTTTATGTTTGGTGTGGAATTATATCCAATTTGGCTTTTTGACAATTCTTTTTGTGGTTTTCCATTGACAACAAATTAAATGAAGATATTATTACTAAAGCATTTGTGACTGCAATCATTTTCTGGAAGAAATTGAGTATTATCTGACAGAATTGCAAAAATTAATGATAAAAGGAATGCTATTTTCACATATGTGTTTGCTCTCCATTCTTCTGGTCTGTTGGAGGACCAGAAGAAAGGAAAAACAGACAAAAACGGATTCTATGATGGACAAGAACTGAGTCTATAATGGGTTCCGTTAGGTGTCTGTTGGATGTCCTTTTGTTTTAAAGGGAGTCTATCATTTGAAAATGACCTTTTGAAGTAATGGCATGTTGGAATAGCCTTTAAAAAGGCTATTCTACTCCTACCTTCCATTCTCTTCTGCTCCCTGCCGTTTCTGTAAAAATCCGGTTCTTGTGATATGCAAAGTATTCTCAGGGAGCACAGGGGGCGCTCCCCCTGTGCTCCGAGCACATCCGCGTCATCACCTCTCGCCGCCCCTTAGTTAATTCTGTTCATGCCCCCCTGCATCTTCTCCAGATCTTCTGCCACTTTGGGCTAGGGCAGAGCCGACTGCGCATGGGCTGGATTTCAACCCTGTATAGCGTAGCGTTGGATGCCTGCATATCACAAGAACCGGATTTTTACAGAGACGGCGGGGAGCATTACTTCAAAAGGTAATTTTCAAATGATAGACTCCCTTTAACTATAATAGCCTGACAAAGAAGTTGGGCTTGCAGCACTTTTTTGTCTGGCGATTTATGACAGATGTGCACTGGATGTCCATCTAGGTTCCAGATGTGGATGTAGCCTAAATTGTATATAAAGCTATTCACAATGTTTGTTTGTCTACATTATTTTGTAAGTTCTTAAGGCCCCATGTTGTAGAAAAACAGCTTTTTTTGTTGCAGATTTTGCTGCAGTTTTTTGAGCCAAAGCCAAGAGTGGCTTCAACATAGGAATAGGAAATATATAGGAAGCAATTATATGTCTCCCTTATGCTAAATTCAATATTTTACTCTTCTGTTAAATCCACTCTGGCTTTGGCTAAAAAAAAAACGCAGCAAAATCTGCAACAAAAAATGCTGCTTTTTTGCACTGTGGGGCATTAGCCTAAAACAGTTTTGGATAAACGATGCAAAGAACACAGGGGTTACTTCCTGCTAATTTTGTGTTGCATTTCAATGCAGGCTACAGAATTCTACATAAAAGCTTAAAGGGAATCTGTCAGCAGGAAAATCAGTATCAAACTAATGACAGTACCTTGTAGGGTGGCTTCTACACTTTTCCAAGATACCTTTTCTATTCTGCGTTGCAACTTCATTTTCATAAAAATCTGTGTTTTATTCTTATGCAAATGAGCTGAAACGGGTAACCACTCCTAACTGCAGACAAAGTGTGACAAAGGGAAAGATGTCACTCAAGCAATGGGGGGCAGAGCTGGTCGGCAATTAGGGGTGATTATCTAGAGCAGAGAGTGAAGTCGTAGTGAGAGATGACACGCCCCTAAAGCCCTTTTCAGCTAATTTGCATAAGACTAAAATGCTGATTTTCATGAAAATGGAGCTGTGATCTAAAATAAGAAAGGCACCTTTGGAAAGCCTAGAAGCTGCGCTACAAGGTAATTTTGTTTAATTAAACAATTATAAAGAAAACCTCTAAGGCTAAAGTCCCACGTTGCGGAAAAGCTGTTTTTTGTGTTGCAGATTTTGCTGCGTTTTTTTGAGCCAAAGTCGGGTATGGATTGAACATACGGGAAAAGTACAAGAGCTTCCTACTGTATATATTTCCCATTCTTTTGTAGCCACTCCTGGGCTTGACTCAAGAAAACCTAACCTTCACACTAGCGTTCGTCTCTCCATCTCTCCATTATAGACTATAATGGGGTCCACTGAGTGTCTGTTGGGTTTTATACTGAAACCAGCAGACAGAAAAGTCCTCTGTGCAGGAGGCGTCTCCTATGGAGACTCCAACACCTAGCCTACAGAGTTTCTTTATATATTTTTAATTAGAATGGATTTTGTTGTTCCTTTAAGTACAGTAGTTTGTAGTTTTGGTCTCATTTCACATATTTTGTCCCTCATATCATTAGCCAATATATTCTATTTTCAGTAACAAGAAGCTGAGAACAGCACCAAACTACTTCATAATGAATTTGGCAGTAAGTGACTTGCTCATGTCTGCTACCCAAGCACCAGTCTGTTTCCTGAACAGTTTCAACAGGCAGTGGATTCTTGGTGGAATAGGTACTGGAAATGCATTAACATATACCTCTTATTTGTTCATTACAAATCAATGTCTAAATAGAAGAAAACAATTACAAAAAGTTGCTTTAATATCTCCTTTATCAAATCAGAAATCTACTTATAAAAGCATTCTATACTATCGGAGTTTCGTTGTTTGATTCTTTGACAAAACAAAACATTTGATCCTGAATTCTGAAACAGACTTTTTATAAAAAATTATAGTATGATCCAAACCATGATGAATAATTTTTAAGATATTTCAAAAAATGTTCACGTTACTCTATAGCAGTGATTTCCAAACAGGGTTGCCACGACAATCTGAAAGGGAAATAGCTGCCAATGTAATTGAATGAAATGGTGCAGCAGAAAGGCTTTAGCTTCCTGATCTATCACTCAAGCATCAGCTAGTGATGCCTGCTGAAGACCTTATGCATCTAGCTGCAGGCAAGAAGTGGGAGAACCTCAGCGCTTTGGGGGACCAAGGATGGGCAAGTATTATTTATTTCTTAAAAATATAGCACAATTGCATTGTGAGGCTACCGGGGGACATTATTAGTTACAGGTGTGTCTCAATAAATTAGAATATCTTTGAAACATTCATTCATTTCAGTGATTCAGTAATACAATCCATAATCAGCGTCTTCCATGATTGTGTGTCCTACTGAACCAGACTGATGGACCATTTACAGGCTTAGGAAACCTTGGCAGGTGACACAGTTAATTTACAATACTGAACTTTTTTACAATATTCTGATTCTCTTAGATTTGGCTTTTCATAACCTGTAATCCATAATCAACATTTACAGAAATAAAACACTTGAAATAGAACACTCTTTGTGTAAAGAATCTAGAAAATATAGGAGGTCACTTTTTTAATTTAATTACTGAAAGAAATAAACATTTCAAAGATATTCTAATTTATTGAGATGCATCTGTACCTGGAGGCTAATGAGGGACATTGTAACTTGCCCAGAGCACTGGAGGACATTATTACTTGCTTGGGGGTCACAGGGGACATTATTACTTGCCTGGAGGCTACTGGAGAACATTGATACTTGCCTGGGAACCACTGGAGAGAATCACTACTTGCCTGTAGGCTATTAGGGAGTATTACTACTTTTACTACTTGCCTGGAGGTCACTAGGGAGCATATACTGCATGTTGGGCTATTGATGAGAATGATACAATGTGGGGTCACTAACAGAGCTTGGTGATAGGTGAATTTTTGTATGTACTGGGTGGAAAGTATAAGATGGTGCATTCACATGGTGCAGTTGTGATGCAGTTACAATTGCATCAAAACAGCAAGGGAAAAAAAAAGACCCCATGTAGCGGGCCGCAGCAAAAAAGTGCAATTGTATCCTATCCTCCTCTTGATAAAACTATAAATCTTATAACATGCACGTAAAGAACAAGTGACAAGCAGAAATATTGGACAGAATGCTGATGCTAGATTCACACTAGCCAGGGTCAGCTCCAGGTTTGTGTAGGCCCTTGGGCGACAGAGCGTCAGTGGGCCCCTTTTGGAGCAACTCACTTTACAGCAAAAAAAACATCCGAAATTGGGTGTTTTTTTTGCTAAAGCAGACCTACTGGAGTGGACTGTAATACAGTCCATTCCATACAAGTAGACAGAACCTGTTCAGATGTCGGAAAGAACAGAGGAATTTTAGGTGGACATATGCCCTGGATTCCACGTTTTTTTCTGCCCCCTGGCTCATGGTGGTGGAATGATGATTCAGAGCATCAGTATTCCGTTGCAGCTTTCCACCACTGATTAGACCCAAATGAATGAGTCTAACCAGTGGGGAGTCTCAAGCTGTGGCCTCTGAATCAGCTGCAGAATCTGCAGTAAGATTGACGCTTTTTTTTTCCTGTGTCCTGCTCCAATTTCTTTCAATGGGAGACAAAATGAGGGACTAATCTGCCGCTGATTTGGGGGCAAAATTCACGTAAAAATCAGCGCCAGATTCCACCGTGTGAACAGGGCCTGAATGGTTTCATCTGTATTAACAGAAGTGCTCAATGCAGAAACTGAGTGGGCCTCCACAGATATACATATTTATTTAGCAAAGCCTGGGCCCCATTGCAAACTTTTGACTTGGAACCCCATGGCATAGCGCCTCCTTTCCTGACCCCCACACGGTATAACGTCCAATTTACACACACTATAATGTCACATAGTGGACCCTCCACGCAGTATAATGTCCCATAACAGCCATGGTGTGCACCTGGCAGTTAAGTGGGCCCCCTTAGGAGTTTGGGGCCCCGACATATGCTGACAGTAACGCCAGCCTTTCCGTTATTCTGGTCCATACTGGACTCGCCGTCATCACTCTAGGGCTGAGCAATAAGGTCATTTCAGGTTTCTGTACTGTACAAAGGTGTTCTGCTCTTTTTGACCTGACCAGTATTCCTTTCTGATTTTTGTCTTCTGTCTGCTTCCTCTCAAGAACCTCTGCCTTCTGTATACACTTAAAAGGGTTTTCCGGGCACAAAATGAATTTTTAAAAGAGGTCTGTTATTGCTATTAATAGGTTAATAACTATCCCCAAATACCTTTAGCAGTGATTTGAGTGTTTTCTGGGTTCTCTGGGAGCTCCTAGCATGCTCTGTATTTGTTTACATCTGCTACTTCCTGTTTTGGACTTTTACTACAAATCCCATGATGCTACAACCCACTCCCCCTCCATCTTGCTCACTTAACACTCCCCCTCCCTGATTCCCTAGCTAGCCTGCCCACTGCACCCTCAGCAGCCATCTTTAGACTCCTTGATCTCACTACAGAAACTTCACATAGATCATTGAAAACATTAGATCTACTACAGTCCTGTTCCACATTGGCTGGAAGGAGAGAGAGGATGCAAGTGAAAAGAGAGGGATGACTGTTGTAGTCTCTCTCTCCTTCCATCCAATTTAGACAACAATCATTCCTCTCTTCTCACTTGCAGTCTCTCCCTTCTTCCATCCAATTTAGGCAATAACCATTCCTCTCTTCTCACTTGCACTCTGTGGTCTCTCTCTTTCCATCCAATGTAGACAACAGTCATTCCTCTCTTCTCACTTGCACTCTCTCTCTCCTTCTATCCAATTTAGACAATAATCATTCCTCTCTTCTCACTTGGATACTCTAACCTTAGTGTCATATGAAAGAAGAGAATCTCTTCTTTCATATTACACCAAAAGCAAGTTTTAGAATGTCCTAGACATAACTGATTGAAGTGACCCTCCCCCACCCTCATTTTCTTTACCTCTTACACAGCCCCGTACTCCCGTACACAGTAACATTCAGTGAGAGGCAGGAACAGCTCTCAATACAGAAGCAAGGGAAAGAGTGAAAAAATTTAGGATTTCACAGAAAGGCGGCAAAATGTGTTAAAGTATATTACAAAATGTATTAATGACACAAATACTGCCAGAAAATCAAAAGTTGTACGAAAGTTTAGTTCCGCTTTAAGATATATATATATATATACAGTACAGACCAAAAGTTTGGACACACCTTCTCATTCCAAGAGTTTTCTGTATTTTCATGACTATAAAAATTGTAAATTCACACTGAAGGCATCAAAACTATGAATTAACACATGTGGAATTATATACTTAACAAAAAAGTGTGAAACAACTAAAAATATGTCTTATATTCTAGGTTCTTCAAAGTATACACCTTTTGCTTTGATTACTGCTTTGCACACTCTTGGCATTCTCTTGATGAGATTCAAGAGGTAGTCACCTGAAATGGTTTTCACTTCACAGGTGTGCCCTGTCAGGTTTAATAAGTGGGATTTCTTGCCTTATAAATGGGGTTGGGACCATCAGTTGTGTTGTTCAGAAGTCAGGTGGATACACAGCTGATAGTCCTACTGAATGGAGTGTTAGAATTTGTATTATGGCAAGAAAAAAGCAGCTAAGTGAAGAAAAATGAGTGGCCATCATTACTTTAAGAAATGAAGGTCAGTCAGTCCGAAAAATTGGGAAAACTTTGAAAATGTCCCCAAGTGCAGTGGCCAAAACCATCAAGCGCTACAAAGAAACTGGCTCACATGAGGACTGCCCCAGGAAAGGAAGACCAAGAGTCACCTCTGCTGCGGAGGATAAGTTCATCCGAGTCACCAGCCTCAGAAATCGCAGGTTAACAGCAGCTCAGATTAGAGACCAGGTCAATGCCACACAGAGTTCTAGCAGCAGACACATCTCTACAACAACTGTTAAGAGGAGACTGTGTGCAGCAGGCCTTCATGGTAAAATAGCTGCTAGGAAACCACTGCTAAGGACAGGCAACAAGCAGAAGAGACTTGTTTGGGATAAAGAACACAAGGAATGGACATTAGACCTGTGGAAATCTGTGCTTTGGTCTGATGAGTCCAAATTTGAGATCTTTGGTTCCAACCACCGTGTCTCTGTGCGACGCAGAAAAGGTGAACGAATGGACTCTACATGCCTGGTTCCCACCGTGAAGCATGGAGGAGGAGGTGTGATGGTGTGGGGGTGCTTTGCTGTTGACACTGTTGGGGATTTATTTAAAATTGAAGGAATACTGAACCAGCATGGTTACCACAGCATCTTGCAGCGGCATGCTATTCCAGCCGGTTTGCGTTTAGTTGGACCATCATTTATTTTTCAACAGGACAATGACCCCAAACACACCTCCAGACTGTGTAAGGGCTATTTGACCAAGAAGGAGAGTGATGGGGTACTACGCCAGATGACCTGGCCTCCACAGTCACCAGACCTGAACCCAATCGAGATGGTTTGGGGTGAGCTGGACCGCAGAGTGAAGGCAAAAGGGCCAACAAGTGCTAAGCATCTCTGGGAACTCCTTCAAGACTGTTGGAAGACCATTTCAGGTGACTAGCTCTTGAAGCTCATCAAGAGAATGCCAAGAGTGTGCAAAGCAGTAATCAAAGCAAAAGGTGGCTACTTTGAAGAACCTAGAATATAAGACATATTTTCAGTTGTTTCACACTTTTTTGTTAAGTATATAATTCCACATGTGTTAATTCATAGTTTTGATGTCTTCAGTGTGAATTTACAATTTTTATCATCATGAAAATACAGAAAACTCTTGGAATGAGAAGGTGTGTCCAAACTTTTGGTCTGTACTGTATATATATATATATATATATATATATATATATATATTAAGACTTATATATAATTTGTTGTAATTTCTTCATGTTTTCAAAAGTTACTTTACCAGAGGCATAACTTGCAGCTCGTGGGCCCCAGTGCATAATCTGTTGGTAAACTAGCTGTATGCATGGAAACAAACTGGAAGCCTTCTGGTATAATACTGTACATGTAAATCTGTGAAGATTAACAAATACACATGTGGACAAAATTGTTGGTACCCCTCGTTTAATGAAAGAAAAACCCACAATGGTCACAGAAATAACTTGAATCTGACAAAAGTAATAATATATAAAAACTCTATGAAAATGAATAAATGAAAGTCAGACATTGCTTTTCAATCATGTTTCAATAGAATTTTTTAAAAAAGAAAACTCATGAAACAGGCCTGGACAGAAATGATGGTACCCTTAACTTAATATTTTGTTGCACAACCTTTTGAGGCAATCACTGCAATCAAACGATTCCTGTAACTGTCAATGAGACTTCTGCACCCCTCAACAGGTATTTTGGCCCACTTCTCATGAGCAAACTGCTCCAGTTATCTCGGATTTGAAGGGTGCCTTTTCCAGATGGCATGTTTCAGCTCCTTCCAAAGATGCTCAATAGGATTTAGGTCAGGGCTCATAGAAGGCCACTTCAGAATAGTCCAATGTTTTCCTCTTAGCCATTCTTGGGTGTTTTAGCTCTGTGTTTTGGGTCATTATCCTGTTGCAAGACCCATGACCTGCGACTGAGACCAAGCTTTCTGACACTGGGCAGCACATTTCTCTCTAGAATCCCTTGATAGTCTTGAGATTTCATTGTACCCTGCACAGATTCAACACCCTGTGCCAGATGCAGCAAAGCAGCCCCAGAACATAACAGAGCCTACTCCATGTTTCACAGTAGGGACAGTGTTCTTTTCAAGATATGCTTCATTTGTCCGTCTGTGAACATAGAGCTGATGTGCCTTGCCAAAAATTTCGATTTTTGTCTCATCTGTCCATAGGACGTTTTCCTAGAAGCTTTGTGGCTTGTCAACATGTAGTTTGGCAAATTATTTTTGTCAGATTCAAGTTATTTCTGTGACCATTGTGGGTTTTTCTTTCATTAAACGAGCGGTACCAACAATTTTGTCCACGTGTGTAAATATACGTTTGGCACTTTAAGATTTATAGAACTTTTTATGCTTATCCAGTCTAATCACTATACAACGAAAAGTTATTCAACTTTATACTATACTTTTATATGCATTTAAAATAGGTTCCAGTTATCTCCATTTGTTATATAGAAATATTCATGTGTACATTCAGAAACTATTTATTATTTATTTGTCTTACATGTATAGCACCAACATATTCTGCAGCGCTTTACAGACATTGTCAATCACTGTCCCATATAGGGCTCACAATCCAAATTCCCTATCAGTATGTCTTTGGAATGTGGGAGGAAACCCATGCATACATATGTGGCGTAAACATGTGGCGTAAACGCCGTGATTTGCGAATCCCATCCACATATTGCAGAAAAATACCCGCAGCGGAAATACTGCAATTTCTAAAACCATTGCATTTTTGGAAATCACAGCATGTCAATTATACCTACAGAAACGCTGGTGGTTTCCCTAAAGGGTATATTTGAAGCAAAAAGACTTTCTGTGAAAAGCTTAGCAGGAAAAACCACGATGCGGCCAGCTACGTGGGGCCTTAGCCTGAAGATGGATGCAATACAGATATGTTTTTTTTTTTTTTTTACAGAATATGGATTAGTTTTTGCAACAGTAAAAAACACTAGTGTCATGTTCATGTAGCCTAACTGTGCAGAATTTCTGCAGGTCCTCTACAGGTACTGACTAGTGTGTACAAAGACAAGAGAAAATGCGGTTTTGGTGATACAGGGCCTGGAATTGACAACATCAAAGGGAGATGGGAGGTGGGAGGGGTGCAGGTAAAATATATTAATTTGGGGTTCATAATGTTTAGCTCACAGTAGTTTACTCTGAATACAATCCTCAGCAGTGAAAAGTATTAGGAATTCATGAATGGACTTTCCAGTCTCAGGATGTAAACAAGAATATCTCCATTCACTGGCCACAAGTAGAAATATTGAAATTGGTGAGAAACATAAACTTAGAAAGCTATAAGTTTTTGTTATATAAAACTGGATAACCATATTATAAAACAATACATAATGAATGACACACTTTCAGAAGATGCCTAATGAAACTAAGATTGTAGTAGTCGTGTGCAGAATTAAGGTAGAATGTTAGGTTTGCATATGACATATACAGTGCCTTGCGAAAGTATTTGGCCCCCTTGAACTTTTCAACCTTTTTCCACATTCCAGGCTTCAAACATAAGGATATAAAATTTACATTTTTTGGTGAAGAATCAACAACAAGTAGGACACAATTGTGAAGTGGAACGAAATTTATTGGTTATTTTAAACTTTTTTAAAAAATAAAAAACTGAAAAGTGGGGCGTGCAATATTATTCGGCCCCTTTACTTTCAGTGCAGCAAACTCACTCCAGAAGTTCAGTGAGGATCTCTGAATGATCCAATGTTGTCCTAAATGACTGATGATGATAAATATAATCCACCTGTGTGTAATCAAGTCTCCGTATAAATGCACCTGCTCTGTGATAGTCTCAGGGTTCTGTTTAAATCGCAGAGAGCATCATGAAGACCAAGGAACACACCAGGCAGGTCCGTGATACTGTTGTGGAGAAGTTTAAAGCTGGATTTGGATACAAAAAGATTTCCCAAACTTTAAACATCCCAAGGAGCACTGTGCAAGCCATCATATTGAAATGGAAAGAGTATCAGACCAATGCAAATCTACCAACACCCGGGTGTTCCTCTAAACTTTCATCTCAAACAAGGAGAAGACTGATCAGAGATGCAGCCAAGAGGCCCATGATCACTCTGAATGAACTGCAGAGATCTACAGCTGAGATGGAAGAGTCTATCCATAGGACAACAATCAGTCGTACACTGCACAAATCTGGCCTTTATGGAAGAGTGGCAAGAAGAAAGCCATTTCTCAAAGATATCCATAAAAAGTCTTGTTTAAAGTTTGCCACAAGCCACCTGGGAGACACACCAAACATATGGAAGAAGATGCTCTGGTCAGATGAAACCAAAATCGAACTTTTTGGCCACAATGCAAAACAATATGTTTGGCGTAAAAGCAACACAGCTCATCACCCTGAACACACCATCCCCACTATCAAACATGGTGGTGGCAGCATCATGGTTTGGGTCTGTTTTTCTTCAGCAGGGACAGGGAAGATGGTTAAAATTGATGGGAAGATGGATGGAGCCAAATACAGGACCATTCTGGAAGAATACCTGTTGAAGTCTGCAAAAGACCTGAGACTGGGACAGAGATTTATATTCCAACAAGACAATGATCACAAACATAAAGCAAAATCTACAATGGAATGGTTCACAAATAAACGTATCCAGGTGTTAGAATGGCCATGTCAAAGTCCAGACCTGAATCCAATCGAGAATCTGTGGAAAGAGCTGAAAACTGCTGTTCACAAACGCTCTCCATCCAACCTTACTGAGCTCCAGCTGTTTTCCAAGGAAGAATGGGCAAGAATTTCAGTCTCTCGATGTGCAAAACTGATAGAGACATACCCCAAGCGACTTGCAGCTGTAATCGCAGCAAAAGGTGGCGCTACAAAGTATTAACTTAAGGGGGCCGAATAATATTGCACGCCCCACTTTTCAGTTTTTTATTTTTTACAAAAGTTTAAAATATCCAATAAATTTCGTTCCACTTCACGATTGTGTCCTACTTGTTTTTGATTCTTCACCAAAAAAATTAAAATTTTATATCCTTATGTTTGAAGCCTGAAATGTGGCAAAAGGTTGAAAAGTTCAAGGGGGCCGAATACTTTCGCAAGGCACTGTAACAGTAAGGTATTTCATGGTTATAAAATTTAGGCAATTTTAGTTATTAGAAAGAAATTGCTTTGATAAAAGGTGTTTTTATAACCTTCTACTGTATCACAACCTGTGTCTTTCTATATTTTACATCATAATCACTATACATGCAATACTTTCTATAGTTAGTTTTGGGCGACATTGGAATTGAAGGTAATGATAAGAACATATACATCTCTGTCTCTTGTGTGACCTGCTTTGGTTGTCTGGTGTGGTTGCAAATTGGTTTATGCATGGCATTGATCTAATTATTTTGTTAGTGCGATGCCTTCATTAACCGAACATCTTCTGACGTCACTCCTTTTTTCTTTGGCAGCTTCTTATATTACTGTTGGCACTCCAGCCAGCTGTCTACAACAAAAATAGCTGCTTCTGGATGTGATGTCACAAAGATGACAGAACACTGCACCAGTCAGACCAAGGTGAATCCTAGAGGTATGTTATTTCTCTCCCTTTATCTCAGATGTGTTTTTCCTTGTCTTTCCCTTTGGCTGGACATATCTAAATATGTGTGTCATAATTTTTCAAGCCAGAGTGCTTTCTCAATCTTGTATCACAATGTAATGTCCTGTGGGAGGGATTTGCTAATCCTGGCTAATATTGAGAAACATAGAAGATTGACAGCAGAAAGGACCACATGGTCCATCTAGGTCTGAGGAAGCCTACATCTACAAAAGATCTGTGGTCAGTTCTCCACGATTTTTGGAACAACCTTCCTGCCGAATTCCTTCACAAACTGTGTTCATGTATTTCTAGAAAATTCAATGCTGTTTTGAAGCCAAAGAGTGGTGATCTAGATTTTTCTTTTGTTCATTCACTTAACTGGCTTAAAGGGAGTCTATCATTCATATTTTTGATTTTTAACTAATCCTATCTTCCTGTAGCCTTTAGATAGACTATTGTAGGCATACCTTTCTTTTACTGAATCTTGCCGGGTTTTTCCATAAAAAGCACTTTTCTTGTTATGCAAATTAGTCTTCACGGAGCACACCCGCGTCATCGTTCTCTCTCTGCATCGCTGCCTCCTTCTTCCCTGCTGTTCATGCCTTCTCCTCTTCTTTGACCCATGTCATCATCCTCTCCCTGCATCCCTTTGCTTCTTCCTCCCGTCAGCACGAATGAATTCTCGTGCATGCACGAGATTTAGTTCGCGCCGACAGGAGGAAGAAGCAAAGGAGGGGAGGAGAACGTGTGAACAGCAGGGAAGAAGGGGGCAGAGATGCAAGGAGAGAACGATGACGCGGGTGTACTCAAGCCAGACTTGCCGCCAATTAGTGCATGCCACGTCCGACGACACGTAGCACCATCAGACTCTTTAGACTGTGAGGAGACCAATCCCGGGTAAGTAAACAGGGGCTCGCCGGAACAACTGAGGATGCTACAGCTGTGTGCCCTAGCTGCCACTGTATTATACAGAAAACTGTACCAGATCCACGCATCGGGTGACTCCATCTACTTATATATATGTAGTTTGCCAGCTATTTTGCTGATATCTTTCTTTTTGGAGCAACATACAGTGTGTATATATATACAGTATACAGTGGTGAACCTAGCCTCTTTGCTGCCTGAGGCGGACTATAGAAAGACGCCCCCCCCCCCAAAAAAAAAAAAAAAACAAAAACTGAGTTTCCATGCTACTAGTTTAACACACTGTTATCGTCGCACAATATACACAATACACAAAGTTATAAAACAGTTTTTAAGAATTCTTCTTACTACATTACTTCAGTATCAGATCAACAACACGGCATTAACAATGAAAGTAACTTCACACATCTTCTGCTTGGTGGATGGACGAGCCCACGTGGCCCCCATTCTCTATAATAGGAGCCCCGCAGAGAGCTGAGTACTGGACTTCGGCTATCTTTGGCACTCCCATTGAAGTGAATGAGAGCCACGCGGGTTCGTCCATCCACCAAGTGACACACCTATATATATGGCTGCGGTCAGGCTGAATTCCCACCTAGTGGGGGGAAAAACCCAATTCTCAGGCTCAGTGGGGGTCTCAGCATTTATCCTCTATCATTTAGGTGAATACAGTGCAGTAACATTCTGTGACTTACAGGTGACGTCTCTGACTAATCCTTCACATTTCCCTTCTCTTCCCTCTGGACCGCCATGACCACTTCTTCCAGCTGTGACTTTGTCTCTGTAAAGGTTGCAACACAGACATCTTTGGCTCCTCACTTTTTCCAGACATCCAACCCACATTGTCCTCACCTACACAAAGCCCCCATCCTGCTGCTACCCCCAATTATAAAATATATGATATAACCCCCCATAATGAATAATACTCTCAAGTGCATCTTTATATTAATAACATCCGTGTGTACCCTGTATAAATAGTGCCCCTTATTAATACTACCCCAGGTGTTAACTAATTAAAAGGTTTTCCAGGTCATTAATAAACTAATCAGTGGGGTTCAAAAACCCAGGACCCCCACTGACCAGCTGTTTGAATGGTACCTGTGTAAGCGCCGTGACCGCTTCTCTGTTTACATAGTGTAATTCATCTCATAGCGGCCATGTAATGTAACTACAGCCTCGTCCTGTACATGTCTACAGTATGTGACAAGACTACAATTACATCACACGGTCACTATAAACAGACAGCATATAATATAAACAGTTACCATAGCCCATGTTTATAGCGCCCCATTTACACACACTATAAAGTTCCACAGCAGCCCCTGCACACAGTATTACACAGTGTTATGGCCCGCAGCGGCCCCTGCACACCGTATTATGCCTCTCAGCGGCCCCTGCACACGGTACTATGCTCCATAGTGGCCCCTGCTCACGGTATTATGCCCCGCATTGGCCACTGCACACGGTATTACAGTCACGGCCAAAAGTTTTGAGAATGATACAAATATTAATTTTTACAAAGTCTACTGCTTCAGTTTTTCTAATGGCAATTTGCATATACTCCAGAATGTTATAAAGAGTGATCAGCTTAACAGCAATTACTTGCAAAGTCAATATTTGCCTAGAAAATGAACTTTATCCCCCAAAACACATTTCAACATCATTGCAGCCCTGCCTTAAAAGGACCACCTAACATCGTTTCAGTGATTGCTCCATTAACACAGGTGTGGGTGTTGATGAGGACAGGGCTGGAGATCAATCTGTCATGATTAAGTAAGAATGACACCACTGGACACTTTAAAAGGAGGCTGGTGCTTGCCATCATTGTTTCTCTTTTGTTAACCATGGTTATCTCTAAAGAAACACGTGCAGTCATCATTGCGCTGCACAAAAATGGCCTAACTGGGAAGAGTATTGCAGCTAGAAAGATTGCACCTCAGTCAACAATCTATCGCATCATCAAGAACTTCAAGGAGAGAGGTTCCATTGGTGCCAAAAAGGCTCCAGGGCGCCCAAGAAAGACCAGCAAGCGGCAGGACCGTCTCTTAAAAGTGTTTCAGCTGCGGGATCGGGCTACCAGCAGTGCAGAGCTTGCTGAGGAATGGCAGCAGGCAGGTGTGAGTGCATCTGCACGCACTGTGAGGCGGAGACTCTTGGAGCAAGGCCTGGTCTCAAGGAGGGCAGCAAAGAAGCCACTTCTCTCCAGAAAAAACATCAGGGACAGACTGATATTCTGCAAAAGGTACAGGGAGTGGACTGCTGAGGACTGGGGTAAAGTCATTTTCTCTGATGAATCCCCTTTTCGATTGTTTGGAACATCTGGAAAACAGCTTATTCGGAGAAGAAGAGGGGGGGGGTACCCCGGGTTTGGGCCCTGGCCATTGGGAAGGGTCCTGGAACCCTTTTGTGGGGGGGGGGGGTCCGGGGGGGGGGGGGGGGGCTGCCTGGCTGTGTTGCCTAAAAAAGCAGGCGTGAAGGAAGGGGGGTGGCTGGTTGTGGTCGTGGAGCTACTTCTCCCGGCGGGGGGGGGGGGGGGGGGGGGTGAGTGTTTTTTTTTGGGGGGGGGGGGGGGGTGTTGGTTTATGGGGGGGGGGTGAATTGGTGGGGGGGGGGGGAAGTAGGGGGGGGTTGTGGGTGTTTGGGCCTGGAAACTCCCCAGATCTTAATCCCATTGAGAACTTGTGGTCAATCATCAAGAGACAGGTGGACAAACAAAAACCAACAAATTCAAAAAAAATAAAACCATTAATTCCCCAAAAATGGACTCCTACCAGTCAAGATTTGGTCAAAAAGTTGATTAAAAGAATCCCAGGAAAAATTTAAAAGCCCGAAAAAAAAAAGGGGGTCAACACTGCAAATATTGACTTGCTGCATTAACTCATTCTAACTGTCAATATAAGCTTCTGTTACTCATAATATGAATGCAATTATATTTCTGTATGTGATAAAAACATCTGACAAACACACATAAAAACCAGAGGGCAGCAGATCATGTGAAAATATAATATTTGTGTCATTCTCAAAACTTTTGGCCATGACTGTACGTTCCGCAGCAACTCCTGCACACAGTTTTATGCCCCATATTGGCCCCTGCACTGGTATTATGCTCCATAGTGGCCCCTGCACTTGTATTATGCTCTATAGTGGCCCCAGCACACGGTATTATGCTCCATAGTGGCCCCTGCACTGGTATTATGCTCCAGAGTGGCCCCTGCACAGGGTATTATGCTCCATAGTGGCCCCTGCACTGGTATTATCCTCCATAGTGGCCCTTGCACTGGTATTATGCTCCATAGTGGCCCCTGCACTTGTATTATGCTCTATAGTGGCCCCTGCACTCGGTATTATGCTCTATAGTGGCCCCTGCACTTGTATTATGCTCCAGAGTGGCCCCTGCACAGGGTATTATGCTTTACAGTGGTCCCTGCACAGGGTATTATGCCCCATAGTGGCCGACCCATGAACTATTATTATACTCTGGGGTCTTTTCAGACCCCAGAGTATAATGATTGGAGACCCAGGGGAGAATACAAACATAAAAACCAGAGTTACTTACCTATCCTGGACACCGGTGCACTCCTTGCAGCTTTCGGCCCTGTTTAATTGCGCACACACGTCACGTGATCAGGCCGGCGACGCGACCTGATGACGTCACCACAGGCCTCAAGCCTGCTCGGAGTTACATCGCATCGCAGGAGGTGAGTAACACTGGTTTTTATGTTCCCTCACCAACCCTAGGCCTCCGATTATTATACTCCGGGGTCTGAATAGACCCCGGAGTATAATAATAGTAGTATTTGCGGCCCGCGGCCTAACTTACCGATGCCTGCGGTCTCTCACAGCGGCATCCGCTTCCCTTTCTGCGGCCCATAGCAGAAGGGGAAGCGGGGACGGCCACGAGCAGACGCGGGGTAGGTAAATAAATAGGCCCTGACCTGCCGGGGATACTCCAACAGGTTACGGCCTATTTATATAGATAAAAAAAAAGTTATACTCACCTGCGATGCCTTGATGCAGCCGCCGCCTCCTTTTCTTGTCCGCGACATCTGTGTCTCAGCGTAGGCGGCGTGATGACGTCATTGTATCGCCGCCTGCGCTGAGATGCGACGTCTTGTAAACCAGCCCAGGACAGGCCGCGCTCAGCTCTGGTTTTTTTTTTTTTTTTTTAAAGTGGCCTATCCTGGGCTGGTTTACATGAAATAGTAAAATGCCGCCCCCCGGACAGTGCCGCCCGAGGCGGCCGCCTCACCTCGCCTCATTAGCGGTGCGCCCCTGACAGTATATATATATTGTGACAGCTTGGGGAATTAATCTCAAATGGCGGCTTTTCCTGGTCCCAACAGCGGTGCTTCATGGTACTGGGCGCCAGAAAGATAGCATTCAGACGGTCCAAGTATAAAATAAAAGTGGCTTTTATTCAGCTTAAACTGCAACGTAACAAAACAATAAACGCCTAGGCCACAGTTAGGGCACTAACTAACACCTCGAGCCCCTAACTAGCCTCTGGTTCACTTGAGCAGCCGGACTAATGCTCCACTCAGCAAAAGTCCCCTGTGGCCCCAGCCCCTCTGGCACAGACCGTCTATCTGTCCAACTGGTCCACCATTTCCTGCTCTGTGCAGGATACTCCAGTGCTCTGGAGTTACACGCCCCCCCTCAAAGGTGTGGCTGAAGGCCTTTTCAGGGCTGGGCCTGGGTCGCTCAACAGCGCCCTCTGGCTCACATACCTACAATATATATATATATATATATATATATATATATATATATATATTGCTCCAAAAAGAAAGATATCAGCAAAATAGCTGGCAAACTACATCAATTGGAAGACAAAGTGGTATAAATCAATCCCATATTGATCCCACTTTGTCTGCCGATTGATACAGATACAGTATCAATACAGATATAGATACAGTACAGGATAATTAACGCTATTCTTGGATAGTGGGGACTTATATGCACATGGGGGATACCCAATATGTTTGTTTATTTGTTTTTGTTTGCAAAATATATTTTGTAAATGTAAAGGTGTTTTTTTTTTACTTTTTATTATTTGTTTATTTTTGTGTGTTTTTACTATGTGTGTATGTGTTTTTCACTTTTTACATGTCCCGCAAGGGGACTTGCAGCTGGGTCTTAGATTCCCTGTGCAATGTATTGCAATAAATAGTATTGCAGAACATTGTACAGTAGTTCCTATTGGAACTATGCATAGGCAGTCCCCCGGCCTTATATTATCGACGGGGGGGTCTGAAGGGCGACGTGGGGAAGGCGATCTTACCCCTGGGACCATTGGATGCTGAGATTTCTATTGATCACAGCATCAAGGGGGTTAATCCAACTCTGCCGGCTATTCCTGGCCCTTGGCTCTGTAATTGAGTAAGCCGAGAGCCAGAAGTAATGCCGCAGACACAGTTCCAGTGTCCGTTAATAGTACGGCGACGAGCGTTAAGGGGTTAAAGATTTAACAGCAGCCTGTAGTACCTCAGAAGCAATGTCAGAAACTCTCTAACAACTTTGTTGACCTCTCATTTTTACAGAACTTTGTCTTTGTAAAATCTCACTACTTTTATTACTGTAGGCCTTTACAGTAGTTAAACAAAGGATCCTCAAAAGAGCACCAACTTCTTTATCTCATAACGTCTGGTCACGACTTCATCACCCTATATTTCTGGTCATGCCTTGATCTCCCAAGGCCTACAGATACAATCACTACCTCTTGAGATTGAAAGGGACCCGAAAAAGTTTTTATAACATTGGGGGACACATGGTGGCACGACCCCAATAAAAAAGGTTAACATTTTGGTTTCAATAATTTGTTTAAATTAAGTGGCATGAAGTGGTTTAAGTTATGAGGTAATTATGTGTTTCTGAGTTTCTTTACAGTACTTACCAGTGAGTTCATGCCCAGGTCAGCTGTGCTGTCACGAGCAGGTTATTTGTTGTGGTTTCGGAGACTGCTCAGCAGTCATCTGGAACAGCTGATTGGTCCAGCTGTTGGAGTGGCGGGAATCCGCTGAAGATAAATATCCACATCTGTCAGAGGTCCGGGTCAGTCAGGAAGAACCGGTCTTGAGTCAGCGCCATGGAAGAGCTCCTTCATTAGTTTCTGAGGAAAGCGGAATCAGCAGGTGGTGAAGAGTCGCTGAGGCAATGCCTTGCTCGGCCTGAATCCGTGGAAGACAGAAGCCCAGGAGAAGTTGCAGAGTGCTGGCCTGTACCCGAATCTGCTTGTTCCGGAGCAGTGTTTCAGCCAACGTGTCCTCCGGAGCATCCATTGCCAGCGAAGAGGAGGAGCCGCACCGCTTATACGCCTCCTCCTGACGTCAGCAGAAGAAGGACCAGCTCTGCGAGCGTAGGAACAGAGTGATTCTTTCACTTCCAGGTCATCGCAGCAGACAGCAGTCGCCGTGCAGTCCGCGCAGAAGAGGTCTAGCGCGGGACAGCAGCAGCGGTAGCTGGAGGAGAGCAGACCACGGACGTCAGGTACAGGGGCAGGGCGGCCAAAGCCAGTAGCACCGCAGCCCGTGCCCCTCTAGGCGCCTTTCTCAGGGCAGCTTGGCTGTGGAGCATGGGCGGAGCTATAAAACTTGGGTGCAGCCTATCGCTGACCCTTTGGTGTTGCCTGGTGGTGGGGACTTTGCCTCTGCCGGTCCTGGGAGCTCACTTCAAGCAAGCTGTAACGGAGAAGATGCTATCAAAGTCGGTGCCTCAACCTCTGGAGGAGACCAGGAGGTTTCGCTGAGCGGTGAGAATTTCCATATACAGTCTGTTTCTAATTCTTTAAATAGTATAGTTCAATTGTTGAGTAGTATTATTAAACCTAGTGCAGTAGCTTCTGCAGTTGGGGTTTGGGTTAAACCTCCCAAGAGTTCCCCTGTAGATAGTTCTGTTAATGTTAATAGTATAGTTAACCCTTTGTTTGTTTTACCAGTGTTAGAAAAGGGTTCAGGTGTTGTTGAAAATAGTGTTAAGGAAGTTTTATCCTGTGAGTTATCCCCGTTAGTTTTCCATTTACCACTCGCAATTAAAGAGCGGATCTGGAAACAATAATTCATTGATTTGTTGGCATTATTACCATCTTCTAAAGATCAGATAATACGTACTGATAAGAAGGATGGTAAGGTAGAAGAGGATAGAAAACGGAACCTTCCTAGGTCTTTTAACAATTGGCTCCAGGATTTTTGTGTTTATGCCTCTGTGCTGGGAGAGCGTCATCCGCAGCTATGCTCTGGCCCCTTTCAGCACATTGACATCATTCTGGAAGCCTACCGTAATTTTGTCGGAATGGCTTGGTTTACTTACGATGAGTCTTTCCGCCAGAAGTTAGCGGTTTACCCCTCCTTGAGATGGGGAGTAAAGGACGTGGGCCTATGGCTCAATTTAATGTTACCGCAGCGCTCGGCTCCTTCTAGGCAGACAACCCCCACTCAGAACACTATGAGAAAGGGGGTTTGTTTTGCCTATAATGAGTTGACCTGTAAGTGGTTTCAAAACTGCAGATATAAACACGAGTGCTCATTTTGTGGTGCTACCCACCCCATGGCTCGTTGTTTCAAAAGAAATTCCCAGTCAGCCCAACAGCCCAGTACCAAGGAGCAGGTTTCATAAAGCATTGAGTCCGGTGAGGCTGCAAAGCATGCTCCCTTGGTTAGAGCTTTACCCAGACAGGGAGAAAGCTAATTTAATTTTTAACGTTTTTTATGTTGGCTTTGATGTCCCTGAATTCCTTGGTACTGGTTGCTCGTGGGTAGAGAATTTAAAATCCATAAATGAACATAAAGAGATTGTAGCTTTAAAATTGAATAAAGAAATTATAAACGATAGAATTGCAGGTCCATTTTTATCACCTCCTTTTAAAAATTTCAAGCTATCGCCATTGGGCATTGTGCCAAAAAAGGAGCCAGGTGAATTCAGGCTTATCCAACACCTCTCATATCCAAAGAAATTATCTTTGAATGATGAGGTTGACAGGTCTGTAGCTAAAGTTGAATTTGTCTCATTTGATCTGGCTGTGGAAATGGTTAGGAAGTGTGGTCATAGAGCTTTGTTAGCCAAAGCGGATATAAAATGTGCTTTTAGACTTCTGCTGGTTAATCCAGTAGGTTTTAATTCCCTAGGTTTTCAATTTGAAGGTGCATATTAGTTTGACAAATGTCTTCCCATGGGTTTCAGTAAATCATGTCGCTATTTTGAGGCTTTCTCCAGTTTTTGCAGTGGGTAATAGAATTTGAAGTTAGGAATGGTAAGGTTTTACATTATTTAGATGATTTTTTGTTTATTAATTCGGATTTTGTTTCTTGTAATTTACTGTTAGATAAATTTTATTTATTTGTATAGTTTTTGGTATCCCTATAGCACATGAAAAAATGGTTAGGCCATGTTTTGAGTTGGAATTTTTAGGTCTTGTTATTGATACGGAGCAAATGGAGTTTAGATTGTCAGTTGAAAAGTTAACCAAGATTAGGGCCTCTATAGTGTTAATGTTGACTAGGAAAAAAGTGACATTAAAAGAAATGCAATCACTGTTAGGTTGTTTAAACTTCGCTAGTAGAATAATACCCATAGGAAGAGTATTTTCTAAACAGCTGTATTTTTCAACAAGAGGTCTTAAATCCCCAAATGCCCATATTAGGTTTACAAAGTCTCTGAAAGATGATCTGGGGTTATGGTTGGAGTTTCTGAGTAAGTTCAATGGTTGTAGCTGCTGGCAGTGTGATTTTGATGAGTCAGTTGCTGTGGACCTTTTTACAGACGCAGCAGGGAGCATTGGGTGTGGGGCCTATTGGCAGGGTCAGTGGTCGGCTGAGGAATGGCCAGAGGCATGGATTGTAAATAAGGTTAATAATAATATAGTATTTGTAGAGTTGTTTCCTGTGGTCGTTGCCATTGTAATCTGGGGTTCCTATTTTAAGAACAAAAGGATTATGCTCCATTCTGATAATAAGGGAGCAGTTTTTGCGGTGAATACCTTGTCATCTAAGTCTGGATTGGTTGTAAAGCTATTACGTCATCTAGTTTTATGCTGCTTGCAGCGGAATATTTGGCTAAAAGCCCTTCATGTACCGGGTATTTCTAATAACATTGCTGATTCCCTGTCTCGCTTACAGTTAGTGAAATTTCGGGACTTGGCACCGGAGGCGGAGGCAGTCGGAATACCGTGCCCAACACATCTCTGGGACATTATCTGGGATTGATAAGAAATGTATTAAAAGGTTCGCTGGCAGAGAGAACATGGGCTGACTATTCAGCTGCATGGAGAAGTTAGCTTCAATTTTGTCATACGCTTCAAATTGATTATTTGAAGGTTAATCCTGAAATTTGTTTAATTTTTGTTTGTGATTTGATTAAAAATAATGTTTCCTATTCCTCAATAAATAAAGTATTAGCTAGTATTTCGTTTTTTCTAAAATTAGCTGGGCAGCAGCCTTTTTCAAGGCATTTCTTGTTGAAGCAAGTTTTGAAAGGTCATCGGAGGGCATCACCAGTGCCTGATAGAAGTTTGCCTATATCTTTGGAGTTGTTGAATAAATTATGGTTAGTTCTAGTTCAAGTTTGTTTTGATGAGTTTGAAGTTTGTTTGTTTCGTACAGCGTTTGTGTTAGCATTTTTTGCAGCATTTAGAGTTAGCGAGTTAGTGTCCAAAAATAATAAGATTAGTTCTGGTTTACTGTTTAAGGATGTTTGTGTTAAAAATGGATGTGTTCATTTGTTGCTAAGAAAATCCAAGACTGATCAATTAGGAAAAGGTAATGTAATTCGGTTGTATGCTTTGGAGGGTTCAAATACTTGTTCTGTAAATAACGTATTGGCTTGGCTGGCTTTTCATAAGGATTTGCGTCCTTTAACAATTTATCAATTCAATGCAGTGTTAAAAAAGTGTTTATCATTATTGGATTTGCAGTTTTGTAAAATCTCTGCTCATTCATTTAGAATAGGTGCAGCTACAGAAGCAGCAAGGCTAGGCCTTGATGATTCTGTGATAAAACGGATAGGCAGATGGGAGTCTAGGCGCTTTAAGTTATATGTTAGACCTGAACTGCTAACTATTTAGTTATATTTTTCTCTTTATAGGTGATCAATTAATTGTATGGCTGATTGGTCATTCTTTCGTCCATTGGGCCCAGAAGAGGGCTCAAAGGCGAGTATACACTGACAATCTGGCTTTTGATGATACATCTGTTAAAATATTTTGGGGTGGATATCGAGGTATGAGATGGAGAAATGTTATGATAGAAGTTAAGAAGTTATGTGGGTTGTGGCCTAGTCCGCATGTTCTTATCTTACACGTAGGGGGTAATGATCTTGGTAAAATCAAAACGTTGGACTTAATTTGGGATGTGAAGAAGGATTTTTCCTTGCTGAAATGCATGTTCCCTGACTCAGTTTTACTTTTTTCAGAAATCATTCCTAGAATGTTATGGACAGGTTCAAAGAACATATTTTTGAATAAAATTAGGAAAAGGATTAATAGATCGTTAGAGAAATTTCTTCCTTGTCTAGGTTTCAGTTACAGGCATTTTAAGCTGGAAGGTTTCGAGAGGGGGTTGTATAGAAGGGATGGTGTTCATCGCTCTGATGTTGGATTAGATATTTTTAATGTGGGTATGCAGAACAAATTAGAAAAGGCCTGCGGTGTTTGGGGGGGGCCTTGACTCTGTGAGAAATGGCCTTGGTGGGTTGATAGTCTCCCAGCTATTTGCTGGGAGGACTGTTTTGATTATATTGTGTTTTTAACAGTTCGAGTTGGTTTTTAATATATCAATTATTTATTTATTTAATTAATAAATTTATATTTATTGATTATTTATTTATTTATTTTGAATTAATTATTTATTGTAATTGGGTAACTCCTTAATAAAATATCGCGGCCAATTTTATTCCACAGTTGGTTGTGTGTCGGTTCTTTATTTATTCTTAATAATGTTTTATTTAATGTTATTTGTTTTGGTTATTTATTTGGGGTCTGTGCCACCATGCATTTGGGGACTTAAATGAAATTAAATGCTGCTCGAAAGAGATAAGGCAGCAGGTTGCACTACTTCATGGAAAGCAACATGCCTGATATTCTACCTAGTGTTATTTGGGAAGCCCATAAGTTAATTAGAGGTGTCTTCAACCTCGGCTCCTTCTGAAAAAAAAGTACAAGAGAAGTTTTTACTCAAATTGCTAGGCTTGCAAGCCAACATAAAAGACCAAGAACTCCACTCGGACCTTATTTTATGTAGAGAGAAACAGCTTAAACCTGAAAACTGCTTTCTCGGCCTCTCGCAAACACTATATACATGGCAATAAGGACAGCAAACTGTTGGCTTATTTAGCCATAAAGAGATGTGCTCAAAGCTTCATATCTGAAATTATTTCTACATATGGAGTGTCCTTTAAAAACGCACCGGACATAGCCTCAGAATTTTGCTCCTTCTATCAAACTGTATATGATTTAAGACCGACTGAAGCCCACATTGAGCTGCTTTATCGCACTGCATTATACTTAAGTTTCTCCAATCGCGCTCTCTGCCTACCTTGCGCGCTCATCAACATGATAACCTTATTGCACCGTTTACTATGGCTGAACTGACAACGGCACTGTCCTATACACCCTTAGGTAAAACTCCTGGCCCTGATGACCTCCCAGCCTCCATACTACCCTCCTACTTTTTTAAAGTATGGAACTCCCTAGATACAAGTGCATCTCAATAAATTAGAATATCTTTGAAACGTTTATTTATTTCAGTAATTAAATTAAAAAAGTGACCTCCTATATTTTCTAGATTCTTTACACACAGAGTGTTCTATTTCAAGTGTTTTATTTCTGTAAATGTTGATTATGGATTAAAGCTAATGAAAAGCCAAATCTAAGAAAATTTGAATATTGTAAAAAAGTTCAGTATTGTAAATTCAGTGTGTCATCTGCCAAGGTTTCCTAAACCTTTAAATGGTCCCTCAGTCTGGTTCAGTAGGACACAAAATCATGGAAGACTGCTGATTATGAATTGTATTACTGAATCACTGAAATGAATGAATATTCTAATTTATTGAGATGTATCTGTAATGTATCTGTAATACCCAATGCTTCCCTCCTCAGACTCTGGAAGCTCTCATTTTGATCATTCATAAAGATGGCAAAGATCCTAAATGTGGTAATTACCACCCCATTTCATTACTTAATTTTGATGTGAAACTGTTGGCCATACTGCTGGCAAATAGAATGAAAGCCCTGCTGACCTGATTAATCATGAACAGACAGGTTTTGTGCTGTAGGGGAAGGGAAGCATAATACAATACTTATGCTACACTTGCTCCAGTCTGCACAATTGCAGAAATCCCCTCTTTTATTACTTTCAACCTATACTAAAAAAAAGCCTTTGACCGAGTGACCTGAACATTCATGACCTTTATGTCCTCAAGCGATTTGGATTTTCCCCAGGACAAAATTATGTGTCTGTATTCAATACCTAGCACCAAAGTAGGAGTCAGTGGCCACTTTCCAAACCATTCTGCATCAAAAATGGTACTAGGTAGGGATGCCCTCTATTCTCCCTGTTTTTTGTCTTAATTATTGAGACTTTAATTCAGAGCATGATATAGGAATCAACCTTAAATGGAATCAGAAAAGGTAACACAATCCACATGACAGCCTTATTCTCATTATTATAACAAATCCGACTGAATTGCTAATTTTGGCTCCATTTCTAATTTTGAGATCAATACAAGCAAAATCCAAAGCCCTATGTATCTCCTGTCCTCAGACACTGAAGACTGAACTATATCAACTATCCCATTTCCTCTTCAAACTGACAAACACCTCAGGATTACCCTAACTGCTTCTCCAGTGGTTCAGTGGTACAACCAAAACTATGCTCCGATGGTAGCACAAATCATATGCAAAATATTTTCATTTCAAATACCACTCATCTCTAGATAGATTCTACATTTTAAAAATGGTTGTCCTCCCCAAAATATTTTACCTATTTCAAACACTTCCCAAACCACTCCCTAAATCTTTCTTTACTTTCTTGAAGTGGCTTTTTACCAGCTGTGTCTGAAATGGCTCCCAACATCCTAAGCTTTGATCTTGTCTGAGAAATCTGGAGGTATTGGTCTCCCAGACCTTGAACCTTACTTTCAAGAGTGATCCAAGAGTGATGTGATCCAAGAGAGATGTCATCTTGAGTCAAAGTTCTATGTGTTCCTCCCAGAGGCGCAGCTAGGGGTTCAGCACAGGGGGGGCGAACACGTCCAAGTTCGGCCCCCAACTCAGGTATACCAACACTATCACTATACGGTGACTGTATAGTGGTAGATAATGGTTCTACACAGGGCTGTGAAGACCAGTTATGTAAATACAGTACAGGAACAATGTTGTGACTTACAGGTGACATCTCTGACGGTTTACATTTATCGTCTCTTCCATCCGGACCGCCATGACCACTTCTTCCAGCTGTGACTGTAAAGTTTGTAACACAGACATCTTTGGCTCCTCACTTTTCCAGGCACCTGACCCACATTGTCCTCAATTACATAACCTCTCCATCCTTCTGCTACCCCAATTATAAAATATATGATATAAAATCCCCTGGAAATGAATAATAACCCCATGTGCATTTTTAATTTAATAATGCTCCTATGTGCCCCATTTATTTAATACTGCCCCTCAATTAATAATTCCCCCTAATTAATAATGCCTTGTGTACCCCCTTAAATCAATTTAATGCTCGAGTGCCACCTAAAATTAATATTGCCCAATTCCTCTATTATTAATTATACCCTCTTATGTCTCCTTGTATAAATTATGCCCTCTTACATAAATGCCCCTCTGTATTAATAATGCCTATTAATAACCCCTTTGTATTAAAGACGACCTTTCATGTCCTCATGCATATGCGGTTTTATATACCACTAGAAAGCTGACAGTGCACTGAATTCAGCGCACTGTCCGCTTTCCCGTTATGTGCCCCGGTGGAGGAGATATCAATGCCGTTAGTTTCGGCACTGATCTCTCCCCACCGTTAGAAGGGCATTCCTGACAGTCTAGCGTCATCGCTGGTCTGTGAGGAACGTCCCCCCCCCAAGACTTGTACTGGGGGAGGGGGGCCTTACTCAAAGCTCAGCATCATCACAGGGTGGTAAGGAACACCCCCTCTGAAAGTTCAAGGCTATGTTAGAGTACTGTGAGGGGGAGCCTCACAGAGTGTCAGGAATGCCCTTCTGACAGTGGGGACAGATATGTGCCGAAACTAACGGCACCGATCTCTCCTCCATCGGGGCACATAACGGGAAAGCCGACTGTCTGCTTTCTAGCGGTGTACTATCTTCAGGAAACATTAGAAGTCAGGAATGAAATCCAACAGCATCTTCTTTTATTCATGTCTACACACTCTGGTATACAACACAACACTAGCCTCCAGCAAGCAGTACCACTTCCTGTTTCCTGTATCCTGTGCCCTCCTCTTAAAGAGGCAGGAATGCTTGCTGTATGTTACATCACCCCCCTGTGTTGTTTTTTTTTTTTTTTTTTTAAACCCCATTTGACATTTGAACAGTTATGGTGAAATACAGCAACAAAACAAAAAAAAAAAACAAGGAAAACATGAACATGAAAATACAGTTCACAATCATATATATATATAATCTGATCAAGGTTCCAGGATCCTGGCTAAACCTCCTCAATGAGTCTAAATGGGGCTCCTCTTTCTCTGGTAGGATACCGTCTAGAATGGCCAGGATCACTGCTTACCGATGGGCTGGCTATATCCTGTTGAGAGTTGCCACTATCGACAGCAGCTCCGTCAGTCTGAGAGAGTTCATCAAAGTCATTGTCTGGTATTATTTTGAAATGTGAGGCATTCCTGGTTATGGAGTGTCCATCCCGCTCAGCTGTGACCATGCTTCCTTTCTTGGCTGTTACATGATAGCCTGCTGGATCATACACTGGACATGTCTTATTGTTTGGCTTTCGACGAACAACAACTTTATCACCCGTCCGAATAGCAGATGGCTCCGCACGTCTTCTCTTGTCCGCATAATGTTTCATTTTGTGCTTGTTGTGTAAGTCTGTTGGTCTAACAGTTGACTCAGCTGGCAGTGCATGAGTAGCCACATCAGGAATGCGTATGCGAGGAGTTCGGTTGAACAGTAGATGAGCAGGAGCAGCATTAGTCGTTGAGTGCGGCGTACTTCTGTAGTTGCGTAGGAATTTGTTCAGGGCCTGCTTCAGTGGTATCTGCTCCAGAGCGGCTGCTTTGACTCTCTTCCCTAAGGTGCGCATAAATCTTTCCACAATTACATTTGCTTGTGGCCAGCAAGGTGTTATCTTCCTGTGAGTGAACCCAAGGTATTCAGAAAATTGTACAAATGTATGTCCATAAAATGGAGGTCCATTGTCTGTTTTGACTATTTTTGGAATACCATATGCTGAGAAAATAGTATCCAACTCCGGTATGACACTGGTTGCTGAAGTTGACGAAATAAATGCAATTGTAGGATATCTGGAATATTCATCAATTGCCACTAGGATGTACTGTCCATTAGGTAGTGGCCCATAGATATCAACCGCTACTTCCTCCCAGACAGCCGTTGGTAGAGGAGACATTTGTAGGGGTTCAGGGTTCGCTGCAGGAGTCACAAGCTGGCAAGTATTGCAGTGTTTTACTGTGTGTTCTACTAAATAATCCATATTTGGGAACCACACTTTTTCTCTGAGAAGTTTTTTTGTACCCACAATTCCCAAATGACCTTCATGAGCAATCTGTAGTACTTTGGGACGCAAGGCCTTTGGAACCACCAGTTTGGTTCCTCGCAGAATTAGGTGATTCTCAGTGACTGACCTGAGTGTCATTTCTGACACTTGAGAACGATTTCAGTTCCCTAATGTTGATGTCAAGATCTGGAAATTTTGTTCTCTGGATTTCATGCCATTTTCCATTCCGGATAATTTGTATTAAAGCACAAAGCGTCTTGTCATTTGCAGTTGCCGTCACAAATTGATCAGCTGAAAGTGCTTTTGGCACTGCATGAACTGCAACAAAGTTGATGTACTGTTCAGTTGCCTGATGTAGAATTTGATCTTCTTCTTCTGTGGGATGTCTGGATATGTAGTCAGCTGGATTACTGTATTTTCCAGGCCTATGAACGATTGTGTAATTGTAATCTTGAAGTCGCAGACCCCACCGTTCAATTCTAGCTGGCATCTTGGCTCTGGGGTTTCCAAAGATGATGAGGAGTGCTTGATGATCTGTGACTATGGTGAATGGAGCTCCATAGAGAAAGAGATGAAAGTGTTCACATCCCCAGACAACAGCTAGGCTCTCCTTTTCAGGCTGAGAGTATTTTTTTTCAGTATTCGTTAATGCTCTGCTGGCATATGCAATGATGGACGGGTCTGGATTATTGGGTAAGTATTGCGTTAGAATAACCCCCAGTCCCACCGGACTTGCATCCACAATCAATTCAGTGCGTAAAGTGGGATCAAAGTAAGCCATGGTAGTTGTGGAGCACAGTTCACTTTTAATTGCATCAAAAGAGGTTTGACACTCTGGGGACCACTTGAATTCACAGCCTTGTTTCGTGAGTTCCCTCAGTGGTGCACTAATGGTGGAGAAGTTCTGGATATATCTAGCACAGTAACTGGACATTCCAAGAAAGGAGCGAACTTCACTGACATTCTGAGGAATGGAGACCATTTTTATCACCTGTACCTTTTTGGGATCAGGCTGTACTCCTGCTGCTGAAAAGATGTGACCATAAAACTCCAAGGACGTTTTGTTAAATTCACACTTGTCTTTGTTTAGAGTGAGTCCCTGAGATGCTAAGCATTGAAAGACCTCATGTAATGCACTATTGTGTTCAGCTTGGGTTTTGCCATAAACTAGAATGTCATCACTGTAATTGAAAGTATTGGGAATATGTTGGATTACACTTCTTATAGCATCCTGAAAAATTTCTGCAGCTGAACACACACCAAATGTCAACCGTTTGTACCGCCTGAGGCCTAAATGTGTAGAAAATGTTGTTAGGTATCTGGACTCTGGACTCAGTTCTAGCTGATGGTAACCTTTATTAAGGTCCAGCTTCGAAAAGATAGTTGCTCCATTTAGTAGATGAATAATATCATGTATTGTGGGAGAGATGTGTCTTTCTCTCTGAATAGCTGCATTTGGTAGGCGCATGTCCACACAAAGTCTCACCTGGTCGGGATTTTTGGGTTTTGGAACAACAACAATTGGAGAGACCCATGGAGTGGGGCCTGTAACAGTCTCAATAATATCATCATCTTCCAAAGATTGAAGTTCTTTTTCCACCTTCTTTCTCAGATGAAATGGAATGCGCCTGTGGGATTGTGCGACTGGACGAACATTTTCATCCACATGAAGATGTGCTTGAAAGTCTTTCAGTTTTCCAAGTCCACTGAACAAAGAGGAAAATTCATTAATCATAGTTTGTACATCCTTGTCAGCTGGATCAGTTATTGTATGGATGATCTGAATGAGACCCAGATTTAGGGCAGTATGGTAGCTGAGAAGGCAGCCTCCAGAGCCCTTTAAGATGTAAAAACTTGTTTTCTGTGTCTTACCCTTGTAGCTGATTTCGGCTTCAAATTTTCCCACAGTTGGTAATGGGGTCTGAGATCCATATGGGAAGATTTTGGTCTGAACAGTTTCCAGGACAAGCTGTATCTTCAATTTATTATATGTATCGCTGTCTATAATGTTCACTGATGCCCCAGTATCGATGGTGAAAATAATATCAGTTTTGAGAACATTGATTGTAACACTTGGAGACTGCATGGATTTTGGTGTAGAAGTAATGTAAACATAGTCCTCACTTGTGGTAGATGTCTCCTCTGCAGTCTGATGTATGGCTTTTACATTAGCCTGTTTTGCTGGACTGTAATGAGGTTTGGTAAGTACTGATCTGCACACTGTTGCAAAATGGTTCTCTTTACCGCATTTGCTGCAGGTTTGTCCTAACGCTGGACATTTATTTACATGAGGAAAGTCTTTCCCACACCGGTAACATTTCCTTTGTTTCTGGGTTGGAGTGTCTGCAGTAGCTTTATGTTTGAGGTTATGCACCTGGATGTCATCCCCCTTTTCCATCACAGTGGCCTGATGATCTGCTATTTCTATGGCACGGGCCATTTTGAGAAGGTCATGTAGAGAGTAATCCTGCTGCAGGTAGGGCGCTATAATGCATCACGTCTTATAGTGGATGATGTGAAGATACAATAGATTTGCGTTATAATTTCATCATCAACATGTAGACATAGGCTGATTTCCAGAGGTCCCGGCAGGATCAACCAGGTAGTGGAGGCCTTCAGGCAGCCTGGGGTCACTGGCCAGACCCCGGGCTGCATATTATAGATATCGGCACCCCCCGATCTCTCCGCTGGGGGGTGCCGGGGACTTGGACAACATGAGCGGAACCCTTGAAATTGAATAAAAAAACTGATGCCGCGGTCATGTTTGACCGCGGCATCCAAGGGGTTAGGAACCCCGATCGGCGCTCAGCGCCGATCGGAGGTTAAGGAGCAGGGTGTTAGCTGTCAGTTACAGCTAACACCCTCTCCCGATGCCGTCCGCGGCAGTCAGTGCCGCTAGCAAACACTTAAAATGCCGCGGTCACTATTGACCGCGGCATCTTAAGGGTTAAACAGCGGGGATCCCGCGGTGATCGCATGGGCTCTGCTTCTGAGCCCGCTCGATCACCGTCACGTACCTGTACGTGGGGATGCGGTAATTAACCACATTCTCCCACGTACATGTACGTGAGAATGCGTGAAGGGGTTAAAGGGGTTGTCCAGGAAGTGGACAAATCACAGTGGAGGTGGAGTAGGTGATAAAAAAAAATCATACTCGGGCTGGGTTCACACCAACACTTGAACCCCATTGAGGGATTCTGTCCCCCATTCTGTTTGAAAAATGCGGAAAGAAAAGTCCTGCAAGCAGGCCTTTTTTCTCTGCATTTTTCAGGCAGAAACCAGACAGAAACCCAGCAGACCCCATTATAGTCCGCAGGTAACCGCTTTACAAGCGAATTGGGTTTCCGTTTTTCGGGTCCCCAAGTGGACCCTGAAAACGGAAACCGAGCGCTAGCGAGGACCCAGCCTTACCTGTCTGCTGCCAGTGTCTGTTCACACACGTGCCATTCGTGACTGCTGAGGCCATCAGTGGTGTCAGTGATGGCTGGAAAGGACCCAGTCATGTATAGGAGTGACATCACCGAGTCTTTTCCAGCCACTGCTGAGGCCAATCACATGCAGTGCAGGACCTGTGGCAGGGAAGCGGCGAGCGTGTGCCTGGACAGACAGCAGCAGAGGGCTGCAGACATCGGTAGCGCAGAGACAAGTGAGTATTTTTTTTATGTTTCACCTTCCCCGCCTCCTCTCCAATTTGCCCAATACAATCTTTACCAGTAAACTTTATTATTCCCTAGAAAACCCCTTTAATACTGCCTCAATGCCCCCTAATATTATCTCCCCTTACATTCATTCAGCCGCCAATGACCTTTCACTATAATTTATATCCTCTTTTACTAAAGCCCCCTAATACCCCTTATATTAGTTATGGCCTCTTATCTAAATTCCCAATGCTCCCAACTGACCTCTTATATGTATTCCCCCCCATCCCCCCACCCCCAATTACAATGCCCAAAGTGAGTTTAAAAAAAAGGCGATGCTACTCACCTACCTCCGATACCCCGAGGAGGAGTCTCCACCGCCGGCACTGCCGCCGCTTACTGAAGAAACAGGACCTGCGTCCTGGCGTGGACAGCACAGGACAATGACGTCATCGCGCAAACGTCTGTGCCAGGACGCAGACGTCTTAGGGCAGCTCGTAGGCCACAGGCTTGAATTGGCTTGTGGTTTACGAGCTACGTACGAACAGAGAATGTATTTTAACTGCATCGGTGTCATATGCAGACGCCAATGCAGTTAATATGTGAGGGTAACCTGTGTTGAGGCGGACCCGAAGTGGGCCCCCGAGATTCAGTGGGCCCGGGGCCACCGCCCCCCCTCCCCCCCCCGCTAGCTATGCCTCTGGTTCCTCCTTTTCCACGTAATTTACCACAGGGCCTTTCTGTACTGTCAACCATGTCTCATTCATCTTCTTCACTGACACAGTTCCTTGGTAGTGATGAGGCACCTGCTGAGGAATCTATTTCTCTTAGTCTGAGCAGTCTTCCTCCTCTTTTTGATGAGCTGGATGAGAACAATCAGCACTTTTTGCAAGTAGAGGAGGCAGAGGTAGACATTAGGTAGACAAGAGGTAGGGAATGGGTGAGACAAAAGCAAGGAAGGCAATGATATGATTCTTTTGTGGATAGCTCCTAGCAACTGGGTTAGGGTGACAAGGTGACATCAGATGAAGAGGGTGAAGGCAGCAATGATTGTAACGATTATACCCAATGCGCAGCCCCAACATCCAAAAAGTCTGACTGGAACACACCTATGGGAAGCTCACTGGGTGGGGGTGGTAGCACTGGTGGTGGTAGTGACAGACACGTTGCTGATGTTGGCAGCAGCAACTACATGTGGTCATCTCCTGTGTGGGAATTTCTTTTCTGCATTGCACCAATTAAGTATGTTTATAGGGGCATACTACTGCTGGCAGTTTAGGATTAGACAGGATTGTAAGAGTAAGTGGCTAATACAGCACCCCTCCATGCTCCATTTTCTATTAGAGACTAACAACTCATGTTAACACCCCATTTGGGATTGATTCCATGCCGTTACAATTCCTGCCATAGCAATGCCAACATCGCCGTCTGTACTGCTCTCAGAGGTGGGATTGATGGACTTGTGACATAGTAGATTTCCCACTTCCAGACAATACTCATGCAATTCCCTCTGGTGATTTAATCCATTCTGGATACAGTTAATAGGTAGTGCCTTTCAGGAAAAACTCATAGAATATTTTATTCTGAACGCTGGGACATCACGCAAGGAAATATGAGATGTCTGAGACCTGTATATAGGGGAAATGACTAAACGTAAATCTAAAAGTAGGGAAATTACTTAAGAGTTGTAGAATAGGGATACAAAGACAGAGGACAGATATGTGAGGTCTCAGGATTAATTGGATAGGGAAAAGGCTCTCTTTAGTGACTAATCGATTAACTAAAGCCACTCGAAAACAATTCTTTACCAAATAAAAGAACTTTAAAGGGGGAGAAAGTGCTGGCCACTTATTGGCTACTATTGTAGGAGCACAGGAGGGCCTGACTCATCTAGCATGCCTACAAGTAGAAACTGTATTGGTGGTCATATGTTACTTGTGACATGCTAAGGGTGATGCATGAGTGCAGGCCACAGAACCAGAGATGAAAAACCCCCTGGGGTGGATAGTCTCTGCGGGGAATTTTTCAAGATGTATGGACGCAAAATGAATAAATAAATAAATATGGAAATATTCTATTACCTAGACTTCTATCCGTGTTTTTGGAAGCATTAGAGGAGGGTAATTTGCCTGCCTCTGAGAGAGAGGCCATAACGGTACTTTTGCTTAAGCCAAGCAAAGAACCAGAAGCGTAAGCGTGTCTGCCAGTGATCCTACCACCACCACCACTGCCAAATCATGTGTTTGTGTTTTTTTATTATGAATGAAATGTATCCAAATTTTTTTGGTAAAGGTTGCCTAGGCACCTACACAACTGGCATTTAATTGCAAGAAATTACTGTCTGGCCAGTATGAAAACTTTTCTGTTTAATGTGGCCATGCAACTTTCATTTAACTGCATGAAATTACTGTGAACAGTGCGCAAAATGTTGTGATAAATGTGGCCTACAAACAACTGGTCTAGAACCTCAATAATACAATAATGAAATAATGCAAAAATGTCATCAACAAGTAATTTAGCACTCAAAAGGTGACTTCCAGTCATACTATATGTAAAAAAAACACAGTGCACTGCTGTTGTCAGTGAGAAAGTACAGTTTTCCCACTATCCCTGTTGGCTGAGATCTGTCTTGCTCTATCACTGCTTTTATCTGTATAAAATGGCTCCTCTCTGTGCATAATCCTATATAGTGCCTGTGACATCATCTCCTCTCTCCCCTTACGATTGTCAGAGAGGCTATCAGTTGATTATGGCAAAAGCCTAGGTCACGAATCATGTGATCCTCCTCTTCTCTGGTCAACTTCCTCATGTTTCACCTGGCAGTATCCATTTTGCTAGTTCTCCCTAAACCAGGGGCGCACCGATAATGAGGCGAGGTGAGGCGGCCGCCTCGGGCGGCACTGTCCGGGGGGCGGCATTTTACTATTTAATGTAAACCAGCCCAGGACAGGCCGCTTTAAAAAAAAAAAAAAAACAGAACTGAGCGCGGCCTGTCCTGGGCTGGTTTACAAGACGTCGCATCTCAGCGCAGGCGGCGATACAATGACGTCATCACGCCGCCTACGCTGAGACACAGACGTCGCGGACAAGAGGAGGAGGTGGCGGCTGCATCAAGGCATCGCAGGTGAGTATAGCTTTTTTTTATCTATATAAATAGGCCGTGACCTGCTGTAGCATCCCCGGCAGGTCAGGGCCTATTTATTTACCTACCCGCGTCTGCTCGTGGCCGCCCCCGCTTCCCCTTCTGCTATGGGCCGCAGAAAGGGAAGCGGATGCCGCTGTGAGCGGCCGCGGGCATCGGTAAGTTAGGCCGCGGCCCGCAAATACTACTATTATTATACTCCGGGGTCTATTCAGACCCCGGAGTATAATAATCGGAGGCCTAGGGTTGGTGAGGGAACATAAAAAAACAGTGTTACTCACCTCCTGCGATCCGATGTAACTCCGAGCAGGCTTGAGGCCTGTGGTGACGTCATCAGGTCGCGTCGCCGGCCTGATCACGTGACGTGTGTGCGCAATTAAACAGGGCCGAAAGCTGCAAGGAGTGCACCGGTGTCCAGGATAGGTAAGTAACTCTGATTTTTATGTTTGTATTCTCCCCCTGGGTCTCCAATCATTATACTCTGGGGTCTGAAAAGACCCCAGAGTATAATAATAGTTCATGGGTCGGCCACTATGGGGCATAATACCCTGTGCAGGGACCACTGTAGAGCATAATACCCTGTGCAGGGGCCACTCTGCAGCATAATACAAGTGCAGGGGCCACTATAGAGCATAATACCGAGTGCAGGGGCCACTATAGAGCATAATACAAGTGCAGGGGCCACTATGGAGCATAATACCAGTGCAAGGGCCACTATGGAGGATAATACCAGTGCAGGGGCCACTATGGAGCATAATACCCTGTGCAGGGGCCACTCTGGAGCATAATACCAGTGCAGGGGCCACTATGGAGCATAATACCGTGTGCTGGGGCCACTATAGAGCATAATACAAGTGCAGGGGTCACTATGGAGCATAATACCAGTGCAGGGGCCAATATGAGGCATAAAACTGTGTGCAGGAGTTGCTGCGGAACATAATACCGTGTGCAGTGGCCAATGCGGGGCATAATACCATGAGCAGGGGCCGCTGAGAGGCATAATACAGTGTGCAGGGACCGCTGCGGGCCATGACACTGTGTAATACTGTGTGCAGGGGCTGCTGTGGAACTTTATAGTGTGTGTAAATGGGGCGCTATAAACATGGGCTATGGCACCTGTTTATATTAACGATTATACGCTGTCTGTTTATAGTGACCGTGTGATGTAATTGTAGCCTTGTCACATACTGTAGACATGTACAGGACGAGGCTGTAGTTACATGACATGGCCGCTATGAGATGAAATACACTATGTAAACAGAGAAGCAGTCACGGCGCTTACACAGGTACCATTCAAACAGCTGATCAGTGGGAGTCCTGGGTTTTTGAACCCCACTGATTAGTTTATTAATGACCTGGAAAACCTTTTAATTAGTTAACACCTGGGGTATTATTAATAAGGGGCGCTATTTATACAGGGTACACACGGACATTATTAATATAAAGATGCACTTGGGAGTATTATTCATTATGGGGGGTTATATCATATATTTTATAATTGGGGGTAGCAGCAGGATGGGGGCTTTGTGTAGGTGAGGACAATGTGGGTTGGATGCCTGGAAAAGTGAGGAGCCAAAGATGTCTGTGTTGCAACCTTTACAGAGACAAGTCACAGCTGGAAGAAGTGGTCATGGCGGTCCAGAGGGAAGAGAAGGGAAATGTGACCGATTAGTCAGAGACGTCACCTGTAAGTCACAGAATGTTACTGCCCTGTATACACCTAAATGATAGAGGATAAATACCTGAGTGATGGGGGTCTGTCTGCTGAGACCCCCACTGAGCCTGAGAATTGGGTTTTTTCCCCCCCACTAGGTGGGAATCCAGCCTGGCTGCAGCCATATATATATAGGTGTGTCACTTGGTGGATGGACGAACCCGCGTGGCTCTCATTCACTTCAATGGGAGTGCCAAAGATACCCGAAGTCCAATACTGCGGGGCTCCTATTATAGAGAATGGGGGCCACATGGGCTCGTCCATCCACCAAGCAGAAGATGTGGGAAGTTACTTTCATTGTTAATGCCGTGTTGTTGATCTGATACTGAAGTAATACAGGAAGAAGAATTCTTAAAAACTGTTTTATAACTTTGTGTATTGTGTATATTGAGCGACGATAACAGTGTGTTAAACTAGTAGCATGGAAACTCAGTTTTTTTGTTTTTTTTGGGGGGGGGGGGCGTCTTTCTATAGTCCGCCTCAGGCAGCAAAGAGGCTAGGTTCACCACTGCCCTAAACAAATCACAAAAGTTTCCATTTCATTAGAAACCCAAATTGAAATTGAATTTGGTTTGTTATGAACCAGTTTGCACATCTCAGTATTTAGCTGCCGGGCTAGGGCAGTGAACTGAATCTGTGATTGTAAGATATTCCATAAACTTAGCTTAAATGGTGTTAAGTAAAAAAAAAAAAATTGCCCTTTGAATGGTCACTAACTTTTCAGACACCTTGGTCTCAATTATGAGAGCATGTGATTTTGGACTAATTTGATTTTAGACCACTTTAGTTAAAAATGTCGCTGCTTTCTGCCTAAAAGAATTATGTTAACTTCCTGCTACTACATGTCACCGTGCTTTCTAATTTGCTGTTCACTTACTGTTACTAGTTAAGATCCATCTTTAGAAACTAAGCAGTTCATAATGAAAGCATTATACTGGGGAGGGGGCCCTCTGGAGAGCATGTTATATTCTGTGGGGCCTCTGTGGAGCATTATAATGTGGGGGGGCTCTGGAGAGCATGTTATATTCTGTGGGGCTACTTTGGAGCATTATACTGGGGGGCCCCTCTGGAGAGCATATTATACTGTGTGGGGCTACTGTGGAGCATTATACTGGGGGGGGGCCCTCTGGAGCACGTATTATACTGTTTTGGGCCGCTGTGGAGCATTATACTGGGGGAACCTCTCTGGGCAGTATATTATACTGTGTGGAGGCCATTCTGGAACATGTTATACTTTGTGGGGTCACTGTGGAGCATTATTCTGGGGGGGCCATCTGCAGAGCATATTATATTGTGTGGCGCCACTGTGGAGCATTATTCAGGGGGGAACTAAGAAGCATTGTACTAGGGGCCCTCTAGGGAGCATATTATACTGCGTGGGGCCTACTGTTGAGCATTATACTGGGGTGACGCTCTGGGGAGCATATTATATTGTGTGGGGCCACTGTGGCGCAAAATACTGGGGGGGGTACTGTGGAGCATTATACTAGCGGGGGCCCTCTGGGGAGCATATTATACTATGGGTCACTGTGGAGCTTTATACTGGGAGGAATGGGCAGTCTTGGGAGCCTGTTATACTGTGTGGGGCCACTGTGGAGTGCATTATATTGTGTGGGGCTTCTCGGGAGCATATTATACTCTGTGGGGCATTGTAGAGCATTATACTGGGGGGGACTGTGGGGGACCACTGTGGAGCATTATACTGGGGTAACCCCTCTGGGGAGTATATTATACTGTGTGGAGGCCATTGTGGAGCATGTTATACTGTGTTAGGCCACTGTGGAGCATTATACTGGGGGGCACTGTGGGGTGCATATTATACTGTATAGAGCATATTATATTGTGTGTGGGGCTGCTGGGAAGCATATGGTACTGCCTGGGGCCACTAAGGGGTAGTATACCATGTGGGCCACGGGAGATAACTGGGGCCTACCGGCGCCACTATGGGGGGCTCAGGGGAGCATTTTATACTGTGGAGCATTATATACCATGTGGAGCATTATACTGTGGGGGGCTCAAAATTCCTGCTGGCAGCCCTGTGTGCTATGTCTGCATCACAGCTCCCTCACTATAATCTTGCACATACGTGTAGTGCTCCATGGCTATGTCATTCCCCATACAGTACTGTGCATGAAGTGGCCATGAAGTTATTGGGGCCTGCACAGTACTATAGGGGCTGACTATACTGGGAACATACTCAGTAATACCAGATAGTCAGCACATATGTAAGACTTCAGTGAAGGAGCCGTGGTGTAAGCTATTAGCAGGAAGCTGTTGGGTGGGGCCCCAGAACAAGTTCCTCTGGTGGGCCTAAGGCCCTTCGGTCCGACACTGTATAACGGAAAACTATTATATATAAGGGGTCTCTTATTTATAAGGGACGTACTATTATATATAAGGGTGGGTTACTATATATAATTGGGAAACTTAAATATGAGGGGGCTATTATAAGGGGGAACTATTATTTCTAAGATGGGCTATTATTTATAAGGGGGGAACTATTATATATACAGTGGGAACGGAAAGTATTCAGACCCCTTTAAATTTTTCACTTTTTGTTTCATTGCAGCCATTTGCTAAAAGCAAAAAAGTTCATTTTATTTCTCATTAATGTACACTCAGAACCCTATATTGCCAGAAAAAAAACAGAAATGTAGATATTTTTGCAAATTTATTAAAAAAGAAAAACTGAAATGTCACATGGTCATAAGTATTCAGACCCTTTGCTCAGTTTTGAGTAGAAGCAACCTTTTGAGCTAGTACAGCCTTGAGTCTTCTTGGGAATGATGCAACAAGTTTTCCACATCTGGATTTGGGGATCCTCTGCCATTCTTCCTTGCAGATCCTCTCCAGGTCCGTCAGGTTGGATGGTGAACATTGGTGGACAGCCATTTTCAGGTCTCTCCAGAGATGCTCAATTGGATTGAGGTCAGGGCTCTGGCTGGGCCAGTCAAGAATGGTCACAGAGTTGTTCCGAAGCCACTCCTTTGTTATTTTAGCTGTGTGCTTAGGGTCATTGTCTTGTTGGAAGGTGATCCTTCGGCCCAGTTTGAGGTCCAGAGCACTCTGGAAGAGGTTTTCTTCCAGTATATCTCTGTACTTGGCCGCATTCATCTTTCCTTCAATTGCAACCAGTCGTCCTGTCCCTGCAGTTGGGATTATATTGGGCAGGTGATGAGCAGTTGCGTGGTTTTCTCCACACATACTGCTTAGAATTAATGCCAAAAAGTTCAAACTTCGTCTCATCAGACCAGAGAATCTTATTTCTCATAGTTTGGGAGTCCTTCATGTGTTTTTTGGCAAACTCTATGCGGCCTTTCATATGTCTTGCACCGAGGAGAGGTTTCCTTCGAGCCACTCTGCCATAAAGCCCCGACTGGTGGAGGGCTGCAGTGATAGTTGACTTTGTAGAACTTTCTCCCATCTCCCTACTGCATCTCTGGAGCTCATCCACAGTGATCTTTGGGTTTCAGTGAAGGAGTAGAACCATCTCAAGGAAGATCAGAAGGAAATGGACAGCATGTGAGTTAAATATGAGTGTCATAGCAAAGGGTCTGAATACTTATGACCATGTGATATTTCAGTTTGTCTTTTTTAATAAATTTGCAACAATATCTACATTTCTGGGTTTTTTTTCTGTCAAGATGGGGTGCTGAGTGTACATTAATGAGAAATAAAATGAACTTTTTTTGCTTTTAGCAAATGGCTGAAATGAAACAAAGAGTGAAAAATTTAAAGGGGTCTGAATACTTTCTGTACCCACTGTATATTTGCTTTGTGCTTTGTGATTTTTTTTGTGGGTCATTTAACTTATTATAAATTTCCATAGACACAGTATTTTGATTTATTTTGGATTATGTATTATTTACTATTAATTCATATATATTTTTTTTTTAAACTGTAATTTTTATTAGAATATTTTTTTAAAATAACATAGATAACATACAATCCGCCAAGTCAACAAATATAAAAACA
Source organism: Leptodactylus fallax (assembly GCA_947044405.1). NCBI lineage: Eukaryota > Metazoa > Chordata > Amphibia > Anura > Leptodactylidae > Leptodactylus > Leptodactylus fallax. The sequence continues at coordinate 3,928,740 of CAMRHE010000045.1, forward strand.
ACAACACAAAGACAAGATTTGGGGAATACACAAAAACAGACAAAGGAAAGGAACAATGAGGAAAGAGACAAAGCCGGGGGTCAGACTTCAGAGACCTTGTGTGGCACAGTAGGTATCCCAGTGAGACCAAATTGCTTCAAATGCCTCCACCGTATGATTAAGGGAAGCAGTCAGATACTCCAGACTGCGGATGTCCTTCAGTCGGGCTATCAATTCTGAGATCGTTGGGGGAAGAGCTTCTCTCCAATGGCGAGCTATAAGCGTTTTAGCCGCAGTACACAAGTAAAGGAATAGTTTCAATGTATTTTTACTGAGACCTTTTGGAGGGAGATTCAGCAAATAAACCATGGGGTCCAAGGGAACACCCTGGATGAAGAGAATATTAGTCAGCCTCCCAACCTCAAACCAGAAAGTGCGGACCAGGGGGCACTCCCAGAATATATGGAACAATGTTCCTGGTGTTGCCTGACACCGCCAGCAACTAGAAGGAATAGTGGGGTTGAGAGTATGCAGTAGAGCTGGAGTATGATACCAATGCATAAGTATTTTGTATTGCGTTTCCCTGAACGTTACACAGGAGGAGGATTTAGCTGCTCGGGACCAAATAACCTGCCACTGACTGTGCGAAATGCGCTCGCCCAGGGCTCCAGACCACCGGGTCATATATCTGTGGACCACCGGGGCCTGCCCCCCCCTGAGAGGACAAAAGCCCATAAATATTAGAAATCAGGCCTCTAGTAGAGGTACCCGCCCGACATAGTCGTTCAAAAGCTGTAGGGAGGGAGACCCGGGAGGATCCAAATTGGGAGACCACAAAATGAACTATTTGCTGATAGTGGAACCACTCTGAGGTAGGCAAGTGCTGTGTAGAGGTGAGGTAATCGAAGGGCCTGAGCTCCAAGGACGACGGGTCAACCAAGTCCGCTATGTGGAATAAACCCAGCTTCCTCCAGGGCTTGACCATAGCAGCAGTGAGTCCGCTTGGGAGACGTGGATTATATAAAAAGGAAATCATGGATGAGTGCGAGGAGGCCAATCGAAACAATCTAGAACAGGTGTTCCAGACAGTCCGAGTAAAGCCAATAGGGCCAAGTAGCGAGGTCATGGGCAGAGGGGGGAGGCGGACCACAAAAATGCATTGGGGTGAACAGGAGCCAGCCAAAGCTTCTCTATCTCCACCCATTTCGTATGCGCCTGGGGGCGCTGCCCAGAACGGTATACTACGCAAATGGGCAGCCCAGTAGTAGTGCAATATGTGTGGAACCCCCATTCCCCCCTCCGACCTACCTGCCAGCATCACCGATCGGGGAATGCGATGGCATTTGCCATTCCATATAAATTGGAATATTGTTTTCTGTAGGGATCTCAATTCGAATCTAGGGACTGCCACTGGAAGGGTTTCAAAAAAAGTAAAGAAGTTTCGGGAGGAGGGTCATCTTAACCGCAGTTATACGGCCTATAAGAGAAATATGGAGTGGGCGCCACTTATCTAGAAGAGAACGGAGCTCATGAAACAAATGAGGATAATTGGCTGAGTAAAGCGTGTGGTATGAGGAGGATAGTTGAACGCCCAAATAGCGTAGGGAGCGGTCTCTCCATTGGAAGTCAAAGTTAGACTTGAGCAACTGCAAGGCTTCGATTGTGATATTTAAAGGTAGGGCTTCCGTCTTACTAGGGTTAACCTTATATCCCGACAGGTCTCCATAATCCTTTAAAACACGGAGAAGGTTTGGAAGGGAGGTATGGGGTTTAGTGAGGGTCAACAGGACATCGTCTGCAAATAAACTAATCTTGAATTCTCTATCTCTCACAAATACACCAGAGACATCCGGGGCAGATCTAATTTGAGCCACCAGGGGTTCAATACACAGTGCAAATATTAGTGGAGATAAGGGGCATCCCTGACGGGTTCCATTACGAATGGACAAGGGAAGGGAGGAAGCATTAGAAAGCTTAACAACTGCTGAGGGGTGAGAATAAAGAGCCCTTATAGCCGTGAGGAAGGCCCCCCGAGAACCCGTAGCTTTCAAGAGTGGCCATCATAAACGACCAATCAAGGCGGTCAAAGGCCTTCTCAGCGTCCAGACTTAGAAGCAAGGTGGGGGTAAAGTGATGGTTGGCCACGTCAATCAAATCCACTGCCCTTCTAGTGTTATCTCCCCCCCTGACGACAGGGGACAAATCCCACCTGGTCCTTGCGGATGAGAGACGGAAGCCAAAGGCCAAGCCTGTTTGCTAAGATTTTTGTAAAAAGTTTAAGGTCTGTATTCAGGAGGGCAATGGGACGATAATTAGAGCACTCCTGATGGTCCTTGTGAGGCTTTGGAACTAGGGAAATGTGAGAGTGCAGCATAGTCTGGGGGATCGGAGCTCCCTCCAATAATGAGTTGAAAAGCTGACACATATAAGGGAGGAGATCAGAATGGAAAGTTTTATAATAAGCATAGGTGAACCCATCAGGGCCTGGAGCTTTACCATTTGGGAGAGCCTCCAGAACGGCAGCCAACTCCTCTCTCGATACTGGGGCATTAAGCGAAGAGAGGGCTGAGGACGGGAGGGCCGGGAGTTGACACGAGGCTAGGTAAGAGTGCAAGTCTGTCTCTACATTGGTGGGGCTTCTCCTAGTAGGTGAGGGAAGGTTATACAGTTTAGTATAATAATCCCTAAACAAGGCCGCTATGGCATCGGGATGGTGCTGAAGGGTGCCCTGGGAATCTCGAACGGCATGGGGTGTAGACGAAACCTGACGGTCCTTCAGGGTTCTAGCTAGAAGTGTGTGGGCCTTATTTACCCTCTCATAGTATCTCTGGCGACTGTAGAGGAGGAGGCGTCGGGTAGCATGGGTGGCGAGGTCGCGGAGGTCAGCCCTGGCCGCTACTAATTGACGCAGTAAAGATAACGAGGGTCGCGTCGTTAGTCGCTCAGTGAGGGATCTAATCTTATCAGTCAAAGCCTCCTCTCTGGCCCTCCGGTTTCTCTTAGTCTGTGTTCCCAACACAATACAGTGACCTCTCATTACTGCCTTATGGGCTTCCCACAGTGTGGACACAGCGGTAACTGAGTTAGAATTAACTCGGAAGTATTCTTGGAGGTGAGCTCGAAGTTTACCCTGGGTCTCTCGTGAATGAAGGAGGGATTCGTTAAGTCGCCAGTGGCAGCGTTTAGTCGGAGAGGGGGTGGAGGACAGTGTAAGCTTCACAGGAGCATGGTCTGACCAGGATATGGGTCCTATGTCAGCCGACTTTAGTAAACGAAGGGCTAACGTATTTCCAAAAAAATAGTCTATTCTAGAGTGGGTTTTATGTGGGTGGGAGTAAAATGTAAAGGAACGGGCAGAGGGATTATCCACCCGCCAAAGGTCATAAAGGGCAGCTGACCGTACAAGGCAGCGGAACTGTCTAGCTAGTCTCATCTGGGAGGGTCCAGGAGGTCCATTAGTGAGGGTGGATCTATCCATATTTTCAGAAAAGATCATATTAAAGTCTCCACCGAGTAATAATGCGGATCCCTCAAACTTTTGCAGTTTCCCCAGGACCTGTTTAAGGAAGGGGATCTGTGAAGAATTAGGGGCATATATATTGCATAAAATAATAGGTCGACCATATAAAAGCCCCTCCAAAATAATATATTGACCCTGGGGATCTAGATGAGAGGCCGAGACAGTGATAGGGCAGGTACGGGAAAGCAAAATAGCTACTCCACCCCCTCCTGCAACTACAATGTGCAGAGTAAGCAGAGGGGAAGTAATGTCGGGCAAAATTAAACGTGCCAGTATGGTCATAGTGAGTCTCCTGGAGAAAGGCTACATCTGCCTGAAGAGAGCGAAGCTCCCGCAGGACCATTCGCCGTTTTGTGTTGGAGCCCAGGCCCTTAACATTTAGTGTAATGCACCTAACCATTGGGAATACAAGGTGAGTGTATTGCTAGTGTAGGAGAAAATGAGGTAGAGCAGATCTCACCCAGCCAACGATGTTCCGAATCCCCGAAAAAGTAAAGGTGGAGGGTCCGGGCCACTGTAGCCAGACGGGTCTCCGAACCTGAAGAAGGGGAGGAAGGAAAAGGGATAGAGGGGGAGGGGAAAGAGACAAAGGAGATACACAAAGAACAAAGCATAACAAATAAAAAAACAAAACAAAAATATTGAAATAACACAGCTAAACTAAATTTAGTGGTCAGGACTAAATCTCCTGGCCGGGGGCAAAAAAAAATTGTCCAAGGTAGGGCCACAAGTGACCCTACTAGGGCCCAACCAGTGGGTCCACAGCTGGACAAAGCCCCCATAGCAAAAAGGGGGGCGGGTGGGAGACGGGGGGAGATCAGCAATAGGCAGATCCAAAGCATCAATTGGGGACCTAAAGAAAATAACATCTATCAGTCACTGGGGGGGGGGGGGAGTCTAACCCGCCCGACCGATAATACTAAAGCGTGAATATGATGCAAAACAGTTGTGGGACCATAAAAAACTGCGTATAAATGTAAATAACAATAGGAACAGGACACCCCTAGTAATCAAAGTAGACGTATCCCTCCCAGGAACTAGGAGGTCCGAGAAAAAAAGATACAGTCATGGAGGTGGGGCCTCCACCCTCGATCTTCTGGAAGAACGTTGCTGGCGTCTAGCTGGATTCTGAGCCGTCCAGACCGGGGGTGGCGGCGGTGGTGGGGCAACCAACTCCCAATTCTGAAGGTTGGGAGGAGGAATATCCATAGCAATGCAGAATGGTTCCAGATCTGCATAGAACCGTAGAGTAGCAGAGCGACCATTGTGCCTAGCCGTTAAAGATAAGGGGGAATCCCCAGCGATACGATATCTGTCGGTCGCATAGAAGCTGCAGCAGAGGGCGCAGGTATCTCCTCTTCTGTAGCGTAATCCAGGAGAGGTCCTGGTAAAGCTGGATCTTGGCTCCTGCAAATTCAAAGTCTTTAAGACGACGGGCCTTGGAAAGGATAGTTTCTTTTAGTGCAAAGTCGTGCACGCAGCAAATAACATCGCGTGGTGTGGGGCCCGATCCCCTGGGGCGCAGGGCCCTGTGCGCTCTATCCAGCTTAATTTTATGTGTAGCTGGTTCCTGTAAAATGAAGTTGAAAATCTCCTCCAAGGTAGCACGTAAATCCTCCTCTTGGTTAGCCTCAGGCAGCCCCCTGATTCTGATATTGTTGCGTCTGCCCCGGTTATCCAAGTCCTCCAAATGGCGTTGCATGTCGTTAACCACCTGGCATTGGGAGAGGACAGTGTCCTGGAGGTGAGACACATGAGATCGGGTCTGGTCATGATCGTCTTCAAGGGTATCAACCCGGTTAGCAATATGCTGGAGATCTTGCCGTAGAACAGCGATTTCTGTGCGTATCTCTGAACGACATGCCGTTGTGACTTTAGCAACCAAGGAATCAAAGTCCTCTTTTGACGGTAGGTGAGCAAGGTAATCAAGCCACGGTGGAGGATCAGAGGAGGCTGCCTGAGCAGAGTGTAGCGGAAGTCGGGGTAGCGGGGCAGACGGAGAAGGCAGCTGGGTGTGAATAGCATAGGGGGAGAGGGATGGAGTTGCCCCCAGGTCTGCTTCTTCATCTCTGAGAAGGGATGGAGGCTGCTGTAAGGACACAGGACTAAAAGGTTGTGGAGGCAGCTGAGGGGTTAAATCCTCCTCCACAGGGTCAGGAGGGTGCTCAAGGCCAGAAGAAGGCTTGTGGAGCTGAGAGGCCGCTACTGATGCCTCCTGAGATGATGGGTCCCCCCTGATTCTGCTTGGGGGAACCCACTGACATAGGCGCCGGTCGGAGCAGCGGGGGAGGAGGAGCAGTCAGCACTGCGGTGCAAGCAACCGCCGCGCCTGACTTACCCGGCGGTGAAGGGGTCCGCTGGAGCCCAGCGCCTGGACTCTGGAGCTCTGTCGCTGGCAGGGCTGGAGGCCTGGTAAGATGGCCTCTCTGCAGGGTGGATGCCGCTCGTGTCGCTAGCGGGGCCATTGCAGGTGTCGTAGCGGAAGCGGCCGGCGCGGCAGAGGAAGATGGCCGCCGCCTCGTGGAGGCCCGTGCTGTGGATGCTATCGGCTGCAGGAACGCGGACAAGGTAGGCTGAACGGACCTGTCCACTGATGCACAGTCCCCTGTAGCAGGTGCCCGGGTGGTTTTCTTAGCCATGGGGGTCCTATTCAGGCTAGTGGTCCCACACTAAAAACGGTCAGGCAGGAGTTCCCCAAATGAGTGTCTCACCGCATCAAGTCCCTGGCCACGCCCCCATTAATTTATATTTAATGTGAATGTGTGAGTTGTATTTATTATTCACTTTTAGGTATATTTGGGTAATATTCATTTTCTATATAATATTTAATATTTTTTGTGTGTAGTATATACATGATTTGATACATATGCTTGGAATTCATGATTAGAGTATAGTATTGCATTTCTTCACTATTTATTATCTTCTCTAGTGGTGTTGTTGCCCCCCCCCCCCCAGTCATTATGTGTTACACATTGATGGGGGTTATTGTATTTGAATTTCCCTCTGTCTTGTGTGTCTTTGGTAACGTTTGTGCTTCTTGGGTCAGAATGCTCTGTAGTGTACATGGCCCCTTCAAAATGTGCTGCAACTATAATGGGGCTGGGGCTGTTACCAGCAGATACCACTTATGAATACTTATTCAGCCAGAGAACAGATTGCCGAGGAAGACCAGGCATATATTTCATTTTTTGATGAAAACTGAGGTAACTTTTAGATCCACCGGCAGACGCATACTTTACATACGTAACTCCTATAGCCAATCACTGGGCTCAGATGTGATGCTTTCACATATGGCAAGTAATTGCTTAGGCGAGGGTTTTGCTGCAGTGGTTAACAGGTCTATGCATTAATAGTTCCAGATGAAAACAGCTCAAAGACGCTGAAATATATCAGCTGAAGTGTGCCAGATCCTGAAGCTCATGCAGGAGGAACAGGAGAGAGTAAAGTTGCTGCCCAAAAATAGCTACCCAGAACCCAGCTGTTTGCCTGTTTTATGTGCTTGAATGAAATGTGCTTTGAATGATAAGTATGATACCTCTCTGTGAGAAGCTATACAGTACTGTACATAGTAAAGGATCAAGTTATTTTTTAAACAGCAAAATACTGGTCTGGCCTATTCATTGTGCATTCTGGGGAGAGATCTTGTCCTCTTTCATCATTTTACTTAGTAGCACAGTGGCTGAGGGACATCATGTGTGAGTAATGGCTTTTATTTATTTATTTATTTATTTATTTATCTATCTATCTATCATTTCCCACCCATAGGCCTAATTCAGACATCTGTCTTTGGATAGAGTAACCATTTCCCAGCAGACACATTTCACAGACTGACCATGACTCATCTGAACTGAACTTACAGCATCATAGCAGTTTATGATGCTGTGAGTTCCTGAACTACTGCATATCTACTTTCCCATAGTCAAAGCATCATTTGACCAGTGGCAGATTAGGAACTCTATGTCTTAACATTCCAGACAACTTCTATAACAGAGCAGCAGAAGTCAAATTCACCAGCTATCAGCAAATCCTGCTTGTCAAGCTTTTATAAATATCATACTGGTAAACTGACTGGCAATAGAGGGGAATTTCAATTATTATATATCATATAGTATGTCTGTCATGCCCATAAATCTAATTTTGGTGGCCCACTCTCTATTTTACAACTCCCAAAACTTTGTCAACTTTGGCAGAATTTGATGTTTTTCTATATTATTCACATTAGTCTCTGATATTATTTCTGCAGTCATATGAGTCTTTGTATATTGTTAGAATATTTTGTGCTCCATTTACACTGTCCTCTGATTCTAATCATGTTTTACAATTTTTGTTCCAGCCTGTAATGTCTATGCATTCTGTGGGGCATTATTTGGAATAACCTCAATGATGACGTTGCTGGCTATTGCTGTTGATCGTTACCTAGTTATAACTAGGCCATTACAATCTATACAATGGTCTTCAAAAAAGCGGACAATGCAAGTAATTCTTCTTGTTTGGCTCTATTCACTAATGTGGAGCATGGCACCATTACTTGGTTGGAGTAAGTGCAATCACTTTCACATACTTTTGCGAATACATACAGAAATGAATTGTAGCTGAGAGGCACTCAGACTGATTAACTGCTTGGTATCAGGATTAAATCACTATCTTACATTGAAAGCAGATTTTATATGATGTAATATTACTTTAGATTAAAAGACTAAAAGTCTAAGACCGTAATGCTTACAATGACTTACAGGTTTACGGTATGGTTTTTACATGATCTCATTCATCATGTTATTTCAAGGAACATTCAGTACCATACATTATCATTAGTTTGTTATTTGCAATACCTTGATACTATGTTTTCTATTTTTGCTTTATGACTTAGGCTAGGTTCACACTTGCGCTGTGCTCTCCGTCATTCATATCTGCCATATGACCCGAACATCGAAGAGCCCACCCACAAAAACAGTGATTACCCCCATAGACTATAATGGGGTCCTCCATGCAGGACTTTTCTCTCTGCCGATTTTCGGCGGAATCTGCAACGGAATCTCTTATGGAGTCTCCGACACAGATGTGAACAAAGCGTTAAATTACAAGTAAATGTCTTAATTGAGGACTTACATAGGGCTGTCTATGTCCTTGCAGTTACTGTATGATGAGACATAAAAAAATGTGCCCTGATGAATGTATATGTATATACTGTATACATATTATACATGTGTTTACTGTAGAAGGCTCTAGTTTGGATGTAAGAGCTGGACCCTGTACAGTTGTACATGACCAAACCTACGTACTATAGATTTCTATGGTGTTCAGGAGAATCGTGTGGGGAAAAGAGGGTGAATAGGGAAGTCATACATCTGGAACCCTGACAGTTCCAGGGATGTAACTAAAGGCTCATAGGCCCTGGTGCAACAGTTCAGCTTGGGAGCCCTTGCACAATGCCTCCCTCACAACTTACAACACTCACTCTGTGCATTTCAACAACATTTATATTTACATTTCCTTTTCTATCTGGGTGCAGACCACTTGAAGAATTTATCACAGCATGTTTGTGTACACAAGCTTCTTATAATTTCCATCCGCAGTTAGCGCCCATGCACATAGTAGTCATGCCACTTTTTGTGCCACAGACTCTCCCTCAGAATCTGTACAGGTGCATCTCAATAAATTAGAATATTTTTGAAATGTTCATTCACTTCAGTTATTCAGTAATTCAATTCATAATCAGCAGTCTTCCATGATTGTGTGTCCTACTGAACCAGACCAGACCAGGGACCATTTAAAGGCTTAGGAAACCTTGGTAGGTGACAAACTGAATTTACAATACTGAACTTTTTTACAATATTCTAATTTTCTTAGATTTTGGTTTTCATTACCTGCAATCCATAATCAACATTTACAGATATAAAACACTTGAAATAGAACACTCTATGTGTAAAGAATCTAGAAAATATAGGAGGTCACTTTTTTAATTTAATTACTGAAAGAATTTATTGAGATGAATCTGTATATGTTGCTGACCAACTACAATTTTTGCCATTAAAGGGTTCATTTTCTTCTTTCTGACAGTGGAAGACTGTTTATCATAAATCTTCTCACACAAGCTCATCAGATTGAAAGGGTAATAAATTTACAATGCACTGATTGTCAGCCCTCAAAGGAAATCTGAAAGGAGATCAATGAAGAGTAACCAGTTTTAGTGTTTGAGGGTGACGCATGGGCCCCCTGGCTTCTGGGCTCGGTTTCAGTTGTGACCCCTACAGTTATGCCAGTGATAGTGATACAATATGCCATGTAAATGATGCCTAAATGGGACTGCCCTTGTGAGACTTTTCACCTAATTTGCATAATGGATAAAAGATATCTTTGCAAAAGGTGTCCACAACTCCCCTTAAGCATGATCATAGTGCATTTCCTACTAAAAACTGATTTCAATATATCACAATTCGCCATTTATAAAAAAATATTATTTACAGGAAAGCATGTGTATGCTATAATTGTACCTTTATGCTTAATGTGCCAGATCATTAATTATTTTCTCATTTTGTAGGCTCTTATGTGCCTGAAGGCTTAATGATATCGTGTACATGGGATTATGTCACATCTACATCTGCAAACAAAAGTTACACTATGATGCTGTGCTGCTTTGTCTTTTTCATCCCCCTTATTGTGATATTTCACTGCTATTTGCTCATGTTCTTAGCAATCAGAAGTACTAGTAGGTAAGACACTAGTAATTACATCATAATTAACCTACCTAAAGATGACTGATATGTTCATTAATGGGTCAGTTTATTAGTATTGTCTTGTAAGGCCAACAACATTTTTATTTATATGTGAAAAAAAGTTGCAAAGTAAGAATGCTTTAATAAAATAGTGTTAATAGTTTATTTTTGTCAATTAAAGGGGTTTTCCCATCTCCCTCTCTCACCAGTTTACCTGTTCTCTCTTCTCACTTCCTGTTTTCTTCAACAAGCTGGTAGGCAAACTTTAACTGTTTGATGGACAGGACTCTACAGTATGAACTACCTCAGTAGATATAGACATTGCCTTTACCATTAAAGATTATTTATTATGATTACTAGAAATCTAATATAAATGCAGATCAAATAATACAGTGGGGAAAAAAAATATTTAGTCAGTCACCAATTGTGCAAGTTCTCCCACTTAAAAAAATGAAAGAGGCCTGTAATTGACATCATAGGTAGACCTCAACTATGAGAGTCAAAATGAGAAAACATATCTAGAAAATCACATTGTCTGATTTTTTAAGAATTTATTTGCAAATTATGGTGGAAAATAAGTATTTGGTCACCTACAAACAAGCAAGATTTCTGGCTCTCAAAGAACTGTAACTTCTTCTTTAAGAGGCTCCTCTGTTCTCCACTCATTACCTGTAGTAATGGCACCTGTTTTAAATTGTTATCAGTATAAAAGACACCTGTCCACAACCTCAAACAGTCACACTCCAAACTCCACTATGGTGAAGACCAAAGAGCTGTGGAAGGATACCAGAAACAAAATTATAGACCTGCACCAGGCTGGGAAGACTGAATCTGCAATAAGATATACAAGACCACTGATAATGGGGTCAAAATGATCACAAGTACGGTGAGCAAAAATCCCAGAACCACACGGGGGGACCTAGTTAATGAACTGCAGAAAGCTGGGACTAACGTAACAAAGGCTACCGTCAGTAACACAGTACGCCGCCAGGGACTCAGATCCTGCAGTGCCAGACATGTCCCCCTGCTTAAGTCAGTACATATCCCGGCCCGTCTGAAGTTTGCTAGAGAGCATTTGGATGTTCCAGAAGCGTACTGGGAGAATGTCATATGGTCAGATGAAACCAAAGTAGAACTGTTTGGTAGAAACACAACTCATCGTGTTTGCAGGAGAGTGAATGCTGAGTTGCATCCAAAGAACACCATACCTACTATGAAGCATGGGGGTGGAAACATTATGCTTTGGGGCTGTTTCTCTGCAAAGGGACCAGAACGACTGATCCGTGTACATGAAAGAATGAATGGGGACATGTATCGTGAGATTTTGAGTGCAAACCTCCTTCCATCAGCAAGAGCATTGAAGATGAAACGTGGCTGGGTCTTTTGGCATGACAATGATCCCAAGCACACCGCCAGGGCAACGAAGGAGTGACATCATATGAAGCATTTCAAGGTCCTGAAGTGGCCTAGCCAGTCTCAAGATCTCAACCCCATAGAAAACCTTTGGAGGAAGCTGAAAGTTCTTGTTGCCCAGCGACAGCCCCAAAACATCACTGCTCTAGAGGAGATCTGCATGGAGGAATGGGCCAACATACCAGCAATAGTGTGTGCCAACCTTGTGAAGACTTACAGAAAATGTTTGACCTCTGTCATTGCCAACAAAGGATATATAACAAAGTATTGAGATGAACTTTTGTTATTGACCAAATGCTTATTTTCCACCATAATTTGCAAATAAATTCTTTAAAAATCAGACAATGTGATTTTCTGGATTTGTTTTCTCATTTTGTCTCTCATAGTTGAGGTCTACCTATGATGTTAATTACAGGCGTTTCTCATCTTTTTAAGTGGGAGAACTTGCACAATTGGTGGCTGACTAAATACTTATTCCCCACTGTATGCTCAGTAAATGTATATTGCATTACACAGATTTGGAGGAAAAAAACTTACATTTTGCCACTACAGACTTTCAGTAAACTCACTGTTATCTTTGTGTTTACATACAGAGATAACAGACAATGTCCAGCCTTTATCAGCAAACTGAAATTAGCTGGCCTGATTTACAGGACCTAAGAGAAGAACATAACAGTAGAGAGCAAGCATGGTCCTAAAAACTAAGCACACCTCCCCTCCAGAAAGCAGTGAGTCATGCCATCTGACCTGAGATGAGATAACAGGTTGGGTACCTTAACAATATAGCAGAGAAATGAGGCAGAATTTCTAAAGGAGAATTCTTGAATTTACACAAACTAGCAGTTTAGATTCTTGAGATGGGAATTATAAATGAATGAATAAAAGAGAAATTTATGCCAAATCAATATTTGTAATCACTACCCATTGCCTTCAAAACAGCATCAGGTACACTTGCACACAATTTTTGAAGGAACTCAGCAGGTAGGTTGTTCCAAGCATCTTGGAGAATTAACCCCAGAATTTCTGTGGTTGTAGGCTTGCTCATATCCATCTGCCTCTTCATGTAATCTCAGACAAGCTCAATGTTGAGATCAGGGTTCTAAGGGGAAGCCATATTATCACTTTCAAGACTCCTCCTCCAAAAGGTGGTCACACCAAATATTGATGTGATTTATATTTCTCTTTTTTTCATTCAATTAATGTTAATATTTCACAAAAATAAACTATTAACGTTTCTATTTTTTAAAGCATTCTTACTTTCCCCACCTATCTAATACTGTGTACAGTATTGTGTATCAGGACATTTCAACAATATTATATGTATAGGGGCAGCCCAACTGTCTGCTGACAAAGGAAACAAGGATCAGACATGTTGGATTTCAGCATTACAGATTCTTTATTCCTCTGGCAGATAAGTGAAGCCAGATGTGTCTGGCAGTGACTTATTCCCCTCTCCATATGGCAGTAAACATCAGCTCAGACTAGGAGAGCCATTTGAGGTGCAGTAGTAGCTTCATCAGGAGGAATGTTCTCTATATGAAAAATCCACTTCTTCATAAATTTCATACTATTTAAAAGTTCAACTCAAAAGACAGAAAACCTTTATTTAATAAATGGCTGAACAGGGGAGCACCCACATCATTCCAATCCTAGCTGATTCTCTAAGGGTCACAAGACGCTTTGTCACTTGCTGCAGACAAGAAATGCTTCAACTGTAGCTTAGAGTGAAAATAATTGATTTTTTACTCACAGTCATTCAGCTGATCCTAGTTTGACCATGTGAAAATCTCACTAGATATCTATTTCAATTGTCCTAGGCAATTGTGTAAAGCTCTATGTTCACAAGTGTGTGCTGTCAGTGTGCTCTTTGTGTTTTCTTGCCTAGTACACTGATCCATTTGTCTCTATGGCCCCTTACACATGTAAAACTTAGGAAAGGTCCTATACCTGTCTGTTTTGTGGCCTGGTCTTGCTAGATGAAATGAATGGGTCTGTGGATGCACAGGCAGCACACAGATGTCATCCATGTTCCATGTTACCATGGACTGTGAACATATTGTGTGCATGTAGCTTAAGTAAAGAAATGAAAAAATAACAAAGGCAGAACACCTCATAGGACAGTGAATAGCCATTTAGTATTTTGCTCAACTATGATGTGTGGAACACAAAAACCAACTTACATATATAAAATGAATCTAGAGGTGCCACCATCATCAGTCACCAGTGCAAGTGTTATTTCCTGGACCTTTTTTTTTAAAAAAGAAATGATAAAAAACAAAAAATGAAGCTCTCCTGCAACCCAGATTGGGACCCCAAAATCTCAGTCCATAATTTTGTAGTAATAAAGAAATGTATTAGTGTAAAAAAAAATAGTGCATTATGATATAGTTGTAGCATCACTTGACCACATTTGTCAGCATACTTGCTCTGCCTACCGCTCTGGTCTTCCTCACTATGGGCTCTGTGCTCCAGTCTTTGCCTGTAGGGTGCATTGGCCCTTTAAGAATCTGTAAACATTGAACTCTTTGTGAGTTTCCACTTACATTGCTATTGTTGAGCTCCCTCTAACCTTCTTCGTTATAAACATACAAGTGGGCCCACCCATACCTTAGCTTGATTTTTTTTAAGGACTCCAATTCCTCATGGAACCAGTTCAGTACAGTATTACAGCATGTTTGCAAAACCCTTGACAGGATGCAATTCATAACACAATGACTGAGTGACCACACAGACACATATAGAATAGACATTTTGTTACAGAGTATCACAAAATAACATTGTTTTGAAAACCTGATGATCTTGGGCACACATATATGGACATGTTTAGCCAGCTTGATTGGAAAGAAAGGTTATATCTATAGAAGCCAAATGCAGTGGTTCCTTAAATTACAATGGTCTGAGGATTGAACTTATTTTCAACACACAATGGTCTTGTCTGAATCATTGTAACTTGAAACTGGACTCAACATATAATACATAGCTAGAGGTTCTAACAAATGAGCATGGTCATTGGATTAGTAAAATGCCCCTCCTAGAAAAGGGAAGGCACTGATTGTCTGACTAGTAGTGTCTCTCTAGTGTATAGTGCAGTATTAAATGTTCTGTACTTCTCTTTACCCATTCCAAGATGAGCTGCTCATTTGGACACCAGGGGACAGCATTTCCTTGATATTTTTCAGGTGTATTGTGTACAGTCATGGCCAAAAGTTTTGAGAATGACACAAATATTATATTTTCACATGATCTGCTGCCCTCTGGTTTTTATGTGTGTTTGTCAGATGTTTTTATCACATACAGAAATATAATTGCATTCATATTATGAGTAACAGAAGCTTATATTGACAGTTAGAATGAGTTAATGCAGCAAGTCAATATTTGCAGTGTTGACCCTTCTTCTTCAGGACCTCTGCAATTCTCCCTGGCATGCTCTCAATCAACTTCTGGACCAAATCCTGACTGATAGCAGTCCATTCTTGCAGAATCAATGCTTTAATTTTGTCTGAATTTGTTGGTTTTTGTTTGTCCACCAGTCTCTTGATGGTTGACCACAAGTTCTCAATGGGATTAAGATCTGGGGAGTTTCCAGGCCATGGACCCAAAATCTCTATGTTTTGTTCCCTGAGCCATTTAGTTATCACCTTTGCTTTATGGCAAGGTGCTCCATCATGCTGGAAAAGGCATTGTTGAGCGCCAAACTGCTCTTGGACGGTTGGGAGAAGTTGCTCTTGGAGGACATTCTGGTACCATTCTTTATTCATGGCTGTGTTTTTAGGCAAGACTGTGAGAGAGCCGATTCCCTTGGCTGAGAAGCAACCCCACACATGAATGGTTTCAGGATGCTTTACAGTTGGCATGAGACAAGACTGGTGGTAGCGCTCACCTCTTCTTCTCCGAATAAGCTGTTTTCCAGATGTTCCAAACAATCGAAAAGGGGATTCATCAGAGAAAATGACTTTACCCCAGTCCTCAGCAGTCCACTCCCTGTACCTTTTGCAGAATATCAGTCTGTCCCTGATGTTTTTTCTGGAGAGAAGTGGCTTCTTTGCTGCCCTCCTTGAGACCAGGCCTTGCTCCAAGAGTCTCCGCCTCACAGTGCGTGCAGATGCACTCACACCTGCCTGCTGCCATTCCTCAGCAAGCTCTGCACTGCTGGTAGCCCGATCCCGCAGCTGAAACACTTTTAAGAGACGGTCCTGCCGCTTGCTGGTCTTTCTTGGGCGCCCTGGAGCCTTTTTGGCACCAATGGAACCTCTCTCCTTGAAGTTCTTGATGATGCGATAGATTGTTGACTGAGGTGCAATCTTTCTAGCTGCAATACTCTTCCCAGTTAGGCCATTTGTGTGCAGTGCAATGATGACTGCACGTGTTTCTTTAGAGATAACCATGGTTAACAGAAGAGAAACAATGATGGCAAGCACCAGCCTCCTTTTAAAGTGTCCAGTGGTGTCATTCTTACTTAATCATGACAGATTGATCTCCAGCCCTGTCCTCATCAACACACACACCTGTGTTAATGGAGCAATCACTGAAACGATCTTAGGTGGTCCTTTTAAGGCAGGGCTGCAATGATGTTGAAATGTGTTTTGGGGGATAAAGTTCATTTTCTAGGCAAATATTGACTTTGCAAGTAATTGTTAAGCTGATCACTCTTTATAACATTCTGGAGTATATGCAAATTGCCATTAGAAAAACTGAAGCAGTAGACTTTGTAAAAATTAATATTTGTATCATTCTCAAAACTTTTGGCCATGACTGTATACTTTTCAGGACCCTGAAAAACTCCTATCACCATAATGGAAATTGATTTACAGCTTTCAACAGCTGTTTTTGGCTTTTATGTTAAGGATTTGTTATACTGATATTAGTTATTTTTTATTTTCTTTAATCTTTTTCTTACATTTTGGAACATTTGGGATCTTTGGAAGCAGTTACTAGTTTTCCATAGAGTTATGGTCTTAAGTTACAATGGTTTCATCTGGTCTTACATTGTTACAATGGTCTTCCCAGAAACAGTTAATATTGTAACTTTAGGAACCACTGTAGAGGATTACTAAAATCTGAATTTTTACACAGGGAGCTTACTTGGCCTTGTTACTGACTTTCAAACTGTGGCTTCTCTAATCCTTTTTCAGGAAGTGAGATAGAAATAAATTGCAATTTTTTTTTCTGATTCAAAAGCTGGAAAAACAGACTGGGATTGAGATATAGAAGACAAAGGATTTGCTAATTATTATGGCATCTGTAAAGCTACAAAGTATAGAAAACCCCTTTAAAAATCTTTAGGCTTAGCACTAATTGAAATATTTAATCTTAGTCATAGGGTTGAAAAATTAAATTTTCCATAGAGTAGATCTCTCAATTTACCCAAGAGTAGCCATTTTTTAACAAATTGAACAAGCATTTGATATGCGGAAGTACTATTACTCAGGATTTGGAACCATAGCTGAAACCAAATTCCAGATGTTTATTAAGTATGGTATTAATGGTATGTTCTTCCTTAGGAATGTTCAGAAGCTTGCATCATGTGGACGACAAACTGTCTTGTCATCATCTATAAAGAATGAGTGGAAAATGGCAAAGATTGCATTTGTCATTATAATTGTTTACGTGTTGTCTTGGTCTCCTTATGCTTGTGTCACATTGATTGCATGGGCTGGGTAAGCATACTAAAAGATATATAAGTTGTATTTTTATGGAAATAATAATTGTACTTTATCTATGTCATGGTATGACATAGATATGGTTTTCATGAATTTCCTTTCCAGTTCTTATGTGTTTTTTATAGAATGATTCCCTGATAATTGGATCTCCAGTGTATTCCTGTTTTCATTAGTACAGATATAAGGATTTCCTTCCTTCCTTCCTTCCTTCCTTCCTTCCTTCCTTCCTTCCTTCCTTCCTTCCTTCCTTCCTTCCTTCCTTCCTTCCTTCCTTCCTTCCTTCCTTCCTTCCTTCCTTCCTCCCTCCCTTCCTTCCTTCCTTCCTTCCTTCCTTCCTTCCTTCCTTCCTCCCTCCCTCCCTCCCTCCCTCCCTCCCTCCCTCCCTTCCTCCCTCCCTCCTTCCTTCCTTCCTTCCTCTGTTTGTATAATAATATCTCTGTTTGACCTGTCAATCTTTGGGGGCTGTTTCTATAATTCTCATAAACTACAATGGAGAAAGTCATGCTAATGCCATTCTCATCTCAACTCCGTTTCTCTCAAGTGACAAACTGGGTAGCAGGAGACCCCCATTCTTTGGAATTGTATCTTCTATACATATCATCAGATATACTATCAATATGTCTCATGGTAATACCCCAATACATTTTATTGTGTCCTTAAGAGTGCCACCATCTAATAATGTGGCGCTTGGAACAGAAAATAAATAAAGAAAAGAGCCGTACCATTAGGAAATGAAGTTGCTTGAGTGCAAAATCCTCAATATTTAGCTAAACAATCCCCAGCACTCCAAAATCCAGAAAAAGTCAAACTGGCACATGGGCTAAGAAGCCCTGACATATTTCTGAATTTTGAAATACTGTCACTTTTAAAATTTAAATTATCTGTTTGTCTGTCATTTTCTCAAATATCAATTCATCTATTACAAAAATCCTAGACTGATGGAAGTAGTATTCTAGTAGTATAAAGAGAAGAATTTATTCACCCATAGTACACAGATGCAACATTTCAACTCCACAATGGTAAACTTGTGGTAAGCTTGAAAATGACTGCAATGTGGAGTTGAAGAGTTACTTCTCTTGAATACTGGGGTGCTGCTTCCATCATTCTGTGGTTTTGGTGTTGGACAACAGGTGTTAAGTCTATCCTCTTAGTACAGTAGCTGAGCAGTAGCTGCCTTTGAGAATATAACCCCTACTTTTTCACAGTGCCACCTTCAAATCTTCAAAGCTCATGTATGTATTATTTGTCTCTGTTAATCTATCGAGCACAATGTCATCTATCTATAGACTTGTATCTACAGTGTTTTCTAAATCATATTTATTTATCACATGTATCAGCATATCTGTCAAATGCAAATTCATTTAAATTATTTTAAAATATGATATAAAAATGTACAAATCTTTTCTATTTTAGACATGGGAAATCTTTAACGCCATATACCAAGACAGTTCCTGCAGTTATAGCTAAAGCTTCTGCAATTTATAATCCTATTATCTATGGAATAATACATCCAAAATACAGGTAAATCAGTGTAGCAGATGTAAAAAACTGTAATGTTTTTTTCTTTTGCTATTCAATTATAATTCCATATAGGCTTACTTTTCACAATTTTCAAACCATCATTTGTCACAAAACACTATTGATTTACACTTAAAATGTTTCCTTGAAAGATCATTTCTCCCGCTAGGAAAAAAAAATGCTAATTCAGTATATACAGTGGGGAAAAAAAGTATTTAGTCAGCCACCAATTGTGCAAGTTCTCCCACTTAAAAAGATGAGAGAGGCCTGTAATTGACATTATAGGTAGACCTCAACTATGAGAGACACAATGAGAAAACAAATCCAGAAAAATCACATTGTCTGATTTTTTTAAGAATTTATTTACAAATTGTGGTGGAAAATAAGTATTTGGTCACCTACAAACAAGCAAGATTCCTGGCTCTTACTGACCTGTAACTTCTTCTTTAAGAGGCTCCTCTGTCCTCCACTCATTACCTGTAGTAATGGCACCTGTTTGAAATTGTTATCAGTATAAAAGACACCTGTCCACAAACTCAAACAGTCACACTCCAAACTCCACTATGGTGAAGACCAAAGAGCTGTGGAAGGACACCAGAAACAAAATTGTAGACCTGCACCAGGCTGGGAAGACTGAATCTGCAATAGGCAAGCAGCTTGGTGTGAAGAAATCAACTGTGGGAGCAATAATTAGAAAATGGAAGACATACAAGACCACTGATAATTTCCCTCGATCAGGGGCTCCACGCAAGATCTCACCCCATGGGGTCAAAATGATCACAAGAACGGTGAGAAAATATCCCAGAACCACACGGGGGGACCTAGTGAATGACCTGCAGAAAGCTGAGACTAATGTAAAAAAGGCTACCGTCAGTAACACACGATGCCGCCAGGAACTCAGATGCTGCAGTACCAGACGTGTCCCCCTGCTTAAGACAGTACATATCCGGGCCCATCTGAAGTTTGCTAGAGAGCATTTGGAAGTTCCAGAAGAGTATTGGGAGAATGTCATATGGTCAGATGAAACCAAAGTAGAACTGTTTGGTAGAAACACAACTCGGTGTGTTTGGAGGAGAGTGAATGCTGAGTTGCATCCAAAGAACACCATACCTACTGTGAAGCATGGGGGTGGCAACACCATGCTTTGGGGCTGTTTCTCTGCAAAGGGACCAGGACGACTGATCTGTGTACATGAAAGAATGAATGGGGCCATGTATTGTGAGATTTTGAGTGCAAACCTCCTTCCATCAGCAAGGGCATTGAAGATGAAACGTGGCTGGGTCTTTCAGCATGACAATGATCCCAAGCACACTGCCAGGGCAACGAAGGAGTGGCTTCATAAGAAGCATTTCAAGGTCCTAGAGTGTCCTAGCCAGTCTCCAGATCTCAACCCCATAGAAAACCTTTAGAGGGAGTTGAAAGTCTGTGTTGCCCAGCGACAGCCCCAAAACATCACTGCTCTAGAGGAGCTCTGCATGGAGGAATGGGCCAACATACCAGCAACAATGTGTGCTAACCTAATGTAGACTTACAGAAAACATCTGACCTCTGTCATTGCCAACAAAGGATATATAACAAAGTATTGAGATGAACTTTTGTTATTGACCAAATACTTATTTTCCACCATAATTTGCAAATAATTCCTTAAAAAATCAGACAATGTGATTTTCTGGATTTGTTTTCTCATTTTGTCTCTCATAGTTGAGGTCTACCTATGATGTCAATTACAGGCTTCTCTCATCTTTTTAAATGGGAGAACTTGCACAATTGTAAATGTGTCCTTCCTTACCTTTCCTCTTGACTGGGCATGTCCAGATACAGTATGTGAGTAAAGAATAGAGAACAAAGTGGTATGCTGTCTATTCTATAATGGCTCTGACTGGCTCACAGGGAATCCCCTGGTGGGCCCCTCCCCCCGTTTATTTTTTAATAGGCAGTTTCCAATTGGATTACAACTAAAGGCACAGGGTCCACCATAGGCAGGAGTGGGGATCGGTAAGTAAAGAGTGGCTGATACCTTCTGGATTACTTCAGCAGGTAGTGGCCTAGTTATTATATGGGGGCATTTAAAGGGGACCCTAACTGTATGAGGGCCTGTATATTGGGCAATATATTGTGTGTGGGGGATCAGTAAGGGGGATGTTATACCGCGTGGGGGCCAGGAAAGGCGGTGTTATACCGTATGGGGGCCAGTAAACAGCTCTCAGCAGGTGAAGCTGTTTTCCACCTGCCGGTGTTTGCTCCTAATTTATAATGAACTATAGGAGCACCATGACCCCTTCACTATTTACATTGCACAGTATCTGTTTTATAAGCATCATGCGATGTTATTACAGCCTGTAATATTAGTGCACAACTTCTATAAAACAGATGGCGTGTAATGTAAATAGTGAAGGAGTCATAGCGCTCGTAAAACCACCACAGTATCTTCAAAGAGTTGATCGTTAGGGGTCCCGAGTGTTGGACCCCCACTTATCACTTAGACTGTTAGGACACAGTATAATATGCTCAACAATGGCCCCACAGAATATAATATACTCCACAGTGGCCCCCACACAGTATAATATGCTCCCCAGTGTCCCCACACAGTATAATATGTTCCACAGTGGCCCCCATACAGTATAATATTCTCCACAGTAGCCTCCATACAGCAGAATATGCTCCACAGTCGCCCCTACACAGTATAGTATGCTCCACAGTGACCCCACACAGTATAATATGCTCCACAGTGGCTCCCACACAGTATAATATGCTCCCCAGTGGCCCCACACAGTATAATATGTTCCACAGTGGCCCCCATACAGTATAATATTCTCCACAGTAGCCTCCATACAGCAGAATATGCTCCACAGTCGCCCCCACACAGTTTAGTATGCTCCACAGTGACCCCACACAGTATAATATGCACCACAGTGGCCCCCTCAGACCGGAAGAGCCCCGGAGAGGATCCTGGGAATCGTCAGAAGCGAATATGAATATAAGTATTTTTTATTTTTAATCACCTTCCCTGGCCAGACATTTATTAGAAAGGGACCCGGCGACATTAACAATATGTATCGCTATCATGGTGGTCTTGGGTCCTGGCCATTTCCAGCCGGCCACTAGCCCCATACCCCACCGGGCCTGGTCGCAGTCGCAATTCTTGAGACCTCGATTGTTACGCTATTGTTCAGAATTCCTGTTAGGCTGATACAAAGCCTGAACAGAAAAGAACAGTGTTAAGACCCACCCCTGACTCTGCCTGGTGACACCCTCAACTCTGTCCCTCCTTAGGTCAATCAGTAGCAAGCTTAGGTACTGCAGCAGTGTCCCATTGAAGCTTATGGGTCAGGCCTGAAGTACCTAATCCTGCAGCTACACATTGTATAGAGAGTAAGCAGTGTGGCTAGCAGCATGCAGACATTACCTGTCCCAAAACAGCTGATCTGTGGAATGTGAAGATAGACCATCAACATTACAAAGGTGGATAACCCTTTTAAATTTTCTGTTCACCATCACTGTTCTCAGTTTGCCTTGCTGAAGGGATCATATGCATTTCTGACACATGACTGCTCCAGTAACGTACTTACCACAGCTGTCATGTCACAGGTGTCAATGGAAGACCAAAAACTGGTGGGGATATAAAACTTGAGTTTTTAATTTTTGTTAAATGTTTTATTTTTGTAGTCTCTTTATTAATTGTGATTAAAAGGTGTGTGATCCTCTATTTTAATAACAATTTTTCAAAGTATTCAGTGGATCTATCAGACAAGAAAAAAATAAAAAAGGCATCCACCCACTGTTACTGTACCATAAAAATTTTAATGCACTTATTTAAAAAAATACTGTGCATGTAATTTCTGGTACTGCAAATGTATCATTTAACACCTTAGGCTCCACTTGTCACAGTCAATTTTGTTCTGTTTTCTTGGAGTGTTAGTAGTCTAAATGTCACAGTTTGTGATATGACACAGATTGTTTTGTTAGCAATGTAATAAAGTAATTTATCTTCCTAGGGAAACTATTCACAAAACTGTACCATGTCTTCGATTCCTCATCAGACTGCCGAAAAAAGACAGTATGTCTACAAACACTTTTGAATCTTCATTCAGAGGATCGGTATACAGTCGCCCATCCCTAGCTTTAAGGAAAAAGAACAGCTGCATTTCTACAGTATCTACTGCAGAAACAGTGAGTTCAACTTTTTGGATCACACCACCTAGTGGAAATTGTAGGTATGGCGTGGATAAATGAGCAGAACATATTATTAGAATAAACAAATTATACCCACTGATGTACTTTATGTACTGCCCAACCTCTTCCAGTTATTCCAGACACTATATGAACTAATTGTACACTGTACATATATTATATAAAGTTCATATATGGGAAAGTTTTGTTTTTTTGTTTTTTTATTTTATTTTTATGCATCTTATTAACAGGATTTGTTGATTTCCTAGACAAATCTTAAAGGCTTATTTTTTATGGCCTATCCTCAGGATAAATAAATGATTTCTTGACATCTGGCCCCCATAGATTTATGTTTCCAGCACCGCATTGTTTACTGGACGGGCCCCTATCAATCATATATTTATGGCCTATCCTGAGGATAAGCCATAAAAAAAATAAGCTTAAACAACCCCTTTAATATGTAACTTTTATTAATAGGAATAGTCATTTGCCCACTAATGTACTGTCCAATCACTTGCAGTTATTCCACACATTATATAAATTAGCTGTATACTGTACATATATTGTATAAAGTTCATATATATGAAAGTTGTTAATAGGAATAATCATAGTCCCCAAAGGCTGCATCCAATAGGGATATCACATTGAGCAAATGGCCTTTGGTTTTTAGCACATCATTAGCTGTCCAGGCTTTGACCTGCATTATTTTATTTTGTTGTGGAAAGGGGACAGATAGTTAAAAATACTGCTCTGGAAACTTTTGTGCTGCTCCTATTGTTTGCACTGCCTAGTTGTTCATTGTAAGTGTGCTGTAATTTATTCACTTTTAATTACAACTATGCTCTGATAACGATTGTTACTCCACAATACTGTTTTCACATATAAAATGATCTATGATTCGTGATTCATGACAGTTAAATGACATAGAAAATAAAGCAATCTACAGCTTGCCTCTGCTGTGCAAGGACAATCATGGATGTCAGTCTTGGATACCAAACAACAGTTATACATCATAAAGATGCAAAACTGCAAGCACTGAAACCTATCTAGATAACTGAAAGTTCTGCTCTGAAACTACAAGTTCTGCTATTCCACAATTCTGTGGTGAAAGATTGCTGTAAAACATCAACACAGAAAATTGTATCTGTACAAATGATGTTATTCAATGCTGATAACAACATACTGACATATGAAATAAACTACATCACACTTTCTCTATCCATGGTCATGCATGGACACTACTCTTAGATCTAACACAACAACATTCTGAAGCGACCCAGGGTGCAGATCTGTGACTCAACATTTATTTTACATGTAAGATTTTAATAGAACTCTGATAAATCAAGGGGCACACGCAAAAATTGTAAGACCCCTATAGTGAATATAGAATTGACCCCATCCCACAGATAATGTGTGTGGTTGGTGTTGTTTTCAGTCACTGTTTTTTTTTTTAACATTATTTTATTAAACATTTTGGAGAAATGTACAAAGAGACAAAGAAAAAAGGTAACCAAGTAGGTAGAGAATAAGGAAGGGTTAGGGAATGAGAATGCTATCCAGGGGGCGGGACAGTAAGTCAGAATGGGAGATAAGGACATTCTGTGGTAAATCTACTTCAGTTCTCAATATATGAATCATAGGCAGCAGAGAACCAAAATGCTACCCAAGGTTGCCAACGTCTGGTGATAGCCGCACGGAGTCTAACACCGGAGGCTAAGATGATGAATTTCCTGGAACCAGTCTGGGTCCATGGGAGCTCTGCTGGTCTTCCACAATCTGGGAATAATTGTTCTGGCTGCTACTAGAGTAAGACTAATTCATGTACCTGAGTATTTCTTGACACGACTTAGAAGCATAGATAGTAACAAAGTTGTTCGATCATTATTGAGTTAAACATCTGACTTTGTGTATTAATCCACCACCTTTGTGCAGAAAAAGTGCAGGGGGCACACTGTTGCTTGACCACATCTCCAGCAAAGCTCAGAAGACCTGGAAAAGCTGCAAGTAATAGGGCAGGCACACTGTACCATTGTTCCACTGGTAAGGGGTGAACGTACTGTAGTTGCAAATTCCTTTTCCCAATTTGGCTGTTAGATGGTATGGTTTAAGTTGTACCAGAAATAGGTAAAGGGTGGAAATGGGTTTAAGAGAGACTATATCTGAAATGTTGAGGTGTTTGAAAGGGGAGAGATGTAGTTTCAGGTTCAAATTATGTTTAATTGTATGGTACTAGTGTTGCAGTTGAATATAATCCCGTTGGGCTTTGGTGGACTTAGCATTCTCTGGGACTAAGGACTCAAAGGACTTCAAGCCATCTGGGGTTATGACATGGTAGAACAAGAGTACAAAGGAGGAGGTATCTCGCCACAGAAAAAAAAGAGGTTGAGGCCGAAAAAAAAGCTGGGTTGTGGGAGTTTGGGGTCAATGGCCCATCTTTGATGGGGAGTTTAAAGTGAGAGGAGTAGAGATCGTAGGACTTAATTACCTGCGAGGCTACATAAGGCATGTTAGGTCTCATGGCAACAGGTGAGAACTTCCACAACAAAGTAGCTAATGGTGAAGCTTACATCTCACACTCCATGCGGACCCACAACTTGGTGCCTGTTGTGCCACCAGTCCTGGATCTTAAATATTTATTACGATATTTCAGGACACTGTAACGGCAGAATTGTGTTTCCTGCGGACAACACATAGGCTCTACTCTTATGCTCTAGCCTTCACCTTCATTCTCAGAAAGTATAACAATCCTGTGGCTACAGGCTGTGCCACCTAGTCCAGAAGTAGTACTGCTGGTGCCACCCACATTCTTATCGTTAGTACTTGAGGTCATGGATATAATGACGGTAGCGTAAGTGATTCCTCCTCTCGATCCTTTAGCATGTCCTCTACCCTGTTTTTCCAGTCATTTTACTACACGGCTTATATAATAGTGATTGGCAACAATTCTCACACTTTATTTATTTATTTTTCAAAAAAAACTCTATTTCAAGAAAACTAGCAAAGAAATCATATTTGGCACTTAAAGGGTGATATGGTCAATGAATATTAGACTAGAACACACTCCGTGACAGTCAGCTTAGACTTTTGCAGTGAAAATTGTAGTGTTTTGGTATTTGATAACAAAAAACACTATTACAAAAAATACTTAACCAGAAGATGAGATTTAGGTGATGTGGTCAGTGAGGATTAGATAGGAAAAACTACGCAAGTAAGCTTGGATTTTTGTAGTCATAATGGCAGTTTTTCTGTACTTTATTTTCTGTAACAAAAAGCACCAATGCAAAAAATATATTCTATTTTGTCAGTCACAACAATGTAAGACACTCTGTGGACAGTCACAGATAACAGTGCAGCAACACTAATGGGAGATCTGACACCATATTAAATATCAACTATTACAAAAAAAGGCTTAACAAAATGATATTTTTTTCAATAAAAGGGTGACCGGGCCAGTGTATGTGTAACACAGTGAACACTGCAGTCACGGCACAGTACAGAGCTTCTATTATTTTCTGCCTATCTGTACAAAAATGATGAAATATAACTAAACTAGAGTCCTCCTTTCCTACAATTCTGTACTACTATTGCATTGTTGGTGTTTTTTTTTCCACTAGCGATGTATTAGCAGCAATTGATTTGGATCATGCTATATATGCTGTTATGACATCAATACTGTAACCTTTCCACCTGCTTCTCATGATTGGCTAAGAAGCTGTGAGGTGATGCCTGAAGCCCACCTAGGTCACAGAGACCTTGTGATCCTCTTCCTGCTTCTTCCTCGTGTTACATGTGGCAGAGGCTAATCATTAAAAAAAAAAAAAAAAACTTTTGGGAAATTAGGGTCTTAACCAGTTTGTCCCAAATCAGCTCACTCATCTTTAACCCCTTAACCCTAAATCACGTACATGTACGTGATTGGGAATGAAGGGGTGTACGGAGAGAGTTCAGGAGCTGAGCTCTCTCCGTACAGGTAAAACAAAAAAAGAAAAGAAGGAAAGATAAGCACTCAAAATAATAAAATAAATGTCAAAATGTATTGAAAACATGATTAAAAACATATAGCACATACAAAAGAAGAACAAGACATAAAAACAATGATACACTAAATGGTGTCAACAAAAAAGACAGAGGCTAGATACAATGAAGCAATATCAAAAATTCAGAGTATGTAATATGCATTCATTGTAAAACCAAATATGATCTATGCCAGGGGTTAATAGATATATATTGGATGAATCTTAAAGTGCACAATGAAAAAAAGGGAATGTCCTTACAAATTAGGTTATATAGTATAAAATAAGTAATTTGCACAAAGGTGTATTCACATTAAGTACTATTGCATGAGACCAATAATATCCTACATATTATAACCCCTAATGAAATGCCAAAGATGAAATACTCAACAAATCATTGAGATACATACACAAAAATAATTAACATACCCATTGTAAGAAGAGTATAGTGGTGTCAGCGGGCAGAGGCATTTACTTAAGTAATGCACAAAAATGCTAGTGCTCGTGCATCTAATGGTACATTGCTTTTCTGTAATTCCTGCAGCTTGGATGCTACCTCTTCTACATGCATGTATATCCCCAATATACCCTTCACTGACAAAGTCCATCAGCCCTATCATTCTTTATTTGAGTTCTCAAGCAGCAGGATGAACCATTACTGGACTGCCAAAGTTCTACTCTAGAGAAAAAAAGTTCAAGCTGACAGAAAATATAAAGTCTGTGGTGTTAAGTTCTATAAATTATGTCAAGGTTAAAAGGCTGAAGCTTCTGACGCTAAAGCACAGACTAAGAAATGTGTTTTGACTGTAGAAAATAATTTTAAAAAATCCTTTTTGTTTTCAATCATTTAATAGGAATCCACACATACAGTAAGAAGATTAATGCATTAGATATATTTTAATTTTCTGTAAATAGATCATTTAATTTGCTCTTAAAAGCTGAAAGAGAAATGATGGGTGTGATATTTTTACAGATAAACAAAAACATTAAAGTACATTTTTTCTAAACTTCATAAAAAGTTATATATGGTTGAAAAATAAACAAATAAGGCATAATTGATGTTAACTGCATAATAAGCTTTATAGAGTTTAAAGTAAAGCTATACAAATAAAGCATAATTTATATAATCTACATAAAGACATATAAATTCATAATTAGGTTTTTCTAAATTTTCTAAACTACAATAACCCTACATAGATTACTCTCCCTTTACTTTAAAGAGAAGCACCCTCTTTTATTATGAACGGTAACAGATTGGACATTCTTTGCCTTTGGGAAACAATTCACAAGTAGGTTAGCTGCTGCTGATTGATTTATATTAATACTAGCAAAAGGACCCGGCTTCGCACAGGTATATTTCATTTTTTGTTTCTGTAGTGGCCCCATAAGAATTGGCCAGTTTTGGGCAGAGCTTGACCGCTGAATGTAACGGCAGCATGAGCCTGTACCTCCGTTGCATAAAGGCTGAGGAGACACACATACCAGCGATTCCGCGGCGATAATGGTTAAGATCGGGAGGGACAGAGGTGGGAAAGCTCCCTGCACCACGAGAACCGCTCGACAACAAGCGGACCTCCAGAAATTTCTTAGAAAACGAAGCCCTCATGGACCTGGGCAATGAAGATCTAGCAGCGGGGTCGGACCCGGAGAGTAGCGGAGAGGGGGGAAAGTGATGACATCGCATCCTCACACACATATCAAGGTCCTTCCTAAAAAAGGCTCTGTCCCAAGCACTACACCCGTTTCGCTCGGACCTGGCAGATATAAAATCGAACCTTACTCACCTAGGCCGCAGAATTGAAGTAGTAGAGGATGCCGGTATAACCACCCATTTCACCACTATGGCCTCTATCCTTTCCTCCCAAAAAGAACAAATCGATTGAGCATTGACCCGCTTGGAAGACCAGGAGAATCGCGGACGACGCAGTAATGTCTGTATAAAAGGTATATCGGAGGCTTGCGTTCACCTGAGTTGAAGGAGAGAGTGGCCGCCTTATTCTCGTCACTGTTGGGCCCTGCGCACGCTGCCTCAGGACTTGGCCCCATCCACACTAGCTAAGAGACGTTAACTGAAACCATTACTTGAGACGCTGTGCAAAATGAATGTAGCTTACTCCTGGCTATACCCATTCAGCCTCTCCATTCAATATAGAGGCAGGCGCATAATAGTACAGATGCCAGCTGACCTCACCAATGTATGGGAGCAGTTGAACATTACTCCTATGGAAATACCATCATGGATGCCGACGACAGATCTCAGCACGTTGCCGCCCTGCATCGGTTGGAAGCCGGCATCGCGCCTCAAGTCCCCAAAGTCCAAGAGATCTCTGTAGCGAATCCCAGCGACCCCGCCATAGAACTACCTGCAGGACAATGCCTTTCTGGACTTGAATGTCCATTGTGCATATAATGTGACCGACCTCTACTGTAGTTATGCCCATGGAGCGGCTCCACTGGACCTTTTTCAGGTTTTTCTCAAGTTCTTAGTGTTCATGATTTGCAGTCTCTGTCTTATCTTATCTTACTAGTTCCTGGTGATTGTGTCAGACACTAGAATCTGACTATTTGATGCTCATAGGTTTCTCACTTACCGATGCTAGAATAGATACCTTTTTATCCATTGTCCATTTATCCTACCCTTTGCCTTGTTTAGGTCTATATGACAGGTGTCCATACTTGGCTCCTGTTAGAAGGAGTGGGGAGTCTGATATTGTTTGCTTATTTCCTTCTTACCTCTTGGTTATTCTTTTCTTTCGTCTTTTCTTCTCTTTTCTTCTTTTGTTTTTCTTTTCTTTCCTCCTGCTCTTCAGTTCTTCTTCCCCTCCTACCCTCCCACTCTCCCCCCCCCCCGCTGACTAACTCGCCCATACTTACCTTCCCTCTCCTGTCATCTCCCCGAATTGGTGATTGGAGTGTTCTTTACTCCGCTGCATCTGCATGGCGAAGGCAACGATTACCTCTTTTAATGCACATGGCCTCAACTCCCCTGAAAAAAGACATAGCGTTCTCCTCCTCCTGAAGAAGCTACAGACAAAGATCCTCTTAATGCAAGAAACTCATTTTAAGAAAGGTAAAATACCTAAACTCCCGACCAATTATTTTTCCCAGTGGTTTCACAGTCCTAGTGACTCAGCTGCTTCTAGAGGGGTATCCGTGGCCGCTCACTACTCCATTCCTTTTAAATGTGAACATGTTCATTCAGATGCAGAACGTAGAACACTGTTTGTGAAGGGGAAAATAGCCTCTGAAATGTTTACACTGATTAACCTCTATGTTCCTACATCTGGACAGGTGCACTGGCTGGTGAATGTCTTTCAGACCCTTCAACTCTTCGTTGAAGGAGCTGTCCTGATTGGTGGCGACCTTAACTTGGCCCTTAATCCTTTGCTAGACTCCTCTACAGGAAAATCCCAGCTGTGTCAAAGGGCCCTACGTAAGCTACATCAGACTCTTCAATCCTTATCACTATTAGACATATGGAGAACCCACCACCCCAGCACGAAGGACTACTCTTTTTATTCCCACCCTAGAGATTCATATCAAAGGTTGGACTATATCCTAGTTTCTTGCAACCAGTTGCAGTTGTGCCAGAAGTCCTTGATTGGCTCAATTCCACTCTCGGACCATGCTCCAGTATCCTGTACGGTCCACCTGTCTCCACTACCCCGCTCAGAGCTGAATTGGAGGTTAAATGAAAGGCTTCTGGACTCGTCTGATACGAGAGATCACATTCTCAAGCATATCTCCAAGTTTTTCAACAGCACACCGGAAGTAAGCCCGACTGTGGTGTGGGAGACGCATAAGCACTATATTAGGGGCCTCCTGATCGCTCAGGGAGTGAAAATGAAAAAACAGCTACAACATCGTAATGACTCCTTGTTGCAGCAGATTGCTAGTCTAGAAAGGCTTCATAAACACACATTGCTAGAGATGCATCAGATCCAATTGGCAACACTCAGAACTGAACTTCGTGACATCCTGCATACTAGAGCAGCAAAGCACTTTCTAAACTACAAACAGAAACTCTATGCTCATGGCAACAAGGGATGAAGGATGATGATATCCCTTATTAAAAAGGCTAAAGCCAGAACATATATCCCTGCTATCAAATCTTCCACAGGCGAAACTCATACAGCTACAACCAGGGGCGTAAATACTGGGGTAGCAGCGGTAGCGGCTGCCACAGGGCCCGGGACATTATGAGGCCCAGAGCCTTGTGGCAGCCGCTACCGCGAACCCCACAAACACTGCTATCATTATACTCGGGGGTCTTTTCAGATCCCCAAGTATAACGATCGGGGGCCCAGGGGAGGTGAGGGAACATAAAAAAAACACTGTAACTCACCTCTCCAGTGCTCCGCAGGCTTTGGGCCTGTTTGGTGACATTCCAGACGTCAGCCGACGTCATTATGCATCGCGACGCCGGCCTGGATCACGCGAGATCCGGTCCAACATTGAAGATGGCCAAAGTAGCGCACGGGAGTGCACCGCAGCGAGGAAGAGGTAAGTAACATTGTTTTTTATGTTGGTATCCTGCCCTGGGTCTCCGATCATTATACTCTGGGGTCTGAAAAGACCCCAGAGTATAATAATTGTTCATGGGTGGTCCACAATGGGGCGTAATACTTTGTGCAGGGACCACTATGGGGCATAATACTGTATGCAGGGGCCACTATGCTGCATAATACTGTGTGCTGGGGTCACTATGGGGTATAATACTGTGTGCAGGGGACACTATAGGGCATAATACTGTGTGCAGGGGCCACTATGGGGTATAATACTGTGTGCAGGGGCCACTGTGGGGCATAATACTGTGTGCAGGGGCCACTATGCTGCATAATACTGTGTGTAGGGGCCACTATGGGGTATAATCTGTTTGCAGGGGCTGCTATGGGGCATAATACTGTGTGCAGGGGCCACTATGGGGCATAATATGGGCAGCACGGTGGCTCAGTGGCTTGCAGCGCTGGAGTCCTGGGTTCAAATCCTGCAAAGGACAACATCTGCAAGGAGTTTGTATGTTCTGCGTGGGTTTCCTCTGGGTACTCCGGTTTCCTCCCACACTCCAAAGACATACTGATAGGGAATGTAGATTGTGAGCCCTATATGGGACAGTGACTGTCAATGTCTGTAAAGCGCTGCGGAATATGATGACGCTATATAAGTACGCATAATAAATAATTCTGTGTGCAGGGGCCACTATGGGGCATAACAGTGTGCGCAGGAATGCGGTTTGTGTGGGAAGGGGGGTTGGGGGCGGTGGTTTGGGGGGGGCCATGTCAAATGTTTGCCTTGGGGCCCAGCCATTCCTACAATAGTTACGCCACTGGCTAGAACAGAGATCGCTGAAGTGTTTCGATCTTTTTATGCTTCATTATACAATTTGCAGTCCTCAGAGACATCTGGGGAGAAAATAGATCGCAGTGCGGCTATCCAACAGTTCCTTTCACCCTTGCAGCTACCCAGCCTGTCTGCAGATCAGGTATCTTCTCTTCTAGAACCGATCACAGAGGAACAATTGAAACAGGTCATCAGCAGTTTCCCTCCACACAAGAGCCCTGGACCTGACGGATACTCTCTGATTTATTACAAGACTTTCTTGCATGCTTTGCTTTCACAGCTGACCCGCTCCTTCAATACTGTGCTCTTGGGTGGAAAACTCCCCCACCAGTCTTTAGAGGCTCACGTTGCTCTGATTACCAAGGAGAGGATCGACCCCCAGCTCTGTGGCAGCTACCATCCCATATCCCTATTGAATTTGGATTTGAAATTTTGGGCAAAACTACTGGCCCTCCGTTTACAACCACTGCTCCCTTTTCTCATACATGAGGAGTGAGCAGGATTCATAAGGTTTAGAGAAGTAAGGCAGAATACCATCCGCATGATGCAGGCCATACACTTAGCCAAAGCTACTAACATCCCACTTGTCCTTCTCGGCCTAGATGCCGAGAAGGCATTTGACAGAGTCAACTGGTCATTTATGACAGCGGTGCTGCAGAAATTTGGGTTCCCTCCTGCATTTGTTACAGTGATACTGTCTCTCTATGACAAACCTTATGCGAGGCTGAAGATAAATGGCACCCTTTCATCTTCCTTCACGATATCTAATGGAATGAGACAAGGATGCCCCCTCTCCCCGTCCCTTTTCATCTTATCCCTGGAACCTTTCCTGCACACAGTCCGAGAGGACCTGAATATCAATGGCCTCCGGTTTGGCACGGGCTCCCTCCACTCCTTGGCGTTCGCGGACGACGTGTTATTTCTAATCACCAACCCAGAGGTGGGTCTGAAGAAAGTCCATGATATCATTAGAGAATATGGAACGTTCTCGCATTTTAAGGCGAACATAGATAAATGTGAGATTCTCAATGTCTCCCTCCCTGCCGAGATAGCGCTGGATCTATAGAATGCACTCCCGTTTTCTTGTCCTCCTCCCATATCAAGTATTTGGTTATAAAAATGCCCATTTCTTTGGATCGTCTTTATTCACTTAAGTATGGAGAACTTCTACTGGAGGTTCAATCGACGTAACCTCCTTCAGACATACAGTACATCTTACCAGAGATTACTTATACCTTATGAATGCTGCCTGTGTTGTTGCCATCTGCCTTCTTCAGATCAGTGTGTTCACTTTTCTCTAAATACTTCTGGCGGGGCAAGAGACCGAGGTTGGCCTACTCGGCTTTATCTAGACAAAAGACGGAAGGGGGCATAAACTTGCCAGATGTCCAGCAACAGTATGAGGTGATACAACTTCAGATGTGGTTGGAGTTAACTGCCTCTTCTCCTGATACATCCCTGAGGAGGCTAGTGGAAGCTGCATATGGCACACAAATCATGGCTGACCTTTGGCTCCCGGCCACCTCTTCCTCTACCGTCCCTAAGAGAGATATTCTTCTGGGGAGAGTTGTAGCCACATGGAAGAAATTACAGCCTCAACTTGCTCTCTCTCCATCCTTATGCTTGCCAGTTGGTCTTATCCCTCATTTGCTCCCGGGAGTGAAAAACCCCATTGTGGATTTCTGGAAGCCACTGTTGAGAGTCTCTTTGAGTTCTCTTTGTACGGACGGGGCCTTTCCAACTGCTGAGGCCTTTCACGCTTCAGACGTCTTTCAACAACAACATACGACATTGACCTTCCTTCATTTAAATCATTACTCAAGGTGTAGAAAGATTTTTGAGGACACCTATGCCTGGCGTCGGCAGCACACCGACTTTGAAAAATTACATATTGTTGCGAATCCTAAGATGTTTAGAATGAATGTCCTCCCTGCTCCACCAATTTATTCTCCCACCTACTCCCATGAAACCGTTCTTCCGGAGAATCTGGGAGACAAACTTAAATCTTACCCTAGATTCGGAGACCTTGTAGATAGTCATGTCAAGAGCTCATGGGGTGTCCAGAATGGCTACTGGCCCACAACATAACAGACTCTGCTGAATGCTGGAGATGCAAGACATCGGTTGGATCGCTGTTGCATCTGTGGTGGTCCTGCCCACTGTTAACCTCATACCCAGACCCGGAAGTTAGGCTTCTGCAATATCACCCTTGACCCTGCTCTGCTGATCCTTTTCCTACCGATTCCTGGACTGGACTCCAAATCCCAGCTTCTGATATACCACCTACTAGTTGCTGCAAAATCTCTGATTCCCATGTTGTGGAGGCAAACACAGTTACCGTCTCTCGACCAATGGATCTCCAAGATAAATCAAATAGCAAGGTTTGAGGAAATGCTAAGCTGGTCAAGAAGGAACAGATCCACTTACCTGGCAGTATGGTCGCCCTGGCTCAATAACAGATAGAGCCCCTTTTGTTTTTGCCTGTATTGGGGTCCTACATGGGACTTACCCAGACTTACCTGGAGCTCTGCCAGCACCTAGTTGCTATTTTGGACCTATCCTTCCCCCCTCCCACCCTCGCCTCTTCCCTTCTTACCCACTCATCCCACTACTAATATCAGTGGTTCACCGTCCTTCCCCCCCCTTTTCCTTTCTCCTTTCCTTTCCTTTTCTTCCTTTTCCCCTTCTTTCTACTTCAACTCTCCTTTTTTCTTTCTTTCTTTTCCTTTATTTCTCTCTTTCTCTTCTTCTTTCCTTTTTCCTTTTCTACCTTTCTACTTTTCTACCTTCTGTTTCAATTCGTCTCTCTCAGTCCTTTCTTATATAAACGAAAAAATGTTTATTGACACTCACTAATCTTTCAGTTTTATTCTAGTATTGACTGTAACTTATATTGGCTGATACACGTCATATGACTGAATATTTAAGGACCTGCGAACTGCTATTGACACATACAGGTCATAAATAGCTTGGTTGCTATTGATACCTGGTGTAAAGCTGTGTGTATGTCAAGACTGAAGAACCTGCGATTTTCCATTGGTCCGCAAGTGTCATGTGATCATGTGTATCTTAGTTTAGATATCATTGAAAAACCTGCGATCGGTTATTATGGAAAACCTGGAGTAAAGCTGTATGTGACCTTGTGTAACAGTGTCATCCACAGTGCCCTGCCCCTTTAAAGCTGACCTATAGCAGTGAAGAAAAATAGCTGGGTTGTTATGGAAACATGGAGTGCAGCTGTGTGCATGTGGCTGACAATGCCTTGTCAGATTGGAGACGGGCTTGGGTCTGCTGGGGAGTTTCATCAGCTCGCTGTTGTCTGTGACAGGGGCGTAACTACCGGGGTAGCAGCGGTAGCAGCTGCCACAGGGCCTGGGACATTACGGGGCCCCGCGGGCCCCCGATGCTTTTTTTTTTAATAGGCCGTTACCTGCTGGAGTAACCCCAGCAGGTAACGGGCCCTATATACTTACCGTTCCACGGGATCCCGCTTACGGCCGCCTGCGCTTCCGATTCTGTGGAGGTGGCTGTGAGCAGGAGCGGGGATCGGTAGGTAAAGTCTCGGGCCGAACCCCACAATCTCTGCTATCATTATACACCTGGGTCAGACCCCGTAGTATAATAATCGGAGGCCCAGGGGAGGTGAGGGAACATAAAAAACAATGGACTTACCTCTCCTACGCTTCTCCAGGGTTTGGGCCTGTTTGGTGATGTCCCAGATGTCAGCCGACATCACTTTGCGTCACGACGCCGGCCCGCATCATGTGACGCCGGCCTGGTCCTTGGACATTGAAGAATGCCGGGAGTGGATCGGAGCGAGGAACAGGTAAGCAATGTTGTTTTTTTATGTTTCTATCCTCCCCTGGGTCTCCAATCATTATACTCTGGAGTCTGAAAAGACCCCAGAGTATAATAATTGTTCATGAGTGGTCCACAATGGGACATAATAGTGTGTGCAGGGGCCACTATGGGGCAAAATACTCAGTGCAGGGGCCACTATGGGGAATAATAGTGTGTGCAGGGGCCACTATGGGATATAATACTGTGTGCAGGGGCCACTATGGGGCAAAATCAGTGCATGGGCACAGAGGAAAAGTGGTGCAGGGGCCACAAAGGCAGATACGGGCAGGGGCCACATGGCACATAATAGTATGCACAGGAATGCAGGTTTTTTTTTGGGGGGGGGGGGGTTGGAGGGGGCGGTTGGGGGCAGCGGTTCGGGGGGGGGCCCATGTCAAATGTTCGCCTTGGAGCCCAGCCATTCCTAGTTATGCCACTGGTCTGTGACATACCTTGTCAGATTGGAGACGGGCTTGGGTCTGCTGAGAGCTTTCATCAGCTCGAGCAGCAGCCATGCGTTTTGCTACAGGAGGCATAAGTAGTTTAAAAGCGTTTCAATTTATAAGAATGCTGACATCCAGTATAGCAGTCTAGTATAGGTACAATCTATTTATGGCTGTGTTGTTATGGAAACCTGGTAAATTAAATGTGAACTTATATTGGCTGATACACATCATATGACTGAATATTTAAGGACCTGCGAACTGCTATTGACTAATACAGATCATGACCGGGGGAGGAGGAATATAGTCCATTCCATTTTTCACTTACCCTTTTCCAACTCTTACCCCTACTTAATTTCTTCCTACAATAAAGACCAGGACACCTTCTGGACTTAAAACTGGCCTGTTCAGGCCGATTTATTAACACAAATAATTTACATCAATAACATATCAACAACCGCCATAAAACGGACGGCGTAATACATAAATACTGTACACAAGAATGTAACAACAACAACCATTTAAAGTGCAACATAATTCAGATAACATGGGCGAGAGGCACTGCCCCCAACCTACCCAGGCGCAAGACCCCACCTCGGGTAGACCCTTCTCCATTAAAATTGACCCCCAGGCCTGTTCCCCCAAAGGGACCGTAGTCCAACGAGGGTACTTCCCAGGCCTAGAAATTCACCACCAGGATCCCCATACCACAGATGAGGTCCTACAAATACCGCAAAGCCTCTCACCCTCCACTAACCCCCGGCCACAGACTCTCGAGCATGACCTCCTTATGCCCGAGAGTCCTGCCACACAGACAGAGCACGCTCTACCCCATCCCAAAGGCCTAACATCCAAATGTCAGTCTCAATCGCGTTCAGGTGGACCCCGTCCCGCCGCATATGCTCTAAGGACAGCTCCTCCAGATCACAATGGCGAACCACATTACGCACAACAAACTTCGCCACCGCCCTGTTCACCTTGATCCTTGTCTTATCCAGCCGAGCATTACGCCACACTAGCTGGGCCACAATATCGGACCACACGATCACCATACCCGGGAACTCCGCCAACAAGCGCAAAATATCGAAGCATATCGAACTAATAAGTTCCCGGGAAGAGCGAACGCCCAAATCATTACCCCCGACATGCAAAAACAAGGACATGTGGTGGGCAATCAACCCTGCTATAATAGTCAAACTCCGGTAAAACTCTACCCCAAGTCATACCACGAACTCCGATCCACCGCACGACCGCCTCCGACTGAGCCGACCCCAGCTGCCGCCCCGTCTGGCCATACTTTAACCCGAAGAGCCCCCCACAAAACATAGGAGTGACCCAAAATCCAAATTAAGCAGGGATCTGTGAACAAGAGACAAGCACGACATCAGCTCCACACACGGGACACCCACAAACAAACACTTACACACATACACATACACCAAAAACCCCCCAGTAGTAGCCCCCACCAATTAAAATCCCTTTACAGTGAAACAAAACCTGCTGACAACAGATCCGGGCGCATGTACAGGCGGAAGCGATCAGATTCCCACATGCCTATACACTGTACCAGGTCATCAGCGAAACCCCACCGCGATGACTCCGTAGCTGCCCCAATCCGGAAGGAGTGAGAACCATATTCCCCCGGCACCTCCCCTACCGTGGCTAAAGCTTTATTAAAAACTGCAACAAACTGGAAACGCAACAGCGCCCCTCCCCCCTCATGACACAGAAAGGAGCCAGGGGAGGACCCCCATACCCGTAAAAATTCCACTATCCCGGCCACCAGGCAACCACACTCGCCCCACATCGCATGCAAAACTACCAATCGTCCCCTACCCAACTGATCAGTCTTGGAACGGCGCACCCAATATTCCACTCTATCATCAAACACGTCCCCATCCTACTACTGCAGCCCTCCAGAGGAAGCCACCGACCCACTGACCAGCTCCCCAGCACGAAAAGCCCCAAAAAACGCTAACAGGAACGCCCTACGAAACAATAACACCTCATAGACCGAAGAACAAACTGCTAACAGACACCCCAGCAAACGGCCCAACAATTCAAACGAGACCGACCGGCGCCGGTCCCTGTGCACCACCCCCCGTCGAAAACCTTGCATGGCCTGCCGCACTAGAAAGTCTTTCGTAACGTCCCGCAGGCCCTGCAGGCGAAACAAAAAAGCCAAGCCCGCCAGGCGCTGTGACACCACGGTCGCCGACCGCCCTTCCGCAAAGGCCACCCCTATCCAGGACAGCACCAAGAGCACACGGTCATCGTCAGAGCGAACCCCACCGCACAACGAACACTCACGCTCCCACTCCGACCAAACCTGTTGATACCGCTGCCATGTCACCGCGGAGACCGAATGCCGGATGAGCCCTGCCGCGGAACCGACACCATGGACCACAAGTGTTCCGGGCAATCCTCGCCCACCGCCGCAGCCTCTGGCACCAATTCCCAAAACCTGTCGAACTGAAACCGAGACAGGGAGTCAGCCACAGTATTCTGAACACCTGGAACATGCCATGCAGAAACCGACACGTTCAGCTCCAAACACCGCAACACCAAGTGACGCAAGAGGGACACCACCGGAGGAGATTTCGCCGACTGCGAATTAACTACAAAAACCACCGCACTATTGTCACAATGGAAGCAGACTCGCCGATTCCGAAACTCCTGAACCCACAGCTCAACCGTCACCAGAATTGGAAACAACTCCAACAAGGCTAAATTCAAGACCAGGCCCAAGTCCACCCATTACCCCGCACACCACCGACCACGAAAGTAGGCCCCAAAACTGAGCGACCCAGCCGCTTCAGTATACAAATCGAGCGCCGCACTCGACACCACCGCTGGGAGCCACAGCGAGCGACCATTAAACCATTCCAGGAATGAATCCCACACACTCAGGTCCGCCCTCTCTGCCATGAGACGCACAAAGTGATGAGGCGACCACACCCCAGCCGTCAGTTCCACCAGCCTCCTACAAAACACCCGCCCCATTGGCATCATTGGCATGATGTGACAGGCAAAGTTCAACTTGCCCAACAAGGATTGGACCTCACACAGACACACCTTCCGCACTCCTTGGAACGACCGTACTGTCGCCCGCAGATCCACCAATTTGTCCCCCAGCAACCGCGATTCCATACGAACGGAATCCAGCTCGATTCCCAAGAACTTCATCACGGTCACCGGGCCCTTGGTTTTGTCCGGAGCTAAAGGCACCCCAAACAAACCTACCACCCGTTCCATCATCCTCAACAGCACCAGACAGTCCACCGCACCCCCCGGGCCAACACACAGAAAAGCATCCAAGTAATGGATGACCGACGGTAATCCCAATACATCCCTGACCACCCACTCCAAGAAAGAGCTAAAGGCCTCGAAGTAAGCGCAGGTGATGGAGCACCCCATAGGCAAGCAGCAGTCGACAAAGAACTGCTCCTCCCACGTGCAACCCAACAAGTGGAAACACTCGGGGTGAACAGGCAATAATCTAAAAGCCGCCTCTATATCTGTTTTGGCCATTAGCGCACCCGGACCGGCCCACCGAGGACAAAGCAGGGTCAATGCCGTCATTAACGGAAGCCCCTGCCGGGAAAGAGAGGTAGTGAATGAGGTGGGACTTGTTAGGCTCCCACTTAGGGACCACCCCCAGCGGAGAAACTCGCAAATGAGGACAAGGTGGGACAGAAAAAAGGCCCCGCCATACTCCCAAGTTCCACCTCCTTCATAATCTTTACCTGCACCACCTCCGGATGATCCCTAGCGGATTTTAAATTCTGTGCCTAAACGCAGGAGCCCCCGCATCAAACGGGATGCGGAATCCCTCATTAAAACCCGCCGCCAACAGCCGCACCGGCTCCCTGTCCGGATATCTATTTAGGAAAGGGCGCATTGCTGCGACCCTCACCGGCGTCCTCCCTTTTCTCAACAACGTCTCCCCCTTTTCCTTTGCTGCGCTTAAAGTACCTATTGAACCCGTGACTTCCACCACAGCCAGAGCACTCATGTTTGAAGCGGCAGGAAGTACCGAACTTACACTGCCCTTCGTTGTATTGCCAACAATATCCCTTCCGCTGAGACGCCGAGGAACCGGCTCCCGAGCCAGACACCCCGGCACCCCCTCGAAAGGACGTGCTCACCTGAGCAGACATCAGCCGCATCCACAAGGAGATGTCCTTGTGGTCCCACCTCAGGCCCGGGCGCACCGCCTTCCTTTGCCGGAAGTGCTCGTCGTAACGGAGCCAGGAAACACCCCCATACATCCGGTAAGCCTCACCTACTGCGTCCGTATACCCGAAAAGGGTCGAACAATGCTCCGGCTCCTTCTCACCGATGACGCTCGCCAGGATGGCAAACGCCTGAAACCAATTGGCGAAGGTCTGAGGTATCAAGCGATAGCGACGCTTCTCCTCATCCTCCTTCTTACTGTCGCTAGGCTTCACCTTGTCTAAATTAAATTTTTCAAGAGGGAGCAAGGAAAATATTTCTACGTACTCCACCTTCCAAATCTTGTCACGGACCTCTTGCTTCAAATGGGTTCCCAGAGGGCACTCAAAGCATACATAGACTTCACCCTTGGCCCGATCATCAAGTCGCACTATATCAACCACCTTCTCCTTCTCTTTAGGCGTAGCCCCCGCATCCGCCGCCGCACTAGCCATATCAGAGCCCGCCTCCGCTGTGGGCTCAGCACACCCAGCACCGGCCCCAACAACCCGAGCCGAACCACCAACCTCCGCACCTGCTACCACGCCAGACCCAGCCGCCGAACTACCGTCCACGCCCACCCAGACCGCCGCAGGCCCAGGGTTTCCCGATCCAGACCGCTCGCCCACCAGCTGATGTAACAACCCCAACAACTGCGGCCACACAGCATCTGACCCCCCTTGCCCAGACGGGACACCGTACGCCCCCACAGACCCTGAAGCTGCCCCCAGCCTCACAAGTCCTAACCCCCTGCCCACAGAGCCCCCCCCCGGGGTAAAGAGAAAAAGACCCCAGGCCCTCACCTGGCTGCATCACAGGTGGTTCCTGATCAGCCGCCGGTCCCACAGCCAGATGCCCATCTTCCTGGTCTTCGTTGGGGCATTCTCCGTCTTCAGCGCTGGAGCCGCCAGCGCCCTCTGCAGCATACCGCCCGACAGCTCTCCGTGAGCTGCGCAGTCTTTCAGACCCCAGAGTATAATGATTGGAGTCCCCGAGGAGTTGAGGGAACATAAAAAACACTGTCACTTACCTTCGGGCCTCCTTGGTGACGTCCCAGACATCGGTGGGCCGGTACAACGTCATTATGCGTCACGATGCATGCCTGGCTCACATGACATCTGGTCCAACATTGAAGAGGTAGCGGGAAGTGCGCATAATATTATATGAAGGGGCCACTATGGGGCATAATACTGTGTGCAGGGGCCACTATGGGGCAGAATACTGTGTGCAAGGGCCACTATGGGGCATAATAGTGTGTGCAGGGGCCACTATGGGGCATACTAGTGTGTGTAGGAATGCAGTTTGTGCGGGAGGGGCAGTTGCCGGGGGAAGGGTCCCATGTCAAATGTTCGCCTTGGGGTCCAGCCATTCCTAGTTACGCCACTGAGTCCAG
The DNA here is from genome assembly GCA_947044405.1 of Leptodactylus fallax. Taxonomy (NCBI): domain Eukaryota; kingdom Metazoa; phylum Chordata; class Amphibia; order Anura; family Leptodactylidae; genus Leptodactylus; species Leptodactylus fallax. The sequence goes on from CAMRHE010000045.1 coordinate 3,970,957, forward strand.
TATAGGTACAGTCTATTTATGGCTGTGTTGTTATAGAACCCTGGTAAATTAAATGTGAACTTATATTGGCTGATACACGTGATATGACTGAATACTTAAGGACCTGCGAACTGCTATTGACTAATATAGGTCATAAATAGCTTGGTTGCTATGGAAACCTGTGTGCCTGAGGAGACTAAGCGCCTGCGAGCTTCTATTGGCTGATAAGGGACATGTGACCGTGTGTATGGCAGTTGGAATATGAGTGAAAGACTTGCAGGCTTGTATTAGCTAATGCTGGTAATTTTTTGGGAATACTGTATCTCAGGAACGGTACATCCTTTAGAGCTGAGACCCAGTCTAAAATATTCCCGGACACCTGATGTACATGTGTGCCAAATTTGTTGAGGATTGGTACAGTCGTTTGGTCGCGCATAAAGAACAGACAGACAGACAGAAACTCATTTTATTTATATAAGAGATATATATATGGGGCCAGCAGTGCATTCACTTATAAGCAATAGAAATACTGATTAATTATAGGCTATTTCTCATTACTGGTCATTCAGTTTTATTGTTACTACTCCACAGTATCTATCCCAGTGTGTTCCCAGGCCACTTCCCCAGTGCCTATGCTTTAAGCTGCTTAAACCATCTTTAAGATGCATCAAATCTATCACACAGTATACATCACTAAACATGGCGTATCAAAATATGATAATAACTGACAAGAACAAGACTGGCATATCCTACGCCAGTGGTGTTTAAAAAGTTTTTTTTACGCTAGTTTTCTGGTATAGGGGGATGATAACTCTCCCTCAGTATGAAGAGGCCAAGTTGCAGTAGTGGTGCCCTTTTGGTGGTATGGAATTTTCTGCTCAGCTTTTGTGTTTTTGTTGTTATTTGCATGTTTTAATTAATCCTATATATTGAATTTCAGCTCCCAGTCAAATGGGACCTAATTACACATTAGAAAAGGTATATAGCTGCCTCTTAGGCTACAGTAATAAGTTTCTAGCAGACACTGCATGTTGCTCAATGTTTGGAGACTTTCTTGAAGATGCTCCTGTCTCCTACAATTAATCAACAGCTGTGAGCTCAAAGCTAAAAACACTACATATATTATGACATGCAAGCATGGATATGTTAAAAATAAACATGTTCTGGTTTAGACAGATTGCAAAGATATTTTTGGATTTATGAGAGAAGACATCAAGTCACATGCAATTAAAATTGTAGCTTTTGTTGAAGCACTACTTAAAGGGATATTACAGTCTCATGTAAACAAAGCTTTAGGGTATATACTTTTTGATATACTTTTTTTTTATTTCCCACCATATACATTTACTATTGTATGCCAGCTGTTGATGAAACAGAAAATTTTTCTACATCAAGACAGAGGCGGATGTATTATAGCAAACTTTAACTTGACTCTGAACCATCAATGAAAAAGTCAAGTTAAAGGTCTCTTCACAGTTTAGTTAACACATTAAGTGTTGAGTTAATCTTTGCTATTATAGCCATAGGGAGGCGCAGATGTAGCAAAATTTATATTACACTGATAACACAATGTGCTGTGATATTTTGTCACATTAGACATCATTGAAATGTATTTAAAAAGTCGAGGTAATGCTTTGTGTCACAGTGTAGTTAAACCATTATTTGTAATGTTAAACTTTGCTACATCTGTAGCACTTGCATCCGGGTCATTGTGTCTGTGGGTCCCTAAAGCTCCCTTTCTACATGAGAAAAAAAAATCAGTATTATAAATGGTACATGTTAATTGGTAGACACTGCTATAAATTTTTTCTTTGGGCTCAGAAGCTTCAAGTTATTGTCAGAAGTGTCAGTTCAGCTGCTACTTCTTTAAGGTTGCCGTGTCAACCTGGAGAAGCTTCTATGTTCAGTAGTTCTATGCTTTGGCCAATTAGCAGATGAGGAGGCCTGTATAAGACTATTCCCTCCTGACACAGGCGCCGACTAATTGTTCACTACTCCTGGTTTGGCTCTGTTACCTGTTGTTTCCATTTGCTTCAAACTGAACCCTTGGCTTGCTTTTGGATATCCCTTTGTCTACTGATTCTGCTTGTGATGTGCCTGTTTGGATTTTTGACTCTTGGCTTGTTTCCTGGATGCCACTTTTGTCTCCTGATTTGGTCTCTGACGTCCTCTCCTGATTGTGAACCGTGCCTATACAACATGTCTTTTGTCTCCATTCCACTGTGTAAGTTATAGTGGATTTTGTTTTGGTTTCTGCAGCAGTGTGTTTATTATTGGTACATCTATCTGTTTGGAGACAATTCAGATTCCCAGATTCAGTGCAAGTCCAACCAGCCTCGCGGTAGGCTCTGGTGAAGTCGCCTGGGGGTCTGTCTTGGCTCGCAGAAGTGTGCTAGTTTTAGATAGTGCTTGCATGTTATTAGCCAATCTCCTGCTATTGCTTTTGTGAGGCCTTGCTATACAAACAGTTCCGCTTCTTCATGCAGGCTGAAAACCTATCCTCGACATGTCGTACCAACATAAGTGAAAAATATGCAAAATCCACAGCGCTCATCACTCTTGTTGAATTATATTTTATTAGACAATCATTAAAAGCAATGCTTGTGGCAATATTAAAGAGATTAGTAGGTTAGTACTACAAATGCCACAATTAATCAGATGTTTGGTCAACTACGGGACCTTTATCAACGACCATCCAGCCAGGAGTAGAGCAAGGATGCATGCCACACTGTAGCAAAGTTTTTTCATGATTTTCTAATAAAATATAATTGAAGAAAGAGAGACAATTGCTGTGGATTTTGCATTGTTTGGACTATTGGATTACCTCATCCACAAGTACCTCCAGACACAACTCAGAGAAGTGCATAACATATATTTTTTATTTTATTTTGATGTACCAATGTAAGTGCCTTGCTTGCCACAGTATATGAGAACCCTCACCCCGCTAACTAATGTCACTTCGATATCATTGATATTTATTTTTTTGGAAGGTGGGAGGCTTTACCCTAATCAAAAGTGCTAAAGTCCAGTACTTCAGAAAATGGACTCCGTACATCAAAGGTAGGTATAATGATGTTGGCAGTGGATTAATCTTTGACTGTCCAGGCATTCAACAGATATTTATTGAGGAAAAAGAATAATACACTGTATTCTGTAACTTATGATCTCAGCTACTTGTCTGTGAGCTCCATGTGCTCTGCTCTGTGCTGTAGCTACAAAGAGAAATTGGAACTTCCTAGTTTGCTGCTCTGGCCCCCTCCTTTTTAACAGAGCTTTATTAACTACTTATCACTATGCCTAGAGACAGAAACTTATGCAGTTATAAACGTATAAACAGTAGTTGTTGCAATACAGGCAACAATAAACATTATTCCAACACCCCCACTCAGCAACTACTTATCTAGTTAGTCCCATTGAGGTTCTGAACTCTTCTAACTTGGTTCTTGGCAATGGCTTTGTCATAATATCAGCCACCATCTTGTCAGTTTCGCAATAAACAAATTCGATGATACCACATTCTATCAAATCACGTAGGTGGTGATGTTTAACGTCGATGTGCTTGGTTCTTGCATTGATCTTTTCACTGCTTGCAAGTTTAATGCATCCTTGGTTATCTTCATACATTGTCGTTGGCTGAGTTGACGGCTTGCCAAGATCCTTTAACAACTGGTTTAGCCAAATGATCTCTTGACTTGCGCAGGCCGCAGACACACATTCTGCTTCTGTAGATGATAAGGCAACAGATACCAGTTTTCTGCTGGACCAAGAGATAGAACTTTCTCTAAGTTTGAACAAGTACCCACTTGTTGACTTACGATCACTTGAATCATTAGCCCAGTCTGCATCCACATAGCCTGTGAGTTTTAGATCTCCTGTTGAAGACATTCTTAAACTTATGTCTTGAGTTCCTTTCAAATATCGGAGAATTCTCTTAACAGCATTCCAGTCTCTTTGGCTCGGTTTTTCCACATGTCTGCAGAGAATACCCACTGCTGCTGCGATATCTGGTCGAGTCATAGTTGTTATGTATAGAAGTGCCCCCACTACCTGTCTGTATTTCTCATTTTTTGGTAACAGATCGTCTTCTCCTAATCTTAGGTAGGATGACTCCATTGGGGTTGATATACCTTTTGCTTCTGACATTCCAAACTGGTTGAGGATTGAGTTGATTTTTGCACTTTGGTTTAGAAGAAAACTTCCATCTTCTTCTCTCTGGATCTGGATGCCTAAATAATATGTAACAATTCCAAGGTCTTTTGTTTCAAAAAGCTGATTCAGAATTTCAGTCATTTTTGCAATTTATGTTTCTTCTTCATGTACAACAATCACATCGTCTACATATAAGAGAATATACATCCACTTTCCATCTGTACACTTTGTGTATAGGCATGGGTCTGCTTGACCTCTCTTAAATCCTTCTTCCAATAAGACTTTGTTTATTTTGGTATTCCATGCTCTTGCCGATTGCTTAAGACCATAGAGAGATTTTTGTAGTTTACAAACGAGGTTTTCTTCACCTTTTCTGATATAACCCTCAGGTTGAGTCATGTACAAATCCTCCTCAATGTCACCATTTAGAAAGGCAGTTTTGATATCCAAATGTCTGACAGACATCCTTTGTATAGCAGATACAGCTAATAGAGTCCTAAACGTGGTCTGCTTAGCAACTGGAGAAAATGTAGCATCATAATCTTCACCATATTTCTGAGAATATCCTTTTGCAACTAATCTTGCTTTAAATCTGTGAACTTTGCCTTCAGAGTCATATTTGGTCTTAAACACCCACTTACACTTTATTGCTTTCTTGCCTTGTGACAGTTTGCTGAGTTTCCAGGTTTGAAGTTGATGAAGCGATTTCATTTCTTCATTAGCAGCATTAATCCACTTCGTTGTTTCATGGGCAGGTAGTCGTTGCATCTCATCCCATGACTGTGGCTCTAGTTCGGGTAGTGTTTTAGCAATGTAGGATAGACGCTTAGCTGGTATACCCTTGTTTGATCTTGACGATCTTCTTATTTCAGGTTCACTTGATGTTTCCGTTGCTTCTTCAATGGTTGAAGAATCTAACCAAACTTCTACATCTTTCTCTTTGTCATTTTGTAACTGTGACTTAGGTTGTTGTTGCTTCATCTGGACTACTGGTATGATGTCATAAAACTTGAGCGAGACGAAGTTCTCATCAAACATTACATCTCTGCTTATTGTGACCTTGTTCGTTTCTGGGTGCAGGATTCTATATCCTTTCTGGGTTTCACTGTAGCCCACCAGGATGCCTTCTTTGGCATGCGATTCCCACTTGGTACGTTTTTCCTTAGGGACATGCACAAATACTTTACTTCCAAATACTCTTATGTGTTGTAGATTAGGCTTTTTGCTGTTCCATATCTCAAATGGAGTTTTCTGTGTAGCTTTACCAGGTAACCTGTTTTGAAGATAGCATGCTGTCATGATTGCTTCACCCCAATATGTTGTAGGCAAATCTGTGTCAAATAGCATACTTCTTCCACTTTCACAGAGTGTCCGGTTTCTTCTTTCTGCTACACCATTTTGTTCAGGATTGTATGGTACAGTGGTCTGAAACACGATTCCATTTTTTCTTTAAAATGCTTTGTGTCTCACTGCTTGTATATTCAGTTCCATTATCTGCACGCAGGATTTTTGGCATTCTCCCAAATTTGTTATATACTTCAGCTAGATATGTTTCAAGTTTGTTGTGAAGTAGATTGACAACCGTATATCTTGAATAGTCATCGATAAATGTGAGAAAATATCTCTTCTTTCCAGGAGTTAGAGTATTCATTGGACCACAAACATCAGTATGTATTAAATCCAGTGGCTGTTCTGATCTTGTAGTACTATTCTTAGGAAAAGATTTTCGGGACATTTTTCCTTTAAGACAGCTTGTACACTTCATTGTCTGATTACACTGATCAATTGTAATGCCTTCAGCAAGTTGTTTTTGAACTTACTTTCTTATTGCTTCTGGGTCTCTATGTGCAAGACGCCTGTGCCATAGATGGATACAATTTGTGTGTTGTTCTTGTTTAGCAGTATATGCATTTTCTTTGCAATTTAACTGATATAGCTCATCTTTGATCTTTCCTTCTGCTAGTATACGGCCCCTTTTTGAGATGATGCAGCCGTTATCTTCAAATGTAACCTCATTTCCTTGTCTTGTGAGTTTCTTCACAGATAACAGATTGCTTTCAAGGCTAGGTACATACAGCACGTCTTTTACTGGGATCTTTCTGTTTTGTGTTGTGGAGACTTGACAATCAATGTAACCATCCCCTATTCCCTCTGTATTTATATACTGACCATTAGCCAAAATCACTTTCTCTGACTTACTTTGGTTAAGGTTAGAAAATAAGTTTGGTCATATGACTAGTTGCTCCAGAGTCTTTAAACCATGCATGCTTGGATGTACTTGCATTAACGGTAAAAGCAGTTTCAGTACTTGAATTGTGTTTTTCTTCAGTGATGGCACTTTTAACCCTTTGATGATTTTGCTTTTTCAAATGATTCATCCTAGCTTTCCAGACTCTGCAGTCAGCTTTTAGGTGCCCTGTTTTCTTGCATACAAAACACTCACGTGTTTCTTTCTAATGACTTTTATTTTCGGGTAGAGCTTGGGCTTTTAAAACGGATTCTGCTTTAGATACCCCAGGGCTGCATACACTCTCTGTCTTCCGCTTGTATTCATCTATAAGCTTTCCTCTGACATACTCCAGTGTGAGCGCATTATCTGGGCACGCATCTAGTGCGGTTACAAGCGTATCATAGCTTTCTGGAAGACTGCTTAATAGTAGTGCAGCAATATGTAAATCTTTGAGATCTTCTCCAATGCCACGTAAGTGCTCCACAATTTCTAAAGTGTTTCTTATATAGTCCTGCATATCACTGTTCCTATTTAGCTTAGGCTGGTACAGCTTTCTCATTAGATATAGTTTATTGCTGAGATTTATCCTTTCATGCAGTTTCTGCAGCTGCTCCCACATTTCTTTTGCAGTGTCACATTTGCATACATGTACAATCTGATCATCATCTATGCTGAGGGATATAGTGATTTGTGCTTTCTGATCCTTCTCTATTCAGTCATCTGTTACTGGGTCTGGTTTAGACTCCTGTGTGTATTTCCACATACCTTCTCTTATCAGCAGCATCTTTATCTTGAATTTCCAGGATTGATAGTTCTGATTATTCAGGTTTGGCACTGTGAACTTCGTAGAGTTGCTGCTGGTGGCCATCTTGGATCACTGTTGTTTTCCTTTTCTTTCTGTGTCTCTGGGTATCTGGGGGTATCTGGGCCCATAACCTGTTGGCAGCGGATTAATCTTTGACTGTCCAGGCGTTCAACAGTATACAGATATTTATTGAGGAAAAAGAATAATACACTATATTCTGTAACTTATGATCTCAGCTACTTGTCTGTGAGCTCCATGTGCTCTGCTCTGTGCTGTAGCTACAAAGAGAAAGAGGAACTTCCTAGTTTGCTGCTCTGGCCCCCTCCTTTTTAACAGAGCTTTATTAACTACTTAACACTATGCCTAGAGACAGAAGCTTATGCAGTTATAAACGTATAAACAGTAGTTGTTGCAATACAGGCAACAATAAACATTATTCCAACAAATGAAATGTGCTTTATTTGCTTCCAAATACAATGCGTAGAGTGCAGCAGTGACATTTTGGTCTAACCGACCTTCATCAGACTCTACAATAACAACAATAATAAATGTACAGTGACATATATGTGGAAAACATGTGAATACATAAATTTACATAAATATACAAACGTACATAAGTCACCTTTTATTAGGAGGATGACAATTGAAGAGGCATTATTCCGTGGCTAAGGTGGTAATCTGGATGTCAGATAGATAAGATCTTATAGAAACTGTGGTCAGAAGTATACAGAGCTGAGTAAGTGTTGCACCATATCCTATGCAGTAAGTCAAGCTATAACAACAGGTAGACAGGGAGTGGTGTGACAGTTTTGGAGAAATGGGTTTAGAGAAATATTCTGCATAGTATATATGTACCAGTTCTAAAGTTGCTGTACAGATTAGCTACTGGATAACCAGCCCCAGCATGGACCTCAATCTGAATGTAAAAGCCAAAAAATAGTATATTGTACATACCTTCTGTGTTGTATAAAAGGGGGCATAATCCCCAGAGGATCATGAAGTGGAAAAGCGGGGTACCGCTAGGTGTAAAATGCTTCCATGGTTGCCCAGTGCTGAAATTTTATGGCTAACCGCATGTGTGACGCTGATGACGTCAGCGGTCATTCGCGCATGCACTGTAGATGTTCTCCGCCGGAAGTGGGGCATATTCGTCAGGAAGAAAGTCAAAATAGACCTGTATGGTGGCTCTCAGCGGCCAAACTGAGTCAATAAGTGCAATTGGAGTCTGTAATCACTGTTATATAAGTATATTATATACACACAAGGTCTAACAATATCAGAATAATGTTGTGGTCAGTGAATAGAATATGTAAAATGTATGCGATACACAGAGTAGAGTAATGGAAAGAGAACAGGATAACTGTTATGTATTAGAAGGGAAGTCAAGAGGGGAGGCTAGATACTTAAGAGAGAATAAGATGTTCTATATAGAAGTGTGATAGTGACAGACCCTAGCTGTATTGGAAACCCGTAGAGGAAGTATACCATAGTGGAGATTCCTGTTGAGAATAGTGAAGAAATCAAAGTGGTTCAACATATCTAGAAAACAGAATATGTAGTTCGAACATCATTTCACGTCACTATAGACTACATAGCATATTACTAGTCACAATTTTTTAAAAGAACGCCGATATTTCATATTCTCGGTTCAGTCCTTGGGGTTCCAGAGTAGCCTGTGAATCCAATAAGCTTCTCTCTTTTTCAGAAGTAGTATCCTGTTGCTGCCTCTTCTAGGAAGAGTAATGTATTCTAAAACCTAAAATCTAAGTTGTGCCACTGTATGTTTATGTTTAATGAAATGGGCTGGTATCGGTAGTAGCAGATTCTGGCACCATATATTAGACTTGTGTTGTTTGATGCGGTCTTGCATACGTTGGGCAGTTTCCCCAATGTATGCGAGACCGCATGGACACTTTATCAAATAGACAACAAAGTTGGAATTACAGGTGAAAAAAATTCTTAATATTGATGCGTTCTCCACAGAGGGGATGGTATAAGCTGTCATACCTGATGACATTGGAATATTGATTGCATGATGAGCATGGGTACGTGCCATTTCTAGGAGTACTCAGAAATTGTTGTCTCACGGATTTGATATCTGAACCCATATCTGCCCTGACTAGTCTGTCCCTAATGTTTTTAGGTCGTCTGTAACATGGTAAAAACGGGAGCTGGAACTCACCAATCACTGGGTATGCTACTTGTAATAGGCTCCAGTGTTTTCTAATTATCTGATGTATGCAATAGGCGAATGGATTGTAGGTATGTACAAAGGCTAGTCGTTTGGGTTTAGGGGTTCAGTTATTGTCATTAGATATATTAATGTCCCTCAGTGACTGTTGCAAGACTGATGTCGGATAACCCTGTTCTGTAAGTTTTTCGCTGACTTCTGTCAGTCTTTTTTTCCCTCATCGTGGGATCATCCACAATACGGTTGATACGGGAGAATTGTGACTTGGGTAAGGATTTTTTACTACTCACCGGATGGAAACTCGTGTAATCGAGAAGACTATTTCTGTCGGTATCCTTAACAAAAAGGTCTGTGCCGAGTGAGTTGTCTGTTTTTTTATATACCATTGTGTCCAGAAAACTTATGTTGGTGAAATCAAAGTGTAAGGTAAATTGTAATTCTGGCCATATACTATTTAAGTATTCTGTGAATTCTAGTAGAGTGTCAGGTGGACCTGACCAAACGCAGAAGATATCATCAATGTATCTTTTCCAAATGTGTGAATACTGTAAGAAGAGTGGATTAATGTGAATTAAATTTTCCTCTAAAAAGGACATATACCCATTCCCATAAGGCGGTGCCATATTTGAACCCATGGCAGAACCCTGTTTCTGAATTTAGAATGTGTCCTGAAATAAAAAATCATTTTCCTCCAATATCAATTGTAAAAGTTCAAGACAGAACTGAGTGATGTTGGGGTGTAGGTCTGAGGATTCGAATAATGTCTTGGCTGCATGAATGCCTTTGGTGTGTTGTATGGAAGTATAAAGGGATACAACATCAAGTGTCACCAGGATGGAATCAGGGGGTAAGGTGCCCAAAAATCACAAAATACAATCACTTCTCAGTAGACATCGGGAAATGGGGACAATAGACCAAGAGACGGTTATATACCTAACCAAAACACATCCTATAACGCCAGTTTTTTACATTCTCCCCAAGATGCAGAAGAGATTGGATAAACCTCCAGGCCACCCAATTGTGGCCTCCACAGAATCAATTCTTTCTCCCCTAGCAATTTTTGTGGAGAAAATTATGACCCCGTTGATTAAAAAAACAAAATCTTTCCTTCTTGACACAAACATGTTCCTATCCCTCATTAGGGATTTGGGGGGATTATGCCCCCTTTTATACAACACAGAAGGTATGTACAATATACTATTTTTTGGCTTTTACATTCAGATTGAGGTCCATGCTGGGGCTGGTTATCCAGTAGCTAATGTGTACAGCAACTTTAGAACTGGTACATACAGTGGGGAAAAAAGTATTTAGTCATCTACCAATTGTGCGAGTTCTCCCACTTAAAAAGATGAGAGAGGCCTGTAATTGACATCATAGGTAGACCTCAGCTATGAGAGACAAAATGAGAAAATAAATCCAGAAAATCACATTGTCTGATTTTTAAAGAATTTATTTGGAAATTATGGTGGAAAATAAGTATTTGGTCAATAACAAAAGTTCATCTCAGTACTTTGTTATATATCCTTTGTTGGCAATGACAGAGGTCAAACGTTTTCTGTAAGTCTTAACAAGGTTGGCACACACTATTACTGGTATGTTGTGCCATTCCTCCATGAAGATCTCCTCTAGAGCAGTGATGTTTTGGGGCTGTCGCTGGGCAACACGGACTTTCAACTCCCTCCAAAGGTTTTGGAGGTGTGCTTGGGATCATTGGGATTGGGATCATTGCCATGCTGAAAGACCCAGCCACATTTCTTCTTCAATGCACTTGCTGATGGAAGGAGGTTTGCACTCAAAATCTCACGATACATGGCCCCATTCATTCTTTCATGTACATGGATCAGTCCTCCTGGTCCCTTTGCAGAGAAACAGCCCCAAAGCATGATCTTGCCAACCCATGCTTCACAGTAGGTATGGTGTTCTTTGGATGCAACTCAGCATTCACTCTCCTCCAAACACGACGAGTTGTGTTTCTACCAAACAGTTCTACTTTGGTTTCATCTGACCATATGACATTCTCCCAATACTCTTCTGGAACATCCATATGCTCTCTAGCAAACTTCAGACGGACCCGGATATGTACTGGCTTAAGCAGGGGGACATGTCTGGCACTGCAGGATCTGAGTCCCTGGCGGCGTAGTGTGTTACTGACGGTAGCCTTTGTTATGTTAGTCCCACCTTTCTGCAGGTCATTCACTAGGTCCTTCCATGTGGTTCTGGGATTTTTGCTCACCGTTCTTGTGATCATTTTGACCCCACGGGGTTAGATCTTGCGGGGAGCCTCTGATCGAGGGAGATTATCAGTGGTCTTGTATGTCTTCCATTTTCTAATTATTGCTCCCACAGTTGATTTCTTCACACCAAGCTGCTTGCCTATTGCAGATTCAGTCTTCCCAGCCTGATGCAGGTCTACAATTTTGTTTCTGGGATCATTCCACAGCTCTTTGGTCTTCACCATAGTGGAGTTTGGAGTGTGACTGTTTGAGGTTGTGGACAGGTGTCTTTTATACTGATAACAATTTCAAACAGGTGCCATTACTACAGGTAATGAGTGGAGGATAGAGGAGCCTCTTAAAGAAGAAGTTACAGGTCTGTGAGAGCTAGAAATCTTGCTTGTTTGTAGGTGACCAAATACTTATTTTCCACCATAATTTGCAAATAAATTCATAAAAAATCAGACAATGTGATTTTCTGGATATGTTTTCTCATTTTGTCTCTCATAGTTGAGGTCTACCTATGATGTCAATTACAGGCTGGCCTCATCTTTTTAAGTAGGAGAACTTGCACAATTGGTGGCTGACAAAATACTTTTTTTTCCCCACTGTATATACTATGCAGACTATTTCTCTAAACCCATTTCTCCAAACCTGTCACACCACTCCCTGTCTACCTGTTGTTATAGCTTGACTTACTGCACAGGATATGGTGCAACACTTACTCAGCTCTGTATACCTCTGACCACAATTTCTATAAGATCTTATCTATCTGACATCCAGGTTACCACCTTAGCCACGGAATAATGCCTCTTCAATTGTCATCCTCCTAAAGTCATCCTTATGTGGCCTTCAGTAACATGTATTTAACCCTTTAAGGATGCAGCGATTTTTCTTCATATTTTTCCTCCCCCGTCTTCCAAAATTCATAACTTTTTTTATTTTTCTGTCGAAATAGTTATGTGAGGGCTTATTCTTTGCGTGATGAGTTGTACTTTCATTTGCCACCATTTTGGGGTATATATGTTTTGATTAGCTTTTATTTATGGTTTTTGGGGATCCATATGAAATAACACACAATTCTACCATAATTTTTTGCGCTTTGTTTTTACAGCCTTCACTCTGCGTTAAAAATGACATGGCAGCTTTGTCCGGTGGGCCATTATGATTAATTTGCGCATTTCGTATATATATATATATATATATATATATATATATATATATATATTATTTTATTTTTTTTTTTTACGGCGTTCACTGTACAGGATAATTAACGCTATTTTGGATAGTGGGGACGTATACGCATACCTAACATGTTTGTTTATTTTTATTTACATTATGTATTTTTTAAATATGAAGGTGTTCTTTTTTACTTATTTTGTTTGTAGATTTATTTATGCTTTATTTTAAACTGTGTGTTTTTTTTTTTTTTAACTTTTTACATGTCCCACAGGGGGAGTTGAAGCTGGGATCTCAGATCCCCAGTGCAATGTCCTGCAATAGTATTGCAGAACATTGCACATTAGTTCCTATGGGAACTGTACAATAGGCAATCAGGAGGCCGTTGCCCAGCCTCCTGGCTGCCATGGCAACCCCTCGGAACCTGCGATCTTATCGGGGAGGGGGGATCTGAGTGGTGACGGGGGAGGGGAGGTGATCTTGCCCCCAGACTCCCTGGATGCCGTGATCGCTACTAAAGGGGATGGCCCCGACCCTCAGCTTCTGTGCCTGTGGCACTATTACGGTGCTGAGCGTTAACTATACGCTCAGCATGACGTAATAGTACGGTACAGACCAGGAAGGGGTTAAAGGTAAGAATCCTGATAATGATAGCTGCTTTCAATTCAACCATCAGTGTATTACTTACTGAATGAAAAACATCTAGCAGTAGGTTTGTGCTTGCTGACAAATAACCCTGTCCATCAAGTTTCTGTATTTACCAGAAACACAATGGTCTACAATGAAAAGCAATCAAAATAAGAAAAAAAAATGTTTTGTCTCAATATAATGCTTCTCAGTTTCCAGAGAAATTCCGAGATCACAATAATATCAGTTTTATGTAGTTAGGATCATAATAATAACAGTATATGGTACACATCTCTGTGGGGTTGGGATCATGCTAATATCAGTGGGATGTTCTTTGTAGTGGTGAGATCAGTAGGATCTTTTCCCTTTACCCCCATGGCCACTTCTTCCAGATGTAGCTTGCGTCTGTAAAGTTTGCATCACACACATCTTTCCTCACATTTTCAGGCACCTAAACTACATTGTCCTAACCTACATAAAGTCTCCATCCTGCTGGACCAGTTATAAAATATATTATATAAAAATCCTCTGAACAATACCCCCTGTGTGTATCTTTAAATTAATAATGTCCCCATGTGCCCCTTAAATTTGTAAAGCCCCTGTGTTCCCTTTTAAATAAAGCCCCCTGTGTTTCCCCCTCATTAAAGGGGATAGGTTCTATTCAGATCATGTTTTTACATCCATTTAGAACATTGGTTAAACAGATGTAAAAAATGTGATCTGAATAGAACCTTATTCCCGCTCATTTGTATTGATGACCTATCCTCAGTATAGGTCATCAATAAAAGATTAGTGAGGGTCCAACATCCAGGACCCCCACTGATCAGACCCCTTCTCTGTTTACACTGTATGTTTGTTTAATAGCAGCTGTGCGATGTTACTACACCTCCTATTCCCTTCTATAGAGTGAGGTTGTAATTAAATAGCATGGCTGCTATGAAAATGACAGCATGCAGTGCAATGTAAAAACTGAAGAGGTCAAAGCAACCCCATTACAAATGGCATATTATAAGTTATAACTTCTGAATTCTTGCTCTGACTTAAAGTTGCCCTGACCATAGACAAGATGTCAGCGTCCCAGCACAATGGGCGCAGTGCTGTTCCGTCATTGCGCCTGTCTGTGCAGGAAAGTAGACATCATGCTTGTGGTCATGGCTCCTTGTAAGCTGCAAGCCACTTCAGGCCTGCGGTTTGCAAGTACAACTGCTTCCTATTCTGCCATCATGTATGTCAAAAGTATTGTTGTCCAACAAACTATACATTTGAAGGTGCTGCTAGAATTTGCAGCAGTTTCGGGGTCGGCCACATGGAGTCAGTGAGCACAGGGCCAACGCCCCTCCAGTTAGCTACATCTCTGGTTTATATATATTTGTTGTGGGTGCAAAATATTTGTCTCCTGGTGAAGTTCTGCACTTTTAGTCAGATGGCATTTGAGTGAAAATGTTGGCACTTCTAGAAACACAATATATTTATGAAGGTCCATAAAACAGATTCATAATGCCTAAAACGACAACAGTGGGACAGTGCATAGTTTGACAGCATTGATAAATATGCCCCAATGTGTGTAAAATTAGATGTTTGTATTTCTTTTCTAAAATATGATGTTAAATCTAAAGCTAGAATTCAATACATTGTGTGTGTTTCTAAAAGGGGTTCTCTGGGAGCGGGCCAAAAAATAAAAACTAAGAAAAATGTCAGGGTATCTGCCCGAATAGCTACCCGCACCTCGGACCTCTTAATATATTGCAGGAGCTCTTTTTCCCTTTAGGGGTGTGATTGTGAAAAAGACCTTGACTGCACTTTTCTATGTAAAACTTCTCCAGGACAGATTCTCTGGTGCTGGAGGGGGCAGAGTGGGAATCAGGACAGAGTTTGGTGGAGCTTAATACTGTTGGTTTATGTTCAGGCTATCAGCTTGACAGGATTTCTGAAGTAGTGACCATGGCTGTACTTATACCAGAAGATGGTGCAGCAGCTGAGAGGAGTGTTTGTGCTGTTCCAGAAAAATTTTCGGAGATTGAGTTGCTTCAGAGAGATTTTGGGAGGTGTCATTCTGGCTTCAGGAATTAAACAAGTGTCACAGTTGCACAAAACTTACATTTCTGTATATTATGGTAAACTTACAAACAAAACATCAACAGGTTTGGATTTTTTACACAATTGTGTTGTGGTCACAGAAGGTTGCATATTACAAAGTGATCATAGTCAACAATTAGATGCAATGTTAGAAACATAAAGACACCATGGAAACACCAGTTGCTCGTAAAATTGTGTCAACAACAAAATTTTGTCATAAAAAAGCAGCAGTAGTAACTTCTGTCAACAAGTTTCAAGGTTGCACCATATTGCTTTTTACAATGATATGGTATTCCAAAATGACTGCAAATTCATTAGAAGAAAGTCTAATCCTCAACTATCATCTCAGCTAACATATTATTAATAACTAATGGCTAAAAGAGTGAATATTCATGCTCATTCACAATTGTTATTTTTACATTTAGATATTAAGTGATGTGGACCAAGAAGCAGTCTACAAGAATATTTGTTTTCAAAGAAGCAATTCATTATCTTCAAGTCAAAAACAAGAACAAAAGGCACAACTGCTCTTGAAGGCATGGAGCTGCAATGCTTTACCTGAAGACAAGGTATACATGGTGGTTAAGCAAAGACTTCTTTGTTAGATGCTATTCTTATACTAAGGGGATTGTTGTGTTGTTCTAAAGAAAGTTGCATTTTTGGGGCATGAATTCACCACTATGCTAGAAACATTCTGGGGAGATTTGATGCAAGTTGACATCATAATATCACACACATGCCAAAGATTTGTTGCTGCCAATCTCCTTTTTCGCCACATTCAAAGATAACCTATTAGGCCGTACGCACACGACTGAGTGTGCAGGCCGAGGCTCAGCCGATAGGGGTCTGATGCGCCGCTCTGATGATTATAAAGCAGGTCCTACCTACAGAATGGAATGGAGCACTCTGTTGAAGTCAATGGGGGATGTAATCTTGGATGTAATCCGAGTGCATTCCACTATGAAATTGGTCCCCCTTGGTATGAACACTCGGGCGTATGCATGTAGCCTTAGATTGAGATTTCATGACTGTCAAGTAAAAGAATGCAACTGATACTAATGCATACTGTAACTATAGATTCCATCATATTTGATGAAAAAAGTAGCACAGCATGCATTGGTATTCTTCCCATGAGGGAACCTGGGTTACATTCACATCTGCATCAGAGATCTGTTTTATGGTTTAGTTCACTCCTCTGATTCTATGACCGATCAGAACAACTGATTTAATAACGCTGATGTGAACGCATCCTTACCCAAAAATCAGATCTTTCCCATTTCCTAGTCCAAGAAAGTTCTTATGAGAACTTCATTCAATAAACACAACATTCATTTAGGACAGCTCACACTCAACTACTGTAAGTCTTGATACTATCAAGTATTCCAAAGACCAAGCTTGACTGCCATTGTTTTACTACTACTAGTCTGCCCTCTACTACCTAGCTGGACAACTAAGATACCCAGATAGTCACTACTGGACCCTGGAGCCTCAGGTTGCCCAAAGGCATCTCTACAGCATAAGACACCAGTATTATAAATAGCACATATTTTGCATTGAGGCCCAGGAGCTTCAAAGTTACATCTCTGAAGATACCTATACCTATAGTATTTAAATGGGATTTACCTCTCTACTTTCTGGATTTACAATATAATTTCAAACATTACCTGAATTTTCATATCCTCCTATGGGCCCTTCTTGAATTTGACACTCCCTGTCAGATATAACGCCTATTGTGAAAATGTATCAATAGGTTGTACAAATGTGGAAGGCTACAAAATCTGGATTTGCAAATGTTATAGCTGACACAGGTTACTTCATCTCCTTTTACCCACTGACTGGTGTCTTTAAATACCAGGGAGAGACGTTGCTAGGGGTTCAGCACAGGGGGGGCGAACATGTCCAAGTGGGCCCCCAACTTGGACATGTTCGTATACCGATACTATGAGTATACGGTGAGCGTATAGTGGTATATAGCGGCTCTACACAGGGCTCTGCAGACGATTTAGGTGAATACAGTGCAGTAACATTTAGTGACTTACCGGTGACGTCTCTGACTAATCACATTCCCTGCCTCTTTTATCTGGGCAGCCATGACCACTTCTTCCAGTCTCTGTAAAGTTTGCAACACAGACATCTTTGGCTTCTTACTTTTCCAGGCACCTGACCCATATTGTCCTCACCTACACAAAGCCGCCATTCTGCTGCTACCCCCAATTATAAAATATATAATATACCCCCCCATAATGAATAATACCCCCAAGTGCATATTTAAATTAATAACTTCCCTGTGTACCCCCTTTAAATAGTGCCCCTTATTAATAATTCCCCAGATGTTTCCTAATTAAAAAGAAAAAAAAAAAAACAAGGGAAAAAAAAAATTATTGGGGTTCCAATACCCGGGACCCCGAGGATCAGCTGTTTGAATGAACTGCGGTACCTGTGTAAGCGCCGTGACACCTTATCTGTTTACATAGTGTTATTCTTTTCATAGCGGCCATGTAATGTAACTACAGCCCTGTCCTATACTGTACACATCTATGTGACAAGGCTGGAATCACACGGTCACTATAAACAGACAGCATATGATATAAACATAGCCCCTTCATACAGCTGATCAGTGGGGAATCACTTATCTCTTATTGATGATTTATTCTGAGGATAGATCATCAATAAAAATGAGCTGGAAAACTCCTTAAGGCTAAGGCCCCACGTGGCGTCCCGGAGCAAAAAACAGCTGTAGGAAAAACCATGACGGCGACGCATCACACCATGACGCTTCCTGTAGCACTTTGCACAGAATGTTTGCAGAGGTTTCCTCTGTGGACGTTCTGCTTCAATTATATCTATAGGGAAACAGCCAGCGTTTCCGTAGGTATAATTGACATGCTGCGATTTCCAAAACTGCGACTGTTTTGGAAATCGCAGCGTATCTGCTGCGTATATTTTACTGCAAAGTGGGGATGGGAAGGCTCCCCATGTGGCGAAAACCCACAGAAAAAAAAAGTGCCATTCTAGCAAATCCTATCCACACATTGCGGAAAAATACATGCAGTTTTTCCTGCAGCGCTTTTTTGCTGCAGCCCACTATGTGGGGCGTTAGTCTTAATAAAGCCCAAGTGCCACTTTAATTAAATTAATTGACCCTCATATTATGCCCCTGATATAAATACTGCACCTTTAATGACCCCTTATATCAATGACCACCCCCTTATGTTCATAATGCCTCCTAATATAAATGATGCCCCCTAATGGCTCCTTATATAAATAACCTCCCCCCCTTGTATTCATAATACCCTGTAATAACCCTTATATAAATGACCTCCCCCATCGTCATAATGCCCCCTAATGAATCCTCCCTTTATAGTTATAATTCCCCCTCCTATCCACCCCTTATACTATTAATATACCCACAAATGCGCTAAAAAAAAGAAAAAGTCATACTCACCTACCTGCGATGCTGATGTATGGAGCTGCCGCCGCTTCCTCCCTGTCCACGCACAGGATGTCTGTGTCTGAGCGCAGGCAGCGCGATGTTGTGACGTCATCACGCCGCCTGTTTGAATAAGAAGACATCGATCTGTGGTCTCAGGGACTTGTAAACCGCAAGCCTCATGTACAGTGGGGAAAAAAGGTATTTAGTCAGCCACCAATTGTGCAAGTTCTCCCACTTAAAAAGATGAACAGACCTGTAATTGACATCATAGATAGACCTCAACTATGAGAGACAAAATGAAAAAACATATCCAGAAAATCACATTGTCTGATTTTTTATGAATTTATTTGCAAATTATGGTGGAAAATAAGTATTTGGTCACCTACAAACAAGCAAGATTTCTGGCTCTCACAGACCTGTAACTTCTTCTTTAAGAGGCTCCTCTGTCCTCCACTCATTACCTGTAGTAATGGCACCTGTTTGACATTGTTATCAGTATAAAAGACACCTGTCCACAACCTCAAACAGTCACACTCCAAACTCCACTGTGGTGAAGACCAAAGAGCTGTGGAAGGACACCAGAAACAAAATTGTAGACCTGTACCAGGCTGGGAAGACTGAATCTGCAACAGGCATGCAGCTTGGTGTGAAGAAATCAACTGTGGGAGCAATAATTAGAAAATGGAAGACATACAAGACCACTGATAATCTCCCTCGATAAGGGACTCCACACAAGATCTCACCCAGAACCACACGGGGGGACCTAGTGAATGACCTGCAGAAAGCTGGGACTAACATAACAAAGGCTACCGTCAGTAACACACCATGCCGCCAGGGACTCAGATCCTGCAGTGCCAGATGTGTCCCCCTGCTTAAGCCAGTACATATCCCGGCCCGTCTGAAGTTTACTAGAGAGAATTTGGATGTTCCAGAAGAGTACTGGGAGAATGTCATATAGTCAGATGAAACCAAAGTAGAACTGATTGGTAGAAACACAACTCGTCGTGTTTGGAGGAGAGTGAATGCTGAGTTGCATCCAAAGAACACCATACCTACTGTGAAGCATGGGGGTGGCAAGATCATGCTTTGGGGCTGTTTCTCTGCAAAGGGACCAGGACGACTGATCCGTGTACATGAAAGAATGAATGGGGCCATGTATCGTGAGATTTTGAGTGCAAACCTACTTCCATCAGCAAGGACATTGAATATGAAATGTGGCTGGGTCTTTCAGCATGACAATGATCCCAAGCACACTGCCAGGGCAACGAAGGAGTGGCTTCGTAAGAAGCATTTCAAGAACCTGGAGTGGCCTAGCCAGTCTCCAGATCTCAACCCCATAGAAAACCTTTGGAGGGAGTTGAAAGTCCGTGTTGCCCAGCGACAGCCCCAAAACATCACTGATCTAGAGGAGATCTGCATGGAGGAATGGCACAACATACCAGCAACAGTGTGTGCCAACCTTGTGCAGACTTACAGAAAACGTTTGTCCTCTGTCATTGCCAACAAAGGATATATAACAAAGTAGTGAGATGAACTTTTGTTATTGAACAAATACTTATTTTCCACCATAATTTGCAAATAAATTCTTAAAAAATCAGACAATGTGATTTTCTGTATTTGTTTTCTCATTTTGTCTCTCATAGTTGAGGTCTACCTATGATGTCAATTACAGGCCTCTCTCATCTTTTTAAGTGGGAGAACTTGTACAATTGGTGGCTGACTAAATACTTTTTTCCCCACTGTAGCTTGCGGTTTACAATACTGTGAAGTTGCAGGATACGTTTTAACTAGATCAGTGTCTGCAGACACCGATCCAGTTAGAAATAAAGGATGTATTAATTTTCGGGGCCGGGTTAGGCCCCAAAAAGTCAGTGGGCCCGGGGCAGCTGCCCCCTCTGCCACCCCCTGCTAGCTACGCTTCTGATACCAGGGCATAAAGGGACTGGCCTCTGCACTCTATACAGTATAGTGCTCACCTGACACATAAAATAATGCAGAACCCACTGAAAGTAATTGACGCAAGAAAAATATATATATTCAAATTCACTTACAGATGAATATATACTGGATTTATTAAAATTATACTTACAAATATCTTCAGCCATTGATAACAAACTGACACAACAGTATATCATCCATAAATCAAATCTCATTTCTCAACCCATCTATATGAAAAGAGTTGCTCACCTGGTACAGCATGCCGGATATGCCATGAGTTAAATGCAGACTTCTGGCATATAAAGTAGAGTTGTGTATGTATCATGCTTCAGTCATGTGACCTTCATCAGCTACTGAAAAGACATGAAATACAAAAATATAACAAATATACAGGAGGTACAAAATAGTGAAGTACAAAAGGTTCCAAAAATGAGAATCCATCAATTAAGACAGACCATGTTGCAGGTCCTCAAGGTAAGTACTTATGTAACAGAATAGGTAGCATGTAATATAGAAGCCTGAAGGCAACACCCCCAGGTGGATGTCGTGCATTATGATGAAAGCACGCGGGAGGGAAGGCTCTGTAATGTCATTGCGTCTCCAATGAAAGGAAAGAAGAGGAGATAATGGGTGGGGTTGAGATGATGGCTCGAAGGCTCACTAAAGAGACAGATGCTCAGTAAGTGGCATTGTGCCAAGAGTAAGAGGAAGTTATGAACAGAGCAATAAGTGCTGACAGGATAGCACATATCCCTTTGGAGGCTAAGAGAGAACTGAAGAAGAATGATAGGTAACAAAGGTGTAAAGGAAGCTATACTCATACCCATAGAAGCAAAATAAAAATAAAAGTTAATACAGCCATAGCAGAAAGGATACAGTGAAGACTAAATGGGATCTAGTATGATTCCTGGGGAAAACCCTGAAACAAGTTTGTTCTTGGTAAAAGGTTCTTCAATGAGTAACATATCTGAAAGATGAATCTCATATTCACAGTTCAGGCTATGTGGTTCTATAGTCTGTAGCCTGTGTATCCAGAATGTCTTGTGGTGTTTCAGCATTTGGATTTGACCACCCCATCACAGAGGGGGAACCTCGTCCACTACTTGAAATTTTAATTGAGATGCATTGGCCTGGATTTACTAATAGTTAGACAGTGCAGATTTATCACAGTGGCTGAGGCTGGATGATAAATCTTTATTGTCCAGTCTATGTTTATACCCCATAACACATGACTCGGGGAGGAGGAATATAATTCCACTCCGTACTCACTTACCATATTCCAACGGAATCCCTCTTACTGTTACCTACCAACTTTACCCTGTCCCCAAGAAAGACCAGGACTTCTTCTTGGATTTAAATTTGGCCTGTTCAGGCCGAGTTATTAAACATTATAAACAACATTAACACATAAATAACAGATAAATAAATCCATAAAGCGGGTGGTATATAAATACATATAAATTACTGTACAGAACAATATATTAAATACCCCAACTTTAACCACTCTTTTAGTGCAATATAACAAACCAGAACCACAAATGGCAAGAGGCACCGCCACCCATCTACCCAGGTGCAAAACACCACCTCGGGTAAACCTAAGTGACGTGAAGGCTGATCCCCCGAGGGACCCTGCCCAACTAGGGGACTTCCCAGGCCTTCACACTCCACACCAGGATCCCCATACCACTGATGAGGCCCTCCAACTGACCGTTAAGCCTCTCACCCCACAACCCCCCCGCCACAGACTCACGGGCATGACCCCTTATGCCCGGGATTCCCGCCACATAGAAAGGACCTGAGCAACACCATCATGCAAAGCCAACATCCACAGATTCACACCAATCGCATTCAGGTGAACCCCATCCCGCCTCAAATGATCCAAAGAAGGGACCTCCAAATCACGGTGCCGGACCACCACACCCCCATTACGTACCACAAACCACACCACCGCCCCATTAACTTTAATGCGCGTCTTTTCCACTTGGGCGGCCGACCGTGCGTGGCGCCACAACAGGCGCGTCACTATGTCGGACCACACCAACACAAGACCCGGAAATTCAGCCAGGAGCCGCAGCATATCATATTTTATATCCCTAATAAGCTCCCTGGATCACTGAACCCCCAAATCATTGCCGTTGACATGAAACACCACCATGTGTGGAGGGCGATCCACGCGGCAATAATAATTCAGGCAACACCCAACATATCATACCACGCACCCCGATCCACCGCACGACCACCTCCCCATGACGAAGGCCCAACTGCCGACCATTCGGCCACAGATCCGCTCGAAGCGCTCCCCAAAACACATAGGAGTGTCGCAGAATCCAAATCAAACAAGGACCTAAAAAAACAATACACAGCAATAAGCAACAAAGTAAGGCGACACCGACAACCCAAGAACAACACCGCACCGACCATTAGCGCAACAAAGAAGGACACACGTCAGACTCCCACCGACCGATTCTCCTAACAACCTCGTCCCCCAGATCCCACCGAGACGCCTCCGTTGCCACCCTGATACGGAAGGAGTGAGACCCATAATCACTCGAGACCTCGCCCACCAACACCAGAACCTTGAGAAATAAATTGATAGCGCGATAGAGCGTTGCCCCCCTGATGGATCAAAAGGGGGCCAAAACCACGCTTCCAAATAAAGCCCCCAACCCCAGTCACCGAACAACAGGCCGCACCCATCTGATCCATCTTGGAACACCGCAAACGATACTCCAAGCGATCCTTAAACAACTCCACATCTGAACACTGTAGCCCCTCCATAACCAACACCGACCCACTCACAAACTCACCAATCTGAAAAGCCCCCAAAAAGGCCAACAAAAAGACCACTTTAAACAACAACACCTCATAATGAGAAAAACACAAGACAGGCAGACAATCAACCAAACGACCCAACAAAGTAAAGGAAACTGGCCAATGCGAGTCCCTTTGAACCACCCCCTTCCAGAAACCTTGCATGGCTTGGCGAACCACAAAGTCCTTGGTGATATTGCGCAGGCACTGCAGGCGAAACAAAAAGGCCAAACCAGCTAACCGCTGCGACACCGCTGTTGCCGACCGACCCTCCGCAAACGCGACCCCCAATCCAGGACGGCAACAACAGAAGCCGCTCCTCATCCGAACACCGCTCGCCCAACACCAAGCACTCACATCACATCAAACCATATTGATACTGCCACCACGTCCCTGCAGACATGGACTGCCGGACTAGCCCCGCTGCAAAACAGACATCAGAGACCATAAGTCAACCGGACAGACCTCGCCATCCGCCGTCACTTCCAGAACCAATTCCCGGAACCTGTGGAACTGAAAACGCGACAAAGAATCAGCCATTGAGTTCAGGACCCCTGGGACATGACGGGCAGTGATACAGACATTAAGCTCAAGACACCGTAACACCAAGTGATGCAGGAGCGACACCACCAGCGGAGACTTAACTGACTGGGAATTAATCACAACAAGCACTGCACTGTTGTCGCAATGAAAACAAACCTGTCTGTCCCGAAACTCCCGACCCCACAATTCCATGACCACCACGATCGGAAATAATTTAAGCAGCACAAGGTTAGACACCAATCCCGCCGACACCCATGACTCCAGCCACGCCCCAGTGCACCACCGTCCCTGAAAGTAAGCCCCAAACCACGACTTCAAATTCCCCGGGTGGAAAACCGGCACCGCCAAATCCAAAGGGATACGAAAACCTACCCCAAAACCCTCTTCCAGCAACAGTCCTGCAGCCCGATCAGGGTACCTATTTAGGAAAGGGCGCATTGCTGTGACCTTCACCGTCGTCCTCCCTTTTCTCCACAACCTCACCAGCCTTACCCTTTCCGCGTTTGAAACACTTGTTAAGCCTGTGGGACCTCCCGCAACCGAAACACTCGTGTTTGAAGCAGAAGGAAGTACCGAACTTACACTCCCCCCCCCCCCGCCCTGGCCTGGAGACACCGGCACAGCCGCAAGGAGCCGTTCATCCAGCACCCGGCCTTCATGCACCGCCGCAGCCAACTGGACCAGAGCCATAAATGCTTCCAGGTCAGAAATGATCCACTCCTGTCTGTGAACTATTCTAAGTGACCCTGTACTCACCCCTGTATTTCCCTATAACACCTCTGACCCCACCCCTTCTTTTCCCACTCTAACTCCTGCTCTCTTTAACCCCTTCGTTTCCTGATCCTCCCCCCAGTCATGTAGGCCCTATTCCCTAGTGTCTAGGGCCTTGTCTTTATACTTTTAGTTGTATTACTTTGTGGCAGAATTTTACAACACAATTTTGGCTCATTGTGGAGCATTTAAACCATGCCCACTTTTTTTCTAAGAATCCACAACTACATATCTAGCAAGTCAAAAAACTTTTGCCCAAACTAGATGTGCCGCATTACACCAGAGATGCACCATGTTTTCTCCAGGATCTAGTCATAACTACATTATTAAATCTGGACCATTGTGTTTATGTTGGATAAAATGTGCGGGAATCTGTAGTTGTATATTCTGACAGGTCTCACCAAAGTATGTGAGACCACAAGGTCACTTTAGAATGTAAACAAGAAAATTGCTGTTACAAGTAAAGAACTGCTTGATAGAATAGCTTCTGTGAGTGGGTGAAATATTTTGTCCCCTTTTATTACGTTTGAGTATTGCAGACATGACAAACATTTAAACATGCATTTTTTAGGAGTGTGAAAGAAAGTCTGTCTTAGGCCTTAGCCTAAAGCTGAGGCCCTACGTTACGGAAACGCAGCTTCTTTTGTTGCAGATTTTGCTGCGTTTTTTTTGAGCCAAACCTAGGAGTGGCTACGAAAGGAATGGGAAATATATAGAAGTACTTATACTTCTACCATCTGCTTAATCCACTCCTGACTTTGGCTCAAAAAAACGCAACAAAATATGCAACAAAAAAAGCTGCATTTCCACAAAGTGGGCCTTCAGCCTTAGGGTTCTTCATTCTCCTCAAACATAGCAAAAAGGGTTTTTGAATTTGGTAATCTGGGGATAACTCTAGCAAGTAAATTCCAGTGGCTCCTGATAATGTGATGAACCTTGTTGGTGAAAGGGTGGAACGTGTGGACAAATGGATTCCCTTATTGTGGTCTTTCTATTGGATTGCAATATGGCTGATGGTATTGCACAAAACATGTTGTGGATAACCTAAATTCCTGTATTCATGCATCATCAACAATGCGGTGAAAGAAGATGATCTACCCCAAACATTGGTCATCAATACCAGATCTATAGGGGTTCAACACCCAACTCTACCACCAATCTGCTGTTCTCAGCTACTCATAAACAGTTATCGGAGCAGGAAGCAGATAGCTCTGTTCTTTGTGTACTGGCCAGATCAGATACTGCAGATCAGCTCTCATTCATTTAAATAGGAGCGAAGTTGCAGTGCCACTACATAGTGAATAGTGTTTTCTGCTCCATTCTCTGTGTATCAGCTGCTGAGTACAGCTAATTGATGTGGTGGCGGGTGTCAGCCCACCACAGATGTGATACTGATGTTCTGTCTTTAGGATATGTCATCAATATTTTTAGCCTTGAAAACTCCTTTAACATAGAGATCTGTTGTTTTCTTTATTCTCTGAGTATACAGAAAATGAATGCTATGAGAGTCAAAATGCAAAGTAAACTGTAATTCAGGCCAGATGTACAGTAATTGGTCTAATGTGAAAGCAAGGATGAATTTTGGGGGGTTGCCTCATATTCATATGCAAATAATATCGCTGTAGCGTTTCCAGACAATGTGGACTTAAAAAATTTTTTTGCATGCAAATTGTTCCTCAAAACCTACCATGAAACAATTTATATATGGAGGGACCACATTTGATCCCATAGTGGTCTCTTGGTGTTGTATACCATGGAAGAGAATGTAATCTCAGGACTAGCATCTGAACACATCAAGATATTAGGATTCATGGTAACCTGGTATAACTGGTAGTTTCTGGACTGCTGCTGTCCGTATGTTATGTTTGATTGATGTGTAAGACTCATCACAGAAGAGTGACTAGTATTGTGTTTGGGTCTACCTGATGCATTGTACATGTAACATCCAGAAAAAAATGACATGTCAAGGAGAACGGATTTAGTATTTTGATCATTGGGGTGAGTATTTGTTCTATGAAAATGGATATGGGTGAGAGAACATCATCAATGGCCTCCACGATTGGTCGACCTGGTGGTTTATGTAACCTTTATTGTACTTTAAACACTGGAATAACCAGATGTGGATTCATAATTAAGTGACTATTTCAGTATCAGATATCATTTGTATATGGAGGTCCCCCTGAATCCCTCTCAGCCTTCACAGACCTAATTACATCTGATAATACATAGGTAATAAAGGAAAGGAAGGGTCTTTTAATGATAGATCTCTGTTAAGGAGACTGATCAGAATAACCTGCTTCACTTTTAGTGTCCATCCACCAACTATAAAAAGATAACTGCCACGACCACAGTATATGTTTCCCACATTGTTGATGATGCATCAACACGATAAATTAGACTCGCCAAGATATCTAGGAAATTCCACTAAAGGAGTTATGAGCAGCATGTTTTGCACAATGCCCTCATACTGCAGTCCCATGGAAAGACTACAATAAAAGTTCTTTAGTCTCCAGAAACATGACAAAAAGGGTTATTGAATTCGGTAATCTGAGGATAAATTCTAGCAAGCAGATGTCTAATGTCTCCTCATAATGAGATGAACCTTGTTGGTGAACAGTAGAAAAATCAGATTCTTTGAGGATGTGTTATTTAAGGCTGATGTCAGTTCAGCAACTAAAATGTGAAAATAGACTTTCCTTCACAAGAAAAGGCATGTTTCCATGTTTGTCATATCTGCAGTGCTCTGGCATAATAAAAGGGGACAAACTTTTTCACCTATTCACAGAAAAGAGTTATCCCATCAATCTCAACTTTATTTGTAACAGTAATTTTGTAGTTTACGTTACAAAGTGTCCTTGTGGTCTCTCACGTTGGTGAGAGCTCCTACCATGGGTGGGACCACATCAAACAACATAAATCCAGCATTTAGTGTCAGAACATACTATTGGGAATTTCTGCACCTTTTATTCAACATAATCACAATGTATCTCAGTTTAAGTTTTAGGTAATTGGTAATGGATACATAGGCTACAGAATATGGAACCTGAACTGTAAATAGGAGCTTTTTGTGACTACTGAGTAAGGTACTTTTATATGAGTTTTAACTACATTTGTTTCTTTTTCAGATTCATATAACATTTAAGGAGCATTGGCCTATCCATGGTTCTGGTTTATCGTAGGATCAGAACAACAGACAGACAAACCACTGCAATAGCAGTTACATGCGGAGCATGGCAGACCCCATTAAATATAATGGGGTCTGTCGGGTGTATATCATTTTAAAATTGAAATCAGCAGAGGAAAAAGTCTTCTATGCAGGACTTTTTCATCCACCGATTTCAGTAGGAAATTGACATGAAATCGCCAACGGAGACTCCTTACTGAAAACAGACTGCTTTCAGGATTTATCCCAGCAATCACACGAGATCCCACTTATTTCCCTGTAATTTTCTCCTATGGCCGTATTAACTTGCAATATTGTTATTTTGCTCCTATGGATTTTCCCTATGCCTTTGTTTACACTTCTTGTTCCATATCATTCTTCTTTTATGCTTTCTTCATTCTTATATACCAGTTCTTCCTTAGACTCCACACCTTTATTTTATAATCAGTGCTTTCCTGTCAACACTTTTTGCTCTGTTCATAGCTTCCTCTTAGTCCTCTTCCTGTTGATAACTTCCTCTTCCTCTTAGCTACCTAGTGAGCGCCTTTCTCTTTACTTTACTGCTTTCATCAAGCATGTACAGCATCAAAATAGGGACGTTGCTCCAGGGAGACTATCACTGGCAGCCATAGGTGCATCTAAACAACTGCACTAGCATTTTGCCTCATTCCTTTAGCAACAAGGACATATACTTAAGCAATGCTAAGATGTTTCTTTGTTTAGTTCCCTGATTTTCGTACACAATTTTTTTGTGTTTAGGAACCTTTATAGGTGTGAGACAGGAGTGTGAACACTATTATGAGTTGTTTCCATTTTTACAAGACATAACATTTTGTGTTACCTCCTGCCATCTAATTTGTTACATCGTGCCACCTTTGGCCCTATCCTACCCTTTGTTGAGATTCAGATGTCACCTATTATTATTTTGTTTGGACAATGTACTGACCTCCAGTTTGTGGATAATACAATATACTCAGTATATCTTGTTGCTAGTTTTATGTATTCTTATTCTTATTTTATTGTTGCTTTTCTTGACATGCTTTATTATGTATACAGTAGACTGTTTTTATATATTTGCTATCTTCTTCATGGAACTACAGTGACACCTTGTGGACTAATTATTCACATACATATACTGAATTGGGTATACCTAATGGATTTAATTCGCTCTTGCATATTTACTTGCCTCGACAGGACTAAATTATTTTCTTACATATATACATACCCACAACATGGAGATCTAATCTAGATAAGATCATCTATAATAGATAAGATCTTAATTTTTTGTCTCTCAAAAAAAGCATCAAAACTACTGAGTTCTGAGTGTTGTACTATACATCCCTTAGGACAACCCCAAATGCTATTATACCAGTAACACTGTCATGTTCAGTCAACTCAGAAGGTAGTGCTGCACTTCCAGTAGAACTGCTAGTGTCTTAAAAGATCAGGGGAACAAAAAAAAAAAAGTTGTGAAACAAAACCACTATACTGGAGAGAATTATTACCACTATATAGACAAATTAATGAACAACACATACACAGAGCACTAATAATACATAATATACAAGAACAAAATAGTACAGTAATTCAACACCATGACCTCCTCCATTACCACTATTGAGTGACAATAGAAGTGCATTACAAAAGTAATGGAAGTCATGACAATCAAGTCTGTCTGGGATTACATGAAGAGACAGAAGGATTTGAGCAAGCCTACATCCATAGAAGATCTATAGTTAGTTCTCCAAGATGTTTGGAGCAACCTCCCTGCTGAGTTCTTTCAAAAACTGATTGCAAGTGTTCTTAGAATTGATGTTGTTTTGAAGACAAAGGGTGGTTACACCAGTTTGATTTAGATTTCTCTCTTGTTCATTCACTCAATTTTTATAATTGACAAAAATAAACCGTTTAAGGCTAAAGCCCCACGTTGCGGAAACGCAGCTGTTATTGTTGCAGATTATGCTGCGGTTTTTTGAGCCAAAGTCAGGAGTGGATTGAGCTGAAGGTAGATGCATAAGAGCTTCCTACACTGCCGTTCAAAAGTTTAGGGTCACTTAGAAATTTCCTTATTTTTGAAAGAAAAGCACAGTTTTTTTCAATGAAGATAACATTAAATGAATCAGAAATACACTCTATACATTGTTAATGTGGTAAATGGCTATTCTAGCCGCAAACGTCTGGTTTTTAATGCAATATCTACATAGGTGTATAGAGGCCCATTTCCAGCAACCATCACTCCAGTGTTCTAATGGTACATTGTGTTTGCTAACTGTGTAAGAAGGCTAATGGATGTGTTAGGGTCTTGCCAAACGTAGCAATACCCTGACACTACTGCAGGAGTCTGGGAGGAAGGACAGAGACAAGTGAGCCCTAATCTCACCCCAGCCACTGTCCTTCCTATTGCCTCAGTTACCCTAAATGGGACAACCTGAAGACAAGCCCTATACTGGGTAAGTGACACACAGAACAGGCACAAGACAAAACAAACGACAAAAAGAGAGGTCAGGAAGCCAAGGGGTCGGTAACAAACGAGCAATGCAGTACAAAATCACAATCCAAGAGAATAGTCAAAAGGCAAGCCAGAGGTCAGAGAAATAGTACAGTAAAAATCAAGGGCACAAAGAGAGCAGGCAAAGTCAGAGCAATAACCGGCGACCATGTGAGGGCTGACAACCTATTTATTGAAAGTCTGGGACCAGCCCCAGACCTGATAGGTACACAGGCTGTCAATCACACAGGCCAGGAAGAGATTAACTCCATGCAGTCCAGAGAGAAATGCTCAGAACACGGGTGTGGCCGGAAATCCATTAAATTGTCTAGGACCATGTTCAGACTGAGCAACAAGAAACCTACACAAAGAACCAAACCGAACACGCCTCCTTCGCAACAGCGTGCGAGCGGAGGGTGGCGCCGAGACCCGAACAGGCAGAGACGTTACAGTACCCCCCCCTTTAAGAGGGGCCACCGGACCCTCACCAGATAAACCAGTTTTAGTAGGACCCAGTATTTTTTCTGCCTTAAACAGTCTCCTCAGTAACACAATTTAAAGTATGCAGAGCAATCATAATCAGCAAATACCTGGTTGCCTGAGTGGTTCTTCTGATTACCACTCAGGCACTGAAGTTTTTCTGCTGGTCTGCGAGGTCTGCTTGAGCTGTCACGGATGAAATGACCGGAAGCACCACAGTACAGGCAGAGGTTGTTCCTGAGACGATGCTCTCATCGCATCTTGGCGTCCATAACTCCCAGTTGCATGGGTTCCTCACCAGGAGTCATGGGAGAAATAACAGGTTTCTCAGGAGAGAGTGAGGGAGAGACAGAAAACTTGGAAGAAGCAGACCCTATTCTCTCTTTAACATTTTCCCCGGATCCTACGGTCAATACGGACAGCCAAAGTCATGGCCTGCTCAAGAGTGGGAGGATCTGGGTGACCAACCCAGACCTCCTTAACATGGTCACATAGGCCTTGTTTAAAGTGGGCCTTTAGAGCTGACTCACACCAACCTGCAGTCACGCTGCACTTGCGGAATTCTGCACAATATTCCTCAGCAGAGCGTTTGCCCTGCCGCATGGTGAGGAGTTGCAATTCCGCAAGCCCAATGTGGTCTGGCTCAGCATATATAGATCCCAAAGACCAAAAACATTTTTCAAAGTTAATCCACTCCTCAGCCCCTGGAGGAAGTTTAAGGGCCCAAGCTTGTGGATCCCCCTGTAGGAGGGATATAACTAATCCCACCATTTGGGCCTGGGATGCATGTGGATTAATCCGGAAATACAAGCGACAATACTCGCGGAAAGTCTCAAATTTTTCACGATCCCCTGAAAAACGGTCGGGGAGTAGCATCTTAACCCTAAAAGGGGCAGAAACAACTGGGGATGCTGCAGCGGCATCAGTAAGGGTCTGCACCTGTTTAGCAAGCTCAGCTACCAGGCCTACCAAACCTTCCAACTTGGCCGCAAGGCCCTGAATAGGATCCATGCTGATCCTGGGGGAAGCAATGACAGAATGTATGGGCCGGTTATTCTGTTAGGGTCTTGCCAAACGTAGCAATACCCTGACACTACTGCAGGGGTCTGGGAGGAAGGACAGAGACAAGTGAGCCCTAATCTCACCCCAGCCACTGTCCTTCCTATTGCCTCAGTTACCCTAAACGGTAAAAGGACAACCTGAAGACAAGCCCTATACTGGGTAAGTGACACACAGAACAGGACAAGACAAAACAAACGACAAAAAGAGAGGTCAGGAAGCCAAGGGGTCGGTAACAAAAGAGCAATGCAGTAAAAAATCACAATCCAAGAGAATAGTCAAAAGGCAAGCCAGAGGTCAAAGAAATAGTACAGTAAAAATCAAGGGCACAAAGAGAGCAGGCAAAGTCAGAGCAATAACCGGCGACCATGTGAGGGCTGACAACCTGTTTATAGAAAGTCTGGGACCAGCCCCAGACCTGATAGGTACACAGGCTGTCAATCACACAGGCCTGGAAGAGATTAACTCCATGCAGTCCAGAGAGAAATGCTCAAAACACGGGTGTGGCCGGAAATCCATTAAATTGTCTAGGACAATGTTCAGACTGAGCAACAAGAAACCTACACAAAGAACTAAACCGAACATGCCTCCTTCGCCACAGCGTGCAAGCGGAGGGTGGCGCCGAGACCCGAACAGGCAGAGACGTTACAGGATGTTTAGAAAACCCTTGAGCAAGTATGTTAGCACAGCTGAAAACAGTTTTGCTGGTTAGAGAAGCTATAAAACTGACCTTCCTTTGAGCTAGTTGAGAATCTGGAGCATTACATTTGTTGGTTCGATTAAACTCTCAAAATGGCCAAAAAAAGAGAACCTTTATGTGAAACTCGACAGTCTATTCTTGTTCTTAGAAATGAAGGCTATTCCATGCGAGAAATTGCCTAGAAACTGAAGATTTCCTACAACGGTGTATAGTACTCCCTTCAGAGGACAGCACAAACAGGCTCTAACCAGAGTAGAAAGAGAAGTGGGAGGCCCCGCTGCACAACTGAGCAACAAGACAAGTACATTAGAGTCTCTAATTTGAGAAATGGACGCCTCACAGTTCCTCAACTGGCAGCTTCATTAAATAGTACCCGCAAAACGCCAGTGTCAATGTCTACAGTGAAGAGGCAACTCAGGGATGCTGGCCTTCAGGGCAGAGTGGCCAAGAAAAAGCCATAACTGAGACTGGCTAATAAAAGGAAAAGATTAATATGGGCAAAAGAACACAGACATTGGACAGAGGAAGATTGGAAAAAAGTGTTATGGACAGAGGAATCGAAGTTTGAGGTGTTTGGATCAAACAAAAGAACATTTGTGAGACGCAGAACAACTGAAAAGATGCTGGAAGAGTTTCTGACGCCATCTGTCAAGCATGGTGGAAGTAATGTGATGGTCTGGGGTTGCTTTGGTGCTGGTAAAGTGGGAGATTTGTACAAGGTAAAAGGGATTTTGAATAAGGAAGGCTACCACTCCATTTTGCAACGCCATGCCATACCCTGTGGACAGCGCTTGATTAGAGCCAATTTCATCCTACAACAGGACAATGACCCAAAGCACACCTCCAAATTATGCAAGAACTATTTAGGGAAGAAGCAGGCAGCTGGTATTCTATCAGTAATGGAGTGGCCAGCGCAGTCACCAGATCTCAACCCCATTGAGCTGTTGTGGGAGCAGCTTGACCGTATGGTACGCAAAAAGTGCTCATCAAGCCAATCCAACTTGTGGGAGGGGCGTCTGGAAGCATGGGGTGAAATTTCTCCAGATTACCTCAGCAAATTAACAGCTAGAATACCAAAGGTCTGCAATGCTGTAATTGCTGCAAATGGAGCATTCTTTGACGAAAGCAAAGTTTGAAGGAGAAAATTATTATTTCAAATAAAAATCATTATTTCTAACCTTGTCAATGTCATGACTATATCTTCTATTCATTTTGCAATTCATTTGATAAATAAAAGTGTGAGTTTTCATGGAAAACACAAAATTGTCTGGGTGACCCCAAACTTTTCAACGGTAGTGTATATATTTTCCATTCTTTTTCTAGCCATACTTGACTTTGGCTCAAAAAACCGCAGCAAAATCTGCAACCAAAAAAGCTGCGTTTCCGCAACGTGGAGCCTTAGCCTAACACCTCTATTTTGGTTTTGAAAGCATTCTTACTTTGCAGCATTTTTCCATGCCTAAAAATTTTGCACAATACTTTTAATGTTTTTTACGGCATTTTTTGGAGACAAAATAATTAAAAATCAGAAATGCTATCATTGTTTTTTTTTGTTATGGTGTTCACTGTGCATAATGTTCTAGTTTTATTGTTTGGGTCATTAAAGGAAGTGACAATACCTAACATTTGAATAAAGGATTTGGTAGTTGAAAATGGTAAATCCATGTTATTTTACATTCATTTTTAAAATTTTCAAAAACATTTTTTACTTCTTTTTAGTTCCATTATGGGTCATCATTATGTCATTGCTTGCTTGTATAATACATTGCCATACTTCTTACTTACCACTAGCTGTACCTAACAGGCTACCAGACATGGCTGGCAAAGAGGATATTGTTTGGCTGCCAGCTATCATGGCAACCCTCTGCAATCTCTCTGCAGGAGCCCCCTCTTTTAATGACTTAGATGCCACAATCGCTATATACTGTGGCACCTAACTGCAGATGCTTCAGGAGGGCATTGACTGTAAGCTACATGTTCGGTGAAGGGGATTATATTGCAGGATAAACATAAGTATAACATTTGTAAATGGAGTACATTACTGAGAATACGGTACTTACAGTACCTATTATGGCCTCTAAATGCCTTTCACAGCTTTTTCTGACATTATGTTCATCACATTTTTTTTATACAGTATGTGTTTTATGTTAACTATATTATATTAACAGTTATTTTTAAATGGAGTCTGTCAGCAGTAAATTTGTTATACTGTACACCTGATCACACACATAATACCTTGTAGAGGTGATTCTACACTTTCCAAATATGCTGCTGATATTCTGCTTTGAAGTACCATTTTCTTGTAAATCACTGTTTATTCACTGTTTCCAAAACCGTAACGGCTTTGGAAAGCGCAGTGTCTATGCTGCGCATATTTTTCCACAAGGTGTGTATGGGATTCGGTAGATTCGCTAGAATCCCATCCACCTTGCTGTGACTGTAAAAGGCCACATTTTTTTCCGCAGGGTTTACGCCACAGCCAAACTGCGTTGTTTAAGCCACGTGGGGCCTCGGCCTAAGGGTATGTTCACACAGTTTTTTGCAGGCTGAAAAAATCTGCTTCAGGAATTAGGAAACTTTTTTTGATACGTTTTTTATATGTTTTTTTTTTTTTTTTTTTTACATGGACATGTTTTTTTACTCCAGCACATGGTATGGACCTGGAAATTTCCCTTTAAAATTGGTAGAGGTTTTTGATGCAGTTTTTGCACAAAACGCATCAAAAACCACATCACATTTTTTTTCGCCTCCCAATGATTTCAATGGGATTTTCAAGGCGGAATCCACCTGAAGATACGTGATGGTGCTTTTTTTCCCCTCTAGCTGAAAATATCAGCTGAAAATCTGCTACTGCCTCCACTGAAATGAATGGGAGACATTTTTTTGAGGCAGATTCCATCTCAAAATCCTCCTGCAAAAACCTGTGTCAACTTACCCTAACATGTGGAAACTGCAGAATAACCTGTAAAAGGTATTGTGATTAGGTTTATTTCAAATTTAATGCTGACAGACTCCCATTAAAAAATTCCATTTCATTCCATTCAATAATTCAAATTATATTTCTGTTATTTAGACTATATCAACCATATGTTCACTGCACCATCCACCTAAGAAGTCTGGAAAAAGGAGCACACAAGAGATTCTTCTATCAAATTCACTTAACACAGTTACCTATCCACTTGGTTTAGAATCCATTATTAATGACAGTATTGTAAGTAATCCAAAACTGAAGGATGGTGATGGGAGTGTAAGTCTAGATTGGATCATTCATGCCACAGTTCCACGCATTGTCATCATCCCTACTTCCGAAAGCAGCATTTCTGAAGGGCAGGAGGATATTGACAATGGCTGCGATGAAAGAAGTGTAAATGAGTTGGATGATGATTTCTTCAACTTTAAGATTGATACAAGTTTATTGGACTTTGAAGGATTATCTTCATCTGCTGACCTTTTTGAAGTAGTTGAAAAGTTTTTGTCATAAAAGAAGTAGAAAACATAGATTTTGAATACCCACATAATAGTCCATATGTGGTAGGTTAAACACACACTATTAAAATATTTTTATGTAGAATTACACAAAAGTTAGTATTTAGTTCAGGAATGCACTGAACTAAAAGGTTAGGATTACATGATAAACAACATTGGCAGCATAACTTAGTTTATCCATTCTGTGTTGCTGGAGAGAAGAGATCATTTCTTATACAGTGGGGAAAAATAGTATTTAGTCAGCCACCAATTGTGCAATTTCTCCCACTTAAAAAGATGAGAGAGGCCTGTAATTGGCTTCATAGGTAGACCTCAACTTTGAGAGACAAAATGAGAAAACATATCTGGAAAATCACATTGTCTGATTTTTTAAGAATTTATTTGCAAATTATGGTGGAAAATAAGTATTTGGTCACCTACAAACAAGCAAGATTTCTGGCTCTCACAGACCTGTAACTTCTTCTTTAAGAGGCTCCTCTGTCCTCCACTCATTACCTGTAGTAATGGCACCTGTTTGAAATTGTTATCAGTATAAAAGACACCTGTCCACAACCTCAAACAGTCACACTCCAAACTCCACTATGGTGAAGACCAAAGAGCTGTGGAAGGACACCAGAAACAAAATTGTAGACCTATACCAGGCTGGGAAGACTGAATCTGCAATAGGCAAGCAGCTTGGTGTGAAGAAATCAACTGTGGGAGCAATAATTAGAAAATGGAAGACATACAAGACCACTGATAATCTCCCTCGATCAGGGGTTTCCACGCAAGATCTCACCCCGTGGGGTCAAAATGATCACCAGAACGGTGAGCAAAAATCCCAGAACCACACGGGGGGACCTAGTGAATGACCTGCAGAAAGCTGGGACTAACGTAACAAAGGCTACCGTCAGTAACACACTACGCTGCCAGGGACTCAGATCCTGCAGTGCCAGATGTGTCCCCCTGCTTAAGCCAGTACATATCCGGGCCCGTCTGAAGTTTGCTAGAGAGCATTTGGTTGGTCCAGAAGAGTATTGGGAGAATGTCATATGGTCAGATGAAACCAAAGTAGAACTCTTTGGTAGAAACACAACTCATCGTGTTTGGAGG
Source organism: Leptodactylus fallax (assembly GCA_947044405.1). Taxonomy (NCBI): domain Eukaryota; kingdom Metazoa; phylum Chordata; class Amphibia; order Anura; family Leptodactylidae; genus Leptodactylus; species Leptodactylus fallax. Next base: position 4,008,370 of record CAMRHE010000045.1, read on the forward strand.
AGAGTGAATGCTGAGTTGCATCCAAAGAACACCATACCTACTGTGAAGCATATGGGTGATAACATCATGCTTTGGGGCTGTTTCTCTGCAAAGGGACCAGGACGACTGATCCGTGTACATGAAAGAATGAATGGGGCCATGTATCGTGATATTTTGAGTGCAAACCTCCTTCCATCAGCAAGGGCATTGAAGATGAAACGTGGCTGGGTCTTTCAGCATGACAATGATCCCAAGCACACCACCAGGGCAACAAAGGAGTGGCTTCGTTAGAAGAATTTCAAGGTCCTGGACTGGCCTAGCCAGTCTCCAGATCTCATCCCCATAGAAAACTTTTGTAGGGAGTTGAAAGTCCGTGTTGCCCAGTGACAGCCCCAAAACATCACTGTTCTAGAGGAGATCTGCATGGAGGAATTGGCCAACATACTAGCAACAGTGTGTGCAAACCTTGTGAAGACTTACAGAAAACGTTTGACCTCTGTCATTGCCTACAAAGGATATATAACAAAGTATTGAGATGAACTTTTGTTATTGACCAAATACTTATTTTCCACCATAATTTGCAAATAAATTCTTAAAAAATGAGACAATGTGATTTTCCAGATATGTTTTCTCATTTTGTCTCTCATAGTTGAGGTCTACCTATGATGTCAATTACAGGCCTCTGTCATCTTTTTAAGTGGGAGAACTTGCACAATTGGTGGCTGACTAAATACTTTTTTTCCCCACTGTAATTGCTTTAATGTGACTATAGCATGACAAATCTTTATCTGACACTTGAGTAACATCATTATAGAGCCACATAGCCTTATCTGTTAGGCAATATACAACAGTTGACAGCATTTGTGCCTGCCTAGGGGTTGTCCTCAAAAATCCTGACAATCAGCAATTGTAGTACATCTTTTAAAACTGGGAACTAACATTACTTAAGTCCGTGTATTGTTATGTTCTAAAGTGCGTGAGAGAATAAGGGTAGATTTTCTACCTTACACATAGAAAACAATGCCACATTGAAACCAGGAAATTTTAGCTTGTGTGCAAACACAAAATGCACTCACATTACTGATTTTGGATTGCTTTCCATAATAAAACACTTGTAATATTGAATCTACAAACCCGTGGAGTGCCAAGTTCTTTCTACATGTTTTTGAAATCACAGCATTACCATTGCAGTTTTTTTTCTGCAATGTGTGGATGGGACTAACCAGAATCTTCAGTAAATATAAAACTTAACGTTTATTAACGGTGCACAAATAAAAAAAAATTAGATGTGTGAACAATTCCCACTGCGCACTTCCAGTACAAGTTAAAATGTAATTACAGTCATATGAAAAAGTTTGGGCACCCCTATTAATCTTAATCATTTTAGTCTAAATATTTGGGTGTTGCAACAGCCATTCAATTTGATATATCTAAATAACTGATGGACACAGTAATATTTCAGGATTGAAATTAGGTTTATTGTACTAACAGAAAATGTGCAATATGCATTAAACCAAAATTTGACCGGTGCAAAAATTTGGGTACCCTTATCATTTTATTGATTTGAATACTCCTAACTACTTTACTGACTTACTGAAGCACAAAATTGGTTTTGTAATCTCAATGAGCTGAACTCATAGCCAGGTGTATCCAACATGAGAAAAGGTATTTAAGGTGGCCAATTGCAGGTTGTTCTCCTATTTGAATCTCCTCTGAAGAGTGGCACATGGGCCCTCCAAACAACTCTCAAATGATCTGAAAACAAAGATTGTTCAACATAGTTGTTCAGGGGAAGGATACAAAAAGTTGTCTCAGAGATTTAACCTGTCAGTTTCCACTGTGAGGAACATAGTAAGGAAATGGAAGACCACAGGGACAGTTCTTGTTAAGCCCAGAAGTGGCAGGCCAAGAAAAATATCAGAAAGGCAGAGAAGAAGAATGGTGAGAACAGTCAAGGACAATCCACAGACCACCTCCAAAGAGCTGCAGCATCATCTTGCTGCAGATGGTGTCACTGTGCACGGTCAACAATACAGCACACTTGCACAAGGAGAAGCTGTATGGGAGAGTGATGCGAATGAAGCCGTCTGAAAGCACGCCACAAACAGAGTCGCCTGAGGTATGCAAAAGCACATTTGGACAAGCCAGCTTCATTTTGGAAGAAGGTCCTGTGGACTGATGAAACAAAGATTGAGTTGTTTGGTCATACAAAAAGGCGTTATCCATGGCGTCAAAAAACACAGCATTCCAAGAAAAACACGCTACCCACTGTAAAATTTGGTGGAGGTTCCACATGCTTTGGGGCTGTGTGGCCAATGCCGGCACCAGGAATCTTGTTAAAGTTGAGGGCGCATGGATTCAACTCAGTATCAGCAGATTCTTGAGAATAATGTACAAGAATCAGTGACGAATTTGAAGTACGCCCGGGATGGATATTTCAGCAAGACAATGATCCAAAACACAGCTCCAAACTACTCAGGCATTCATGCAGAGGAACAATACAATGTTCTGGAATGGCCACCCAGCCCCCAGACCGAATATCATTGAACATCTGTGGGATAATTTGAAGCGGGCGTCCAGCCGGCGACCATCAAACTTAACTGAACTGGAATTGTTTTGTAAAGAGGAATGGTCAAAAATACCCATCCAGGATCCAGGAACTGATTAAAAGCACAGGAAGCGACAGAGGCTGTTATTTGCAAAAGGAGGATCTACAAATATTAATGTCACTTTCTGTTGAGGTGCCCATACTTTGCACCGGTCAAATTTTGGTTTAATGCATATTGCACATTTCTGTTAGTACAATAAACCTCATTCAATCCTGAAATATTACTGTGTCCATCAGTTATTAGATATATCAAATTGAAATGGCTGTTGCAAACACCCAAATATTTAGAACTAAAAATGATTAAGATTAATAGGGGTGCCCAAACTTTTTCATATGACTGTAACTGTGATACAGTATGACAGTTATATCAATGTCTTCTTTACTAGAGATACAAGATCTAAAAAAATATTTTGTTTGCGACCTCATTCACATGAATATCTAACAACCCATCAGAGCAAGAGACAAATAAACTAAGAATGTGTCGACTCAGTCTAATATCGTCTACTGGGACCAATAGTATAACTCCTTCATATTGTAAGGGAATTGCCAGTTGAGCAATTCCCCAGTAGCTGCTGCAGAACCCTGGGGGGAGGGGCACAACAAGACAGTGAGCCCAAAAGCTGAACCCCCTCACTGACTCTGCCTACTTGCCTGACTGTCCTAGGTGACAACCGACAACTTGAAGCCGATCCCTTTACTAAATACTGTAAGTGACACACAGGACAAGACAAAACAACACAGAAGCATAGTCAGCAAGCAAAGGGATCAGTAACAGTTGAGCAATGCAGTACCAAAACGAAATCCAAGAGAGTAGTCACATGGGGAGCCAAAGGTCAGAAGTCAGATATACAACAATCACAGAAAAAGGAGCTAGCAGGGACAAAGTCACAGGACAGAATCAATAGCCAGCGACCATGTGTGAGCTGATGACCTGTTTATAGCAAGTCCAGGACCTGCCCCAGACTTGATTGGTAGACAGGCTGTCAATCACACAGGCAAGGCTAAAATTAAACTATTTGAGGAGCAGAAGAAACAAGGTGCAGGAGATGGATGTGGCTGAAATTCAATTACATAGTAGTAGTACTAGGACAGTGTTCAGACTGAGCAACAAGAACCTTAAGCAAGGAATCAAACTGAACATGCCTCGTTCGCCGCAGCATGCGAGCAGAGGGTGGTACAGAGACCTGAACAGGCAGAGACGTTACACATATTTTGACACCACTCTCAGATGGGGTGAATGATCAAGTATAAGGAGTGTAATATTAATGCCTCAAGACTGAGCGTTAAAGAGCATCTCAATAGAGGATATATATCTCTGGTATACCTAGCTAGAGTAGTCTCAAATATAAATATCCCTCTAGAGTATCTTTTAATTATGATAGCTCCTATTTCAATACCATTCCCCTGAGAGAGTTAAGAGACACATCTACACATCTACATAACTCTCAAAAGGGGGATAAGGTTAGAAATATCCTATAGTGCAGAGACTTATATCCATATAATATTTATGGAGCATAAAAGCGAGGTGCAAGAAAAGGAGGCATGGATTAAAGCTAAAGATAAAAGCTATTCAGTAACTCCCGACACATTTCTTCTTGCTCAAGGGTTCATCAGGGAATGGATATAGCGATGTGTTCTGACAGAGGTTCATAACAGCAGTGGCACTGACAGCTGGGATATGCATTCTTAAATAGGCCCTAGCCACTCCTCTTATTGTTATATCACACCTACAGACCAATCAGATACAGGTAGGTGGAACACTAGTTCACCCCCCCCCCCCAAAAAAAAAAATCTATGCAAATGTGACATGGTGTCAAAAACCAACAATCTAAATCTGTGCTCCAAAAGCCACATAGAGCTCCTACACATCTGTGCCCTGCTGTGTTCCCAAACAGCAGTTTATGCCCACATGTATGACAATGTTGTACCCAGGATAATGTACTTAACAATGTCATATGTGGGAATAAACTGCTGCTTGGGCACACAGCCAGGCACAGAAGAGAAGGAGTGCTATTCGGTTTTTAGAACACAGTTTGATTTTGGAGCACAGTTTGGTTTTTGGACATCATGCCACTTTTGCAGAGCCCCTGAGTTGGCAGTAAAGGAGAAACCGTAGACACGTGACCCCATTTTGGAAATTACACCCTTCAAGGGGTTTATCAAGTGGCATAGCAGGCTTTTTTAACCCTTAAATGTGTTGTAGTTTATTTTATGGGGGGATGATATGCATTTTGTTGACTAAATTTTATTACATCTTTCTTGGTGGCATGGCTTTTTATCTTTTACATTTTTTGCTGTGCAGCAGGTACATGTTAGCTTTATTCTATGGGTCAGTATGATTATGGCTATACCAAATTTGTATTGAGGTTTCATGTTACTAATTTTGCAGAACAAAAACCCATTTGGTGCCATAAATCAATTGTTTTGCATAGCTATCTTCTGAGAGGCATAACATTTTTATTTTTTGTTGCCAGAATTGGTTGAGACATTTTTTTAGTGCAACAAGCTGTGCTTTTATTTATATCATTTTGGGGTACATATGTCTTTTTGATAATTTTTTATACTGTGTTTTGTGAGACGAGATGACAAAAAAATGATTATTTCCGCCATTTTTTTCTGTTATTTATTTTTCCCATGATGGTTACGGTGCAGGTTAAATAATATAAATAGTGTTTCAGTTTTATTGTAGAGGTGGTTACGGACGCGGCAATACCAAATATGTATTGTTTTTATTAATTTTCTTTTTACATAATTCATTTTATATAGTAAAGGGACGTTTTTGGGGCTTTATTGATGTATTAATTTTATTTAAAACTTGATTTTTTTTACACTTTTGTTGATGTCCCACTAGGGGACGTGAATTGCAAGTGTATTGCAGTTGTACACAGGAAGTCAGCCTATACAGATGCATAGATTGACTACCTCTTCTCCAGGCAGGATCAACCAGGTATGTGGCTCTGGCAGCCCAGGGTCACTGGTCACAGCACGGGCTGCCAAAAATACATATTAAAACCCCCCAAATTCATCGCAGGAGGGGGAAGATGTGGGACAGTAAAATTCTGAAACCCCTAAGATGCCGTGGTCATATTTGACCGCGGAATCTAAGGGGTTAAAAGCCCTGATCGATGTGTGTATTAAAAAAAAAAAATGGAAAAAAACAGGGCATTGGACAGACAAAAGGAGGGGGAGGAGAAAACACTTGTGTAAGTACTACTAACAATAAGAATGTGGGTGACAAGAGCAACACTGCAGGATTGTTGTACTTCATGAGAATATTGTTGACATTTTTTGATTATTTAGCTGAATCATCTCAGTCACAGGAGGATATTGTATCTGAGATTAATGTGATCTTGAGTCAGACTTCTGTGTGTTTCTCCTCTTCCTACATAACAAAATTTAATACATGGCCTTTCTGGACTGTCAACTGTTTCTCCTTCACATTCTTCAATGACACAGATCCCTGGTAATAATGTGGCACATGCTGAGCAATCTAGTTCTCCTAGTCAGAGCAGTGCATAGGGGTGCATGAGGGTGTGGTACTACTACTGGTAGTCATTCTGGTAAAAGAGCTAGGGGGATATCTGCCCGGTCTAAATTCTAAGGATGTGTATAGCTGTGCATGATGATGTGTTAGAAAAAAGGAGGGAAGATGATGATGATGACATTGCTGCTGATGATTCTCTTGTGGATAGGATCTGGCAACCGGGTCAGGATGACAAGGTGACATCAGATGAAGAGGGTGGTGGCAATGGTTGTAGTAACGATTCAGGACATTACACATGCCCAACATCAAAAAAAGCCTACCCAGAGCAGGCCTAGGGGCACCTCGCAGGGTAGGGGTGGTGGCACAGGTGGTCGTAGTGGAAGACTTGTTTCTGCTGTTGCTAGCAGCAGCAACTACAACCGATCATCTCCCATGTGGGAATTTTTTTGTACATTGCCAACGATAAACCCATGGAGATGTGCAAGATCTGCAAACAGAGACTTACCCATGGCCATGTAGGAAGAAACGTAGAAACAACATCTCTACATACTCACATGAAAAGCAGCAATGCCAGGTGCTAGTTTCAACCCGATTGTGCAGGCCAAGTTCCAACATCATGCAGGGCCTATCCACCTCCTCTGGATCCTCTCTGGACTGTTTCTTGCCATCATCTTTACCAGGGCAAAAAAACACCCTGCTTGATTTGCAGTGGAAAAACTGTTAATTCTGTCTATTAATACAAAAAAAACTTGTAATTAAGCGATAAATAATGGTATGTGTCTAGAATTTATAAAAGATAAATATGCATGACTAGATAGATAGATAGATAGATAGATAGAGTTCATTTTATTTCTCATTAATGTACACTCAGCACCCCATCTTGATAGAAAAAAACAGAAATGTAGATATTTTTACAAATTAATTAAAAAAGAAAAACTGAAATATCACATGGTCATAAGTATTCAGACCCTTTGCTCAGCATTGAGTAGAAGCCCCTTTTGAGCTAGTACAGCCATGAGTCTTCTTGGGAATAATGCAACAAGTTTTTCACATCTGGGTTTGGGGATCCTCTGCCATTCTTCCTTGCAGATCCTCTCCAGTTCCGTCAGGTTGGATGGTGAATGTTGGTGGACAGCCATTTTCAGGTCTCTCCAGAGATGCTCAATTGGGTTGAGGTCAGGGCTCTGGCTGGGCCAGTCAAAAATGGTCACAGAGTTGTTTTGAAGCCACTCCTTTGTTATTTTAGCTGTGTGCTTAGGGTCATTGTCTTATTGGAAGGTGAACCTTCGGCCCAGTCTGAGGTCCAGAGCAATCTGGAAGAGGTTTTCTTCCAGGATATCTCTGTATTTGGCCGCATTCATCTTTTCTTCAATTGCAACCAGTCGTCCTGTCCCTGAAGCTGAAAAACACCCCCATAGCATGATGCTGCCACCACCATGTTTCACTGTTGGGATTGTATTGGACAGGTGATGAGCAGTGCCTGGTTTTCTCCACACATACCACTTAGAATTAACGCCGAAAAGTTCAATCTTCATCTCATCAGACCAGCGAATCTTATTTCTCATAGTCTGGGAGTCCTTCATGTGTTTTTTTGCAAACTCTATGCGGGCTTTCATGTGTCTTGCACTGAGGAGAGGCTTCCTTCAGGCCACTCTGCCATAAAGCCCCGACTGGTGGAGGGCTGCAGTGATAGTTGACTTTGTGGAACTTTCTCCCATCTCCCTACTGCATCTCTGGAGCTCATCCACAGTAATCTTTGGGTTCTACTTTACTTCTCTCACCAAGGCTCTTCTCCCACGATTGCTCAGTTTGGCTGGACGGCCAGGTCTAGGAAGAGTTCTGGTCGTCCCAAACATCTTCCATTTAAGGATTATGGAGGCCACATGTGCTCTTAGGAACCTTGAGTGCTGCAGATATTATTTTGTAACCTTGGCCAGATCTGTGCCTTGCCACAATTCTGTCTCTGAGCTCCTTGGGCAGTTCCTTTGACCTCATGATTCTCATTTGCTCTGTCATGCACTGTGATCTGTGAGGTCTTATATAGACAGGTGTGTGCCTTTCCTAATCAAGTCCAATCAGTTTAAACACAGCTGGACTCCAATGAAGGAGTAGAACCCTCTCAAGGAGGATCAAAAGGAAATGGACAACATGTGAGTTAAATATGAGTGTCACAGCAAAGGGTCTGAATACTTATGGCCATGTGATATTTCAGTTTTTCTTTTTTAATAAATTTGCAAAATATCTACATCCACTAGAACCATCAGTGATTGTCCAACCCTGATAATAAGGGGGTATTTGTTATGACTGTGCCTGCTACAATTTGCTAATACTGCAGACAGTATTAGCAAATCTGATCTGCAATGCATTGGAAAGTATCTGGATGGTAAATTAGTAGCGATCCAGAATGCAAAGTGTAATAGATCTCAGATGAATTATGAACATTGCCCATAAGGTTGAACAGAATCAATATTCATGTGAATCAAAGCACTGAGGCAAAGAGTAATCTATGGACATTGCACACTTCTAGAGTCAGGGTTAATGTCCGTATAGATTAACAGACCTAAAATGGTCTGCCTTTGTAACGCTTTATCTGCTAGGTTCCAACTCGGTGGAACTCCACCTTAAACATGCTGGAGCGTCTGTGTGAGCAGCAGAAGGTGGTGAATAACTATTGCATGCAGCAGACCACAAGGGCAATGTGTTACTTTGAGATACATCATTGGAAACTCATGAGGAAATTGTGCCAGCTTCTAAAGCCCTTTGAAGAAGCCACCAAATTTGTCAGTAGTGATGACTGCAGCATCAGCGATGTGATCCCTCTATTGTACATCTTACTGCAAACCCTTACACTCATGCAACAAGGGATGGAAGAGGAGTAACAATTACCACTTCTTAGTCCTTAATCATCGCCCTGTGTTAATGGAGCAGGAGGAGTATCTGGGTCAGGGTCATTATGATAGAGGAACTGAGACTCCTAGACTGGAAGAGGAGGTAGAATCTTCCTTGGATATATCACAGGCATAGCCAGGTGAGGAGTGTGGCCCTTAGCTATAAAATAGGGGAATTATTCCCGGCATCCCAAAGGGAAGCAAAATTTGAATATTATCAGAATAGACTGTATACCAAGATTGCAGCAGCATTTAGGGAGACTACTGCAACTGTCAGGCCACGCATACCCAGGTGGCCTCTGCCTGCTCCCAGTCCACCTCACTCAGCCAGTGCACCACCTCCTCTGCCAGTGCCACAAGTGTCAGGAGGGGTAAAAACAGCAGCAGCCAGGCCCAGAACAGTATGTGGAGGATGATTAACCAAAAATTTTTCAGCTCACAGCGCCAAAGGGAGCCTCAGTAGTGAACTGATATGCACCTATAGTCCAGCAAATAACTGTGACCCCATGGAATTCTGAGCCAATAGGTTAGAGTAGTGGAAGGAGCTGGCCAAGTTTTCCATGGAAGTTTTATCTTGTCCACCCTCACGTGTTATGGCCGAGAGGGTGTTCAGCGCTGCAGGCAGTGTTGTAACACCTAAAAGGATGAAACTGTCCACAGGTAGTGTGGAAAAAAATTACTTTTATCAAATTGAATCAGGCATGGATCGGAGAGGATTTTCAAACACTTTCGGCTGATGCCTCTGTATAGTGGTGTCACTGTCTCTTTTTATCATCATCTTCCTTTTACTGTACTGATGCTTTCTGCTGCTATTCCTAAACAGTTACCACCACTGGCACCACTCAGTCAGACATATCCTGCGACCTGGTCAATCATATTATGCTCTGACACACATGTTGTCACAACTGTCTAGTGCCTACCACCACTACCACCACTCAGGAAGACATGCCCTGCAGCCTGTTCCACCATCACATTCCACTATAGCGCACTGTTGGTACCACTGCCACAGTGTTGGTATTAAAAAAAAAAAAAAAAAAAAAAAAATCAAAATTTTTTTTTATTTTACATCTGCTCCATTCACAGGATAATTTTTGGTAGCTTTTTTTTGAAAAGCCAATTCTTCATCACTTTTGAAGTGGCTCAAAACACAAATCTGTCTCCCAAATAACAACAAGCCTGTAACACTTAGAAGCCATCAAAACGGGCTAATTTTTCTACAAAATAGTTGCTTTTTGCAGTATAACCTTCATATGTGTCTAAAAAAAAAAATGGGCAAGCACCTTTACCCCCAAAAAAGAGGTACATTTGGAGCGTTTTAAATGTTAAATGCATATTGAGTATCAGCATTATGGTTAAACTCTAAGTTTGTACTTACTGCTTACCATTTGTTTTTCCATAGACACATGTCACTTTCACTTTGACATAATTTCGACTGTGTTTGCCTTAGAAAGCTAGAAATTGGACAGATAGGTTCATAGGAGCCCTGTGAGTATTCTACACTATGTTTTACGCCACTTTAAGGTGATTTGTTGAACACAAAATAAATCATGGATCCAAGCAATCTGAACCGAAAACTAAACAAATCTTAGGAGGTTTCGCCATCTCTAATCATTAGTTTTTTACTAGTTTGATGCTTTTCTGTTGATCCGCGCTGCTGACACATGATTATTTAAAAGCTGTACTTCAGGTCTTCATTTAATTTCTGTTCTCAGAGTATATTTCCACATTCCATTGCACAGGTATCTCGGCCAGCTCCAGAGACTCCCGGCACACCTACTTAGTAGTATCCATGCCTGACTATCTCTGGATACCATCCTGAAACTCCCAACCCATCTTATTTCCTGTGGTAGTACAATAGAGTCACATAGGCACGGTGTCAGTTATTGGCTGAGCATGCATGGAGGAAAATTCCTGTGATTGAATTGCACATCCATACTTCCACTTTAAGAAATGCAAGTATATATTTTACCATGTAATTGCCAATAACCACTAGATTTCTGATTTATTTAATAATGTTGCTATTTTGTGTCTGAAAAAAAACTCTAAAGTTACTGCCACTTGTTGTCTCCTTTCTAGCAAATTTGCTGTTTACTCCTGGTTACTAAAGAAAGTTCCATCCTTAGTTATCTTCAAAATCAGGACCTGTTCACAGTGAGTTGAGGGAGGAGGGGATGGTTTTCTTCACATAGTGAATGGGGAGGGGAGGGGCTGCTTCTTGTCACAGCCTCTGCATGTCTTCTCAGAGGATGCTTCAGCTTCTTCAATGTAAGGCTGGGTTCACACCAGCTCTTAAACTCCGTTCGGAGTTTCCATCCCCGAACCCGTTTAAAAAATGCGTAGAGAAAAGCACTGCATGCAGCACTTTTCTCTCCGCATTTTTTCACCCCTTTCGGGAAGAAACTGGGAGGTAACCCGGCGGACTCCATCCCGCGGGAAACCCAAGCGGACCACAGAACGGAAACCCAAACACAGGTGTGAACCTAGTGTAAGGTGAGTTTATCATGTACTTATATAGACTTTTGACTAACTACTCGTGTTATTGCTGATAGAGTATAAGTCATAGACAGCAAGCAGCTTTCCTTATTGTGCTCAGACTTTTTAGTCTCTGTGAAAGTTTGTCGAGCTACAAAAATAAAATAGTTGCAACAGCACTCTGCTAGCACCAAGAGCATTTCTGCAAATACCTACTGTATATAAGGATACATGAATATGAGGTTCTTGGTGTTTACATTTTGATCAAACTGTAACTGTAAGCCCACCTGCCCTATCAAGCCAACTTCTGTTATGTGGGTTCCTATACTAAAATGACTAACCTCTCTTAGGACCTTTGTCTCCCATGAATTAAGGGAAAATGTATTTTTCAGCCATATCATGTCCTACATATATCACAAATAGCCTCCTCTCTCTGGACTTATGGCCCCTAAATGAATAGGGGAGTGTAGTTCACCCATATTATGCTCCAATTAAAATCAGCCTTGGACCAATGGAAGGCATGCACAAACTTGTTCATATTGTTTGGCAGTGCTGACCAACTTTTCCTCAACATCAATCTCATTGACACAAGGGTTTGTTGTGGTTAGTTACAAATTGTATGAAACATTTTACATAGCCATTTGCAAAAAGTGATAAATATAGTTTTTATACTGACCTTTAGTGCACTATGTACACTAGACAAAGTGACTATTACCAGTTTGGGTTTTCAAGGATATAAAGCATATGTCAAAAAATAAACCTACTTTTTGCTCTATATTGCACTATACTACACTATACTACCTACATATGTAGAATATCAGAGGTGTAAAAACCAATATGAGAACTGTAAAGACGCTTATATAATTTAAATAGCTGTTTGCCAAACAAGCATTGATATCTAACTTATTTATTTATTATGCTTACTTTTATAGCTCCATCACATTCCACAGCGCTTTACAGATATTGTCAGTCACTGTCCCATATAGGGCTCACAATATACATTCCCTATCAGTATGTCTTTGGAGTGTGGGAGGAAACCCACACAAACACAGGGAGAACATACAAACTCCTTGCAGATGTTGTACTTGGCAGGATTTGAACTGAGGACTCCAGTGCTGCAAGGTTGCAGTGCTAACCACTGAGTGTTGTGTATTTGGCTCCATATCCACTTTATATTCATCATCATGACTCTGAGTATGTGTTTGCTTTGCCTTTCTAACGTTACTTTATGATCATGATTGTATACTTGCGGTTTATGGCTTAACACCTTTACAGGTATTCAGTGGGCTTTATACTTATACCACCTATATTGATTGGTTTATTTTATATTACTATATATGTCTCTGTTGTTTATTACCTTCTATTATGGGTATTTTGTCTCTGATACATCATAGGGAGTGAGGGTTTGGTATCAGGGTCACTATGGTACAGTGACTCTAGTTTGTTTGTCTTCTCTATTTATGTATTTTGTTATTGCTGATTATTTATAATAAAATTATTTTTATTTTTTTATACATATCATGTGTTCCCATGTTCTTTTTTTGGGTTTTTGTTGGTTATTTTTTTTTTTTATGGGACTTTTTTTGTTATTTTGGAAAAACTTTTTTGGTTGTTACTCATGGGAAAATTGTCTTGCTTGGAACTACTATTTGTAATTGCCAAGTGTAAGGGTTGGAATTAAGAATTCAATTTGGCCAATTCCCGAAGTTTCCAAAAAGATTTGCTTCGATCCGAATTAATTTGCGATGAATCGCATTAAAAAACAGCTGTTTCCTGGCTTCAGAGAGCCTGTATAATGGTGTAGAACACTGTGCCTTGCAGTAACACGCATAGGGAGTCTTCTGTGGTAGTGAAACAACACTGTGAGTCAGTATGACACGCACATGACAGGCGTCGCTCTTATAACCACTGCACATTTCACTTACTTGGCCAGTTACGGGCCAAAACTGGCCAACTAACTCAAGTGTGAACTCAGCCTTACAGGTCCATGTTAGTGCCAGGTAGAAAGAACTGTGCAGAGGCCCAACATCCTACTGTAGCGTGAAAGAGTGCATTCCTTTTACACCGTCATCTGCTGATTCCACATAGATGTCTACAGAGTGGCAAGGCAACATAATGTGGAGTTGGCAGCAGCATGAGGAGGCCAGAGAGTGGCAAGGCGACATAATGTGGAGATTGCAGCAGCATGAGGAGGCCACAGAGTGGCATGGCAACAAAATGTGGAGTTGGCAACAGCATGATCAGGCCATACAGTCACCCAGTGGCAGCAGCAAGAGGAGGCCATACAGTGACCCAGTAGGAGGACATACAGTGACCCAGTGGCAGCAGCATGAGGAGGAGATACAATGACCCAGTGGTAGCAGCATGAGGAGGACATACTGTGTCCCAGTGGCAGCCGCTTGAGGAGGCCATACAGTGACCCAGTGGCAGAAGCATGAGGAGGAGATGGGGTGACCCAGTGGCAGCAGTAGGAGGAGGCCATACAGTGACCCAGTGGCAGCAGCATTAGGAGGACATACAGTGACCCAGTGGCAGAAGCATGAGGAGGAGATACAGTGACCCAGTGGCAGCAGCATGAGGAGGCCATACAGTGACCCAGTGGCAGCAGCATGAGGAGGCCATACAGTGATCCAGTGGCAGCAGCATGAGGAGGCCATACAGTGACCCAGTGGCAGCAGCATGAGGAGGCCATTCAGTGACCCAGTGGCAGAAGCATGAGGAGGACATACAGTGACCCAGTGGTAGCAGCATAAGGAGGCCATACAGTGACCTGGTGGCAGCAGCATGAGTAGGCCACAGAGTGGCAAGGCGACATAATGTGGAGTTTGCAGCAGCATGAGGAGGCCATATAGTGACCCAGTGGCAGCAGCATTAGGAGCACATACAGTGACCCAGTGGCAGCAGCATGAGTAGGCCACAGAGTGGCAAGGCAACACAATGTGGAATTGGCAGCAGCATGAGGAGACCATACCATACAGTGACTCAGTGGCAGAAGCATGAGGAGGAGATACAGTGACCCAGTGGCAGCATCATGAAGAGGCCACAGAGTGGCAAGGCGACATAATGTGGACTTTGCAGCAGCATGAGGAGGCCATACAGTGACCCAGTGGCAGCAGCATGAGGAGGCCATACAGGGACCCAGTGGCAGCAGCATTAGGTGGACATACAGTGACCCAGTGTCTGCAGCATGAGAAGGTCACAGAATGGCAAGGCGACATAATGTGGAGTTGGCAGCAGCATGTGGAGGACATACAGTGACCCAGTGGCAGCAGCATTAGGAGGACATCCAGTGGCAGCAGCATAAGGAGGAGATACAGTGACCCAGTGGCAGCAGCATGAGGAAGACATAGAGTGACACGGTAACAGCAGCATGAGTAGGCCACAGAGTGACATAATGTGGAGCTGGCAGCAGCATGAGGACATACAGTGAGCCGGTGACAGAGTGGGGAGGTGGGTGGCACAATCAGTACCCACTGACGGTGGCTGTAAGAAGAAGCACTTGGCATCAGATGTGTGGCATCAGGAGGGTGGCAGCATCAAAAAAGTAGCTGAGGCAGGTAGCCAGAAGAAACCGGTCTCTTTTGACAAGGTTTGAGTGAGGCAGCATGGATGATTTAATCTGATGCATCAGGCATTGGTGGTTGGAAATCCTGGCTGATCCACGCATGATTCATCTTGACAAAGGTCAGTCTCTTCACATTTTGGATGGACAGACGAGTTCTCGTTGGGGTAATTATGGCCCCCGCTGCACTAAACACCCGCTCTGATGCCAAACTACTGCCCAGGCAGGACAGCTTTTTCAGGGCAAACTCGGCCAGTTGCAGCCACAAATCCAGTTTGGCTGCCCAGTAGTCCAGCGGATCTTTGATGATGGGAGTCAGGGTGTACTCCAAGTATGCCACCTACTGATGGTTCAGGTTCTGCTCTGTGTGTAGCTGCTGATGAGCAGTTTCTTCATTATGCAAGTGAAGAAAGCTGCTCATCAGCGACTCTAGGCTCAGGCTGCTGCTGATGGAGCTGATACTGCTCCTGCCACCCCCACCCCTCGACACAGCTGCCATGGCAGTGCAAGGTGAGCGCTCGGGGCCCCCCTGGTCAGACCTGTGAGAGGATGGACAATGGCGCAGATAGGCAGCGACCAACTTGCTACATAGGATGTCTCTATAGTAGTTCAGTATGTTCTCCCTCTCAGCTGGTGTAAAAAAGGCCCACATTTTTGACCTGTAGCGAGGGTCTAACATGGTGGAGAGCCAATAGTCATCCCTCTGCCGAATAGTGACAATTCGGCTGTCACTACGCAAGCAAGTGAGCATGCATCAGGCCATTTGCGCAAGTGACTCAGAGGGACTCCCTGCATCCATCTCCACTGCATACTGCCACGGTGTGTCTGGGTCATCTGCCTCGTTTTCCTCATCTCCCTCTTGCTCTTCCGGCTGCTCCTACTCCTCCTCTCCTGTCACCCATGTGGAAAAACCACCCATTTCGCTACACATTGCTTGTACTCCAATGTCCGCCTTCCCCTCCTCCAGTTCAGCCCCCACAGGGCTCATATGGCCGTGAGATGTAGGCGCCATGTCTCCAGTCCCCTGACCAGCAAAATTTCCAAGCATCTTTTCCAGGATATGAATCAGTGGAATGACGTATTCCTGGCAACTGACTAATAAAGTGGCCTCCTCAAAGGGAATGAGCAAACGGCACATGTCACGCATGAGCTGCCACTGGCTAACATTGAAGTTACACAGAGGAGTACCTCTGTGTGCTTGGATCACCAAGAAATTGTATATGGCCTTTCTCTGTTCGTACAGTCAGTCCAACTTATGGAGGGTTGAATTTCAACGGGAGGAAACATCACATATCAGCCTATATTGTTGGGGGCCGTTCTGCCACTGCAGCTCATGGAGGGTATGCTTGGCAGTGTACAAGTGGCTGAAGTGCATGCAAAGTTTCCTTTTTTAGGATATCTTGCAGATGGGTGGCCCATTAAGGAAATGCTTGACAACCAGATTGAACACATGCGCTATGCAGGGTGCATGGCTCAACCCTCCTTGACGCAGCACCGACACCATGTTCTTCCCATTGTCAGTCACCATGGTTCTGATTTTAAGTTGTCTTGGAGAAAGCCAGGATTCAATTTCTTGATTGAGGACACGGAGCAGTTCCTCCCCTGTGTGACTTCGTTCGTTACGGCAGATGAGGTGTAGAACAGCATTATACCGCTGTGCCTTGCACATGTGATATGCTGGAGGAGCACTGGGAATTGTCCCTGCAGTGGAGGCTGTGGACACAGTGGAGGATGAGGCTGAGATTGTTGCAGGACCAACGGCGTGAGAACGTGGAGGCAGAAGCTGCATCACCTGTCCAAGTTGCTGGTGTGTCTGGGCAGGAACCACATTAACCCAGTGGGCCGTAAATGACATATATTTTCTTTGACCGAAGTTACAGCTCCACACGTCGGCGCTGCCATGCACTTTGGGAGACACTGACAGGCTCAAGACTGGCCCGCCTTCTGTTCTACATATTTGTGCCAGGCTGGTACTTTCTTTTTGGCAAAGAAATGACAGCTTGGGACTCTCCACCTTGGCTCGGCACAAGCCACCAGTTCTCTAAAAGGTGCTGAGTCCACCACTTGGAAAGGGAGGGACTGCAGCACCAGGAACTTGGACAGGAGCACGTTCAGCTTCTGCACCGTTGGATGAGTGCAGGCATACTGTTGTCTCTTCGCTTCGGTGATGGATTGCTGACACAATGACTGACTAGGAGGAGGAAGAGGGGCATCACAACCAGCAGATGATGGGAAGGACACATAGCTTCCTCTGGCTGTGGTGGTGGAGCCTTGACTGGCTGAAATGCGGTCCGTGCCACTGGGTGATGCAGCGGTTGCTGCTGCAGGCTGGACCACCACATTGGAGCCATGGTTCTCCCAGGCCACTTTATGGTGATGCTGCATATGTTGACGCAGGGCTGTGGTGCCAACATTGGCACCCTGGCCAAACTTCACCTTCTACCCACAGATTACACATATGGCCACACCGCGAAGTAGGTGATTTTACCCCCAACACTCCGCATTAACTGGCTGCTACCGCCAATGCTCCGTGAACCCCTGCACCATTGCTTTCTGGGCAGGTAGGCTCCTGCGAAGCGGGTGGTCTACCCCAGGCATGTTTGGCACCCGACCTCCCACTGCTTCCACCCTGCTGACTCTGCCGCTGCCTCATGCGCAAGCTGCCACCCTCTTCTCCGGATGATGATGGTCACCTGGCTCCCAATTGCGATCGGCTACATCATCATCCACTACTGTCTGCAGGTAACTGATGTCCTCCTCAACAGTCTCTGAGCCAGGAGACTGACTACTCGCAACACCAGCTCTCACGCCACTCTCCTCATCGTTATTTGCCCGCCTACCAGAGGAAGCGGTGGATGTCTCCTCCACATCTTGGCTGGGCACTAGCTGATTACTGTCCTCTAGTAGCTCCTCCGCACTGTATAGTGGATCTAAGCCCACAGCATAGAGTACTTCTCTGGCTGAGGGAGCAAAAAAGGACAGAGGCAGGCTGAGGACATGTGAGGGCACAGGGCCTGCTCCCGGGTCATGCCAACTAAAGGTTGTGTCTGATGAACCCACCGACTCTTGGCTGGGAGTGTCTGATGGGACTTGGGATTAAGTGGATGACCGTTGGGTTGCTGGTCAAGACACGATCGCTAGCTGACACTGTTAGCTCAGGCCTCTGTAAGTGATCCCTGCTGCCACGTCCCCTTACTCTGCTGAAACCTGTGTCTGCGCCAGAAACATTTAGGCCTGGGCCTCTCCCCTGTGCAGGGTCTGTCGCTTCTCTGTCTGATATACTGTTATATCAAATAAGTAAATGAAAAGGAAAATAATACAGGGCAAAAGGCCTGTAATTTTCTACCTACAACACACAACGGTGAATAAGCCCCTTATTATTCTCCACAATAATAAACGCCTTGAAAAGGCGTTATAACAGATTACTGCACAGATTACTGGATAAGAATTATGTTTTTTTGCCACTAGTTCACGGCAAAAGGCCTGTAATTTTCTACCTTTAAGACCTTTTCCCCAAAAATAAACTCCTTTAAAACGGCCTTATAAAAAATTACTGTACAGATTGCTGGATAAGAATTATGGTTTTTTTGCCAGTAGTTCACAGCTAAAGGCTTGTAATTTTCTACCTTCAAGACAATGGCGAATAAGCCCCTTTATTATTTTCCCCAATAATAAACTCCTTTAAAAAGGCCTTAGAACAGATTACTGCACCGATTACTGGATAAGAATTATGTTTTTTTGCCAGTAGTTCATGGCAAAAGGCCTGTAATTTTCTACCTTCAAGATAATGGCGATTAAGCCCCTTTATAATTTTTTCCAATAATAAATGTCTTTAAAAAGGCGTTATAACAGATTAATGCACAGATTACTGGATTAGAATGATGTTTTTTTGCCAGTATTTCATGGCAAAAGGACTGTAATTGTCTTTCTTCAAGACAATGGCGAATAATCCCCTTTATTTTCCCCAATAATAAACGCCTTTAAAAAGGCTTTATAACAGATTAATGCACAGATTACTGGATTAGAATGATGTTTTTTGCCAGTAGTTCATGTCAAAAGGCCTGTCATTTTCTACCTTCAAGACCTTTCCCCAATAATAAACGCCTTTAAAAAGGCCTTATAACAGATTACTGCACAGATTACTGGATTAGAATGATGTTTTTTTGCCAGTATTTCACGGCAAAAGGACTGTAATTGTCTTTCTTCAAGACAATGGCGAATAATCCCTTTTATTTTCCCCAATAATAAACACCTTTAAAAAGACCTTATAACAGATTACTGCACAGATTACTGGATAAGAATTATGTTTTTTGTCAGTAGTTCATGGCAAAAAGGACTGTAATTTTCTACCTTCAAGACAATGGCGAATAATCCCCTTTCCCTTACGTCCCACAGCAGCACAATATGGGGTATTTCTGCCCCTGTGTGCTGGTAGGACAGGCGGAACTTTTAATTAGCATAATTTATGCATTACTACGTTACCCTATAAGTGGGCAAAGAGACCTCCCCCCTTGTGTTTTTTTCTGTTCTGTGTGGTGGGACAGGTGGAGGGAGGTCTTTTTTTTCCTCCCATGCCTTGTTTTTCCCGTAAAGTTTGTCAACTTCCTTTAGGGAGTCATCTTTACACCTCTCTTCTCTTCTGTGGAAAAGAAGGGGTGTTTTTATTTAGGCAGCTGTTTTGTGCTAGCCAAACTTTCAACCTTCGCTCTGAAAGGTTGATTTCAGTAGTTCATGCAGCTGTAGTTACATGCTGCATGTTCAAAGGCCGGTATGCAGGCCACTTGTGCAGCCTTGTGATGGAGCATTGCCATTTCACTTACCTTTTTTTGTGCCTAGCCAAGCTTGCAACCTTTGCTTTGAAGGTTGATTTCAGTAGTACGTGCAGCAGTGGTTACATGCTGCATGTTTAAAGTCCTGTAGTGCAGGCTACTTGTGCAGCCTTGATGTGGGGCATTACCGTTTCACTTACCTTACAAGCTCCGCAGCTGCCAAAAGTGACGTCGGTCACTTTCTTCCTCCGGAACCTTTGTTTGTGTTCCGGTTTTCCGGGGGCTGAATTCTCGGTCGGACTTTTTGCGGCTTGGTTTTAACCTTTTTGCAAATTTATATTTGCTGAGCCTCTTTTCTGGCATCAGTGTGTATATTTTTAGCTTAATTCTCTGTACAAGGAATGAAGGTTTGCAAAATTTGCGGGGGGAAGGTTTTTTGTGAGCTCTACTTGCTCATTCCTCCTCCCCTCCTTCATCTCAGTGTAGGAGATGGCTTGTCTCTTAGTGAGGAAGGCCTCAGTACTCCACTTGGATTATTGTTCTTGCTACTACAGCTCTGGGCAGCACAGTGGCTCAGTGGTTAGCATTGCAGCCTTGTAGTGCTAGAGTTCTAGGTTCAAACCTTGCAAGGAGTTTGAGGAAAAAAAAAAGGGATCTAGTTTGTATGCAGTGTGACACTGTGAAGTTATTGAGGATTTCCAGGTGACTGATTGAAACACTTTCATCTGATGATACCTTGGAAAATTCCTGCAGACCTCTCTTTCCTCCTGAGAAGATAAATAGGCTGCTGAAGTCCATCCGGTCTAGGGACCGTGATGTTGATGGGGAAGCCTCCTGTTCCGCCTCTAGGGGTTCTAGGGCCTTCTAAGTGGAACGAGTCACTGGAAAGACTCATGCTTGCAGAATGGAATCATCTGGAAAGAGCTTCTATCTATTCCAGAAAATTTAGAACCTTGTTCTCTATTCCGGAGGCTCAGCGGGATCGGTGGGGCCTCCCACCTAAAGTGGTCATGGCAGTGCCCAAGTTGTCCCATCCTACGGTGGTCCCAGTGGATGATGGTTCTAACCTCCAGGACCCCATGGATATATGCATAGAGAGTACCTTTAGGAAGGTTTATTCTTTGCCCTCCGGTCAGACTTCCATGGCTATTTCCTCTAATGAAGTCTCAAGCAAATTACGTGCTAATGTCGACTCTGGAGTCTCCAGAGACGATCTCCTAGCTTTTTTTTAGTTTGGTTTCCTTGTTGGCAGATTATTTAGCTGAAGCCTCCCAACATCATTTAAGGCTGGCGGCCAAATCTTTGGCCCTTTCTACGGCATCTAGAAGGCCGCTATGGTTAAAACCCTGGAGAGCGGATAATGCCTCCAAATTCAGCCTTTGTTCTCTACCCTTTGAGCCAGGTAAGCTTTGGCAGAAGCCTGGATGAGATTATGGAAGACCTTAAAGGGTAAGACTCTGCCTCAGGCCTCTAGAGGCAGGTCAAGACCTTCCGGCCAGGGTAGAGGTTACCGGCCTCAACCCAGACCTCAGTTCCAGAGAAGTCCTAGAGAACAACCTAGGGTTTCTGGACGAAGGGTCCCCAAGGATGAGGACAAAAAGAAGCCTAGCTTGGCATTGGCTGCCTTCTTCCTGTGGCCGAGATTCCTGTCGGAGGTCGGTTTTTTCACTTTTACACTGTCTGGCAGGAAAAAGTTTAGGACCGTTGGGTCTTGCAGATTGTTCAGCGAGGTTATGCGATCAAGTTTCTTCAGCCGCCTCAGGATCGATTCGTCATAACCCGCTCCCTTCCTGCGGCTTAGTAGAATATATTGGAATGCTCCATTCACGATTACATCCGCAGGGAGGATTTGGAAGAGTTCCCCCCTTGGAGGAAGGATTCAGTGTCTCCCCAATTTTCTGGGGCCAGAACCATCAGGCAGCTGGAGAAGGATTATAGATTTAAGATATCTGAATCGCTTCATAAAGAAAAAAACATTTTCATATGGAGACCGTAAAATCTGTTACATCCCTTTGCAACAGGTCGAAGTTTTCGTCACCTTAGATCTAAGGATGCCTATCTGCATGTCCCAATATATCCTCCGCACAGGAAGCATCTTCAGTTTGCAGCTCTGCCCTTGGCATCACTTCAGCTCCTCATACCTTCACCAAAGTTTCGGCTCCTGTAGCCGCCTCTTTCAGGCTTCAGGGCCTTTTTGTAGTGCCATACCTGGACGACTGGCTAATAAAAGCCCAGTCAGAATCTGTTTTGCTCCAGCAGTTACTGATAGCCATTCCGTTCTCCAGAGTTTGGGTTGGCTAATAAATTGGGAGAAGTCAGATATACAGTGCCTTGCGAAAGTATTCAGCTCCCTTGAACTTTTCAACCTTTTGCCACATTTCAGGCTATAAACATAAGGATATAAAATTTAAATTTTTTGGTGAAGAATCAACAACAAGTGGGACACAATAGTGAAGTGGAACGAAATTTATTGGTTATTTTAAACTTTTGTAAAAATAAAAAACTGAAAAGTGGGGCGTGCAATATTATTCAGCCCCTTTACTTTCAGTGCAGCAAACTCACTCCAGAAGTTCAGTGAAGATCTCTGAATGATCCAATGTTGTCCTAAATGACTGATGATGATAAATATAATCCACCTGTGTGTAATCAAGTCTCCGTATAAATGCACCTGCTCTGTGATAGTCTCAGGGTTCTGTTTAAAGCGCAGAGAGCATCATGAAGACCAAGGAACATACCAGGCAGGTCCGTGATACTGTTGTGGAGAAGTTTAAAGCCGGATTTGGATACAAAAAGATTTCCCAAACTTTAAACATCCCAAGGAGCACTGTGCAAGCCATCATATTGAAATGGAAAGAGTATCAGACCACTGCAAATCTACCAAGACCCGGCCGTCCCTCTAAACTTCCATCTCAAACAAGGAGAAGACTGATCAGAGATGCAGCCAAGAGGTCCATGATCACTCTGGATGAACTGCAGAGATCTACAGCTGAGGTGGGAGAGTCTGTCCATAGGACAACAATCAGTCGTACACTGCACAAATCTGGCCTTTATGGAAGAGTGGCAAGAAGAAAGCCATTTCTCAAAGATATCCATAAAAAGTCTCGTTTAAAGTTTGCCACAAGCCACCTGGGAGACACACCAAACGTGGAAGAAGGTGCTCTGGTCAGATGAAACCAAAATCGAACTTTTTGGCCACAATGCAAAACGATATGTTTGGCGTAAAAGCAACACAGCTCATCACCCTGAACACACCATCCCCACTATAAAACATGGTGGTGGCAGCATCATGGTTTGGGCCTGCTTTTCTTCAACAGGGACGGGGAAGATGGTTAAAATTGATGGGAAGATGGATGGAGCCAAATACAGGACCATTCTGGAAGAAAACCTGTTGGAGTCTGCAAAAGACCTGAGACTGGGACGGAGATTTATCTTCCAACAAGACAATGATCACAAACATAAAGCAAAATCTACAATGGAATGGTTCACAAATGAACGTATCCAGGTGTTAGAATGGCCAAGTCAAACTCCAGACCTGAATCCAATCGAGAATCTGTGGAAAGAGCTGAAAACTGCTGTTCACAAACGCTCTCCATCCAACCTCACTAAGCTCCAAGGAAGAATGGGCAAGAATTTTAGTCTCTCGATGTGCAAAACTGATAGAGACATACCCCAAGCGACTTGCAACTGTAATCGCAGCAAAAGGTGGCGCTACAAAGTATTAACTTAAGGGGGCCGAATAATTTGGCACACCCCACTTTTCAGTTTTTTATTTTTTACAAAAGTTTAAAATATCCAATAAATTTCGTTCCACTTCACGATTGTGTCCCACTTGTTGTTGATTCTTCACCAAAAAATTAAAATTTTATATCCTTATGTTTGAAGCCTGAAATGTGGCAAAAGGTTGAAAAGTTCAAGGGGCCGAATACTTTCGCAAGGCACTGTAGTTCCCTCTACCCGCAGGAAGTTCCTGGGGTATCTGTTGGACTCAGACCGCATGGAGATTTCCTTAACGCCTGCAAGGAAAGATTGATCAAAGCGGTCTGGTTTCTCTTCAGGACACGCCTGTTATCCATCAGAACATCCATGAAAGGCCTAGGACTGATGTAATCCGCAGCCATTGCAGTCCCTTGGGCTTTATGGCATTTGCGTCCTCTCCAGATGGAAGTACTAAAAGCCTGGAACCGTACTCCTTTTGGTCTCCCAGTACCCGTCTTTCCCTCAGATGGTGGATACACCTGAAAGGCGGAATGTCCACGGTCCAACCTCGTTGGACCCTGTTGACTACCGATGCATCCCTCTCGGGATGGGGAGCCCACCTGTACGAAAAGACCATACAAGGAGTTTGGAGCAGCCTACAAGAAAAAACATCCTCCAATTGGAAGGAGCTCAGAGCTGTGTACCTGGCACTACTTCATTTTTCTCCTCTCCTAGGAGGGAGAGCGGTCAAGGTTCGGTCAGACAGCATGACGACCGTAATATCCCTGAACAGACAGGGAGGCACCAGATCATTGTCTCTCCTCAGAGAGACAGATCTGATCTTTACCTGGGCAGAGAAAAATCTGACCCACTTATCCGCGGTTCACATCAAAGGTTCCCTGAACATAGTAGCGGACCAGTTGAGTCGGGGTCTTGTCGTATCAGGAGAATGGTCTCTCAATCCAGATGTATTCCATCAGATTACCCTGAATTGGGGTCTCCCAGAAGTAGACCTCATGGCGACCAGACTCAACGCCAAGGTAGAGATGTTCTGCTCACTGTATCAGGAGGACCATCCCTTGGCAGTGGATGCCCTGTCCATCCCTTGGAGGTTCAGGCTGGCATACATCTTCCCTCCACTTTCCATGATAGCAAAGGTATTGATGAAAGTCAGACAGGACCAAGTTTCTGTAATAGCCATCATTCCATTCTGGCCAAAAAGGACTTGGTTTGCCCAGCTCATATACATGAGTCGAGGGACATATTGGAGGCTTCCCCCCCACCCCCGAACCTGGTTTCCCAAGGAACTCAGAAGCACCAGGATTTGAGGAGATTCAACCTGACAGCCTGGAGGTTGACCAGTCCCTACAGAGATCTACTGGACTGTCAGAAGCCGTCTTGAAGACCCTTTCCTGTGCCAGAGCAGAGTCTACCAGGAAAAGCTACCATAGGATAGGTAACATCTTCAAGCAGTGGTGCTCCAGAAGGGAAGCTGATAGTTCAAACTCTACTACTGCAGAAATTCTGGATTTTCTTCAAGGCGGCTTGGATACAGGCCTTTCTCCTGCTACACTGCGGGTACAGGTTTCAGCCTTTTCCACCTGTTTAGGCAGACGTTTGTCCCAAGATTCCCTTATTGTTGGGTTCCTTAAGGGTGCTTCCAGACTTAGACCGGTGGTCTCTGCCCCGGTCCCCCAGTGGGATCTTTCAACTGTTCTTTCAGGTCTTTGTTGTCCTCCTTTTGAGCCATTGGAGGATGGAGATCTTAAATTTCTTTCCTTTAAAACCACCTTTTCTATTAGCCATCACTTCAGCCAAAAGGGTGAGTATGCATCAGGCTTTCTCTTCCAAGGAACCTTATATATCCTTTTTTTTGCGGATAGGGTCCAACTTAGGTTTCTTCCCGGGTTTAACCCTAAGGTGCCTTTCAGCATCAATATTAATCAATTAATTTCTTTTCCTGTGTTCTTTCCTTCCCCTTCCTCTGAAGAGGAGAAAAAACTGCACACACTAGATGTTGTGAGGTGTCTCCAGATTTACCTCTTGCCCACACGGTCCTTTAGGAGAACGAGAATCTCCTTGTCAACATGTATGGTAGAGACAAAGGTCTCAAGCCTTCCAAGCCTACCTTGTCTAGGTGGATCAAGACGGCAATCAAAGTCTCTTTTTTTGCTCAGGGGTTAGCTCCTCATGAATTTTGTACAGCCCATTCAACCAGGGATGTACCAACCTCTTGGGCTGAGAACTGGGCCTTACCTCTGGATCAGATCTGTGCGGCTGCTTCTTGGTCATCTCACCTAACCTTTATAAAACATTATCATCTAGATGTTCGGAGTTCTGTGGTGACTGCCTTTGGTCAGTCAGTCCTAAGTGTTGTAGTGCAGGGAAACCCTCCCTAAGGGAATTACTTGCTATATCCCCATATTGTGCTGCTGTGGGATGTAAGGGAATCGTTGATTATAATGTTAGTCTGTTTTCCCTTAGTCCCAACAGCAGCAAAAGCTTCCCTCCCTAAATTTGGATTTTTTTTTTACTTTATAATTTACACAAGGGGGGGGGGGGGTCTCTTTGCCCTCTTATAGGGTAACGTAGTAATGCATAAATTATGCTAATTAAAAGTTCCGCCTGTCCTACCAGCACACAAGGGCAGGAATACCCCATATTGTGCTGCTGTTGGGACTAAGGGAAAACAGATTAACATTATAATCAACGATTACACCATGTAACAATTTTCAAAAAAATATTTGTTCCCAGTTGTTAAGTGTGTTTTCCTGATTGTTTGTACCTTAAATGAATAGAAAAAAGTTATTATTCCCTGTAAACTTTGCTTTTGTGGTCAGCACAATGATATTTTGAAATTGATCAATTTTAAAGGATATTCGCAATATTTCAAGATACTTAAGAAGCTTCTGAAATTGTGAGAACTATCAAGAAGTTTCTAGAACTGCCCATAATTATCTAGAACTTTCTGGGACTGTACAGAATTGTAGGTAGCTGTATAACTACAGTTATATAGGGCCACTATAGCCCTTCCTGAGAGACAGAGAGACAGGATCTAATTGATTCGGATTGCATAGTAAGTGGGCAATGGCCATCACAGACAAAGGGGAATTGACATAGACAGACAGGTGTGAATTCAATATCTATTCAGATTCTGATAACGACGGTATTCACACTTCACCCCAATAATAAACGCCTTTAAAAAGGCCTTATAACAGATTACTGAATAAGAATTATGTTTTTTTGCCAGTAGTTCACGGCAAAAGGCCTGTAATTTTCTACCTTCAAGACAATGGCGAATAAGCCCCTTTATTATTTTCCCCAATAATAAATGCCTTTAAAAAGGCGTTTTAACAGATTAATGCACAGATTACTGGATAAGAATTATGTTTTTTTGCCAGTAGTTCACAGCAAAAGTACTGTAATTTTCCACCTTCAAGACAATGACGAATAATCCCTTTTTTTCCCCAATAATAAACGCTTTTAAAAAGGCCTTATAACAGATTACTGCATAAGAATTATGTTTTTTTGCCAGTAGTTCACGGCAAAAGGCCTGTAATTTTCAGTGGGAATTAGTGGAGCGTCGCCTATTAAGAGATTCTAAGAACTTGAACTGGTGGAGGTGATGAAAGGTTTTCTTTAATGGATTACACATTTTGAGCACAGCAACAAGTGTGTTATTGTGTTTATATAAAGGCCTCCTCCTCGCCGTTAGCCTCACCTTTCCATCTCCAAAACTGTTGCCTTTTTCAACTGTACACCTCATTTATTTAATAAGATTAGCATAATATATTAAAGAAAGTTTAGAACAGGGGTGTCAAACTCATTTTCTCCGGGGGCCACTTCAGCCTCACGGGGTACCTTGAAGGGCCAAGATTATTTTACACATGTATAAAAGTAACTTCTCCTTAACAGCTAAGCGAGCTATTAAGGAGTAGTTACATTCGTACATTACTACTGTTACAATCAGCCCTTTGAGGGCAACCAGGAAGAACATAATGTATTGTTAAAACCTAAGACATTGGCATGTTACATACTATCCTCATCCTTTTCTGAATATATAAAAAATTAAGCACTATACAAATACGTTTACCCCTGCAAACGGTATTATGCTCTATAGTTGCCTCTGCACACGGTATTACGCCCCACAGCGGCCCCTGCACACGGTATTATGCTCCATAGTTGCCCCTGCACACGGTATTATGCTCAATAGTTGCCCCTGCACACGGTATTATGCTCCATAGTGGCCCCTGCACACGGTATTATGCTCCATAGTTGCCCCTGCACACGGTATTATGCTCAATAGTTGCCCCTGCACACGGTATTATGCTCAATAGTTGCCCCTGCACACGGTATTATGCTCCATAGTGGCCCCTGCACGCGGTATTATGCTCCATAGTTGCCCCTGCACACGGTATTATGCTTCATAGTGGCCCCTGCACACGGTATTATGCTCAATAGTTGCCCCTGCACACGGTATTATGCTCAATAGTGGCCCCTGCACACGGAATTATGCTCCATAGTGGCCACTGCACACGGTATTATGCTCAATAGTGGCCCCTGCACACGTTATTATGCTCCATAGTGGCCCCTGCAATCGGTATTATGCTCCTTAGTGGCCCCTGCATTGGTATTATGCTCCATAGTGGCCCCTGAAAACGGTATTATGGTCCATAGTGGCCCCTGCACACGGTATTATGCCCCATAGTGACCCCCCACCCATGAACTATTATTATACTCTGGGGTCTTTTTAGACCCCAGAGTATAATGATTGGAGACCCAGGTGGTGACAAACATAAAAATCAGTGTTACTTACCTGGGCCCCGGTGCGCTCCCTGCGTTCGGCCTTCTTCAATGTCGCACAGACTGGCGTCGTGACATAATGACGTCGGCCTGGCTCACTTGACGCCTGGGACGTCACCAAAGAAGGCCGAAGCCAGCTGGGAGCAACATCAGATCGCCGGAGAGGTGAGTAACTCTGGTTTTTATGTTTATCACCTCCCTGGGTCTCCGATTATTATATTCCGGGGTCTGAAAAGACCCCGGAGTAAATAATAGTAGTATTTGATGGGTTTCGCCGGCCGCGGCCTCACCCACCATCCCCGCCCTGCACACAGCCGCTCTGCGTCCCATAGCAGAAGGGAAGCGGCGGCGGCCACAACCAGCAGCGGGGACGATAAGTAAATAGGCCGTTACGTGCCGGGGAACCCAGCAGGTAATGGCCTATTTATATATATATATATATATATATATATATATATATAAAAAACTCACCTACCTGCGATGTCTTGATGCAGCCGCCGCCTCCTCTCTTCTTGTCCGCGACGCTGCGTGTCAGCGTAGGAGGCGTGATGACGCATTGTATCGCCGCCTGCGCTGACATGCAGAATTCTGGTAAACCAGCCCAGGACAGGTATCGCGCAGCTTTGTTTTTTTTTGTTTTTTAAGCGGCCTGTCCTGGTCTGGTTTACATTACATAGACAATAAAAAATGCCGCTCCCCTGCGAGCCAGATAAGTGTCGGGCCGGATAACAGAAGGCAGCGGGCCGGATTCGGCCCACGGGCCTTGTGTTTGACACCTGTGGTTTAGAATGTTATATAATCCAGTAAATCTGTCAGATTTAACAATGCCCTCTTTCGAGCAACCTTTCTGATGCTGCAAAAAAACACTATCCTTCTGAAGGGTCTGAACTGCAAAGGAATTGCAATATTATCTATAGTAAATGAGTAAGTGTGGTGCTGTACCTGGTGAAATCTTAAGGGGCCACAGTGCTACATGTGGAGCAGTAGCAAATTCCTTCTTATGATCTGATGAGTGTAAAAAGCTGACCTGCAAAATCATGGTCTTAAAGGGGTCTGATTAGACCGAAGCAGTGTTGCATGACTTATATGGATGTTACAGTTTCCTGAGAAGGCCTAAAATAATAAACAATGCATACTCCTGTCCGTTTGTCTGTGGATTGAACGAGGAGTCTCCATTTAGGTCCCCAGCAGAGGTGTAACAAGGGATTCAGCCCGGGAAGCTGGGTCAAACAAATCCAAATGGGCCCCCAATTCTGGAATACTAATATTATCATTATACGTTGACCGTCTAATGGTAAGTGTAGTTCTGCAGACAATTTACTTGAATACAGCACAGGAAACATTTGGTGGCTTACAGGTGATGTCTCTGATTGTAGTCATTCACATCTCACATCTGGAATGCTATAACCACTTCTCCAGGACTGTGGCTGTCTTCAAAAGTTAGCTCCACTTCCAGGCACCACCCACATTGTCCCACCTACACAAAGCTCCTATCCGCTGCTGTCCTAATTATATGATATATAATATAACCCCTTTTAGGAATTAATTATAATCCCGAGTGCATGTTTAAATTAATAATATCACTGTGCGCCCTCAAAAATAGTGCACCTTTTTAATAATGTCGCACCTAACTAAAGAGGTTTTTCAGGTCATCATAAAAAAAAAAAAAAACAGTGGAGACTGACAGCCAGGGCCCCCACTAATCAGCTGTTAGAAGGGGACTGTGGCGGTTGGGCAAGTGTCATGACCCCTTTTTTGTTTACATTGTATTGTTTGTCTCATATTGGCCATGCAATGTAACTACAGCCTCGTTGCATGGGACAAGACTGTAGTTACATTGCATAGTTTCCGCAAACCCAGTAGTAGTAACAGTGGTGATGTCAGAGGTAGGTCGAGTGCACTTGAAAGAGGACCAAGGGCTGGGCCCACAGGTTCAGCAACTACACGATGCCACACAGACACACACACCGTTTTAATTCCCAGAACAGTGTTTACTGAGTAAAGCAATGAAAAGAAATCTGGGAAAATATGCATCAAGGTATAACCAGAGAGAAAAAATACAAAATGATATGAAACAGATTATTGCAGCAAACTAATACTATACCCCTTAGTTCCCACAATTACTTAAACAGGTAATGGATTCAAGTCCTTTAAGAACGTGGTTTTCCTGGATCGGTCCCTTGTCGGGGTGCACCCTAAGTATTGCACAATACTATTTGTAATCCAATGGTTAAATTGTAATCCACAGGCAAATGCTGTCCTCCCCTTCAAGTACAGTTATAGGCCTTGCTCCAGCTCCCTGTAGTGCAACACTTAAAAGATAGGCCAGTCTCTCCAATGATAAGGTGTCAGCGTAAGAGTTCCTTATATAACTACCACCACGTGGTCTATGTAGATGCGGCCAAGCCGTACTCACAAGTCCTTGAAGCCTTTACTTTGTGTAGTCACTTTATCGTCTGTGCTTCAGGGGTGTCTTGACTCCGTCCTCAGCCAGCACCACAGTCACTGTGTCCTAGAACTCAGTCCTCCGCCAGCACTAAGACTTCACCTGCAGTCAGCTCAGTTCAGGCCTCCATCCAGCACAAAGCTCTTTCCACCCCAGCACACCTCAGGTTTTCAGTTTCAGAACCTTCTCCACACCACCCCTCCCTTCCTGTTTCCTGCTGGGTGATGATGCAGTTCCCTATCTCCAGTGGGAGGCACCAAAACTGCAATCCTAGCGCACTGCCATACTTGTAAAAGTCCAACACGTTACAGTAATTATCTATAATCAGACTTTGAACCCTAGAACAATATTTACATTAATTACATTAATACTTATGGGTAGTGTCTTACTTTGCTGCCACCTACTGACCAAAGTTAGTTACTGCAGATGTATTGCTTCACAACCTTACATGCCACCCCACTAAAGTGTTGGCGTCCCGACAACTCTACCAAATAAAGTCATCTGCTGCATAGCGCTGAGGGGGAATACTTGCCATGGACCGCTCCGACCTGCGAATGCCTGGGTTTGGTAGTACTGGTGTAGGAATTGTATCCAACTCCCCTTGGGGTAGTAACGCACCTTCTGCGGTATTATTAGTCACAGGACATGGAACAGTAGACGCCCCATCAGTCTGTACAGGCGGCGTAGTGACCAACCACCACTCCGTGTCTCTTGGACACACTGGATCTGAATGTCTTTGCTGAACCTCTCCAGTGTTTTCAAGTGAGGACTGAGTCTCCGAAAGACACGGTCTGAGCATGTTACGGTGTAATCTACGAGTCGGCCCATCAGAGTCTTCCGCTTGGAATCATAGACTGGACCTTCTGAAAACACTTGCCGTTTCACAATGTAAGGCTGTGGTTCCCAGCTGTGGTCCAATTTGTCGATGGGCCGCTTTGCACAGACCAGTACTTTTTCACCTAGTAACAATGGTACTGTTTGCACAGGTGGATGATCCCTAGGGACTTGCTTTTGAAATCTCTCATTGACCACCCATTGGATGGTTCTCAAATGGTCTCGGTGCTCCTGCACCCAGGAGTCGGCAGTTCTAGTTATCTCTTCAGAAGGTGGGCTGAGGTTCATTTCCGCGATTTCTTGTCCAGGACGGCCGAACAGCAGCATGTATGGAGTATAGCCCGTAGTGTTATGAACACGATTATTGTATGCCCACAGCAGCTCAGGCAGATACTCAGGCCAGCGTCTCTTATGATCTGTCTCCAGAGTGCAGCGCATCTGTAGAAGTGTTTTGTTGAACCTCTCGCAGGCTCCATTGCCCTGCGGGTGGTACGGAGTTGTCCGTGACTTATCCATCCCATACAGTTGACACAGCTCTTCCATCAGTTTCCCTTGAAAGCAAGCTCCTTGGTCAGAGTGAATTCGCTTCGGGCATCCATACACCTGGATGAAGTGTCTGCACACGGCACGGGCGGTTGACTCTGCGGTCTGGTCACGGGTTGGTACTGCCACAGAGAACTTCGTGAAGTGATCCGTCATTACAAGGCAGTACTGATGGCCACTCACCGATTGTCCGACTAAGATGTAGTCAACCATCAGAATTTCTAGTGGTGCTGATGTTTGAATCACTTGAATCGGGGCTCGCTGCTCCGGAGGTTTCGCCAGCTCGCAAACTTGGCACTTTTGACACAGTTCTCGGACAATTTGCTCCAGCTGGGCACAGTATACGAGCCTCTGCACCCACTTGTACGTTTTTTCTGCTCCAAAGTGAGCACCCTTCTCATGCCCTTCAAGGGTTACTCTTCGGGCCATGGCACCTTGTATCACTATTTGCCACCTCTCTTCAAGATCCGTAGGCAGGAACACCCTCCAGTACATGACCTCATTTCTGATTTTCAGCCGGTCCCATTGTTGTAACAGCTTCCATCCGTCTGAAGACAAACGACTTCGCACTTCAAGCTTGGGCCAGGTCTCAGTTTTAACCCAGTCTTTGATCATCTGTAAGTCGGAATCATCATCCTGCACCTGTGCCCATTCTTTTTCAGTC
The DNA here is from genome assembly GCA_947044405.1 of Leptodactylus fallax. Taxonomy (NCBI): domain Eukaryota; kingdom Metazoa; phylum Chordata; class Amphibia; order Anura; family Leptodactylidae; genus Leptodactylus; species Leptodactylus fallax. The sequence goes on from CAMRHE010000045.1 coordinate 4,041,118, forward strand.
TTCCTTAGTAGTACAGTGCTACTAGTAGCCACTCCACTTGAGCTTGCCACGGGTGACCGTTGATGCACTCGACTGAGATCAGGTATTTCAGTTCCTTCATCTTCTTCATCAACTTCTCTGACCGGCACCTCCCAGGTGACTCTAGATAGTGCATCAGCATTGGCATTGTCTTTACTGGCACGATATTTGATGGTATAGTCATACTTCGCTAATCTAGCCATCCACCTCTGTTCTAGGGCACCAAGCTTTGCATTCTGCAGGTGGGCCAATGGGTTATTGTCTGTTCTTACTAGTACATGGGCCCCAGTCAGATACCCTGAGAATTTCTCAGTCATCACCCAGACCAACGCCAACAACTCGAGTTTGAAGGAGCTGTAGTTTTCCGGATTTCGTTCAGAGTCCCGTAGAGATCGACTAGCATACGCAATGACTCGTTCCTGGCCTTCCTGTTACTGGGCTAACACTGCTCCTAACCCGTGCAGGCTTCCATCGGTATACAGTATGAATGAATGGCCTGTCATATTGAGCAAATGCCAGGATGGGGCGCTAGTCAGGGCCTTCTTTAGTTCATCAAATGCTTGTTGCTGAGGCAGCCCCCATGATACAGGACGTGTCTTCGGACCCTGGGAAGTCCCTCTCAAGAGTTCATGTAGTGGACCAGCGATTTTCGCAAATCCCTTTATAAATCTTCGGTAGTAACCAGCCAGTCCCAGAAACGCTCTCACTTCCCGAAGTGTCTTGGGCTGAGTCCACTTGCTCACGGCCTCCACCTTACTATCCGCAGGACGAACTCCTTCAGCTGATACCACGTGTCCCAGATATTTTATACTAGTTTGAAAGAGATGGCACTTTCTTGGCTTGATCTTAAGGCCATGATCACGGAGCCTACTGAGCACTTGCCGCAGTCTTCTCAAATGTTCTTTGAACGTGGGTGCATGGACTATCACGTCATCCAGGTAGATCAGAATCAACTCGAAGTTTAATTCACCCAGGCAGTGTTCCATCAGACATTGGAATGTACTTGGAGCATTTGTTAGCCCTAAGGGCATTCGGTTGAATTCATACAGCCCCATCTGTAGAATAAAGGCGGTTTTCTGCCTATCCTTCTCTGCAACAGGTACTTGCCAGTAGCCACTTGCCAGATCTAGTGTCGAGAAATACTTGGCACGCTGTAGAGCCGTCAATGATTCTTCAATCCTTGGCAGGGGAAAGGCATCCTTTACTGTGGCTGCATTTAACTTCCGGTAGTCCACGCAGAACCTCAAGGACTCATCTTTTTTCCGCACTAAAACCACCGATGCAGCCCATGGGCTTTGGCTTTCCTTCACTACACCACTGTCTATCATCTGAGATAGCATGGTCTTCACCTCTTGGTAGAGAGTAGGTGGGATCTGCCGGTATCTTTCTTGAATCAGGGGGATATCCCCAGTGGGTATTTCATGCTCAATGGCCGTTGTGCAACCAAACTCTTCCTCACACCGAGAGAAAGTGGATTGAAACTCCCACAGCACTGCTTCAATTTTTCCCATTTGATCAGTGGTGAATTGGCTTGTATCAATATCCATTTGTTCTAAAATTCGCTGGCCATTCCACTCAGGTGTGGGCTCCTCTTCAGAATTCTGTTCCACTGCCAAAGTCCAGGCATCACCTTTTAGTGCCCGTAAGGCTGTCTACCTGTAAGTGTCTCTCCTTGCAGCACATGCAGCTCAGCCACCTTTTCTCCCGCATGGAAAGTAACTTCAGTCATGTACGTTGATACACCGGACTAAAACCTGTCCATCCGTAACCGGCACAATAGTTCTGGCGACCACTGTCCTCCAATAGGCATATGTATCATCTTCTCCTGACGTGGAGGTACGGTGCAGGCAGTGGCGTAACTAGGAATGGCTGGGCCCCAAGGCGAACATTTGACATGGGGCCCCCCCAAGCCGACGCCCCCAACCTCCCCCAAGCCGCCGCCCCCAACCCCTCCACACACAAACCGCATTCCTGCGCACACTATTATGCCCCATGGTGGCCCCTGCACACGGTATTATGTCCCATAGTGGCTCCTGCACACGGTATTATGCCCCATAGTGGCCCCTGGACATGGTATTATGCAGCATAGTGGCCCCTGCACACAATATTATGCCCCATAGTGGCCCCTGCACACAGTAGTTTGCCCCATAGTGGCCCCAGCACACAATAGTTTGCCCCATAGTGGCCCCGACACACAGTAGTTTGCCCCATAGTGGCCCCTGCACACAGTAGTTTTCCCCATAGTAGCCCCTGCACACAGTAGTTTGCCCCATAGTGGCGCCTGCACGCAGTAGTTTGCCCCATAGTAGCCCCTGCACACAGTAGTTTGCCCCATAGTGGCCCCTGCACACTGTAGTTTGCCCCATAGTGGCCCCTGCACACAGTAGTTTGCCCCATAGTAGCCCCTGCACACAGTAGTTTGCCCCATAGTAGCCCCTGCACACAGTAGTTTGCCCCATAGTGGCCCCTACACACAGTAGTTTGCCCCATAGTGGCCCCTGCACACAGTATTATGCCCCATAGTGGACCACCCATGAACGATTATTATACTCTGGGGTCTTTTCAGACCCCAGAGTATAATGATCGGAGACCCAGGGGAGGATAGAAACATAGAAAACACTGCAACTTACCTCTTCCTCGCTCCGGTGCACTCCCGTGCGCTACTTAGGCCATCTTCAATGTCGGACCAGATCTCGCGCGATCCAGGCCGGCGTCGCGACGCATAATGACGTCGGCTGATGTCTGGGACGTCACCAAACAGGCCCGAAGCCTGCAGAGCGGCGGAGAGGTGAGTTACAGTGTTTTTTATGTTCGCTCACCTCCCCTGGGCCCCCGATCGTTATACTCCGGGGTCTCAAAAGACCCCGGAGTATAACGATAGCAGTGATTGTGGGGTTCGCGGTAGCGACTGCCACAGGGCTCTGGGCCCCGTAATGTTCCGGGCCCTGTGGCAGTCGCTACCACTGCTACCCCGGTAGTTACGCCCCTGGGTGCAGGTAGTTCCATATGGAGCATATACCGTTCCAATGGTTTTACCCACAGGGGTGCTTTTACAGATACTGCATGTTTTGATCAAGCGCTGGAATGTTCTCCGGGTGGGCTTATGGAAAGTTGTATTCCTCCAATAACCGGGGCCCTCTATTGTAAACATGAGTCGATCTAGTACCTGCAGAATATTCATTCCCAATACGACTGGGGCTTCATCTCGAGCCGGCTTCTCTACCAGCACCACTCCCTTCTTGCCAACATCTTGTCCGCATAGCTTGATTCTCATCCAAGCCACTCCAAACACAGGTATAGCAGTATGGTTAACTGCCGTCAACTTAATCAAAATGTCCTTGTCAGGTTTCATCAGATGGCCGAAGTTTATCTCAAAGAATTTCAAGGGTATCGTGGTTACTTCCGATCCTGTGTCTATAAGACATTTCACCATTTGTCCTTCAATCAGCAATTCTAAGTAAGGGCTTTCGGCCACAAGGTCCCGAGGGTCTTCAGGGGCATCCTGACACCTTAATTCCCCCACGGCGTGCCCCACTACCGCGGGAGGTTCCCGTTTAACAGAAGCTGTTCTGGATTCGTGTTCTTCCTTGGGCATTGCCAGGCGATATGTCCTCTTTCGTGGCAAATCCAACACTGGGGGCCCCTTGCCCTCGGATAACTAGTAGAACCCCAAGTCTGTCCATCTATAGGCGGAGACGGACTAGGACGATGCATGGTGAAGTTTCTTGCTGCCTCCTCCATAGGAGCTCGATATGGTGCTGAAGCCATCGGAGCAGCACCCCTTTCCCAGGGTTCAGGCGGAACCAGGGCCTGTAACCGTGCCAACTGTCTCTGAATTTCTCCCACAGATGTGCTAAGTACCTTTACCACCTCTCGCAGATCTTCTCCATCGGAAGGAGTCCGCCGATCTGCTGCAGTCTGCGTTCTCATGGTGTACATGCCATACTCTTCTTTATCTCGGGCCACCGCTTCTGCTTGTATCTTCTGGTACTGTAAAGTAGCATCCACTAGGATACGGTCCTTGAGGGCCTGGTGAAGAGGAGGGCTTCGCAAACCAAGGATGAACAGATCTCGGAAGATCTGATCTCCATTTCCAAGGCCATTAGCACCCCTGGCCTTTCTCTTCCGTACATGTGACCAAATCTCCTGGAGGGCATTGGAAAATTGGGGAATAGTCTCATCTTCACGCTGGAAACCAGTGAAGAAGCGGGATATGAGGCTACCGGTACTGGATGTTTCTCCATAAATGGACTCGAGGATCGAAATTATAGATTCCAATGTCTTCCTTTCCTCCTCAGGATACAGCATTACAGTGTGTCGGGCGTCTCCCTCCAAGGCGTTCAGCGCCACATCTGATTGCAGACTAGGAGCCAAATTATATAACCGGAGGGTGCTTTTAAGATGTGCAGCCCAGTCTTCTAGGGGCCTATTCTGCCCATCAAATTGTACTAGTTGACTCAAGATCGCCCCTGCATTCAGACACACAATCGTTGCTGCTCCCATGGCAGGAGGGGTGACTGGAGCCACGGGCAGAGCTTCCCCGGACCCTGATGGGTTCTGCATGGCGATCAATGTACCCTGCTCGCAGTGCCAAATGAAAGAGGACCAAGGGCTGGGCCCACAGGTTCAGCAGGTACACGATGCCACACAGACACACACACCGTTTTAATTCCCAGAACAATGTTTACTGAGTAAAGCAATGAAAAGAAATCTGGGAAAATATGCATCAAGGTATAACCAGAGAGAAAAAATACAAAATGCTATGGAACAGATTATTGCAGCAAACTAATACTATACCCCTTAGTTCCCACAATTACTTAAACAGGTAATGGATTCAAATCCTTTAAAACATGGTTTTCCTTGATCGGTCCCTCATCGGGGTGCACCCTAAGTATTGCGCAATACTATTTGTAATCCAAAGGTTAAATTGTAATCCACAGGCAAATGCTGTCCTCCCCTTCAAGTACAGTTATAGGCCTTGCTCCAGCTCCCTGTAGTGCAACACTAAAAAGATAGGCCAGTCTCTCCAATGATAAGGTGTCAGGTAAGAGTCCTTTATATAACTACCACCATGTGGTCTATGTAGATGCGGCCAAGCCGTACTCACAAGTCCTTGAGGCCTTTTACTTTGTGTAGTCACTTTATCTTCTGTGCTTCAGGGGTGTCTTGACTCCGTCCTCAGCCAGCACCACAGTCACTGTGTCCTAGAACTCAGTCCTCCGCCAGCACCAAGACTTCACCTTCGTCAGCTCAGTTCAGGCCTCCATCCAGCACAAAGCTCTTTCCACCCCAGCACACCTCAGGTTTTCAGTTTCAGAACCTTCTCCACACCACCCCTCCCTTTCTGTTTCCTACTGGGTGTTGATGCAGTTCCCTATCTCCAGTGGGAGGCATCAAAACTGCAATCCTAGCGCACTGCCATACTTGTAGAAGTCCAACACGTTACAGTAATTATCTATAATCAGACTTTGAACCCTAGAACAATATTTACATTAATTACATTAATACTTATGGGCAGTTTCTTACTTTGCTGCCACCTACTGACCAAAGATAGTTACTGCAGATGTATTGCTTCACAACCTTACACACTCAACCGAACTCCTCCAGCCCACCTCTCAGGCCGGACACTGACAAGGGAGCCCTGCATGGTATCTGATGGTTGTGGTAATTGTTCCCCCAGGGCGTTTCCAGTTGGAGAGGGGTCCTGAGCCGTGTGGTGATGTTTAAAAGGGCACTGATGGTAAGTGCAGGAATGACTCAGGAGGTAATTGTGCAGTTGAACCAAGATGAAACTTTACTCTGAGAACTTTATAACATTCCACTCGTGCAGCTTCCCTATAAGGGTAGTAGTCTCTACTTGAATGGCTATTCCCAGGCTTGGGATGAGGGATGCCAAGACTAAGATGTTAAACCATGCCTTTACTAAACTCCACACAATATATATATAAGACTCTGCCTCTCCCACTATTATGGGGACTGAGTATACCAAAATCCCAGGGGCCTAGATACCAGGACACACATGGATGCTGGCTGATGAATTTCTGAGAAGCACGACTCCTTCCCACAACTCTGGCACACTTCTTGCCTGTCTAGGGCTAACAGTGATGTCTTCCCTGTCTCAGGGCTGTATTATGTCACTATTGGGCGATGAATATTGTTTCTCCCTCAGGGGCTGCACAGATGTCTCACTTGAATTCCAGCACACACTCAACTGAACCTCAGAACTAAAGGTCTGCTGGAGACTTAGAGTCTCCACCTCCAGCCCAGTGGCCGGTGAAACAGTGGGGTAGCCAGACGGTGGATGAAATCAAGGGGAACACAACAAATGGGAAGCTGCAAACATACATAAAGGGGTAAAAACACATAAAATAACATAACAAAACAAAATATGCAACCAGTGGCACAGAAAATAAAATAAAAACAATTTAAGCAGTGTCCACTGGGATCAGGGCTGGCGTTGGGGGGGGGGGGGCAAACTGGGCAATTGCCCAGGGCCCCGACCCCAAAGGGGCCCCCGGGATCCGGAGCCTGATGATTCCGGATCCCGGAGTCAGGACCGGCCATATCAATAACAGAAAGGGACCCAGTGTCATGTGCCGCAGGGCCCCTTTCCGAGGTGAGTAAAAATAACAAACATTTTTACTCACTTGTCCTTGTATCCGACGTCATCTTCTGGCGTTCCAGACATCACCGCTAAAGCGCTGAGGCCTAGCCTCAGTGGTCATGTGGGGCGTGCCTCGCGTAACTGCTGAGGCCCAATCACAGTGTGACGTGTGACGTCAGCCGCAGAGAGGAGGAAGCTAGCGCCGGCGGGGATAGCGGAGCAGCGCGAGGAGGCCCAGGAGAGGTAAGGCAAGGTAAGTATAACTGTTTGTTATTTTCCCTTACCGCCCCTGGGCCTCCGATTATTATACTCTGGGGTCTGAAGAGACCCCAGAGTATAATATAATACTAGCACTAAGGGAGTTTGTAGGGCCCCTGTGGAGCATTATACTGGGGTGGGGGCCCTCTGGATAGCATGTTATACTGTGTGGGGCCCCTGTGGAGCATTATACTGGGGAGGAGGCCCTCTGGATAGCATATTATACTGTGTGGGGCCCCTGTGGAGCATTATACTGGGGAGGAGGCCCTCTGGATAGCATATTATACTGTGTGGGGCCACTGTGGAGCATTATATTGGGGGGTCCCTCTGGATAGCATATTATACTGTGTGGGGCCACTGTTGAGAATTTAACTGGGAGGGGCCCTCTGGATAGCATATTATACTGTATGGGGCCTCTGTGGAGCATTATAATGTGGGGGGGGGGCTCTGGAGAGCATATTATATTGCATGGCGCCACTTATATTCTTCTGGGGCCACTTTGGAGCATTCTACTGGGGACCCCTTTGGAGAGCATATTATACTGTGATCGGCCACCGTGTAGCATTATACTGTGGTGGGGGGGGGGTCCTAGGGAGAGCATTATACTGTTTTGGGCCACTGTGGAGAATTATACTGGGGGAACCTCTCTATGCAGTATATTATACTGTATGGAGGCCATTCTGGAGCATGTTATACTGTCTGGAGTCACTGTGGAGCATTATTCTGGGGGGGGCATCTGCAGAGCTTATTATATTGCATGGCACCACTGTGGGGAATTATTCGGGGGGGAACTAAGGAGCATTATACTAGGGGGCCCTCTGGGGAGTATATTATACTGCATGGGGTCTACTGTGGAGCATTATACTGGGGAGACACTCTGGGGAGCATCATATATTGACCGCGGCATCTGTGGAGCAAAATACTGGGGGGGCACTGTGGAGCATTATACTAGCGGAGGCCCTCTGGGAAGCATATTATACTATGGGCTACTGTGGAGCATTATACTGGGGGGAAGGGGCAGTGTGGGGAGCCTGTTATACTGTGTGGGGCCACTGTGGAGTTTAGTATATTGTGTGGGGCTTCTCGGGAGAATATTATACTCTGTGGGACCATTGTAGAGCATTATACTGGGGGGGGGACTGTGAGGAGCATATTATACTGTGGGGGACCACTGTGGAGCATTATACTGGGGGAACCCCTCTGGGCAGTATATTCTATTGTGTGGAGACCATTGTTGAGCCAGTTATACTGTGTTAGGCCACTGTGGAGCATTATACTGGGGGGCACTGTGGGATGCATATTATACTGTATGGAGCATATTATATTGTGTGGGGCTGCTGGGGAGCATATTGTACTGTCTGGGGCCACTAAGAGGTAGTATACTGTGTGGAGCCTTATATGCCATGTGGGGCCACTATGGGGGGCTCAGGGGAGCATTTTATACTGTGTGGGTCCACTATGGAGCATTATATACCATGTGGGGGAAACTGTGGAGGGCTCAGGAGAGCATTTTATACTGGGGAGCATTATATACCATGTGGACCAATATACTGTGGGGGGGGGGCTCAAAATTCCTCCTGGCAGCCCTGTGTGCTATGTCTGCATCACAGCTCCATCACTATAATCTTGCACATACGTGTAGTGCTCCATGGCCATGTCATTCCCCATACAGTACTGTGCATGAACTGGCCATGGAGTTATTGGGGCCTGCACAGTACTATAGGGGTCAACTATACTGGAAACATACTCAGTAACGCCCGATAGTCAGCACATATGTAAGACTTCAGTGAAGGAGCCGGGGTGTAGGTTATTAGCAGGAAGCTGTTGGGTGGGGCCCCAGAACAAGTTCCTCTGGTGGGCCTAAGGCCCTTCAGTCCGACACTATATAAGGGAGAACTATTATATATAAGGGTGGTTTACTATATATAATTGGGAAACTTAAATATGAGGGGGCTATTATAAGAGGGAACTATTATTTATAAGACGGGCTATTATTTATATGGGGGAAACTATTATATATAAGGCATCCATTATAAGGGGGAGCTATTATTTATACAGTAAGAGGGGAACTATTTATAAGGGGGGTATAATTGTTAAGGGTAACTATTATTTATGAGGAAACTATTATTTATAAGGGAGCAGTATTATTTTTACAGGGTGACTGTTACTGATAAGGGGGAATATTACTGATACAGGGCACTATTTATCATTTATAAGGGAGTTATTACTGATAAAGGTGTAATATTATTTATAAGCAGGGACTATTATTTATACGGACGCTCTATAATAACTGATGACTGGGTGCAAAAATCTATTAGGTGGTACAAACTTGCTCACTTGAATTGTGTGTGGTAAAATGGGGCTTGTTATTACTTTTTTGTTGGCAGAAAGGAGGCATTATTATAGGGGTTGCCACTGCAAGACGATGGTGTTGTTTGCATATCAGCATTTGGGGCCCCGCTTTTAATTTTGCCCAGGGCGCCACTTTTTCTAAAACCGGCCCTGACTAGGATGCTGCATAGTCACTATAAAACAGACAATGTGTGAATTAAACAGTGAAGGGGTCACTGAGCTTGCATGCATGGCATGGCCCCTTAAAAAAAAACCCTTTAATAAAGCTCAAGTGCTACTTAATTTAATACTGCCCAATTGCCTTCTTATATTATGCTCCCCAAGATAAATACTTATATTCATAATACCTCCTAATGACCCCTTATATAAATGATCCCCCTTAAGTTTATAAAGCTCCATAATGATCCCTTATATAAATTATCCCCTTATAGTCATAATGCTCCCTCACGTCCCCATATGCCAAACTTAATAAGGCCACAAATGCCCTAAAAAATAACTACTCATCTGCCTGCAATCTCTTGCTGCACAAATCCGGCGCTGCCATGTCTCTTCTCTAATTATTTACATGCTGTGACCATAGACAAGACCAGGGGCGTAACTATCGGGGTAGCAGCGGTAGCAGCTGCCACAGGGCCCGGGACATTACGGGGCCCCGCGGGCCCCCGATGCTTTTTTTTTTTTTTTTAAACATAGGCCGTTACCTGCTGCAGTAACCCCAGCAGGTAACGGGCCCTATATACTTACCGTTCCCCGGGGTCCCGCTCACGGCAGCCTGCGCTTCCGATTCTGCGGAGGTGGCTGTGAGCAGGAGCGGGGATCGGTATGTGAGGCCGCGGGCCGAACAACACAATCTCTGCTATCATTATACTCCGGGGTCTTTTCAGACCCTGGAGTATAATAATCGGAGGCCCAGGGGAGGTGAGGGAGCATAAAAAACAATGTACTTACCTCTCCTGCGCTTCTCCAGGCTTCGGGCCTGTTTGGTGACGTCCCAGACGTCAGCGGACGTCAATTTGCGTCGCGACGCCGGCCCGCGTCACGTGTCTCCGGCCTGGTCCAACATTGAAGAAGGCCGAAGTAGCGCCCGGGCATGCACCGGAGCGAGGAACAGGTGAGCAACGTTGGTTTTTTATGTTTCTATCCTCCCCTGGGTCTCCGATCATTATACTCTGGGGTCTGAAAAGACCCCAGAGTATAATAATTGTTCATGGGTGGTCTACAATGGGACATATAATAGTGTGTGCAGGGGCCACTATTGGGAATAATAGTATGTGCAGGGGCCACTATGGGGAATAATAGTGTGTGCAGGGGCCACTATGGGGCATGATACTGTGTGTAGGGGCCACTATGGGGCATAATACTGTGTGCAGGAGCCACTATGGCTCATAATAGTGTGCGCAGGAATGCGTTTTTTTGGGGGGGGCGATTGGGGGCAGTGGTTTGGGGGGGGGGGGCATGTCAAATGTTCGCCTTGGGGCCCAGCCATTCCTAGTTACGCCACTGGACAAGACATCTGCGCCTCAGCGCAGGAGGCACTATGCTATGACATAATTTCACCTACCTGAGCACAGACATTTTGTCCATGGTCATGGAGCCTTGTAAACCAGCAGGTCTGAAGTGGCTTGCGGCTTACAGAATGGCAGAGCAGGAAGCCAACTGCTTCCTAATCTACCATACATTTCAACAGATTATGTTTTGTTAGTCATTTAACAAACTGTAATATTAAATAGGTTTATTGCAATTTACATTCCTATGCAAAGATTTTAGTAATTGTAATTAGAGAGATACAGTAGATAGATAGATAGATAGATAGATAGATAGATAGATAGATAGATAGATAGATAGATACCATCCCCTGGAGATCATCAGCACCCAATCTATTTACATATTTATTCATTAAACCTGTCCTGTGTCTTAAACCCAAGATTTTGTATAAGAAAGGCAGACACTCTAACAGTTCCTCAATAGCCTCAATAGTGTTTTCTTTTTTGCATGCATAACATACTGCACATTATACAGTATATATATATAGAGAGAGAGAGAGAGAGAGAGAGAGAAAGAAATCTCTGTTTGCCAGTACATTATGCATGTAAAGAAGAAAAATAGTGTTGAAGCTTTTAGTTAGAGAACATCCTTTCATTTACAACAGTAAAGGCTGTGGCAGAACTTTTCGGTGTCTGCCTTCCATGCCAAAGCTCTTGGAGTTGACACCCAAGACAGACTTAATGAAAAACTAAGCAGATTTTTTTTTATTTTTATAATTGACATATTTATCAGGATTTTTCAGAAGAAAACTGAATAAATCTTTAAATACTAATAAATGTTCCCCAAACTCAAAAATCAATTATTTAAAATTAATCAACAGAACCCCCTAATTGTTTTTAATCATGTTGTAACATCCTTGCGACATCTTCCGGCCGCATGCTCCAGCGGAGGAGGCATGTCCACTTATAGTAGCATGCAAAAATTTGGACACCCCTGGTCAAAATGACTGTTCTTGTGAACAGTTAAGCAAGTTGAAGATGAAATGATCTTTAAAAGGCATAAAGTTAAAGATTAAACAAACTTGTCTATAATTTTAAGCAATATCAGTGTATTATTATGTTTGAGTACAATTTTAGAGTGAAAAAGGGAAAGGAGTACCTTGCAAAAGTTTGAGAACCCTTATAGGTTTGTGTGCTCAGATAACTTGATCAAGGTCTCAGAGTTTAATTAGCCAGTTAGGGTTATGACAAGTGATGCAAATTTTACAGCTTTATAAATACTCAACCTCCTCTAACCTTGTGCCAAAAAACAGCAGCCATGGGTTCTTCTAAGCAGCTGCCTAGCACTCTGAAAATGAAAATGGTGGAGGCCCACAAAGCAGGAGAAGGCTATAAGAAGATAGCAAAGCATTTTCAAGTTGCCCTTTCCTCAGTTCCAAATGTAATTAAGAAATGGAAGTTACCAGGAACAGTGGAGGTCAAGAAGACCAAGAAAAATTTCAGAGACAGCTGCTCGTAGGACTGCCAGAGTGGCAAATCAGATCCCCACGTTACTGCAAAACACCTTCAGGAAGATTTAGTAGACTCTGGAGTTGTGGTACATTGTTCTACTGTTCAGTGATACCTGCACAAATATGGCCTTCATGGAAGAGTCATCAGAAGAAAACCTCTCCTGCGTCCTCACCATAAAATTCACTGTCAAAAGTTTGCAAAAGAACATATAAACAAGCCTGATGCATTTTGGAAACAAGTCTTGTGGACCAATGAGGTTAAAATAGAACTCTTTGACCACAATGATCAAAGGTATGTTTGTAGAAAAAAGGGTACAGAATTTCAGGAAAAGAACATCTCTCCAACCACTAAGCATGTGGGTGGATCAATCATGCTTTGGGGTTGTGTTGCAGCCAATGGCATGGGGAACATTTCACGGGTAGAGGGAATAATGGATTCAATGAAATTTCAGCAAATTCTTGAAGCAAACATAACAACATCTGTAAAAAAGCTGAAATTGAAAAGAGGATGACTTCTACAAATGGATAATGATCCTAAACACACATCAAAATCCACCATAGACTACCTAAAAAGGCGCAAGCTGAAGGTTTTACCATAGCCCTCACAGTCCCCTGATCTGTACATCATTGAAAATCTGTGGCTAGACCTCAACAGAGCAGTGCATGCAAGATGACCCAGGAATCTCACAGAACTGGAAGACTTCTCCATGGAAGAATGGATGAAAATCCCTCAAACAAGAATTGAAAGACTCTTGGCTGGCTAGAAAAAGCGTTTACAAGCTGTTTACATTGCCAAATGGGGTGCTACTAGGTACTAACCATGCAGGGTGCCCAAACTTTTGCATCGGGTCATTTTCATTTTTTGTTATTTTGAAAATGTTAAATATGAAAATATATTTTTTCCCCAAAAAATACATTGGGAATGTGGTCATCTTTAATGTTATGCCTTTTGAAGATTATTTTATTTTCAACTCGCTTAACTGTTCACAATCACAGTCATTTTGACCAGGGGTGTCCAAACTTTTGTATGCCACTGTATGATCCCCTGCTCCTGGGCCTCCTGTCGTATTCTGTTTTAGCACAGCTGAGAATTCGTTGCAGTGTATCAGTCCAGCCAGTACTCTGTGTTCCCTCTGGTTTGCTAAGAGTTAACGTTAGTTGCTCTATAATTGACAACTTGCCTTCCAATCACGTCTGGGGTGGATTCCGGGCTTCCCATAAACAGCCCATTAGTCCACTCATGGGTGCTTGCTATTAGCCTCTTAGAGTGTGCTAGCGTATTACTTTCTTTTCTGATTATCTGTATTCTGTCTCTCGCTTTTCCCTCTAGACTATTCTTTTGAATTCTGATTTTGTACCTTGTTGCCCGTCTGGTTCAGACCCCCTTGGCTAGTTTGACCACCCATTCTTGTTTGTCTTGTCCGCATTCAGTGTTTCACTTATTATAGGAAGGGACTGTCACCCAGTTATCCTCTACCACTTAGGGTAGTTGAGGCAAGTAAGTAGGGACTTCAGGGTGGGTCTAGCATCAGGGCATCCCCTTTCTCCCAGGTTCCAGCAGCAGCTACTTGGGAATTGCTTAACGGGCAATTCCCTAACATATGTTTTCTGCATCTTTAAGTATTATGGATTTTTGACTATATATAATCATAGATTTCATTTAATAAAGATTAATGTTGGATAATTGATTTTTGACTTTGGGGATCATTTATTGGCTTTTGAATATTAGTGTTTTGGGGCTCTCTGATTTTTTCATATAATAAGTTATTTGTTTGTATCAAGTATATTATGAGACCTGGTATGCTTTTCTTATTTATTTATTAAATCTTTAAATATATGGGGGGGACTTCCTATCAATATTGGACCGTGCGATGGCTGTTAGGTGTATTTGCTAGATTATGCACTACTTAGGAATGGAAAACAAAGAGGATATGCAGATGGCCAATGGAAACATATATGAAGTCACTTTTAGTAGGATATATTAAAAATTGTTAGGCGGAACCTGACCGCTATAGAAGATGGTCGCTTAATCTTGAGCTCCCGTTTCACCGCTCGGAGTACCTGTCTATCTAGCATCTTCCAGCCTCCAAAATGGTAAAAACCCTGAAGGATAGGTCTGGGGACAGACTGGAGACCCCCAAATCTAAGAAAAGCATTGGGGAAATGGAGAAATTCCTCCGCAAAAAATTGGCCCTGTCTCTTGTGCGCCTCAGCAATATGGCGCTACCGCTTCCTGTCACAGCAGACTTTGAAGAGCCAGACAACTCTGACCAAGACAGCGTGACTGGCGGCACTGATGCTTCTGAATCCTATCTCTCGCTCCTTCCTGAAGCAGGCCCTATCGCAATCCATTATCACCTTCTGCAGGGCGACAGAGACCTGCTGCAAACAGCAGTTGAACACGCTTAATATGGCGCTAGAGAGAATTGAAGACCAGAAAAATTGCGGGAGGTGAAAGAATATCTGTGTTAAGGGCATTCCTGAAACTGTGCCCCATCAGAACTTACCGGAGGAAGTGGCAAAACTTTTCTGCAAACTGCTTGGTGATGAGCAGGCGGCAAACATCTCCACTGAGCATATCCACAGGGCCTTGCGCCCAATCCCACCGACAGGTGAGCCTCCCAGTGATGTTGTTTGCGCTCTCATGTGTTATACAGATACTGCCGCGATCTTCCGAGCTGTGAGGACCTGTAAAGATTTGACCCTTGACGGGGACCCTGTTTCGTTATACCAGGACTTAGCTCTTTCTACCCTGTACAAGAGGCGCCTCCTTAGGCCTTTGACCTCCTACCTAGCTTTTTCCTTTCAGCCTCTAGTTCCTATATGAGAGCAAGCAGTGCACCATAAGGGTTCTGGATGACTTACCTGCAGCGGGGGAGCTACTGGGTATCGCCCCTATGTCTATCCCATCCTGGCTGGCAGTTACAGAGCAACACCTGGATTTCCTGAAACTACCGACTACAGATCAGTGGACGAAGGTGTGGAAGGGGAAATCAGTAAGGCGTAAGAAAATGTCTACTCATTGACCCTCGGTTCTGCATTCACCATGACTGTTTCTATCTATAGCCTATGACTGTGTGTATGTTCTATAGCCCCTGTTCATGCCCCGCTAAGTTCTCTGGATTGTCCTAAATTCTCTGGATTTCATTCACCATTCACCGGTCTGATCGACATCTGTTTGTTTCTTCTATTTTGTTTATTATATCTGCGGTACTCCTTGTGATTTTGACGATCAGGTGGATCATGCATAAGTTGAGGTCCTGTTTCCTCCGACTCCATCCTTAACCCCCCTCAGCTCAGTTCTAATTGTGCTGATAAATCCTCCATCCTCAGTATTCTGCAACTTGTTCCCTTGCAATTTGTTGCTACATTGGCTACTTTGTTTGTGTTTTATGTTTTGTCCATGGGTGCTGCACTGCTTCTTCTGGTATCAGCGGGTTCCCCTAATTATTGTTGTGCTCCTTCTCTTACCTAATATTGATGGAGACACTTAAAATCATTTGGTGGTTTGTGCCGACCCTGAAGATCGGTTCATTTTTGTGAAAGACAAGGTGGGGAACCTGCTGGTGTCATTGGAAAACTTTTATGCCCCTAATGTGAAGCAAACGTATTGGTATCTCACACTATCTAAATTCAGGGACTTTGCTGAGGGGATCAGGGTGGTTGGGGGGGGACTTCAATGTCGCTCCTAATCCGGCCTTGGATTCCTCTACTTCCACCTCTGTCCACTCCCAGCGGGCGCTCACTGGCCTACAAAAAGCCCTTCATGATACAGATGTTTTGGATACCTGGAGGATATTTAGCTCGTTCTCTGAGGATTATACGTACATATCTGCTGTACACCATTCCTAACATAGGTTGTATTACATGTGTGTGCTCTGAAATCAGTGGACATTGGGTCCTTTACTATTTCGGATCACACACCAGTGTCCATGTCGCTGACCCTCCATGCCTTTCCGGCAAAGACTTGTTCATGGAGATTTAATGAAACTGTCTTAGTTAGCCCTTGCCATGTGGCAGTTTTGACTACTAAACTTCAACGTTTCTTCGTAGAAAATCCTGTTATTGACACCTCTCTCGTTATCACGTGGGAAGCGATTAATGCTTTCATTCGAGCTGAGCTGATACCGCTTGGGTCGAGGGTCAAGAGGGAGCGCATGTCGCATTTCAATTACCTAGTAACTAGGATCTATGTGTTAGAGAGCATTCAGAAGCGCTCTGGGGCCCTTGCAGTTCAATCGGACCTATCTGACCTGCGCGACTATCTAGATGTCCGGTATACCAAAAACTACCAGTATGCCAAGTTTAAATTTTATGCCCATGGGGATAAAGGGAATAGCATGATCTCCCATTTAATTAAAAAGCGGAAAGATTCCACCTTCATTAACAAGATTGTTTCCGATCAGGGTATCACTGTCACTAGCACGGAGGATATTGCAGCTCAGTTTCAGGAATACTTTCAAAACTTATATAATCTAAAGCCAGCCCTGGACCCTTGTGAGCCTGACACTGTGCAGCACATGGATGATTTCCTTCAACATCCACATCTGCCCATACTGTCTGAGGAGAACAGACTAGTTCTTCTACAACCAGTTTCCGTCCAGGAAGTACAAACCACCCTTGCCTCCATGCCTTTGGGAAAGTGTCCATGCCCAGATGGTCTTCCGGTGGGGTATTATAAGGTGTTTGGCCCTACACTCCTCTCGCATCTAGCTAACTGGTGCAAAGCTATTTGGTGGTTTGCTCCCCCCCTGGCCCTAGAGGCGACCATCACGATTCTGGCAAAAGAAGGCAAGGATTGAAACAAATGTGGCAGCTATAGGTTGATATCATTACTGAATGTTGATGTGAAGCTGTGGGCAAAGGTGCTGGCATCACGCCTCCAGGTCGCCTTCCATCCCTGATCCATCCAGAACAATGTGGCTTCGTCCCTGGGAGGGAGGGCAACCATAACTCCTGTAGGGTCATCCAACTTGTACAATATGTGCTTAAGACCTGTCTGCCGTTGGTTCTTCTCGGCACTGATGCCCAGTGTCGGACTGGGATGTCTAGAGCCCACCAGTGGAATTTTTTTCTAGGGGCCCACCATCAGGACCCCTGCAGATCAGCGGTACCGAGACAGGGCGGCTAAACGTAATAACATGTTGGGAGCCATGCTGCTCAACCACTATACCATGTGCACCACTGCACTACCTAAACCTACTGCTACACCTTGTATGGCAAGTAAGCAGCGTGGCTCCAAGAATTGTTACCTTTACCTGTAGCCGCACTGTCCTGGAAAAGCTGATCTGCAGAGGTCCTGGCTGTTGTATCATCGCAGATGTAATATTGATGGCCTATCCTAAGGACAGGCCATCAATATTAGAAAGATGGATAAATCCTTTAAAGAGGTTGTCCAGGCATTGGAGCAAGCAATGTACCTGGTGGGAGGTGTAAAGTAAAAAATAAGTAAATTAAAAAGCATACTCACCTGTCCCCGGTGCTCCGTTGTCCGCTGTCAGTGTCAGGACAACGGGGTGCTGGGGACAGGTGAGTATGCTTTTTTTTTTTAAATTTTCTTATTTTTACACCTCCCTGGCGACCGACACAGTGGTCGCTCCAGTTTATGGACAACCTCTTTTAAGGGGTTGTCTGGGCCAAATATTTCTATGGTCACTTCACTGGTCCCCCCACATAGTGGCCTCTTCACTGGTCCCCCATACTGTATGGGGAATAGTGATGGGGTCATTATATTGTGTGGGAGCAGTTATGGGGGTTTATATTAAAGGGTTTTCCAGGGTTAATCTTTTTTATGGCCTATGCTCAGGAGAGGCCATAAATACCTGGATCGGTAGGGGGCTGACACATGGCCCCATCAGCTGTTCAGAGCCACTTCCGGAGCCCGTTCTGTACACAACACAGGGCCGGAAGCAGAAAGCTCCATCCGCTGTACAGCAGCCCGGCGCCTTCACTGCAGCTCAGCTCCTACTGACTTCAATAAGTGCTGAGATGCAGTGAAGGTGCCCGGCTAATACACAGTGGACAGAGCTTTCTGCTTCTGGCCCTGTATTGTGTACAGGACGGGCATCAGAAGTGGCTCCATACAGCTGATCAGTCCGGGGTCAGCCCCCTACAGATCAGGTATCTATGGCCTATCCTGAGGATAAACCATAACAAATTATGCCTGGACAACCCCTTTAATATACCCCCCAGGGCCCCCCTAATGCGCCACACTTTAAAGAGGTTGTCCAGTATAATTTTTTTTCTTTTTTAATAATTAGTCCGGGGGAGGTGAATCCCCCCTACCCCCCCCCCCCAAAAAAAAAACATACTAAACATACTCACCTGTCTCCGGTGCTCCGGTGTCCTCCCAGCACGTTCCGGTCCTGCTGCTCCGCTGTCTTCTTTTTGCCGGAATTCCTCACTGGCTATGATGTCCCAGGACCCTTCCCTTAGGCCGCTGATTGGTCTCAGGGGTGACATCACAGATAGTCATGTGCAGAGGGAACGTCAGCTGGAAGAAAACAACAGAACTGCAGGACCGAACCGCGCTGGGAGACACTGGGGACAGGAGATAAAGTTTGGGGTTTTTTTTTGTTTTGTTTTTTTCACCTGCCCCAACATAATTTTAAAAAAAAATGAAGGAGCCACTGTATGGAGTATAAGCTCCACAGTGGCCCCCACCCAGTATTATAAGCTCCACAGAGGCCCCCACCCAGTATTATAAGCTCCACAGAGGCCCCCACCCAGTATTATATGCTCTACAGTGGCCCCCACCCAGTATTATAAGCTCCACAGTGGCCCCCACCCAGTATTATATGCTCTCTACAGTGGCCCCCACACAGTATCATATGCTTTACAGTGGCTCCCACACAGTAGTATAAGTTCCCAACAGCCCCCCTCCACTTCGGTACTATTATTATACTTTGGGGTCTCCTCAGACCCCAGAGTATAATAATCGGAGGTCCAGGGGAAGTGATTAAAAATAACAAACATTCATACTCTCCTTGCTTTACCTTTCCATGGCATCCTCGCTCCATCTTGCCATCTTCAGTGTCTTCCGACGTCGCTGCCGAGGCCTGTGATTGGGCCTCAGCGGTCACGTGGGGGCGTACTGACGTCATTACGCCGCCGCGCCCCATGTGACCGCTGGGGCCTAATCACAGGCCTCAGTCACATGACGGAGGAGCGCCAGAGAGAACGCTGCGTCCAGGAGAGGTGAGAATATCTGTTTATTATTTTCAGTCACCTCCCCTGGGCTGCCATCTATTGGAAAGGGGCCTGCAATATGCCAGGGCCCCTTTCCAATAACAATATGTATAGCGGTCGGGAAACCAGGCTTTCCCCGACCGCTATCATAGTGGCCCGGGGCCCCGGCCATCTCCAGCTGGCCACGGGTCCCATACCCCGCTGAGCCCGCGATCGTTATGCCTCTGGTCAGGGGCCCGATCGAGATGGTCAGGATCCCGATCGGGCCCCCATGACATGAGGTCTAATAGTCGGGGCTCGGGACCCACTGGTGGATTCCCCGGTGGGCCAGTCCGACCCTGCTGATGCCGAGAAGGCCTTCAATAGGATCAATTGGCTGTTTATGGAGCGCACCCTGACCAGATTTGGTATACCCCCTTCCTTTATTCGAGCTATTTTTTCTCTGTATTCAGAGCCTCGAGCCAAAATTAGGGTCAATGGTAACTTGTCAGAGCCGTTTTCTATAAAGAACGGCGCGAGACAGGGTTGTCCCCTCTCGCCCACGATGTTTATTCTAGCAATGGAGACCCTCTTGCAGGCCATTAGAGACCAGTGGGAGATACCACTAATTACAGTGCGGCCTTTGTTGATGACTTGCTCCTACTTGTATCGGATCCTATCCGTACTTTTCCTCACGTACTGCAACTACTGGATCGTTTCGGTCAGTTGTCTAATTTTAAAATTAACTATACTAAGTCAGAAGCAATAAATATCTCCCTCCTTATCCTGATCATTCCATTCTTCAGGCGCAGTCCCCTTTTAACTGGCAATCTTCTAGCTTACAATACCTGGGTGTTAAAATAACTAAGGATCCTAACTCTCTCTTTCGAGCTAATTATCCCCACTTCTGCGGGAGGTGACGAGTCAGCAGTGGCCTAACTAGGAATGGCTGGGCCCCAAGGCGAATATTTGACATGGGGCCCCCCCCGAACCGTTGCCCCCAACCGCCCCCCCGGACCGCCCCCTCCAACCCCCCCAAAAAAAACGCATTCCTGCACACACTATTATGCGCCATAGTGGCCCCTGCACACAGTATTATGCCCCATAGTGGCCCCTGCACACAGTATTATGCCATATAGTGGCCCCTGCACACAGTATTATTCCCCATAGTGGCCCCTGCACACAGAATTATTCCCCATAGTGGCCCCTGCACACAGTATTATGCCTCATAGTGGCCCCTGCACATAGTATTATTCCCCATAGTGGCCCCTGCACACAGTATTATGTCCCTTTGTGGACCCCGGAGTATAATGATAGCAGTGATTGTGGGGTTCGGCCCGCGGCCTTACCTACCGATCCCCGCTACTGCTCACAGTCACCTCCGCAGAATTGGAAGCACAGGTGGCCGTGAGCAGGAAAGTATATAGGACCCGTTACCTGCTGGGGTTACTCCAGCAGGTAACTGCCTATTTAAAAAAAAAAAAAAAAAAAAAAAAAGCATCGGGGGCCCGCGTGGCCCCGTAATGTCCCGGGCCCTGTGGCAGCCGCTACCGCTGCTACCCCGGTAGGTACGCCCCTGCGAGTCAGTTGTTCTCTCTCTTCATCTCCTATGTTTCTTGGGGAACTTGCTCCGCACCTACGTTATGCCCAAATTCCTATATGTGATGCAGATGGTTCCTATCTTTCTCCCTCAATCCTATTTCAAAAGCATAAAGTCACTATTAATTTCCTTCCTTTGGAATGGTAGAAGGGTAAGGTTATCTTATGATAGGCTCACTCGACCTAAATGGTTTGGAGGATTTGGTATGCTGGACATGGCTACATACTATAAGGCTGTTCTGCTTAAAGGCTGCCTCAGGGCTGCCCGCAGGCCCTGGATGTATCTACAGAATTGTCTTCCCTTGTCCCTCGACCAGGACTGTGAGATCACCTCCTGTACTACTACCAGGTGACCTGACCTCCTTCGTCTTGCGCCCTGGAACGGTGGAGGTGTTGGCGGCATGGACACCACTGGGTAGTTACCCACTATGTGACCTCTTACAATCGGATGCTATTATGGTGCAAACCAGGAGTGGCCTGCTGAATTTCCTCCAGGTGGCTGACCTCATGAGGTCGAACACCCAACTTAGACGGATCCATCCTCAACCCCCCGCCCCTGCTTGGTTTGAATCTCTTTTATTTTATTACGCACTAGACTTTCTAAGGGCCCTGTTTCCCTATTCTACAACTACATCCTATCCTTGACCCCTGCTGTTAAGACCTCATATATAGGTAGATGGGAGAGGGAACTGGGCTGCTCCTTCACGGAACCAGAGATAGCATATATATACATGGTAGATCCCATGGGTTTTCGCAATGTGTAAGGGTTCAAGAGAATTCATTTAAAATTATCACTAGATGGTACAAGACCCCAGCGGATCTGGCAGTTATGGGATTGCACTCAGATGATCACTGTTGGAGATGTGGGGAGCCTGGCGGTTCCTTAGGTCATATCTTCTGGGCCTGTAAGGTCATTTCTCCCTTTTGGTTACAGGTGGAGAATATTCTTCGTACAGTGGGGGCACCAGATATTACCTTGACCCCCGCTTCTGTTTTGTTGTGGTTGCCCTCTGGGAATTGGTCGCCAGCGAAAGGTGATCTTGCCACTCTGCTGGTCCAAGCCACTAAATTACTGGTCCCACTTAATTGGCTTAAGAAGGAGCCCCCTTCTGTGACCGATTGGGTGAACAAGGAAGATGAGATTACCAGACTTGAGGAGTTATATAGTTGGGAACTGCGTAAACACCAGTCCTTTGAGGTCCTCTGGCGACCATAGTTTGACTATAGAAGGAGCTACAAACTGCCATAAGCCCTCCTTCTTCCCCCCTCCGGTCTGCTGGTTAAGGAAATATACCCAGAGGTTCCTCTTTTCTGGGTTCACCCAAACACTTGCACCCCCCCCCCCCGTCTCTGTTGTAACTGCGCACTATCCTTCCCTTCTCTGCGGTATACTTGAATAGATTACACAAGCCGAGTAGCTGTGTTGTCGCTGCGGGCTGGTACGCTAGCAAGGATCCCAAAAACAGCAAACTCTGCATTGCTATCAGTTCCACTACACTGGCTGTATAAGGTAAGCCGTGGCAGCTGTTCCGGGGCAGCTATGCTCTCACAGCTTACGCTAGGTTCACACCTGCGTTCGGAAACCTAATCCACTGAAGAAAACGGTTACCCACGGATACCCACTCGATTTCCGCTCGAAAAATGCGGAGAGAAAACTACTACTTCTACCATAATTAAAATATAAAAAATAAAAAACAGTAGCCCTCCAAAGATCAAATAGCAAGTGTGCCTTTAATCCAAGGCGATGTTTCAGTCCCCACTGGAACCTTTCTCAAGCAACAAGTGGCCAAAGCAGCAATATATAGTATACAAAAAGTGCCAGTGCACTTAATGCATAGTTCATATAAATTCCATATATGTGTCCTAAATTCATACTACATTATCAAATTGATCACAAAGTGCATCTGTGCAAATAGTAGAACAAAGTGGCCATAATCTCTAAATTAGTAATATAAAACAATAGTGACAAGAATAAATACAAGTGGAAAGTGCAGGTGACGTAATTACTTACATCACCGCCATGCAGCCCAAGCTGTCTGATCGGCGTTCTAAGCAATCATGCACAAGCGGACAAATGTCCACTAGGTGGCCATATTAGAATATTAGGTATTAAAATAAATTAATGATAAAGATATAGTTCATTTATAGGCATGTAATGGAACAAATTTAACAGTGACCATGTACATTAGCATTATGGCCTGGCTGCTAATTAACCTCATTAACAATCCACTTTCCAGAGACTTTTCTGTTCCATCCAGCTTTCCCAGGGTGAAATACATATTTTTCTTTACCTTCAGTGGCACAAAAATGCTACTCCCGCAGTTACACTGCCACATATCCTCCCCCCCCCCCCCCAATAAAGGCTGTACGAATTTATCACTGATCTTAATCCCACCCCCAGGGTCGGAATTGG
This sequence comes from Leptodactylus fallax, assembly GCA_947044405.1. NCBI lineage: Eukaryota > Metazoa > Chordata > Amphibia > Anura > Leptodactylidae > Leptodactylus > Leptodactylus fallax. The sequence goes on from CAMRHE010000045.1 coordinate 4,064,524, forward strand.
GGTACAATCTCACACAGCTTGTACATTATACTGATTTGCCATCTCAGCACCCTAATTCTTCTTCATGAGTGACTTCTCTGTCTCATTTTTGGGATGGCCATCACCCATACACTTCACACTCCTCTTTTTGGCAGTGTATGCAGCATCCCAGAGTGCTCATGCTTTAATTGTCTTTGTCTTTGTGCCTCTGGGTGTGTTTTGTATGTCTTTCCTCTGTGTTCCATGTTACATGTCATTGTTCTGCAGCTTCCCCTTTGTAATTCCCTATGGGTTTCCCCACTGTCTAGTTCCCCCCACACTTGGTATAGCCCAGACTTATCACAGGCCTCTGGGTGGGGTCTGGGAGACTTTTATCTCCAGGAAACCATTAGGGCCTCAGTTGTCTAGCAGTTAGCAGTGGACAATGAGAGTCAACACTGTCAACACTGGGTTGAGTCTAAATCCTAGTGGTCTAAAGGACCTGGTCCCTCTGCCCACTAGAATTTAGCCCACTCTGTATGAGAATGCTAAATCCTAGTGGGCTAAAGGACCTGGTCCCTCTGCCCACTAGGATTTAGCCTGTTTTATATAAGAAAACTAAATCCCATTTGTCTAAAGGACATGTAATGTATATAGAAGTGTAATTTATTATTTTTTTTTTTTTAAACATCAAAATGGTGTATTTTCATTAATTTATATATTTTGATAGCGCTTTTCAGGTTGTTGTTGCTTTTTATTGATGACTTATCTGATCAATTTTAGATCTGTGGGGCTTTGATCAGCTGTTTGAAGCTGCAGTGTCACTTGCTGAGAACCCCTTACATTTTACAGGCCTTATGACGTAAGTCACATGACCTGATCGCAGCTCAGTCCCATTCAAATTAATGAGCTGGTCTGTGAAATCAAGCACAGCTCACGTTAACGCTGCTCAGCTGTGGACTCCTGGTAATCTGTAATTGCACACTACATATAACGAGTTTTGAGCAGAAGGACCAGGTCCCTTTGCCCACTAGAATTTAGCCTGCTTTATATAAGAATGCAAAATCCTAGTGGGCTAAAGGACCAGGTCCCTCTGCCCACTAGAATTTAGCCTGCTTTATATAAGAATGCAAAATCCTAGTGGGCTAAAGGACCAGGTCCCTTTGGCCACTAGAGATAGCAAGTTTTGAGCAGAAGGACCAGGTCCCTTTGCCCACTAGAATTTATCCTGCTCTATATAAGAATGCTAAATCCTAGTGGGATAAAGGACCAGGTCCCTTTGGCCACTAGAGATAGCAAGTTTTGAGCAGAAGGACCAGGTCCCTTTGCCCACTAGAATTTAGCCTGCTCTATATAAGAATGCTAAATCCTAGTGGGATAAAGGACCAGGTCCCTTTGCCAACTACTTATAGCTAGTTTTGAGCAGAAGGACCAGGTCCCTCTGCCCATTAGGATTTCGTCTACTCTATATAAGAATGCTAAATCCTAGTGGGCTAAAGAACCAGGTCCCTTTGCCCATTTGGATTTAGCCCCCTCTATATAATGATGCTAAATCCTAGTAGGCTAAAGGACCAGGTTCCTCTGCCCTCTTGGATTTAGCCTGCTCTATAAAGGTATGTTTAATCCTAGTACTTCAATTTGCCTCATTCTTCCTGTTCTGTATATGCATCTCCTCTCATAATTTGAGCCTATTGGCACATTTAGATGTCCACGTGTGGTCTGGACGATACGGTCGATGTATTGGCCACATTTCCTTGATTGACCATGGGTCAGATGAGCAAAACTCACTTTAACATACACTGCCGTTCAAAAGTTTAAGGTCACATAGAAATTTCCTTATTTTTTAAAGAAAAGCATAGTTTTTTTCAATGAAGATAACATTAAATGAATCAGAAATACACTCTATACATTACTAAAGTGGTAAATGACTATTCTAGGTGCAAACGTCTGGTTTTTAATGAAAAATTTACATAGATGTATAGAGGCCCATTTCCAGGAACCATCACTCCAGTGTTCTAATGGTACATTGTGTTTGCTAACTATGTAAGAAGGCTAATGGATGTTTAGAAAACCCTTGTGCAAGTATGTTAACACAGCTGAAAACAGTTTTGCTGGTTAGAGAAGCTAGAAAACTGACCTTCCTTTGAGCTAGTTGAGAATCTGGAGCATTACATTTGTTGGTTTGATTAAGTTCTCAAAATGGCCAGAAAAAGAGAACTTTCATGTGAAACTCGACAGTCTATTCTTGTTCTTAGAAATGAAGGCTATTCCATGCGATAAATTGCCTAGAAACTGAAGATTTCCTACAACGGTGTGTATTACTCCCTTCAGAGGACAGCACAAACAGGCTCTAACCAGAGCAGAAAGAGAAGTGGGAGGCCCCGCTGCACAACTGAGCAACAAGACAAGTACATTAGAGTCTCTAGTTTGAGAAATGGACGCCTCACAGGTCCTCAACTGGCAGCTTCATTAAATAGTACCCGCAAATTGCCAGTGTCAACGTCTACAGTGAAGAGGCGACTCAGGGATGCTGGCCTTCAGGGCAGAGTGGCCAAGAAAAAGCCATATCTGAGACTGGCTAATAGAAGGAAAAGATTAATATGGGCAAAAGAACACAGACATTGGACAGAGGAAGATTAGAAAAAAGTGTTATGGACAGACGAATCGAAGTTTGAGGTGTTTGGATCGCATAGAAGAACATTTGTGAGACGCATAACAACTGAAAAGATGCTGGAAGAGTGCCTGACGCCATCTGTCAAGCATGGTGGAGGTAATGTGATGGTCTGGGGTTGCTTTGGTGCTGGTAAAGTGGGAGATTTGTACAAGGTAAAAGGGATTTTGAATAAGGAAGGCTATCACTCCATTTTGCAACGCCATGCCAAACCCTGTGGACAGCACTTGATTGGAGCCAATTTCATCCTACAACAGGACAATGACCCAAAGCACACCTCCAAATTATGCAAGAACTATTTAGAGAAGAAGCAGGCAGCTGGTATTCTATCTGTAATGGAGTGGCCAGCGCAGTCACCAGATCTCAACCCCATTGAGCTGTTGTGGGAGCAGCTTGACCGTATGGTACGCAAAAAGTGCTCATCAAGCCAATCCAACTTATGAGAGGGGCTTCTGGAAGCATGGGGTGAAATTTCTCCGGATTACCTCAGCAAATTAACAGCTACTGTAGAATACCAAAGGTCTGCAATGCTGTAATTGCTGCAAATGGAGTATTCTTTGATGAAAGCAAAGTTTGAAGGAGAAAATTATTATTTCAAATAAAAATCATTATTTCTAACCTTGTCAATGTCTTGACTATATTTTTTATTCATTTTGCAACTCATTTGATAAATAAAAGTGTGAGCTTTCATGGAAAACACAAAATTGTCTGGGTGACCCCAAACTTTTGAACGGTAGGGTAGATCACTATGACACAGAAAGTTTGGTTCAGATGAGGTGCGGTCAGTCAGCCTAATGCGAATGTCACATGGACCGACATAAAATAAGTCTGGTTAAGTGTCTCATAGTAATAGTTGTCATCTCTCCCATTAATGTCTGGGAGACTCCCAGAAGAGCTGTACAATCTTTTGGATACCCCACATACACCTGATTCCCTTATTTTGTTGCCAATTGGAACTGATCCTTGGGGGTAGTTGATTGAAACTTTGTGTGGAAAGTTGATAAACCCTGTTCTAGGCTCAGAAGGAACTGCTCTTTTAACCAACTAGCTTACTTAGGCTGAGGTCCCACGTTGCAGAAACGCAAGATATTTTGTTGCAGATTTTGCTGCATTTTTTTGAGCCAAAGCCAGGAGTGGATTCTTTCTGTAGCTAGTCTTGGCTTTTGCTCAGAAAACCGCAGCAAAATCTGCAACAAAAAAAGCTGAATTTCTTCAAGGTGGAGCTTCAGCCTTGTAGTGTGTAGACCAGGATAAATCCTAGTGCACAGAGCACTGAATCCTTATGTTCAGAATGAGCTGTATTCTAGTGGTAGGGTGACCAAGTCTTTTAGCCCACTAGATTGTAAATGTAATGTTATTTATACAGTAAGATGGCTGCCATAGAAAAAGCAAAAACTCTATACCAGAAATGCTGTTTTTCTGTCACTTCGCCTCTTAATTTGTCCAGGCTCTTCTTGGAATTGCAGCTCAGCCTCAGTCACTTGAATAGGAGTGAACTGTAACCACGCCATGTGATTGATGTGATCAGCCGATATGTGAGGGGGGCCCGGTGTCACACCCCCAATATGTGAGGGGGGGGGCCCGTTTTCACACCGCTGATATAATATTGATGACCTATCCATAACCTGCCTCCTTTTGAGAAAGTGCCAAGATTGGCGTAAAAGAGGCTATTTGCGCAAAAACAGTTCCAAAAAAAATTGTGAACCCTGAGTTTGCGACCTTTTTTTTGCCACATAAGCACAAGGGTTTGATGAATTTCCCACATTGTGTTCGAAGCAAGAAAAATAGAGTAAGGACACACTTTGACGTGGGCTGAATTGTGGTGACCAGATGACTGGGAGAACATCTCCAATATGGTTGGTCTTGTGGGGTGTTCATGGTATATATTAGTTAGTACCTACCAAAAGTGCTCCAAGAAAGGACAACCGAAGAACCAGCAACAGGGTCATGGGAACCTAAAGCTCATCATTGCATGTGAAGAGTGAAGGCTCGCCCGCCTGGTCTGACCCCAGAGAAAAACCACCGGAGCACAAGCTGCTGTAAAGTTTCAGTCGGCTGGGCTGCATTCACACCATGTTGCCTGTTTCAGTTAAACACAACTGTGGCAGTTTTCTGGCATACAAGGCATAAAAAATCGCAACAGTTTGTGTAAAAAGGCAATTTGCACAAAAAAAATATTTATTTTGGTTCTGCGCAGCCTGTGCCACTTCTCTGAAGAGGCCCTGCCAAATTTACCATCATTTACACCCGAAATCTGGCGTAAATGGCGGGGGGAAACGTGTGGCAGCTACGAGCTGGCACACATTTCCCCTGAATCGTACCTTATCTATGAGGAGTGCCTGATCATACTGACCAAAATGTCTTCTGTCCATTGTCAAAAATTTCCACCAGAATTGGACCATGGAACAGTAAAAGATGGCCTGGTCATCAAAACCCTCTTTAAGGCTGAGGCCCCATGTTGCAGGAACGAAGCTTATTTTGTTGCAGTTTTTTGAGCCAAAGCCAACAATGGCTATGAAAGGAATGGGAAATATATAGTAAGTTCTTATACTTCTATCTTCTGCTGCATTCACTCCTGGCTTTGGCACAAAAAAGGCAAGAAAATCTGCAACTAAAAAAGCTGCTTTTCCGCAATGTGGGGCCTCAGCCTAAAATAATCTTAAAGGGAATGTCTCTCCCACTTTGTTTCAAATAGAGGCAACCCTCTATAGGATAGAGGATAAATACCTGATCAGTGGGGGTCTTAACACTGAGACCCCCACTTATCCCAGGAACGGGAGATTCTTTTCCCCTCCGGCGCATTGAGGCATGACTGGTAGTGGATGGCGGCCCCATTCTCTTCAGTGGGTGCACCGGGGATAGCCAAAGTACAACATTCAGTGACCTCTGGGGCTTACATTGAAGTGAATGGGAGCGCCGTCCACCACCAGATATGCCTACATTCTGCCTGGCTTTGGTCAGGCTCAATGCAAAGCAGGAGAAAATAACCCCCTCAATTCTTGGGACCGGTGGGAGACGCAGCCGTCAGACTCCCACCGATCAGATATTTGTCCCCTATCCTATGGATAGATGATAAATACTTTTCATGGCATAATCCCCTTTACAGGGGTTTATTTTAAGCTTATTACCTATTACAGCGGCCATTCCCCACAGCTCTGACACTAATCCATCCTGACCACTAGGACCCCCACGATCAGAACAGGGGTCCTGCATTTGTACTACTGCTCTATTCATCTTTATGGGACTGCTGAAAAGAAGTAGAGTTCAGAATGATCTCTGGCAGTCTCAAAGACATGGACAGATCAGAAGCGCATTGTGGATCATCGTTCTATTCATATGGGGCAGAAACAGGACCCCTGATCAGTTGGGGTCCTAATGGTCAGATCCCCAGTGATCTACTTTTTATTCGTAGAGGGAATAGGTAGTTGCATCTGGTGCTGGAAGCAGACATCTGTGTCCCTGGTATAGCAGCAGTGCCGGAGCTCTGTCCCCAATGACTAGAAACACAGCTACAGTACTTCACCACCGCCTATATGCAGTGATGAGAGCTGCAGTACTCACCACCGACTATATACAGTGATGAGAGCTGCAGTATTCACCACCGCCTATATACAGTGAACAGAGCCTTCTGCTTCTAGATCCGTCCCCTGTATAAGTTCTAGCACTGGAGACTGGCTGGAAGCGCTTGACCCCCACTGATCTGATACTGGTGACCCTATCCTAAGGGAGGACCATCAGTATGAAAAATGCCCTCCAGCCCAAAAAACCTGTTTGATGAAAGTTTTTTTATAGACCACAGGCAAGAAAATGAAAACAGGACAATGAATATTTTTAGTGAAAAATCTAATTTTAATTTTATATTTAGTATCAAAAAAGTTTTAATTAAAATATAGGTACAAAATATAGAAAACCCCATGCAGGGGGCATACAAATAAAGATCACATATAAAAACCTATAATGTACAGCATAATGTAAGGAGAAGGGGAAGACCCAAATAAACAAGGAATGGGAGAAGGAAGGGAATCCCAGACCACATGACCTTAGAAGAGTATATAGCAGATACTTAATAATGGACATCTCATGGGGCCAGGGTAACAGCTAGTCTCAGATCCTGAGGGGCCGCATATACACTGCACTGGGATTGGTTGCTATTAGCAATAGGTAGATTCACACCTGTGCTCAGTTTCCGTTGGGGGTTTCTATCCCCCATTCCGCTTGAAAAATGCAGAGAGAAAAATCCTACAAGCAGGGCTTTTCTCTCTGCATTTTTCGGTCGGAAACATTATAGTCTATGGGGTCCGCAAGTAATCGCTTTTTAAGCGGATTGGTTTACCGTTCAGTAGTGAGAGGTAACCCCCAGTGCGCAGTGGCCCACCCAAGTTTGTGCTGGGTGGGCCATTGCGGGACATTATATTGTGCGGAGGGGCCACTGCGGGGCATTATCCCGTACGGAGAGATCTTTGGCATGAATGGGGATGGAGGCACACTTTCTGAACAGCCCATGGTAACCTCAATCCTCCCCAGTGTGAAGTAAGAATTGCAACTTACCACTTGCTCCTTAACTCCTTCCAGCTGGTGACATTTTTCGATTTTAATTTATGACTCCCCACCTCCCAAACCCCATAACGTTTTTTTTTATTTGTCCATTCACAGAGCCATATGAGGGCTTAAAGGGGTTTTCCGGGCAAAAAATGTTTTGTTTTTTGTTTTTTTTTAAAAGGTCTGTTAGTGTTATTAATGGGTTAATAAATGCACCCAAATACCTTTAGCAGTGTTTTGAGTGATTTCTGTGTTTCTCTGGGAGCGCCTGGCATCTTCTGCATTTGTTTACATGGTGTAGCTTCCTGCTGTCTTAGCTAATGCATCATGGTACTTGTAGGCTGACTCACACTTTCTCCCTCTCACACCCTCTCCCTGTCTCTCTAGTTATCCCGCCCACTACTAGCCCTTCCCAACTAACTCAGCCCACCCCTCCACTCCATCATACTTATCTCTCTTCCTTCCAGACTTCCTCCTGCGAGACAGCGCCTCCCTCTTTTCTGACTGTTGGCACATGCAATAGTCCCGCCGTTGCTCTGTAGCTGGCAATCAACCTCTACAGTGCAGGCATGGGAGGCTACTGCTCCTACGCCTGAGCAGTAGAGGTGGATTGTCGGCAAAGAGGGAGGAGTCAAAAGAGGGAGTAGCTGTTCCACAGGAGGAAGTCTGGAAGGAACAGAGGTAAGTATGATGGGTGGAGGGTGGGCAGGTAGTAGTCACTGGTAACCAGAAAATGTGGATAAATATACATTTTTAATAAATTATGTAATTTAGAAAGTAGTCGGAAGGAGGGTGTTTAGATTAGTGTAGGAATTACAACTTATCCCGGACAACCCCTTTAATGTTTGTGGGACAAATTGTTCTTCATAATGGTACCATTTATTATTCTGTATAATGTACTAGGAAGCTGGAAAAAAATTCAGAATTGGGTGGAATTTAAGAAAAATAGGAATTTTGTACTCACCATAAAATCCTTTTCTCGTTGTATTCACTGGAGGACACAGCACCATGGGTATAAACCTGGTCACTAGGAGACAGACACTAGGGAAATGAAAGCTGTTGGCTCTGCTTCCAGGCTATACCCTGCCACAGCACTGTGCATGAATTGAGTTTGTACCATAGCAGTAGGAGAGAGACACAAAGGAATATGGAACCAACAACCAGCAACATGTTCCTGCACGAGCTGTGTCGGTTCCTTTTCGGGTTCAAGACAACACTGAAAAACAAGGGTGGGATCTGTGTCCCCTAGTGAATACAACGAGAAAAGGATTTTACGGTGAGTACAAAAATCTCATTTTCTCGCTTATTTCACTGGGGGACACAGCACCATGGAATGTCCTAAAGCAGTCCCCGAGGGTGGGAATGACGTGGCCATGCAAACCCTTAACGCTTAGCCGCTTCCAGAAACTTACAACCCAAACTGGCATCGGCAGAGGCCACAGAATGGATCTGGTGAAACTTAGAGAAATAGGATGGAGGCCCAGTGGGATACTTACAGACCTGGGAAGCAGAAGCCTGATGCCGGAGGCCCAGGATGCTCCAACGGCTCTAGAGGAGAAAGCCGTCACACAGAAAGGCAGAGTCCTACCCTTAAACCGATAGGTCTCCCTAATCTCAGATTAAAGCCATCGGAAGATGGGAGCTCTGGAAGCACTCAGGCAAAGAACAACAGAAAGAATCCGTGAGGGACAATATAGACGCAAATCGCCCAGGCAACATCCGGGCAGGGAAGAGCAAGCACTCACATGGATGCCTGGGGACCGAGCAGAAAGAGGGCAAGACCAAGTCCTCGATGTGGAAGGAGGAATAACCTCCCTAAGAAAAAAAAGGAGGAAAACCTTATCTTTGTGGAGGACTAGAAAGGGAGGCTGCCGAAAAAGGGCAGCCAATTCGTGACCCCTGGGATGGAGGTAATGGCCACCAGGAACTCGATCTACCAGGACAGACAAAAAAGACAAAAAAGGATATCTAAGGCTCTAGGGGGGGAACCTGAAGCACCTTAAAGATGAGGTTAAGATCCCACGGATCCAAGGGTTCCAAAGGAGCACAGAGTGGCACTCCTGTAGGAAAGTATTTAAAAGGAAAAAGACTAAGACCTTGATCCAGACCAGACTGGGGAAGATCCAATGAGAATTGTTACTCTCCCAACGGTGGACGTAAGCCTTCCATGTTAGATGGCAGATCTAAGCTATCTGGAATTTCCGGGCCTAGAGTATGGTAGGATAAACTCCGAAAAAAACCATGACGCCTCAAACCTCGGATTCAACAGCCACGCCGTGAACGCAGCTGAGTCAAGGTGGGGTGGAACAGCGGTCCTTGAGACAGAAGGTCGACCAGCAGAGGAAGATGCCAAGGAGCATCCGCCAACAAGAACATGAGATCCACGTACCAGGCCTGGCAGGGCCAATCTGGTGCCACCAGGATAGCTTGAACCCCCTTGGTCTTGAGATTCTGGAGGACCTGAGGGAGAAGAGGAAGCGAAAAACCGAACTCACAAGAGCGTCAGCAGTGATGGCTCTCAGATCCAGAGACCTGGCAATTTAGCTGGCGACCTTGTGGTTCTGGAGTAGGTGAAAAAGGTCGACGTCTGTCACGCCACAGTGGGAGCACAGTTGAAGGAAGATCTGCTGATAAAGCGACCCTCGCCTGGAGCAATATTTTCTCAACTCAAGTAGTCTGCCACCCAGTGGACCATGCCAGAAAAAGGTTGACCACCAAAAGAGCTGGAACGTGGCGCTCCACCCAAGGTAGAGATTGTGAGGCTTCTACTAAGGCCACACGGCTCCTGGTGCCCTGCTGAGGGTTCAAGTATGCGACCATGGAGGAGAGGTCAGTCTGGGCTGTGACCAGATGTCTTTGGAGAAGAGAGGACCAAGGAGACAGGGCAAATAAGATGGCCCTGGGTTCCAGCAGGTTTAACCGGAGGGAGGAATCGGCCTTGGACCACAGACCCTGAACAGTGAAAGCATAGAGGACCACTCCCCAGCCGGGAAGACTGTCATCAGTGGGAATCACCTACCAACAGAGGGGAAGAAGGACTTCCCTAGAGAAATTCCTGGGGAGGAGATACCTAAAGAATCTCTCAACGAACCAAGGAGGAAAGAGAACCAGGCAGATGAGACTGTCCGGAGATTTGTCCCAGCAGGCTGGAATCGTCAAGTGAAGAGAACGACAGAGTAAGTGAATGAAAGATACAGCCTAGAAGGTCGAGGCCATCGTGCGCAAGACCCACATGCCGAAATGAAGAAAGCAAGGAGAGTATCTCCAAAGGTGGGACACATCGGACCACAGGATCTTGGCCTCCGGGAGGAGAATCACGCCCTGGAGCGTGTAGAGGATCATTTCCCTGATTCCATGTGCTTGGAGAACACAAGACATCCTCATTGATGAGCCAGCAGAACCGGCAAAGAAGGACCAAGGTGAGCCACAAGCTGGTCAGATTGTTTGACCTGGAGGGGCTTCACCAGGAGGTCGTCCAAGCCTGGAAACACGGCAACAACTCTGGCGCAGAGGATGGCCATGAGAGACACCATCACTGAGGAAAAAAACCCAGAGGGCAGAGGCCAGCCCAAAGGGGAGAGCGACAACTGGAAAGGTCAAGGAGCCACCGCAAAACGAAGAAACCGCTGGCGGGACAGCCTGATGATGTAGATGGACGAAGAATTCGCCCATCTCCAGGGATGCCACCACAGACTGCATAGACTACAGTGGAACTTGCAGACATGGACGAACCTACTGAGCCCTTTCAGATCCATGATGGGATGAAGGAAGCCGTCCTTCTTGGGAATGGAGAACAGGTAGGAATAGTAACCCAGGATACGCTCTGAAGCAGCAACGGGGACGCTGACTCCCTGCCGCTGGAGATTGGAGACACCCTGAATTGTCCGATGTAGAGAAGGCAAAGAGACTCCAGCAAAGCTGGAGTAGCCTGACGACACCACCTCTCAGGCCCAGGACCCAGACGTCCCGCCACTTGAGAGGCCCAGAGAGGGAAAAAACTTCATGCCGAGGTGGGCTAGGAAGAGGAAGCCCTGGACGACTTGGTGCAGAACCGCCAGGGAGGTCTGGACTTGAAAGAAGATTTCTGGAACAGGAGAACGGCTGACACCTAGGACGCCTATGAGGGAGGAAGAATCTATTCCCCCGTGGCCTCAGGGATAAGCTTTTCGACGCCTTTAACAAAAATTCGGCCCAGGACAACCTGGAAAGGGAGGAGGGCTGCGTTTTCCTTCTTGGAGGCGGACTCAGTATTCCACAACGAATCCAAACGGTATGGCGGATAGCCACTGTGTTGGCGGCCGCCTTGGCAGATTTGGGAGGCATTGCCAGGTATTTGGAAGCATTCAGGATCTCAGAGACGAGCAGCTGGAGGGAAGCTGTATCAGGGAGTTTTGACTGAAGCTGTTTGGCCCAGGAAAAGCAGGCCTTGCTGACCTGAGAGGCAGTGAAGGAAGGCTGCAGGGAGAAGTCAGCCACTATGAAGGCCACCTACTTGCAGCAATACAACAGCCAGCATGTAGGACAATGCAATGTATCAGTTCTGCATTGCAAACAATACAACAGAAGCGATCCCATCTCACTCTGAGGGATCACTGAGGTAGGCAGAGACCGCTGAAGGCAGAATAAAACCCTTGGAGAGTCTAGCTATCACGAGATCCACCACGGGAGGCTCTTAATGATAGGAAGGGACACTTGGGGTGGCTCGCTGTCAAGATGTCAAGACAGGCCGGCTACTAGTTACTGATATACAAGTACCGTGCGCTAACCGATTGCACCACTGGAGCAACTTGCTTCCTTTTCCTTGGATGTTTATCATTGCCAGCCAGGGAGAGCTAGAGACATGTGTCACAGCATAGCCTGGAAGAACTGCCCAAGCTCACCTTCCACTTTGAGACACACAGGTCAAGTGAAGGGATGTCCGACTTCCTAGTAGAAGACAGGATGGTCCAGGCAAAAGCCACTGAGCCCTCAAGATGTGATCAAACACCCAGTGGCAGAAGGAGATGTCCACTTGAGAGGACAAGTCTGGGTCCTCAGAGATCTGTAGGGTATCTCTACCACATGGATGAGCTCCCGCATAGCAGCAGATAAAGATGAGTCTAGCTGATGCTCTGTGTCGGTGTCAGAGGTGTCCACAGGTAAGTAGACCGAGCAGGGGGAGGCAGGTATCCGCCTGTCGGAGTGGAGCTGCGAGCTGAGTCCCTATCTGGGAAGAGCCCAGAGGAAGGGGTGGAGGACCGTGAACTGTAGGAAGACTTCCTGGTCCTTTGGAGGGGGATGGCTCCTGGAGCTGCGATGGGAACTATGAGGGTGTCCAGGGAGATCCCTAGAAGCCGCCGACTGAGTGGCGATCTGGGAAAGCAGCCATTCCAAGTTTCCAGCACTGACTAGTTAAGTCTGGTAAGGACACCATGGCCAAGGTGAGGGAGGCCGCCCAATCCAGGGATGGATGAAATGGAGAGGGGCCTGGAGGTTCCTGACTGGCTGAGGCGTAAGGCAGAGAGAGCACATGGGCTCAGGCTGTCCACACGGCAACTGTTTTTGTTACAGCGGGTGCACTTACTGTATAAAAAACGTGACAGAACCAGAGGGGCCGGAGGGTGAGTGACAAAGCAGAGGGGACCCATGGAAATTAGGGGTAATCCAGGGGGTTAGCCTACCAGATCACAAAAGATGGCCGCTCACCAACAGCTGCAGAGAGGGCTCTGCAGGTGCAATGTCTCCCAGGGAGCTGTGAGGAGACTAAGAGGAATTCCCACTGTCCCAGCAAGCCAGAAAGACAAGAAGCAAATAAAAAGTGATTCTGAGGAGAGCAAAGCCCTTTCCCTGGTAATACAGGCTCAGTAGCTACTGAGCAGGCTGGATGGCTTGCCAGGACAGCCCACCGGCCAATGGAAGGCCCCAGGGACAGGAAAGCGGTGGGCCTAGTTCCTGGCCAGGCCTCGTGTAGAAATGCGGCCGGTGAGGCACGGCCACGAACTTCCGGAAGGCCCGACGGAGGCCTGGGAAAGGTATCGGCGAGCCAGAAAAGGGGGTCCCCACACGAGGGAGGGGAACCAGGTGCCCCCCTGACGGGGGCCGCTCGGTAGGAGCGACCAGAAGGCCCAAAAACGCACCAGAAAAAAAGGGGCTTATTTGCAAAATTTAAGGCCCAGCTCTGGGGGTCCCTGTGATGCCCCCCTTAACTGTACCCATGCTATTTTCCCCCTGGGAGAGGCACTGAGAGGCTGAGTGGGGCCTGAGGTGGAGGAGGAGAGGGGCTGAGGTAACTTTCATACTCACCTGCCTTCTACTCTTCTTATACTCACCTGTCTGGTGTTTTCAGGCGATGCAGGGTTACCCCCTCAGTAGGACCTCGCACGTGGAAGTGGGGCCACTGGTACTCCAGCCACCGATACAGCGAGTGGGGACTGGGTGACCGGCGAGGCATTCTTTTGCAGAGCGCTGCGCCCGCAGGAGGGTACGACTAGTGTGGCGTACACGCTGATGACCCCCTGCACCTGAAAGAAAAGTAAAAATAAAAACGATGTAAGCAGAAGACCTGAGTCAGGTCGTGTCTGCCTCCTATGGACACTAGGTTCAAACTGAATTCATGCACAGTGGCTGTGGCAGGGTATAGCCTGGAGGCGGAGCCAACAGCTTTCAATTCCCTAGTGTCTGTCTCCTAGTGACCAGATCTATACCCATGGTGCTGTCCCCCCCCCCCCCCCAGTGAAATAAGCGAGAAAGCTGCATTTGTGCGACTTTCTTACGGGCTTCGTTTTTACGGCGTTCATTCTGTAGCCAAAATGACAGATCACCTGTATTCTATATTTCAGTATGATTCTAGGGAAAACAAATTTATATAATTTTATTTACATTTTAACCCCTTAAAGATCTAAAACGTTGCAAAAAAAAATTTTTTTTTCTTAAAGTCGCCATATTCTGCCACCCGTAACTTTTTTTATATTTCCGTGTACAGGGATGCATAGGACATCGTTTTTTGTGGATCTAGGTGTACTTTTTAGTTATACAATTTTGGGGACTGTTTATTGCTTTGATCACTTTTTATTCAAGTTTTTATTAGAGGTGAAACAGTGAAAAAATAGCGGTTTGATTTTTTTTTCCTATGGCGTTCACTGTACGGGAAAAATATTTTCATAGATTTGTACACCGGGCGTTTTCAGACACAGGGAAACCTAATGTGTATGTGTTTCACATCCCCCCCCCCCCCCCCCCCCCCCCCCCCCCCCCCCCCCCCCCCCCCCCCCCCCCCCCCCCCCCCCCCCCCCCCCCCCCCCCCCCCCCCCCCCCCCCCCCCCCCCCCCCCCCCCCCCCCCCCCCCCCCCCCCCCCCCCCCCCCCCCCCCTACTGAAGTACTTTTATATGTGTTCTAGGGAAACGGGGGTGATTTGAATTTTTTTTTTTTCTTGCATTTATTAGACCCCCTTGGGGTCTCGAACCCCAGTGGGTCTGATCTCTAATGCTATGCATTACAGTATGTTGGCAGACAAGTCTGGGATCCTTCAATAGACTCCTGGGTGTCAGGCCAACGGGATGCCAGCCCCGGATCTCACTGTGGGTGACAGTGATCCCCAGCAAAATGGCACCTGGGTCAGTGCTGGCACTGATCGGGGGATAGGGTTAATGCCCGAGATCAGTGACGACATCCGGCGGGTATAGCGGCCTCTCAGCAGCTATACTATTACAGCAGATGTCGGGAAGGGGTTAAACATTAGCTTGGGGAGCATTTTATTTTAAGTGGGGGATAAATATTTTACATGTAGAGGCAGAGTAAGGGCCATTATATTACATGTTGGTCGCTGTGGGGCCATTATATCACATGTGGACACCGAAGGGGACATTCTACTGAGTGTGGGGTCAATGAGGGGGCCATCACATAACTGGTAATGAAGCCTTATTTTATAAACCTTTATAAGTGATGGCTATTTGGAGGTGCCTGATTGAGACATTTGATCACTAGGTAGCACTTCGCTTGGTCTAGAGCACTGGCACCTAGTGATCTTGTAGTGGGGTCTTCACACCATTGAGATCCCACATAAACTTAGAAACAAACAAAAACCTAGTTAAACATTGTTTTAGGTTTTTTTAGTCATAAATATATAAAAAAACAAAAACAAAACCAGAGGACATTCCAGAATTTGATGTGACCACAGAGACACTGCCCCCCGATATTTTAAGTGTTCCCTTCATGAGACTGCCCCATTTGTTACACATCTTTCACCCTTCCCTCTCTCACACAGCCTGAGCCCAATGCCCTCTTCTCACACAACTATACCATTAATGTACCCCTTTTATCATGCAGGCTGCAACCCCAATTCTCCATCTTGCGCATCCTGCACCCCCATTCCCACTTTATTTCTCACAAAGACTGCTCCCCCACACCCTTCTTGGCTCGCGCGCAGCCCGCACCCCCATGTCCCCCTCTTGGCTCGCGTGCAGCCTGCACCCCCCATTCGCCCCTGGCTGCGTGTGAGCAAGTGGGGGTAATGGGGGGTGCAGGCTGTCCCCCCTCCTACCCACATGCAGCCTGCACCTCCCGTCCACCCTCCTACCCACACGTAGCCTGCAACCCGTCCCCACTTCCCCCTCCTATCCACACGCAGCCTGCACCCCGTCCCCACGTTCCCCCTCCTACCTACACGCAGCCTGCACCTCTGTCCCCCCTCCTACCCACACGCAGCCTGCACCTCCGTCCCCACTCTTACCCACACTCAGCCTGCACCCTCATTGCCCCCTCTTACCCACACACGTTCTCTTCTCTCCTCCTTACCTTGCATTAGTGTTCATTCCTAGCAGCTTCCTCTTTCTGTGTAACACCGCACTTTCCTGTATAATCCAGAATAGCTCCGCCCACACAAGAGTTTGATCACATGGTCATGACGTCATCGAGAGTCCTTTAGACCACTAGGATTTAGCATCTACCGTCAACACTGACCCCTTCAGTTCTCCATACATCCTGATAGGGAGAATATTGAGCCCAAGGCTTACCTCAAGACAGTAAATCAACTAAAGAGAAGAAAAAGGGGATTTTACATACCCAATAAATAATTTCAAAAAATATCGCAGGTGAGTCGCAACCTACCAAAAGGGACGTATTTAAAATATAAACTTTATTAAATAATCTGAATAAAAAGGGAATCCATCCGTAGGACAGAACAACAGAAAAACCACACAGACCATACAAAAAGGATCCAGGATAAAGCCACTACCATATCAGGATATAATAATCCACAGTATCAGTAGTGCATTATCTCTTAGCAAAATAACATAAATGGCGGTACTGCAAGTTAACTCGCCATTCATCACCAGCAGCAACGTTTTTATCTACTTGCACTGCTTGCCAGTGTTAAATGCACCCAAGAGAAATACATATCAATCTAAAACCAGAACAAAATGTTTGCTGGCTTTCTAATAGTGTATCAGCACAAAGCCCAATATGACTACCTGCTCCTAATCATACACTAATACCTATATAACACCTGACGCGTTTCTAAACTCTCATTTTACTAGTTTTTCATCAGAGGTGCTTTTCTGCAGAGAAGAGGATCTGAAGCTTAGTATTTGTTTATATACCCAACAGAACTTCCCGCCGCCCCCTTTAAATCATTAGTTATTCACAGAAGGTGCTTGCTATAACAAAGAGGATCTAAAACTGGAAAATAAGTCAATATTTGTTATTTGTATGTCGAGCAAAAGCTCCCGCCTCCCCCTCCACACTGATATTTGCTATAACAAAAGGTATCTAGGACTGGAAGCTAAGTCAATATTTGTTGTTTGTTTGCCCAGCAAAAGCTCCCGCCTCCCCCTCTGCACTGATATATGGCTGCAAGAGGAAGTGAGCGTCTGAAACTTTTAAGGCAGAAACCCCGCCTCCATCAACAGCAAACAGCCAATCGCTGTGCTATCACATGCACAGCTGATACAGGAGGCTGAACGCTAGCGGGGTATGAGCCTCTGCACAAGCACACAGATGATCTAATAGGAGGTTTGAACTAGTATATACCTCCTCAATTAAAACGCCCACAGGGGCGTGACCAAAACAATCGGCGCATGTCAAAGTACTTAGCGTCGGTAAACCATCAGGATGTCATGTGCAGGTAAATAAACTAAATTCCTCAAAGCGATAAAAAAAGGACAAAGACACAGATAAGGAGGCATCTCAAAGGAACATAAAGATCGCAATAAGCGGGTATACCAAAAGCGTTTAATAACGAGCACTTCATTATACTGTATTATAAAAAGGGGGTCGGAACATATCAAAAAATAAAAACGAGGTAATATGATAATCAAACAGGATAAATAAAGCCCAGAATCTAAATAAAGTACGCATAAGAGATCCCTTCATTCAGACCCCAAGGTTTCATAGTACGCAGAATAAAGGTCCACCGGGCTTCCCGTTGTAACAATTTACAATCAAAATCACCACCCCTGGGTGATGGATAAACCAATTCAATTGCTTGAAATTCCAAAAGAGATGAATTTCCCCCATGTTGTTCACAAATATGGCGCGCAATGGGGGTATCATCACCACGTTCAATGTCATTGATATGCTCCCTGATCCTCCTGTGGAACTCCCTATTGGTCTTACCTACATATTGGAGTCCGCAGGAGGAACAGGTCGCCAGATATATCACCCCCTGTGTTTTACAATTTACAAAATTCCTATTTTTATACCATTTTAATGTGGTATTACTTCTGAATGACTTGCTAGTTTTAATAGAGCAACAGGCTCGACATGAACCACAAGGATATGTGCCCACAATTTCCCTAGATTGTTTTTCCAGCCATGTATGTGTCTGTAAAGATGATAGGTGACTATGAACCAATCTATCTTTCAGGTTAGCATCCCTCCTATAAGTCACCAAAGGATGATCACTCAATAAAGAACCAATGTCGGGATCAGATTTTAAAATATCCCAAGCATTATTGAGCACTTTTAAAACTTCTCTATTGGCCCCATCGTATGTTGCTAAAATCCATAAATCATGCTCTTCTTTCTGTTCTCTGGGTTTTAACAATGAACCTCTATCGGAGGCTAAAGCTGTTCGATGGGCTTTCCTCAGCACACCATCAGGATATCCCTGCCGTTTAAACCTCCCAAAAAGGTCCCGTGCTGCTGTCTGATAGTCAGTCAAAAAGGTACAGTTTCTGCGAAGACGCAAAAACTGTCCCTTAGGTATTCCCCGTTTTAAGGGACCCGGATGCCAGCTCTCCCATTTCAAAAAGCAATTAGTGGCTGTCTTTTTGCGAAAAATAGTAGTGTTTACCCTACCCGATTCTGACTTCTTGATATTAAGGTCCAGGAAAGTGATGCAATTTTCCTGGATCTCAGAAGTGAAATACAGGCCAAGTTCATTCACATTAAGGGCCCGTACAAAGTCCTCAAACTGCTGTTTAGTACCTCCCCAGAACATCAACACATCATCTATAAAGCGAACCCAGAATAAAATAAAAGATGACCAAGGTTCCATATTTTCTGACAAGACCACCTCCCTCTCCCAACAGCCCAGATACAAATTTGCGTAAGTAGGAGCACATGGGCTCCCCATTGCTACGCCTCTGAGCTGGTGGAAGAAGAGGCGGTCAAACATAAAGGTGTTATGTCTCAGTGTAAAATACAGAAGGTCGATAATTAATTGATTATGCATCCCCATGTATGTCCCTCTGGTCCTAAGGAAATCCCCCACAGCCCCACATCCCCTTTTGCTGGACAAACAAATAACAAATATTGACTTAGTTTCCAGTTTTAGATCCTCTTTGTTATAGCAAGCACCTTCTGTGAATAACTAATGATTTAAAGGGGGAGGCGGGAAGTTCTGTTGGATATATAAACAAATACTAAGCTTCAGATCCTCTTCTCTGCAGAAAAGCACCTCTGATGAAAAACTAGTAAAATGAGAGTTTAGAAACGCGTCAGGTGTTATTATATAGGTGTTAGTGTATGATTAGCAGCAGGTAGTCATATTGGGCTTTGTGCTGATACACTGTTAGAAAGCCAGCAAACATTTTGTTCTGGTTTTAGATTGATATGTATTTCTCTTGGGTGCATTTAACACTGGCAAGCAGTGCAAGTAGATAAAAACGTTGCTGCTGGTGATGAATGGCGAGTTAACTTGCAGTACCGCCATTTATGTTATTTTGCTAAGAGATAATGCACTACTGATACTGTGGATTATTATATCCTGATATGGTAGTGGCTTTATCCTGGATCCTTTTTGTATGGTCTGTGTGGTTTTTCTGTTGTTCTGTCCTATGGGTGGATTCCCTTTTTATTCAGATTATTTAATAAAGTTTATATTTTAAATACGTCCCTTTTGGTAGGTTGTGACTCACCTGCGATATTTTTTTAAATTACCTCAAGACAGCCCTGAGACAGGGATTGTTGCTGTCTAATTTACAGACACAGTGCCAGGAGGAGAGAAGGAGTCCTGCCTGCCAGGAGGTATTATCCAGGACCCACATCAAAAGGAAACTGGGCCCAGATAGGACTACCTTATATTACAGCCCCCTATACTACCTTCTGGCTATGGCCAAGTTTCAGAGAGAGAGTTGTAGGAGTGATGTAAACGGCACTTAATGCCTTTTTCAGATCAGTGCATCCCTCAATACCAGGACTGGGCATTCTTCACAGTGGGGGCACTACTACCCCCATCGGGAGCCTGCAAGGTTACCGTTTACAGTTGCCAAGTAAAGTTCAACTTGTTTCACTGCATCACTGCATCCCTGCCTCCTGAGTCGTTCCTGCTTTAACATCAGGGTCCTTCTGAACACTGTCACAGCGGCTCAGGGTAAGAGAGGACCCCACTCCAACTGGAAGCACCCCGGGGGAACTAGTACCACCACCATCCGGTAGCACAGCAGGCCCACCTTGTCTGTGTCCAGATTAGGAGGTGTGGAGATTGGTTGAGGGCACTCGGCCTATCCAGTGATGCTGTTGCTGCTACTACTACTCCCATCCTCCAGTTCCCTCGATCTGGGCTGCAGCATGTACAGCTTGTTACCCCCTGTAGTTTAGCCTCCTGCACTGGTTTATACTGGTAAGCAGAGGCGTAGCTAGCGGGGGGGGCAGAGGGGCGGCTGCCTCGGGCCCACTGAATTTTTGGGGGCCCACCCCGGGGCCACCATTAATACATCCTTTATTTCTAACTAGATCGGTGTCTGCAGACACCGATCTAGTTAAAACGTAACCTGCAACTTAACAGTATTGTAAACCGCAAGCCAATACAATGCTTGCGGTTTACAAGACGCCAAGACCACAGACGATGTCTGCTTCTCAGCACGGGCGGCGCGATGACATCACAACAACGCGCCGCCTGCGTTCAGACACAGACGTCCTGTGCATGGACAGGGAGGAAGCGCTGGCGGCTCCATTCATCATCATCGCAGGTGAGTATGACTTTTGTTTTTGTTTTTTTAGCGCAGTTGTGGGTATACTGTATTAATAGTATAAGGGGTGGTTAGGAGGGGGAAATATAACTATAAGGGAGGATTCATTAGGGGGCATTATGACGATGGGGGGTCATTTATATAAGGGTTATTAGGAGGTATTACTGTATTAATACAAGGGGGAGGTTATTTATATAAGTGGCCATTAGAGTATTTATGTCAGGGTGAATCAGGGGCATAATATGAGGGTCAATTAATTTAATTAAGTTGGCACTTGGGTTTTAATAAGACTAAGGCCCCACATAGTGGGCTGCAGAAAAAAAAGCACTGCAGGAAAAACCGCAGCGGTAACATTGTGGTTTTTCTCGCAGTACTCTTCACAGAAGGTCCGCAGGGGTTTCCCCTGTGGACTTTCTGATTTCAATACACCTATATGGAAACCGCCAGTGTTTCTGTAGGTATAATTGAAATGCTTCAATTTCCAAAACCGCAACGGTTTTGGAAATCGCAGTGCATCTGCTGCACGGATTTTTCTGCAATGTGTGGATGGGATTTGCTAGATGTAAAATGCCAGGTTTTTTTCTGTGGGTTTTCGCCACATGTGGCCCCCATCCCCACTTTGCAGTAAAATATGTGCAGCGGATACGGTGCGATTTCCAAAACAGACGCAGTTTTGGAAATCGCAGCATGTCAATTATACCTACGGAAATGCTGGCGGTTTTCCTGTAGAGGAAACCTCTGCCAACTTTCTGTGCAAAGTGCTGCAGGAAAAACCACGATGCGTTGCCGCTGCGGTTTTTCCCGCAGCTCTTTTTGCTGCAGGACACCACATGGGGCCTTAGCCTTAAAGAGGACCTTTCACGTCCTCATGTATATGCTGTTTTACATACCGCTAGAAAGCTGGCAGCACGCTAAATTCAGCGCACTGTCGGCTTTCCCTCTTTAAGGAGTTTTCCAGCTCATTTTTATTGATGGTCTATCCTCAGAATAAAACATCAATAAGAGATAAGTGATTCTCCACTGATCAGCCGTATGAAGGGGCTATGGCTCCTGTTTATATCACACACTGTCTGTTTATAGTGACCGTGTGATGTAATTCCAGCCTTGTCACATAGACATGTATAGGACAAGGCTGTAGTTACATTACATGACCGCTATGAAAAGAATGACACTACTGTATGTACAGAGAAGGGATCACAGCGCTTACACAAGTACCATGGTTCATTCAAACAGCTGATCCTGGGGGTCCGGGGTATTGGAACCCCAATAATTTATTTTCCCTTTTTTTTCCTTTTTAAATAGGAAACATCTGGGACATTATTAATAAGGGGCACTATTTAAAGGGGTGCACAGGGAAGTTATTAACTTAAAGATACACTTGGGGGTATTATTCATTATAGGGGGTTATATTATATATTTTATAATAGGGGTAGCAGCAGGATGGGGGCTTTGTGCAGGTGAGGACAATGTGGGTCAGGTGCCAAAGATGTCTGTGTTGCAAACTTTACAGAGACTGGAAGAAATGGTCATGGCCGTCCAGATGAAAGAGATGGGAATTGTGAACGATTAGTCAGAGACGCTCACCGTATACTGATAGTATCGGTATATGAACAAGTCCAAGTTGGGGGCCCACTTGGACATGTTTTCCCCCCCGTGCTGAACCCCTAGCTACGCCTCTGCTGGTAAGTAACACTCATCCCACACAGGGTTGTCAGCAGACCACAGCCATAATCACTCCCAGTTTCTAGTACTTTCCCAACCTCAGGTTCTTGTAACACTTTCACCTTCGCCATTTGTTTTACCTCTTTAATCCCAATTTCTCCATGTTTACTTTCCCCTATGGGTGGGACACAATACATTTCATTTGCAATAATAAGAACTTCATTGTCTGTGGCACACACCTCATTAGTACCACATATGTTCTTTGATTTCTCCAGTGCTTTTAACACCATACAGCCCAGGTTATTGAGGGACAAGCTGGGCCTTGCTGGAGTGGACCACCACCTCTCCAACTGGATCCTAGACTACCTCACAAATCGACCTCAATACGTGAGAGCCCAAGACTGTGTGTCAGGTACCGTGATCTGTAATACGGGGGCACCTCAGGGTACGGTTCTCGCCCCTTTCCTCTTCACACTGTACACTGCAGATTTTAGGTGCAACTCATCCAGCTGCTACCTACAAAAGTATTCTAACGACTCTGCAATAGTGGGTCTCATCACAGATGATGATGATAGGGAGTACAGAGAACTGAACCAGGATTTTGTGGACTGGTGCCACCGGACCCACCTGAAGATTAACGCGGGGAAGACCAAGGAGATGGTGGTGGACTTCCGTAAAGGCAGAAGCCCTCCTAAACCAGTGGACATCCTGGGGACGGGCATCGAGATTGTGAACACCTATAAGTACCTGGGTTTGCTCCTTAATAATAAGCTGGACTGGGCAGATCATATGGAGGCCCTGTACAGGAAGGGCCACAGCAGGCTCTACCTGCTTAGGAAGCTGAGAGCCTTTGGAATCCGGGGGGCACTTAGAACTTTCTTCAACTCGGTAGTGGCATCAGCCATCTTCTTTGGAGTGGCCTGCTGGGGGAGCAGTATATCAACCAGGGACAGAAATAAACTTGACAAGCTGATTAGAAAGGCCAGCTCTGTCCTGGGGAGCCCACTGGACCCAGTGCAGGTGGTGGGTGACAGAAGGATACTGTCCGTGGTGAGCTCCATGCAGAAGAAGAAGTCCCATCCCATGCATGAGACTGTGATCGCGCTGAGCAGTACTGTCAGTGACCGACTGCTCCACCCTAGGTGTGAGAAGGAGCGCTATCGGAAGTCTTTCCTCCCCGCTGCGGTTAGGCTGTACAACCAACACCGACCTAAGCGGAGATCATTACATACAGAGAACTGAAGTATCTCTCTACCTGTTAAATCCCCCCCCCCCCCCACCACCTCTCCAACTGGATCCTAGACTACCTCACAAATCGACCTCAATACGTGAGAGCCCGAGACTGTGTGTCAGGTACCGTGATCTGTAATACGGGGGCACCTCAGGGTACGGTTCTCGCCCCTTTCCTCTTCACACTGTATACTGCAGATTTTAGGTGCAACTCATCCAGCTGCTACCTACAGAAGTATTCTGACGACTCTGCAATAGTGGGTCTCATCACAGATGATGATGTCAGGGAGTACAGAGAACTGAACCGGGATTTTGTGGACTGGTGCCACTGGAACCACCTGAAGATTAATGCGGGGAAGACCAAGGAGATGGTGGTGGACTTCCGCAAAGGCAGAAGCCCTCCTAAACCAGTGGACATCCTGGGGACGGGCATCGAGATTGTGAACACCTATAAGTACCTGGGTTTGCTCCTTAATAATAAGCTGGACTGGGCAGATCATATGGAGGCCCTGTACAGGAAGGGCCACAGCAGGCTCTACCTGCTTAGGAAGCTGAGAGCCTTTGGAATCCGGGGGGCACTTCTTAGAACTTTCTTCAACTCGGTAGTGGCATCAGCCATCTTCTTTGGAGTGGCCTGCTGGGGGAGCAGTATATCAACCAGGGACAGAAATAAACTTGACAAGCTGATTAGAAGGGCCAGCTCTGTCCTGGGGAGCCCACTGGACCCAGTGCAGGTGGTGGGTGACAGAAGGATACTGTCCGTGGTGAGCTCCATGCAGAAGAAGAAGTCCCATCCCATGCATGAGACTGTGATCGCGCTGGGCAGTACTGTCAGTGACCGACTGCTCCACCCTAGGTGTGAGAAGGAGCGCTATCGGAAGTCTTTCCTCCCCACCGCGGTTAGGTTGTACAACCAACACCGACCTAAGCGGAGATCATTACACACAGAGAACTGAAATATCTCTCTGCCTGTTATATCCCCCCCCCCCCCTCTGCTACTCCGATCTGTCTGTCTGCTATTAATGTAATGCCTCTTACCTTGGAACATTCCTGTACATGTTGTATTTGTATTTGTATCTGCTTATCTTTGCTGCTGTAACACACTGAATTTCCCCATTGTGGGACTATTAAAGGACTATTATTATTATTATTATTATTATTATTAATTCCTATCTGTCTGTCGGCTATCAAAGTAATGCCTCTTACCTTGGAACATTCCTGTACATGTTGTATTTGTATTTGTATCTGCTTATCTTTGCTGCTGTAACACACTGAATTTCCCCATTGTGGGACTATTAAAGGACTATTATTATTATTATTATATGTGTACCATGTCTACTTAACATGATTATATAACACTCATTGTTGCCACTGATAACTTTCAACTTCCCAGAATTGTCAGCGCCATCTTGCTTAGTACTGTGTACTTCACTAGTTTCCCAGAACGCAGTCACCAGCACACACAGTTCACTGGTACCACATTGCACTTCACTTTCTGCTGCCACATGTACAGACATTTTCTCAACATCTCCTGTGTCAACCCCTACATGACCTCCCTGCATTTCCAGAAGCCTGTTCGACAGAATTTATCCTGCCTATCTTCTTAATGTGCTGAGTTTCACTCCCTTGACAAGTTGCAACACATCCTTGCCTTTCATATTGTCTCTCTCACACCCCTGCTACTGAAACATACCTTCCAGAAGAGACTTTTTTTCCTGTTACCTTTGCCTGGTATTGGTTCTATCTGGTTCTAGCTACTCACCTGGAAAAGGGCGAGTGTGAAAATTGCAAACCTTCTCCACAAGTTATTCTGCTTCTATGGGATCTGAGGAAGAGTCTGAGTATGTGGACATTTCTGACAAAAAGGTAGTGGGTGGGGACAATTCTGGCTTTGATTAGTCTATATATAAGTAATACTACCTAAAAGCATACCTCCCAACTTTCAAAGGACTGAAAGAGGGAAAGAATGTGACATATAGCATTACATATAGTAAGACCAACCACTCTAGCCCCACCCATTCCTATCAATGTCTTTTGTGCCCCCACACAGCATAGCACTGTATGCCCCCACATTATACAGTCCCCCTCCCAATTGCCCCCACATTATACAGTCCCCCTCCCAATTGCGCCCACAG
Source organism: Leptodactylus fallax (assembly GCA_947044405.1). NCBI lineage: Eukaryota > Metazoa > Chordata > Amphibia > Anura > Leptodactylidae > Leptodactylus > Leptodactylus fallax. Next base: position 4,090,108 of record CAMRHE010000045.1, read on the forward strand.
TATACAGTCCCCCTCCACTTGCCCAAACTATATACAGTCCCCCCTCCAGTTGCCCCCACAGTGTACAGTTCCCCCTCCAGTTTCCCCCCACAGTATACAGACCCCTACAGTTGCCCCCACAGTATACTGCTCCCCCACCCAGTTTCCCTCACAGTCTAACGTCCCCCCTCCAGTTGTCCACACAGTGTACAGATCTCCCATCAGTTGCACCCACAGTATACAGCCCCCTCCAGTTGCTCCCACACTATACAGTTCCCCTCCACTTGCCCCCACAGTATGCAGTCCCTCTCCACTTGCCCTCACACTACAAAGTCCCCAAACAGTCTACAGTCCCCCCTCCAGTTGCCCCCACAGTATACTGCCCCCCTCTATTTGCCTCCACACTATACAGCCCCACTCCTGTTGACCCACAGTATTCAGTCTCTCTCCAATTTCCCCCACGCTACACTGTCCCCCTCCAGTTGTCCAAACAGTCTACAGTCCCACCTCCAGTTGCCCCCACAGTCAACAGTCCCCCCTCCACTTTCCCCCCACAGTCAACAGTCCCCCCTCCACTTTCCCCCCACAGTACACAGTCTCCCATCCAGTTGCCCTCACAGTATACAGTCTCTTAGTCTCTTACAGTTGTCCCCCACTGTATACAGCTCCCCTCCAGTTGCCCCCACAATATATAGTCTCTTCCAGATGCCCCCACAGAATACAGACCCCCTCCAATTGCTCCCACACTATACAGACCCCTTTCAGTTGCCCCCCACACTTTACAGCAGAATGCCCCTTCAGTTGCTCCTACAGTATGCAGTCACCCCCTCCAGTTTCCCCAACAGTCTTCAGTCCCTCCACTTGTCTCAACAGCATACAGTCTCCGCTCCAGTTGTCCCGACAGTATACAGCCCTCCCTCCAGTTGCCCACACACTATACAGTCCCTTCCAGATGCCCCTATAGTATACAGCCCCACCCTCCAGTTGTTTCCTGACGCAGGTGAGTTGAAGTCAGGACACATCTCCCATCGACCCGGAGTCGCCCCCACCTTCTGCCAATCAAGGAAAGCCAGGACAGAGGAGAGACAGGACCCAGAATCCAAGACTGTGCCGCTAAATTTGGGACAGGTTTTGTTGATGCGGCTTTTGAAGCAAAATCTAGGTGTGGATCATAAAGGGTGAGAACCTGACAGATGGAACTTCTCAATATACTCCTGCTTTTGGTTTTAAAAACGGCATCAACTAAACCTTAACGTGTGTCCTTACCCTCACAAAGTATCATAAGTAAAGAGGATACATACTATAAGTGCCAAGTCCTGTCTGCTACTTAACTATTCTTCTGCCGTGTCAAATAAAACAAAAAGAAAAGAACTGGAAACAAGTGTTTAGTACAGTGTCTGTTTCTTTTACAAAATCTAAAATATTTGGTGGCTATTTCTATGGAAATTTGTAGTATAAGAATTTATAGTACAATTTATATGGGCTTACCAACAGCTGTTCTAAACATATAGAAGATTGATACTGAGGATTAACAGAGGAATGCTGGAGGAGAATGTTATGCAGAGTTTAGACGATGTGGTCCAAGAACAATGCATTTACAATTCAATTTTCAGGGGTTATGGTTTTAATTAAAAAGAAGATATTCTCTCTTTTAGGGGGCTACAGCATGAACTGTAGTTTTCCATTACTATAATGCAAAATACCTTCTTTTTTGCTAAATGTTTGACTGTTAAACAGGACCATACATAGAAATTGTGGGGCTCCATAGCAAAAGTCAGAATTGGAACCCCCTTCCAAAAAAAAATAAATAAATTAGGACTTTAGATCTACAGGGTTCTGATCACCGATGCCGAGGCAGGTCACCGGTACCAATATTACCACCATAAAGTGAGCATCTAGTGGTAGATACTTGATCTACACAGGCTTCTGCAGATCATTTGAGTGAATACAGTGCAGGAAAAATTTTGTGACTTTCAGGGGACGTCTCTGACTGTAATCGTTCTCATTTCCCATCTCTTCCATCTGGACTGGGCCACCATGACCACATCTTCAATCTGTGAGTTGTCTCTGTAAAGTTTGCAACACAAACATCTTTGGCTCCTCCCTTTTCCAGGCACCTGACCCACATTGACCTCACTTGTACAAAGTCCCCATACTGCTGCTACCCTCAATGATAAATCATGTCATATAAAAATCCCCTGAATCCATAATGAATGAATAATACTCCTTTTTGCATCTTTAAATTAATACCTCCTGTATACCCCCTTAAATTAGTAGACCTGGCATTTGCAGACAGAGGGATACCTAATGTGTATGTGTTTCACAGTAATATTTAACTTTTATATGTATTCTAGGGAAAAGGGGGTGATTTGAACTTTTAGTTTTTTTTATATGTTTTAAAACTTTTTTTTATTTGTTTTCTTACTATTTTATTATCCCCCCTGAGGAGCTTGAACCTGCAATCATTTGATTCGCTACAAAGCTATTGAGGCTGGTCATAGTCCAGCCTCAATAGCTATAGTGCAACATTAAAGGTACGGGGTGGCCTCAGAGGCTATTCTTTATCTTTGGTGGGGGGGGGTTGTCCTGACCTGCAATGCCCGCGATCAGAGTGAACTCTGATAGCAGGCATTAGCGCCGGGTCTCCGCTGTAGAATACAGTGGAGATCCAGTTGCTATGGTGGCCGCGCTGCATCTTTACTATTACGGCGGATGTTGGGAAAGGATTAATGTAATATACATTACTCTACATATTTTTTGATCTGCATTTATATTAGATTTCTAGTAATTATAATAAACAATCTTTCAATGTAAAGCCAATGTCTATATCTACTGAGGTCCTACATAGTTCCCTGTCCATCAAACAGTCAAAGCCTGACCACCAGCTTTTTGGAGAATACAGGAAATGAGAAGAAATAGGAGGCAAACTGGTGAGAGAGGGAGATGGAAAAACCCCTTTAATAATGCTCTACAATTAATAATATCCACTGCCAGAGGCACACTTTCTGATAATCTGGTGACGTTCTGTTTTGCCGGAGCATCACCAATACTCCCCCTATCCCCCCTCCCCCATCATACTTACCTGTCTTCAGTCTTCAGTCTTCTGGTATAAACATTACTTCTTTAGTTTCTGCCAGCGCCTGCACAATAGAACCAGTGATTCTAGCTCTATTGTACAATTGCCGGCAGAAGTGAAGAGCACTTACCACGCATGCGCAAGAAGTCCACAGAAGAAGGAGCCAGCGGGACAGAAGAAACTGATCTCCAGGACATAGAAGACAGGTAAGTATGATGGGGTGGGATGGGATATAGTGGGGTTGGGGGGCTGAGTTAGTTAGGTAGGTAGGTCTAGTAGTCTGCGGGCTAGCTAGAGAAACAGGGAGGGGGTGTGAGGGAGGAAGTGAGAGAGGGAGGGGGAGGGAGAGCGTGAGAGGGGGAATCATGGTAGTTGTAAGCTAAGACAGCAGGAAGCTACCCATGTAAACAAATACAGAGGATGCCAGGAGCTCCAAGAGAAACCCAATTTTTTTGCCCAGAAAACCCCTTTAAATTAATAATTCCCCAGAGGTTAGCACCCCCTAATGCCCCAGTGCATAAATATTGCTCCCTCATGCCTCCTTATATTAAAGGGTTTGTCCAGGATTTAAAAAAAAATGTAGGCAGGCTACAGAGGAGGTATAAAAAAATAAAATATCTGCATCCTCCTCTCCATTTCTGCACTGGGCCGACTATCTTCTCTGTATGTATACAGAACAGCTGCAGTGGTGATATCACATTGAGGAGACTACTGCAGCCACTCACATGCCTATTCAGCTGTATACTGTACTGATTGGCTGCATTCTGTCGACCTGAAAACACCATTGCAGCAGTTCTATATATAAACAGAGCAGCAGAGGAGGCGGCCAGCCTAGCACAGGAGTGGAGGAGAGAAAAATGCACTCCTATCTTTTAGACCTACCCTGTTGTCTGCATACATTTTTTTTTAAATCCTGTACAACTCCTTTAATAATGCCTCCTAATACCCAATTATATTGTTACTGCCTTCCTGACAGGGCTGTTTTAACACATTGGTGGGCCCAGTGCAAAGATTTCATAAGTGGTCCCCCCATCCAGGGTGAACCTAACCACTCTGCTGCCTGAGGTGCACTATAGAAAGGCACCCCTCTAAAAAAAAGATACCAGCTATCTTTGGCCCCCACTCTGTATACAACCCCCTTATTTTGGCCCCCACACAGTGTATTTGACCCTCTTTTTCCTGCCTCCATACAGTAAATGACACCCTTTTTTTTGTCCCCTACACTGTGTTTGTCCCCTCCACAGTATATAACCCCCCATTTTATCATCCCCCAGAATATATGACCCCCTTCATTGGCTCCCCACACAGTACATGACCACTTTTTCATTGGTGCCCCACAGAATATGATCCCTTATATATGGTCCCTCTATAGTATATGACCCCTTTTTTTGGTCCCCACTATATATGCCCCCCCACAGTATATGACCCCTTTTATCTTGGGCCCCACACAGTGATATGTTGTATAATTCCAAATGGTAGTGGACAATAATTTATTGACCCATCCACGCTAGCCTCAGCTGCCACCTCCAGGGCACGCTGTACCCGACGCTGAGGAATGCTAGGGTGCAGGATGCTGGACATATCATCCTGGCGTTCTTCATGTCTTGACGTAAGTGCAACGCCACCTAGAGGTGGCAACAGAGGCCGGCCTGTATAGGAGCATGGATGGGTGAGTAAATTATCAGATGCTACCTATTGGAATAATACAATAAGTAGCAGCTAATTAAAAAAAAGAATGCCGCCCCTCCCCCTAGTTTAGGCCATTAGGCGCCACCTGAGGCCATCACCTCAGGTCGCCTCATGGAAGATGTGCCCCTGCCCAAATCGCCATCACTTTCCTGTTCCCCTGCAGTGTTCACTTCAGTCTCATTTCTTGGAGGCTTCATGCAGCACCAGGTGCGTCACTACATCACGCCTATTTCTTCCAAAACACTAGGAGCAGAAACAGGGGCTGAATAGTGAAGCAGGGAGAAGACAGATTCCTGCTTCATATTGTATTAAACTCATCTGCGCCCATAGGACTCAGATAAGTTGGAGTCAGGACATAGCTTACAGTATAAGGAGGAAGGTAATGCTGTGACATCTAGGAGGAACTGCAGAGAGAGGACATCATAAACTAGGTTATTGCATGCCACATCACAAACTTGGTCAAATTTTAAAATTTTTGGTACAGCATACAATTTTGTGACAAGGATTACTGTTTACTGTTAATACTTTGTGCCATGTGATATTACTTTGTGGTACAGAATGTAGTTTTTGGATTTAATTTTATGGCTGATTTCATTTTATTTACATTTTATAATCTTTTTAAATGTTTAATTTTTTTTTTTATCAACAATTAGTATATTAGGAGCTGAGCTCTTTCCATACACGGAGAATGCTAGCTGTATAATACAGCCAGGACCTGACACCGATTGCAGCTGTTAACACTTTAGATTCCGCGGTTGAACGCCACCGCAGCATCTAAAGTGCACAAGCGCCATGGAGACAGTGATCAATTGCTATGACAGCCAGAAGCCAATTGATACCTTAGTACAGTGGGGAAAAAAAGTATTTAGTCAGCCACCAATTGTGCAAGTTCTCCCACTTAAAAAGATCAGAGAGGCCTGTAATTGTCATCATAGGTAGACCTCAACTATGAGAGACAAAATGAGAAAATAAATCCAGAAAATCACATTGTCTGATTTTTAAAGAATTTATTTGCAAATTATGGTGGAAAATAAGTATTTGGTCACCTACAAACAAGCAAGATTTCTGGCTCTCACAGACCTGTAACTTCTTCTTTAAGAGGCTGCTCTGTCCTCCATTCATTACCTGTAGTAATGGCACCTGTTTGAAATTGTTATCAGTATAAAAGACACCTGTTCACAACTTCAAACAGTCACACTCCAAACTCCACTATGGTGAAGACCAAAGAGCTGTGGAAGGACACCAGAAACAAAATTGTAGACCTGCACCAGGCTGGGAAGACTGAATCTGCAATAAGCAAGCAGCTTGGTGTGAAGAAATCAACTGTGGGAGCAATAATTAGAAAATGGAAGACATACAAGACCACTGATACTCTACCTCGATCAGGGGCTCCACGCAAGATCTCACCCCCGTGGGGTCAAAATGATCACAAGAACGGTGAGCAAAAATCCCAGAACCACACGGGGGGACCTAGCGAATGACCTGCAGAAAGCTGGGACTAACGTAACAAAGGCTACTGTCAGTAACACACTGTGCCACCAGGGACTCAGATCCTGCAGTGCCAGATGTGTCCCCCTGCTTAAGCCGGAACATATCCGGGCCCGTCTGAAGTTTGCTATAGAGCATTTGGATGTTCCAGAAGAGTATTGGGAGAATGTCATATGGTTAGATGAAACCAAAGTAGAACTGTTTGGTAGAAACACAACTCATCGTGTTTGAAGTAGAGTGAATGCTGAGTTGCATCCAAAGAACACCATACCTACTGTGAAGCATGGGGGTGGCAACATCATGCTTTGGGGCTGTTTCTCTGCAAAGGGACCAGGCCAACTGATCTGTGTACATGAAAGAATGAATGGGGCCATGTATCGTGAGATTTTGAGTGCAAACCTCCTTCCATCAGCAAGGGCATTGAAGATGAAACGTGGCTGGGTCTTTCAGCATGACAATGATCCCAAGCACACCACCTGGGCACCGAAGGAGTGGCTTCGTAAGAAGCATTTCAAGGTCTTGGAGTGGCCTAGCCAGTCTTCAGATCTCAACCCCATAGAAAACCTTTAGAGGGAATTGAAAGTCTGTGTTGCCCAGCAACAGCCCCAAAACATCACTGCTCTAGAGGAGATCTGCATGGAGGAATGGGCCAACATACCAGCAACAGTGTGTGCCAAACTTGTGAAGACTTACAGAAAACGTTTGACCTCTGTAATTCCCAACAAAGGATATATAACAAAGTATTGAGATGAACTTTTGTTATTGACCAAATACTTATTTTCCACCATAATTTTGCAAATAAGTTCTTTAAAAATCAGACAGTGTGATTTTCTGGATTTGTTTTCTCATTTTGTCTCTCATAGTTGAGGTCTACCTATGATGACTGTTAGAGATTTGGGTCTTATTAATAATTACTATTCTTCCCTGATCCCAGTTTCCCTCCTTTCTCCTTAGGTATATCTACTTATCTGTTTCCTTGACTGGTTTGCATGTACGATAATTTACCCCACAATATCAATAATAAAGTACGTTTATTATTAATGCACTTGTAATATGATGGAACTAGGTTATAGAATAATACAAAACAGTATTAACACAGTGCAATACAATAAGTACAGAACCCAATTACCCAGGTGAATATAAAACCTACAGATATCGCTACATACACACACACATACACACACACACACAACCCCTGACAAGTTACTAACTGACCCTTTCTGTAAGGAACACAGCAGTAGTAATACAGATTAATAGAGGGTGACTGATAGATAAATGGATAGATAGATAGATAGATAGATAGATAGATAGATAGATAGATAGTAGATAGTAGTAGAAGATAATAGATGGATGGATGGATAGAGAGATAGAGAGAGAAAGTTATACTTAAGCCTTATTATGCTCTGGTGGTATATAGGTTAGGTGAGGCTGCTCAGTCCATATCCCAAGGCGGCTGGTGAGAGAGAGAGAGAGAGGGCTTTTGGCCCATCATATTTATAGCCCACAACTCCGCCCACCTAGATGTTGTCACTCCAATCAGGCTCTTGGTATTGTAATATAAGTTTAGATGCAATACTTCTTATGAGTCTTGGGATGGCGCTCTAACACTTAAAATCGATCCTTGGCTCAGGGGTAATGACCTACCTCCCCCATCTGACTTCTAATGTCCCTTGTTCAGTGGCTTATCTCCGGGTAGCTCTCTTTGAACAAAGGAAGCTGATTACCATCACCATGAAGGTCTCATTAGCATATTCCATCTCCACCCTTCTAAACAAAAGCCTTCCTGGAAAGCAGGTTTTGTAGCCTGCAGACAATATTAATGTTTGTGGCAAGCACTTCCCTTTACAATCCCCCTGTTGTCGGGAACACGACAATGTAATTTGAGGAAGTGTTTGTTTGGTCGTTATTGCCCCCTCAGCCCTATTCATTACTGGTAATGGTTCAGGATGGAGTGAAGTATAATTTGGATTTAGGTACCAAGACATCGATCATTTCCAGGGACACTTTCCCATATATGACTGTCGCCCAATATCCTCTGCTCACAGAAAACGTCTTTTGCGCGTCCTGATTTGCGGTGTCAGTGATACTTTCTACGGTCCACCCCAATATGTCACACTGACCTGGACGGGAACATTTTTATCCATCCCACAGTTAGTCAGGTAAGACCTTTAAACCACAGTCCATTGTCACGGTACATGCAGCACCACCTTTGGTCCGGACTGAAGCTCACGCAGGGTTAGACCACCTTGCCACATGACACCAACTGTCCTACAGGACCGCTACCTGTACTTAAGCACAGGTCACCAGTGAAGTTGTCACCGGCCTCCATGAACAGAAAAACCTGGACTTTTATCAAGGCAGGTCTGTGAACCTGCATCTGAAATGATGTCTCAGGACCTAAAATCGAATTGTGGGGAGAGGCACTGCTTCCCATGTCCCCTGTACCTGACATTCAATCCATCCATTATGAACCATACCATTTTATATGGCTGAGGTGGTAATTACCTTACAGTGTAGGGGTACCTTACCTGTCCCTAAGGATCCTTACACCCCTTTACCTAACAGAAATTAATGTAACATATATATATATCCCACTCATCCACCAAACACACAAATTCCCACCCCCCTATAGATCAAGAAATTAATGTAACATATATATATATATATCCCACTCATCCACCAAACACACAAATTCCCACCCCCCTATAGATCAAGGCGATAATAATACAAGGATGTGCTGGTATTGGTGCACATAGAGACTCCTGCCACAAGAGCACGTGTTTCCTACTCATCCATAAACACATGAATCTTCAGACCCAGGTGTAGATGGGAATTACACTAAAAGATGCTAATGCAAGTATGTCTATACACAAACACACTCAGTGTTCAGTGTGGGAGGCGTATGTTGTTGTACAGACCATAACAGGCACTTACACCTGAAGTGTCTATGTGCACACACAAAAATGCAAAAATGTACAAGAATATAGAAAATTACATTGAAAACATTATTTACAAGTTAAGGCTGGGACTGTATTAGTATCAAGTCCTTAGTCCCTGCCTTCGGGTAAGTTCGTGATGTACGGCCTGGCCCTTTTGAAGCTGACGGGCCAGGCCTTTTATCTTCCTATAGATGAAGATCATTCCTATATACATAATGGCCACTAGGACGAGGAGGACTATGACTGGGTGTACAAGCAGATTGAAGAATGATGTTGCTTTGGGGCTATATCCGAACAGACTCTCCCACCAAGATATCGCTGAGTCCTTCTCCAGGGCATGAACCATCTCTGTTATCTTTGACTGGTCATGTTTCAATAAGATGGTGGCCTGCTTTTCAGAGTCTTTGAGCTTCTCTATGACACTTTCCTCCTTAGTGAAGTCTAGTAGCAGGTGTCTCAGTTTTCTGCCAAAACCAAGAGGGATCCTCTGGAGCCTTACAGGAGTATCTGGACGGATATCCAACCTCTTCTCTGGGGTAATCGGTGTTCTCCCCTTCTGCTCTGCTACATCGACACCTAGAACGGGATAAAGGGTACAATATGCTCCTGGGAGGAGTCCACCTCTTTCGGTGCAGTTAGTTGTATAAATGGTATATGATACATTAACGGACTGGTACCAACACCAATACCCTTGACCCAAGTACTTCAAACTAGATGGAGGTATTGAGCTGCTTTTCATCTCACAGAACCCCTCATTATCCCAACACTGGTGTCTGAGCATCCGATCATGATCCCCTTGGCAGAGGATAGCATCCTCTTTCCTCCAACATCCATCTGTATCAAACAGATAAGGATGGCCGGTCTCATAGGTCAGGATATCTGAGGAGAGCTGTGGATGTAACACTGTTCTGTTATTCATCATTATACCTAGGTTGATAGCACCATACCCACGTCTCACGTTGCCAGAGACAGGTGCCAGGGATGAAGCAGTGCAAGTGAGATTATGGCACCCATGCCACTGAATGACCACCAGTTAGTATGGTTGGCAGCAAAAGGAGTGATAAAAGGACTCACCCTTTGCTGGAGGTTAAAAGGGTAGTGTCCATTATACAGTGAGGACACAATATGTTTAAGGTTGCTGGAAAGTTCACCCTGAACCTGAGTACATGCCAGAGCAAGCTGAGCTCTATCCTGTTCTTCCAGGAGACCCATGACTAATAGTCTAAACTTCTCTCGTAAAGCAGAAGATAGGGAGCTAGTGGCATCTATATGTGAGTGTTGTAAATCCTCCAAAACATGATTTACATCAACCTGGGTCTTGAGGCCTTCCCCAGTATGTTTCGCCAGATTCCCGAGTTTGTTTCTCAGGACTTCCAGGTCCATAGTGTTCAGTGCCCCTATTCCCATTGCACCTCCTCCTAAACCCATGGCAATCAAATCCCTTCTCCCCCTGTACTTCCTGTATCTGGTAGCATCCTTCCTTACTTCTTGTCCCACCTCTACCCATCCTTTTATCATATCGATCTGATTCCTCACAAACTCCTCACATCTATGGTCCCAGTGGTCTACTCTAAAATCATCAACCGAAATCCTCCAGGTATATAGGACGAATTTGGTTTTGGTGATGATTTTCCAGGGAGATGCTAACTGTGGAGCTATGGGATCAGCCATTTGATAGGTTGGGGCATTACAGGAATCCCTGTGGGGTTTTACTGGCTGAAGAACTTCAGTTTCATAAGGGACCCTTACCACAATCACACATACTTTACCTCTTCCTTTAAATGGATACCATTGGTCACCTTCTCCAGTCTCTAATACGAGATTCCGGATGGGTTTAGTTGTGGAAAGATAAACCCACTGTGTAAATGTCCAACACCCCTCATCGACTGCCTCACAAAATGGCCATTTAAATGAACCATCAATATTGATAGCAAAGTTAATATCTCTGCCTCTGGGATCCTTCCAATCAGAAGATACATATCTATTCCGGTATTCCTCAGTCATAGGGGTCCCATCCATCCATACATCAATTATTGAAGAATCCACTCCGTTACAGACTATATCCCATCTCCATGGGTTAGAGTCTGACATTACCATCTGAGTGTCTGGTTCCCAGTGTGCATAGGTGATGAAATAATGTCCTGTCACATCTGGTACACAAGCATCCCTCATAATGGTAATCATAAAAGATCGAATGGATGGAGATCCCTCCAGCTGAGTATACCTCTGATCCTTCGCATCAGCTCGTACCTTCAAAACTGTGGCTCTGTATAGGCCTTCAAGTTTTACTGGGCCGCTCTGATTGTTCCATAATACTTGTCCAGATTTACTGCAGTTTAACTTTAAAATCAATATGCTGGTCCCTAAATAGTCCGTGGACACATGTCCTTCAGCATATTTGGATTCCCTAGTTATTACCATATGAGAATCCCTTAGCATACAGTACGCCTTCAGGGTGCCCTTTACTGGTATGGGTCTATCAAAGTATGTCCTAACTCTTAAGCTATCCTGACTGGTATGTTTCAGAAAAGTGGCTTTTAGAATGTACCATCCACTGTATTCTGACCCAGTGACATCTTCAGGACTCAGGACTCCTGCTTTGGTGCACAGCACCTTTGTTGTGTTTACTATCACTGGCCTATAAGGATGTAAGTGGGGATTTCTAGACACCCATCTTACTGATTTGATAGCTGTTGGTTCTGAGTCCTGGAAATGTCTGTACTCCTTGAGGCATAGAGCATGTAGGTCATGTTGTATGGCGGATACATTCTCCACCGGGGTATAGTGCTGAACCACACCATTGGCAAAACCCTCCCTCTGGAAACCATACAAGTACCACTGCCCTGGTACAAATGTAAAATTGCTGTATGGTTCCAGGATTTTTCCTTCCAGACATTCTACTGAGAGAAGACCTGGAAATTCGGGTGATCTCTCATCTGAGCCAAATGTGGGTTCAGAACTATTCCCTGCAAAGGCTGAATCCGCCAGTGCCATGCCTACCGCTATTAATACAAGTTGGAGGTACACTCTGCTGGCATGATCCCTACCTTTTATGGTTCCTTGTATGGAGGTAACCCTTCGTTCTGTGATCTGGTAAAGAATAACATGATAATATGAAATGTTTTGATACACCTTTGACCTACTACCCCCCCCCCCTTCACCCAACTCTATACTCATGACCTTATTGAGTTGGGGAGGCACGGGTAGCCTTTGCTTGGTCAATGTGGATCCAAAACACTGCCTTTCGTCTATGTGAGCGTTTTTTTGTTGAGATTGGCCTTTGTACTTTCAGCATAGTGCTACCCATTACTGGTCCTTCCCAGTTTGCATCCCAGGGCCTGGCCTTGCGGAATACTTTGACCATGACCATTTCCCCTACAGAGGGCATGGGAGTTTCCCCCTGTAGGTATGGTTTATTCATCTTTATTGCTGCATGCAGTAGCAATTATTTCAGGTTCTGCTGAACCTGTTGGAGAAACACATCTCTAGCAATAGCATCTTTCATGGGTGTAGAAATTTGGGGTTCACTTGGCCAACAGATAAACATCTTGCGCCCGGTCATAAGTTCAAATGGTGTTATGCCGGTTGTTGTTGCCTCTGTGGCCCGGATACCCATCAGTACTGCTGTAAGGGAAGTCACCCAAGTGAAACCCCTTTCCAACAGTGCTTTGGAGAGCCGAGTTTTGATAGTTCGGTTCATCCGCTCCACAATGCCTGCTGACTGTGAATGATAAGGTACATGAAATCTTTGCTTTATGTCCAGAAGTCCACAAAGTGCTTTCATAACCTTGCCTGTAAAATGGGTTCCCCGATCTGATTCAATCACTCGGGGGATTCCCCACCGTGATAGAATGTGCTCCCACAGAACCCGAGCAGTAGTAGTAGCGGAGTCATTTACTGTAGGGATGGCTTCTACCCATTTTGAGAAGACATCCACCACCACCAATGCATAGCGACAGTTACGGCTGCCTGCCGGTAATGGTCCTATGTAATCAATTTGTAAAGTAGACCATGGTCCCTCCGCTGGAGGAACCCGCTGCAACACTGGCTTCAGGGTGGATGCCCTTGGGTTTACCTGAGCACACACCAGGCATTGTTGTGTAACTTCCTCTACCGTCTTGGACATACCTGGCCAGTATAATTTGTCCTTGAGTAGGGTCAAAAGTTTGTCCCGACTCAGATGACCCAACAACTGATGATTGAGTCTTGTTAGTTCTGCTTGCAGATGCTGTGGGACCACCGGTAGAGGGAGTGGTTTGGTTCCAGTGTCATAACACAAGATGCCCTGTTGGACTGTCCAGGGATCTTGTGGGCTGGTAAGGTGTGCTGCCAGCAAAGGATCCTTTGACTGTTCCTCTTCAAATGACACTGGACCATCTTTGAGTTGTTTGTTTCTGATTTTAATCTGGTGTACGGGTATGGCTTCAGTGTCTGATTCCTGGAGGACTCCAGACACTGCAGCCAATTTGGCAGACTCATCTGCTTTGTTGTTACCCCGGATCAGAGGGTTATCACCCTTCTGGTGTGCTGGAATTTTTATGATTGAAGCATTCCCAGGATGTGCCATGCCCCATTCCCACAACTCTTTCAGGACTGAGGCATGAGCTAAAGGTTTATTTTGGCTGTCCACAAACCCTCGTCGTTTCCAAGTGTCCAGATGCAAAGTGAGAGATCGGACTACATATGAGCTGTCGCTATATATAGTACGATTCCCTGGAGGCTGAATGAGAAGGGCTTCTCTGACGGCCTCCAGTTCAGCCCGTTGAGCTGACATGTGACCAGGCAACCTTACCAGTTTCTGAGTACCCATGGTCTCATCCAGCACTGCAAATCCTGTCATGTAGGTGCCGTTCAAGCAGAATCGAGAGCCATCAACAAAGATGACTCTGTCATCGGGATTAGTGGTCATCCTGAATAGCTGGGGATCAGTGACCTGCGTTAGTTGACCACAATCATGTTCTATCCCTGTCATATTTAACAACTGGGAGAGAACATATTTTGCTTTGTGGTCCACTGTCAGATTTCGCCCACTCAGCTCCATGATCCACTTCCCAAATCTCTGTTGTGAGACTCCAGGGAGTGTATCTCGAAGCAAGAGTGCCAGCGGGGAATGTGGAGTCTGTACAGTGAGGGGCCTGAAACCCACAATATGCTCGGTAGCTTTAACCGCATAGTGTATGGCTGTCAGTTGTTTAGCACATTCATCAAAACCCCTTTCAACTGGTGAAAGGAGCCTGGAGAAGTACCCTAGAGGTCTATACTCAGATCCTATCTTTTGAAGAAGGACCGTAGAAATAGACTCTGCGCCAGCATGGGCTTGTATGGCCAGTTTTCCTTCTGGGTGAGGGGTGGCTAGGACTGGGGCGGATGAGAGATCTCTTTTCAGAGTTGAAAAGGCCTCTTCCTGTGTCTCTGACCAGTCCTTCAGAGAAGGCTGTTCCCCTCTAAGAAGTTCATAGAGTGGTTTTGCTTTGACGGCAAAATCCTCTATGAACTCCCTCATGAAGTTGGCTACTCCTAGGAACTTGCGTAAGTTCTGTAGAGAGTCTGGCCTGGGTATCTTCACCATGGCTTCCACACGGGCAGCCAAGAAGCCCTTGGCTCCATATGAAATCTGGACACCAAGGAAGGTGACTTCTGTCCTAGCCAAGTTTGCCTTATGAGGGCTCAGCTTGAGTCCAGCCTGGGCCAGGAGTCCCAACAGTTCCTTCAACAGAACCAGATGGTCTTCCATGGTTTCTGTGTGAAGGAGAAGGTCGTCTACATATTGCAGCAGACATTCTGGCCGTGAGAACACACTTAATACAGCCGCTAATGCCTGGTGAAAATATGTAGGACTACTGTGAAACCCCTGGGGCAGTACACAGAACATATACTGCTTGTTACCCACTGTGAAGGCGAACTTGTACCTGCAGCTCTCTGTCAGTTCGATGGAAAAGAATCCATTGGCGACATCGATGGTTGAGAATATACGACTTTTGCCGCTTACCCTTGCCATTATGTCGGGAGTCTGAGCGACCACAGGTGCAGACATGGGGGTGTACTTATTAAGGATGTGAAGGTCTATTGTAAGCCTCCATGTAGTTTCAACACCTGCACCCTTCTTTTTCACAGGCCATAAAGGATTATTGCACTTTGAATTACCCTCTATGACCACACCCCTTACTTCCAGGTCTTGGACTGTCTCTAGAATTGATTGTGTTGCCTCAGGCGGAAAGCGGTATTGACGCTCAGGTGGAGGGTCTGGCCCTTGTATGTCCACCTGAACGCCAACCATTCTTCCACAATCATTTTTGCTTTGAGCCCACAAGTCTGGATATTCGAACACAATAGGTTCAAGGTCTATGTTGTGTGAGACCTCTGGCCATTTGTGTTCCAGCACATTGGAAGAATTCTCAATTGCTGGTAGGGGTGGTCCCAGACATTGGTGCTGTATGACATATACCTTTGATCGTCTTGGACCCCTCCAAACAATACAGTTTGCCAAATCGATTATCCATCCATTTTGTGTCATTACATCGGTACCGATGATGTTATCAGTACCAGGGTAATACCACATTGGGATCTTCAAAGTCCTATTTCTGTCAAGCTCAACTAGAACTTCATCTATCCTGTGGGCTCTCACCCCCCCTTGTTGGTGATCAAATCCGATCACCATACACTGAGGGCTGTTGGGGTGTAGATCATGTTTGACATTGGTAATAGAAATTTCTGCTCCAGTGTCGAGCATGATCTTGGTATCGTGGTCTTTTATTCTGGCTTTAATGTGGGGTCTCCCTGAAGAATCCAGTATGATGTGACATATTGGAGCCAGATCTTTAGGGATCCCTGACTGTCAGTCAATCTGCACCAGATTCTCAGTAGGTACCTCTGAGGTACGTACTGCCACTTGTGGTTTCTGAGTTTTAACATTCTGTGCAGACTTATGATGTTCTACACCTAATGTTCTATCCTCTGGTCTATCAGGGGCATTTACAAGTGCCACACGTTTCAGTGCCTGTTCTGGCAAATGTCCCTGATCGCTATCTGTCTGTTTCCCAACTTGTTTGGCGTAATTAGGCTTCATCTTGAAACCATTATTATTGCCATTTTTCTCTGGGTTTGTACGATTGCGAACTACTTGAGGGCAGTTTCTTTTAATGTGTCCAACCTGTAAACACAGAAAGCATCGTATGTCTCCCATCTTTTCTGTTGGAGGAGCTGTGGGGTAGACAGACATGTGTGGCTTAGTGTGGTGTCCACGTTCATCTTGTGATTTGACATGGACCTTTCCACGCTCCCTGATTTTCACAGACTTTTTATTGCGCAGTAGATCTTGTCTATACTGTTCAATAATCATGGCTGCATCAGTGAGCGTTGGTTCCCTTGCTGCACTTAGCCGAATTGCGGTGTCAAGGTATGGGAATTTGTACACAAACATGCGAACCATGCCTTGTGGGACTCCTATACCTTGATCCTTTGTGATCCTCCTGTACATTGCTTCAAACCGACTACAGAGGGACGAAGGTTCGTCCTGTAAGGTGGGTTTGAATTTTGTCAGGATTTCTGGAGTAACATCCCAATGTCCTGTTGCCAGTTTCATGAGTATTGAAAGGCGTTCTTCCTCATCATAAAATAGGCCATTCTTGGGACTTGTTCTCTCTGTTGCCTCATACCTTTGGTTGAGGTGTGTAGGCAACCACAATTTAAACACCTCCATACGATATTCTGGAGGCACAGAATATTTCCTGCAATGTCCTTCAAACATATCACAGGCTGTAAATGGATCTGTATTAGGGTCATACTTAGGGATCTCTTTGCAGATCCGTAACAGGAAATTTATCTTTTCCATGTTGTTATGGCTAGGATAAAATTCCACTGACCTTTCAGGACGTGTAGGTAGGTTGGAAGCCGTATGTACAGTTTCCCATCCACTACTTAGTCCCCAATTTGAGTCCTGTCCATGGAGGCGTCTGCTGTCTCTCCTCTCCAAAGGTGTTGGAGAGAATTGTAGTGCACGCTCCACTGGAGTCCTAGTATCACAAAATGGACTATTGGATCTCTGATCCGCAGGAGCCGTGGGTCTGATCGCCCCAGTCCCCTCCTGTGCCATTCCTGAGACACAAATCTGTTTAGTTGGCAAGAGTACCGTGCTGTTAGTACTAGGCCGTGACAAGTCAGAGATGATCTGCTGCAAATTCGCAATGATTTGCAACTTTGCCGCTTGATCCTCTCTTAGTGTCACTAACATTGCTTCTGTGGAAGTAATTTTACTTCTAAACTGATTGTTCTCAGTGTATAATCGAAGGAGTTCTTTGTTCATGTCAGAATAATAATTCTCTTTGTCAGAGAGTTTGGATTCCAACACACAAATCTCCTTTCCTCTCTCAATTATACAAAGTGCCTCATCTTTCAACTGAGTTTCTAACGTGAATCTGCTTGACATTGTCTACACAACAATGACAGTGGGAGTTTGCATTGTTAGCTCGCTCCACTGTCCCTTTCATGTTTGCTAGGATCTCAGCATGCTCTGGCTTCCAAATGGTATCCTCAAAAGTATATACTAGTCTTGCTAGCATTTGTAATCTTTTGGAAGTTTTGTTAAAAACTGTCCGTTTACTAATGCAGTTTTTATCATGAGCATAGGCCTGATCCAGCAAAGCAGACCACAACATTTCTCCTGATTTATAGCTTGTGGGTGGTACTGGGTTGAATGTACTGTGTTTAGCTAGGTGTTTTAATGTTGAGAAATCCATACTTACTTTTCCTGCTGTCATCTTGGTCACCGTTGTCCTTCTACTTGTCCTTTGCTGATTGAAAAAGTATCCTTTTCGTACCGGAAAG
Organism: Leptodactylus fallax; assembly: GCA_947044405.1. Lineage (NCBI taxonomy): Eukaryota > Metazoa > Chordata > Amphibia > Anura > Leptodactylidae > Leptodactylus > Leptodactylus fallax. The sequence goes on from CAMRHE010000045.1 coordinate 4,108,102, forward strand.
CCTTTTCCCGACCAGCTGGACTTCTCCTGAAGAACCTTGACTTTGATATTACAGAGGCACAAATGGATTTCTCAGTCCCCCAGCGAGTTGCTTGTGGAGGAAACAGACAATTGTTAATACCTTCAGATAAATACAAATAAACAATAGGTTCACTGTTATTAATTATTTTACGTGAAGCTTTAAGCAAACTGGGTTAGCCATGCAAACTTCAATCTGGGCATACAGCGTAACGCAACACTTCACTGTGTACCAATGTTACCTGTCCACGCCCCTCCACTTGATAGTTCACGGTATAACACAGTTTTGCCAGAAGACAACACGCAAAAATATTAAAACAGTACGGGCCGGCTCGCCATTATGTTAGAGATGAATATTAATAATTAATATTCATCACTCCTGGCTGGCTCGCCATTATGTTAGAGATCTGGGTCTTAATAATAATTACTATTCTTCCCTGATCCCAGTTTCCCTCCTTTCTCCTTAGGTATATCTACTTATCTGTTTCCTTGACTGGTTTGCATGTACGATAATTTACCCCACAATATCAATAATAAAATACGTTTATTATTAATGCACTTGTAATATGATGGAACTAGGTTATAGAATAATACAAAACAGTATTAACACAGTGCAATACAATAAGTACAGAACCCAATTACCCAGGTGAATATAAAACCTACAGATATCGCTACATACACACACACATACACACACACACAACCCCTGACAAGTTACTAACTGACCCTTTCTGTAAGGAACACAGCAGTAGTAATACAGATTAATAGAGGGTGACTGATAGATAAATGGAAGATAGATAGATAGATAGATAGATAGATAGATAGATAGATAGATAGATAGATAATAGATGGATGGAAGAGAGATAGAGAGAGAAAGTTATACTTAAGCCTTATTATGCTCTGGTGGTATATAGGTTAGGTGAGGCTGCTCAGTCCATATCCCAAGGCGGCTGGTGAAGAGAGAGAGAGAGAGAGGGCTTTTGGCCCATCATATTTATAGCCCACAACTCCGCCCACCTAGATGTTGTCACTCCAATCAGGCTCTTGGTATTGTAATATAAGTTTAGATGCAATACTTCTTATGAGTCTTGGGATGGCGCTCTAACACTTAAAATCGATCCTTGGCTCAGGGGTAATGACCTACCTCCCCCATCTGACTTCTAATGTCCCTTGTTCAGTGGCTTATCTCCGGGTAGCTCTCTTTGAACAAAGGAAGCTGATTACCATCACCATGAAGGTCTCATTAGCATATTCCATCTCCACCCTTCTAAACAAAAGCCTTCCTGGAAAGCAGGTTTTGTAGCCTGCAGACAATATTAATGTTTGTGGCAAGCACTTCCCTTTACAATGACAATTACAGGCCTCTCTCATATTTTTAAGTGGGAGAACTTGCACAATTGGTGGCTGACTAAATACTTTTTTCCCCCACTGTATTGCTGTGAATAGTATGAGTGATCAGACCCCCTAGGGTTCAAGGTCCCTAGGGGGTCTGAACAGAAAAGTAAAAGAAAAAAAAAAGTTTTTAAAAGTATAAAAAAAACACAAAAAACACACAAGTTCAAATCACTCCCCTTTCCCTAGATCACATATAAAAATAAATAAACATAAGTAAACATAAACACTTTAGGTATCCCTGTGCTCATAAATGCTCGAACTATTAAAATATTAAAATATTTATCCATACGGTGAATGACATAGCGGGGGGAAAAAATCAAAATAGCCAAATTCTGTATTTTTCAACATTTTGCCTCCTAAAATAATTTTAACAAAAAGTGATCAAAGCATCAGACCTTTCCCCAAATGATATCAACCAAAAGGTTATCTTGTCCCACATAAAAACCCAGCTCTATACTTGTAAATATGAAAAAGTTACAGGTGTCAGAACATGGTGACAAAAAATGTTTTTTCTATTTTGCAAGGTTTTTCATTTTTTAAAAGGTATGAAAAGATTACAAATACTATATAAATTTGGTGTCGCCGTAATCTTATTGACCCACAAAATACAGGTAACATGCCATTTTTACCCCACAGAAAACGGCGTAAACATTAAACCCATATGAAATTTTCGCGAATGCGTTTTTTTTTCCAATTCCACCTCATTTTGAATTTTTTTCCATTGTACAGGATATTGATTGGTGCCAAAGTACAATTTTTTTTCACAAACAATAAGCCATCATGTAACGAAAAAGTTATGGCTCTTGCAATGGAATGTTGGAGGGAAAAACAAAAATGCAAAAAACAAAAATTGGCCCGGTCATTAAGGGGTTAAAATAACTTCCATGCATAAATTTATAATATTTATTTTGTATTTGTTTAAATTTACTGTACTTTAGTAACCCCTTCCCAACATCCACTATAATAGTACAGTGGATGCCGGGCCTTTAAAGATGGCGGCCGCTACAGTGGAGACCTGACGTTAATTGCCCTCTCTAAACTCTGATCGTGGGCATTGTAGGCCAGGATTCATCCCAAATAAAAAAAACGGTATCTGGGGCCGGTCCCCACTGGCTCCTCTGACAGCCAGGAGCCTACTGATGGCTCCCAGGCATGTCATTGAATTACAGCTATTGAGGCTGGTGCAGCACCAGCCTCAATAGTTATGTAGCAAATCTCCCATAGACTGCAATACAGTTGTATTGCAGGTTTATTGCAGGTTCAAGTCCCCCTAGGGGGGCTAATAAAATAGTGAAAAAAACAAAGTTTTTTGAAGTGGAACGAAATTTATTGGATATTTTAAATTTTTGTAAAAAATAAAAAACTGAAAAGTGGGGCGTGCCAAATTATTCGGCCCCCTTAAGTTAATACTTTGTAGCGCCACCTTTTGCTGCAATTACAGCTGCAAGTCACTTGAGGTATGTCTCTATCAGTTTTGCACATCGAGAGACTGAAATTCTTGCCCATTCTTCCTTGGAAAACAGCTCGAGCTCAGTGAGTTTGGATGGAGAGCGTTTGTGAACAGCAGTTTTCAGCTCTTTCCACAGATTTTCGATTGGATTCAGGTCTGGACTTTGACTTGGCCATTCTAACACCTGGATACGTTTATTTGTGAACCATTCCATTGTAGATTTTGCTTTATGTTTGGGATCATTGTCTTGTTGGAAGATAAATCTCCGTCCCAGTCTCAGGTCTTTTGCAGACTCCAACAGGTTTTCTTCCAGAATGGTCCTGTATTTGGCTCCATCCATCTTCCCATCAATTGTAACCATCTTTCCTGTCCCTGCTGAAGAAAAGCAGGCCCAAACCATGATGCTGCCACCACCATGTTGCTTTTACACCAAACATATCATTTTGCATTGTGGCCAAAAAGTTCGATTTTGGTTTCATCTGACCAGAGCACCATCTTCCACATGTTTGGTGTGTCTCCCAGGTGGCTTGTGGCAAACTTTAAATGAGACTTTTTATGGATATCTTTGAAAAATGGCTTTCTTCTTGCCACTCTTCCATAAAGGCCAGATTTGTGCAGTGTACGACTGATTGTTGTCCTATGGACAGACTCTCCCACCTCAGCTGTAGATCTCTGCAGTTTATCCAGAGTGATCATGGGCCTCTTGGCTGCATCTCTGATCAGTCTTCTCCTTGTTTGAGATGAAAGTTTAGAGGGACGGCCGGGTCTTGGTAGATTTGCAGTGGTCTGATACTCCTTCCATTTCAATATGATCACTTGCACAGTGCTCCTTGGGATGTTTAAAGTTTGGGAAATCTTTTTGTATCCAAATCTGGCTTTAAACTTCTCCACAACAGTATCACGGACCTGCCTGGTGTGTTCCTTGGTCTTCATGATGCTCTCTGCGCTTTAAACAGAACCCTGAGACTATCACAGAGCAGGTGCATTTATACGGAGACTTCATTACACACAGGTGGATTATATTTATCATCATCAATCATTTAGGACAACATTGGATCATTCAGAGATCCTCACTGAACTTCTGGAGTGAGTTTGCTCCACTGAAAGTAAAGGGGCCGAATAATATTGCACGCCCCACTTTTCAGTTTTTTATTTCTTACAAAAGTTTAAAATAACCAATAAATTTCGTTCCACTTCACAATTGTGTCCCACTTGTTGTTGATTCTTCACCAAAAAAATTAAAATTTTATACCCTTATGTTTGAAGCCTGAAATGTGGCAAAAGGTTGAAAAGTTCAAGGGGGCCGAATACTTTCGCAAGGCACTGTATATACAGTACAGACCAAAAGTTTGGACACACCTTCTCATTCCAAGAATTTTCTGTATTTTCATGACTATAAAAATTGTAGATTCACACTCAAGGCATCAAAACTATGAATTAACACATGTGGAATTATATACTTAACAAAAAAGTGTGAAACAACTGAAAATATGTCTTATACTCTAGGTTCTTCAAAGTAGCCACCTTTTGCTTTGATTACTGCTTTGCACACTCTTGGCATTCTCTTGATGAGCTTCAAGAGGTAGTCACCTGAAATGGTCTTCCAACAGTCTTGAAGGAGTTCCCAGAGATGCTTAGCACTTGTTGGCCTTTTTGCCTTCACTCTGCGGTCCAGCTCACCCCAAACCATCTCGATTGGGTTCAGGTCTGGTGACTGTGGAGGCCAGGTCATCTGGCGTAGCATCCCATCACTCTCCTTCTTGGTCAAAAAGCCCTTACACAGTCTGGACGTGTGTTTGGGGTCATTGTCCTGTTGAAAAATAAATGATGGTCCAACTAAACGCAAACCAGATGGAATAGCATGCCGCTGCAAGATGCTGTGGTAACCATGCTGGTTCAGTATTCCTTCAATTTTGAATAAATCCCCAACAGTGTCACCAGCAAAGCACCCCCACACCATCACACCTCCTCCTCCATGCTTCACGGTGGGAACCAGGCATGTAGAGTCCATTCGTTCACCTTTTCTGCGTCGCACAAAGACACGGTGGTTGGAACCAAAGATCTCAAATTTGGACTCATCAGACCAAAGCACAGATTTCCACAGGTCTAATGTCCATTCCTTGTGTTCTTTAGCCCAAACAAGTCTCTTCTGCTTGTTGCCTGTCCTTAGCAGTGGTTTCCTAGCATCTATTTTACCATGAAGGCCTGCTGCACACAGTCTCCTCTTAACAGCTGTTGTAGAGATGTGTCTGCTGCTAGAACTCTGTGTGGCATTGGCCTGGTCTCTAATCTGAGCTGCTGTTAACCTGCGATTTCTGAGGCTGGTGACTCGGATGAACTTATCCTCCGCAGCAGAGGTGACTCTTGGTCTTCCTTTCCTGGAGCGGTCCTCATGTGAGCCAGTTTCTTTGTAGTGCTTGATGGTTTTGGCCACTGCACTTGGGGACACTTTCAAAGTTTTCCCAATTTTTGGACTGACGGACCTTCATTTCTTAAAGTAATGATGGCCACTCGTTTTTCTTTACTTAGCTGCTTTTTTCTTGCCATAATACAAATTCTAACACTCCATTCAGTAGGACTATCAGCTGTGTATCCAACTGACTTCTGAACAACACAACTGATGGTCCCAACCCCATTTATAAGGCAAGAAATCCCACTTATTAATCCTGACAGGGCACACCTGTGAAGTGAAAACCATTTCAGGTGACTACCTCTTGAAGCTCATCAAGAGAATGCCAAGAGTGTGCAAAGCAGTAATCAAAGCTAAAGGTGGCTACTTTGAAGAACCTAGAATATAAGACATATTTTCAGTTGTTCACACTTTTTTGTTAAGTATATAATTCCACATGTGTTAATTCATAGTTTTGATGCCTTCAGTGTGAATCTACAATTTTTATAGTCATGAAAATACAGAAAACTCTTGGAATGAGAAGGTGTGTCCAAACTTTTGGTCTGTACTGTATATACAGTCATATGAAAAAGTTTGGGCACCCCTATTAATCTTAATCATTTTTAGTTCTAAATATTTGGGTGTTTGCAACAGCCATTTCAATTTGATATATCTAATAACTGATGGACACAGTAATATTTCAGGATTGAAATGAGGTTTATTGTACTAACAGAAAATGTGCAATATGCATTAAACCAAAATTTGACCGGTGCAAAAGTATGGGCACCTCAACAGAAAAGTGACATTAATATTTAGTAGATCCTCCTTTTGCAAAAATAACAGCCTCTAGTCCCTTCCTGTAGCTTTTAATCAGTTCCTGGATCCTGGATGAAGGTATTTTTGACCATTCCTCTTTACAAAACAATTCCAGTTCAGTTAAGTTTGATGGTCGCCGAGCATGGACAGCCCGCTTCAAATTATCCCACAGATGTTCAATGATATTCAGGTCTGGGGACTGGGATGGCCATTCCAGAACATTGTAATTGTTCCTCTGCATGAATGCCTGAGTAGATTTGGAGCTGTGTTTTGGATCATTGTCTTGCTGAAATATCCATCCCTGGCGTAACTTCAAATTCGTCACTGATTCTTGTACATTATTCTCAAGAATCTGCTGATACTGAGTTGAATCCATGCGACCCTCAACTTTAACAAGATTCCCGGTGCCGGCATTGGCCACACAGCCCCAAAGCATGATGGAACCTCCACCAAATTTTACAGTGGGTAGCAAGTGTTTTTCTTGGAATGCTGTGTTTTTTTGACGCCATGCATAACGCCTTTTGTATGACCAAACAACTCAATCTTTGTTTCATCAGTCCATAGGACCTTCTTCCAAAATGAAGCTGGCTTGTCCAAATGTGCTTTTGCATACCCAGGCGAATCTGTTTGTGGCGTGCTTTCAGAAACGGCTTCTTTCGCATCACTCTCCCATACAGCTTCTCCTTATGCAAAGTGTGCTGTATTGTTGACCGATGCACAGTGACACCATCTGCAGCAAGATGATGCTGCAGCTCTTTGGAGGTGGTCTGTGGATTGTCCTTGACTGTTCTCACCATTCTTCTCTCTGCCTTTCTGATATTTTTCTTGGCCTGCCACTTCTGGGCTTAACAAGAACTGTCCCTGTAGTCTTCCATTTCCTTACTATGTTCCTCACAGTGGAAACTGACAGGTTAAATCTCTGAGACAACTTTTTGTATCCTTCCCCTGAACAACTATGTTGAACAATCTTTGTTTTCAGATCATTTGAGAGTTGTTTTGAGGAGCCCATGATGCCACTCTTCAGAGGAGATTCAAATAGGAGAACAACTTGCAATTGGCCACCTTAAATACCTTTTATCATGATTGGATACACCTGGCTATGAAGTTCAAAGCTCAGTGAGGTTACGAAACCAATTTTGTGCTTCAGTAAGTCAGTAAAAAGTAGTTAGGAGTATTCAAATCAATAAAATGATAAGGGTACCCAAATTTTGCACCGGTCAAATTTTGGTTTAATGCATATGCACATTTCTGATAGTACAGTAAACCTCATTTCAATCCTGAAATATTACTGTGTCCATCAGTTATTAGATATATCAAATTGAAATGGCTGTTGCAAACACCCAAATATTTAGAACTAAAAATGATTAAGATTAATAGGGGTGCCCAAAGTTTTTCATATGACTGTATATATATATATATATATATATATATATATATATATATATATATATATATGTGCCCGGGCACACACACAGCATACCTCCAACCAATCTACTTATCCCCTATCCCCTAAGAAATATAAACCAAGATAAACAATATCTACACGATAATAAACAGAAAATAAACATATTAGCATAACATAAAATAACCACATAAAAAATAACCCTATTAACCTAACCAAGAAAAACATAACCAAGAAAACCAACCAAATCCCGGATCACAACTTATCCGAAGGCCTAAGGTTAGTCACCTATAGCCTCTTACAACTTTCGTCTTTGAGAACTAAAACATAAAGCTATGAAGTGACCTGCTCAACTCACCACCGGGAAGAGGAGCATGAGAGGCCCATCCCTAACATCTTCATTCTGTCCCTATCTTCCCTAATCTCACTTCTTTCCTTAATGCTATGCCTTATTCTATCCCTATCCTTATCCTATCCCTCATTCTATCCCTCCTCAAAATTCTGTCCCTTATTCTAGCCCTATTCTGTCCCTACCTTTCCCTATCCTTTCCTTAACACTATCTACCCATCCCTACAACTATTCTGACCCTCAGGGCACTGAGAAAGTGAAACCCACCAAAGAAGAGCCTCTCTCTCAGCACCTAGCCTCTCATACTCCAAAGAACGTACAGTAGTTCCTTCCTTGTCAAAAGGTTCGAGTAGAAGGACAGTCTCCAAAATCCCTAACTTGGATCTTGTCAAGGATCCCGAATTATTGACCAGGCCCATTACAGCCTTACAAGCCACTGACATCTTACAGTTCCGGTAGGGGTCAGGCAAGCGGAACCTCTCGAAATCCCTCTCCAGAACCAAAGATGTGTGCCTATCATACTGACACCTCTTGAGCAAGGATTTCACATTGGAGATGTCCTTACGGCTACCCTCAGTCGAGACCAAATGTTCAAGTGTCTTCCTCAGGGTGGTTTACAGGTGGTACCTGTCCAATGACCTGAGGCTTGAGAGCTGTTGGAAAAACCTTGCCACCCTTTTTTTGAATATCTCCCACCACCTCAGACTTAGTACCTCCAAGATCCAATAAGTCCACCTGGCTCAGAAGAAATTCCTCAAAAGCTTGTTTCAGAGCGGCCATTTCAAGGAGTGGTGAATTCAGCCTCCACAAACCTCTTCCTCTCCAAAGAGATTCTGAAATGTTCAAAGAAAACATAATCAGACAGTGGTCGGAGAATTCCACATCTACAACGGACACTAGTTTCCTCCTTCAAAAAAAACCTATCTATTCTAGATCTAACACTAATCCCTCGAAAAAGGTGTAACCCAAGTACCGTACGTGGATATCCACCAGACGAGCTTCACCAACTATACTATTGCGGGTGATACTATCATAGGGCAGCCTATCTCTTGCGTCTCCCTGGTCTTGGGACCTTGTGATAGTATTGAAGTCCCCACCAAAGATAACTTGTCTGCCCGTAAAAAAAAGAAAGGCTTAATCCTCATGAAGAGGCATTTGCATTCCCATTTAGTCAGCGGACCATATATGTTAATGAGTCTAAGCTCTTGCCCCCCCCCCCCCCATAAGGATGTCTAAGACTAGACCCCTTCCCATTTCTAATCCGATCATCCTTCGGCATGCGACCTTTGCGGTAAAAAGGACTGCCACCCCAATATTCAGCTTGGCTGCAAGAGACCAGTAGGAGGACCCCCTTAGCCACTCCCTCCTAGCTCTTTGATGTTCACCAAATTTGTGAGCCTGGTCTCTTACAAAGCAAAACTATCGGCTTCAATGCAGTCGAGAAAATCAAAGGCCACTCCATCCCTCTGCTCCCTCCTTCTCTCTCCCCTCCTTGCCCTGGATGGAGAAGTCTTCTCCTTCAGCTTTAGCCGCACCGCCCCCAACCGCCCCCTATTCCGCAGAGGTAGCCTCCTCATCCACCTCCAAGGGGTCGCAATCGTTGTTGGCGAAGGACCGCCAACAAGCCCGAATACAGTAACCAAGGTCTCCACACATGTGGCAGCGAATCATGCCACAGGATGCAGCCAGATGGCCCAACCCCCCGCAAATGGCACAACTGGAGTAAGGTGTGAGGGGTCACTGCATCTATGATACAGCTTCGGCTGTCCCTGGTAGAAGATGAGAATACGATCCCTACCAGGGAAGGTCCAGGACGGGATATGGGACACCGAGTTTCCCAGATGTTTCAGTTTGGCCATAAAGGTCCAGGCACCCCACCAAATCCAGATCCCGTCAAGGTTTTTATTGGGTAACTTTACCACCTCCCCATACCTGCCAAGCCATGTCATAGCAAGACAGTGACTCGTTACGAATCAAAACGGTCACCCTCATCACATTGGTTTGGCGGGACACCGGCCTTACCGCGCAGTCCCGCCATCCGGGCTCGTCCTTCACCAGCTCATAATTTCCCCAGAAGGTTTCAAAGCCATCCGGGCAAACAGAGCTGATATCAAACTCGGGGGAGCCGACAGGGTGTATGAGCGCGTAGATGTCCCCAGCACAGAAGCCCATCCCAAGCAGGAGCTCAATGACCCTCTTCCTAGGAAGGCAAGGGTTGCTTCCTCCCCACCACGTTGCACCTGCTGACTGCCCCCCGCCCAGCTGTTGGGAGTGACCAGGTGACTTCTCCTCCTCTCTCTCGGAAGGCTACCAGTTCGAATCTTACATTCATGGTACTTTGCCCCGCCCGCAAAGCTGCCAGTAGGCTCTGTTCAACTGCCCATCCTCAGTTCCTGGAAAAGGAGACAAACCCCCATTACCAGAGCTCCTAGGAGGCAACAGCGACGTGGATCGAGGTCCCGGAGTTTGGGGATGATGTTCCTGTATCGCCAGCACCACCACAGGGGACACCTGCCAACGCCTCTTGAGAGGCCATTCGGGGCACAAAGTCCCCACCATCAGACCTGGCACCACCAGCAATACCAGAGGCCCCGGTGACAACAGGACCAGCAGCCCCAACAATACAAGTGGCCCCAGTAGCAGCAACAGCGACATGAAAAACAATATAATTTTCAACAACCCCATCAGTAACAGCAGAAATGACGGCAGCACTGGCAATATCACTAAGGGAACGAGCGTTTTGCAGCTCCACCCCTGGTGTGAAGAGGGCCATTCTATCCCTATTGTACTCAGCCATAGTGCGAACTAACCACCTGCTATATTCAGCCACTGGCTCCCCAGGCTTCCTTACTCCCCAGGAGAACAAGGTATTGTCAGTCTCAGGTTTTGCAGGTGCTGCTGCTTCACTGGCGCTGTTAGTGCCACTGGCACTGGCAATGCTGCTGGTACCAGTGCCACTGATGCCACTGACTGCAAGGCCAGGTCTTCCTCAGGGGGTTGTCGCCCCTCGGGCTCCTTCCCCAGCTCTCTCCGCATCAGACCTTCTGGATCACTCTCCGGGTCTCCTCAGGGGGACCAGCACGTCCCAGGTGGCAGGAGCTCGATGCTCCATGCTGGCCTAGGCCAGACACTGGCAGGTGTCCAGAAACCGCTTACCCAAAATAGTCCACTAAAGCTGGTCAGCATTCTCCAAACAGACCAGCAGCCTAGAAACTATGTGCCACACCTGCACCTTCCACCTTCCGGCCCGGGAGGAATCCGCAACAATAGTCAGGTTAGGGGGCAGAACTTGCAGTACAGCCCCGCCCCCTAGCTTCCGAGACTACACAACATTCTTCATCTCCTACTATGATGTCCCCTCCTGGCAAAGAATCAGTCAGGGGGCACTGAACACAGTGTGGACCTCCCTTCTGATGTGCCAGGGTCTTGACGCCGTGCGGCTGGGCGCATGTCAGCTCCCGTGGGTCGTCGAGCTGCCTCCCACAGACGGTTTCCCAGCTGGTCCTCAGCAAAGCAGCATTCCCCCTCCAGACATGGGTGTTTATCTTGTTCTGGCTGCTCTAGGCCTGCGGCAACTGATGGCGACTTCCAGGAGTCAGACAGTGACAACTCAGGATGGGTGGCTGGTGGGATCACAGCTTCTGCGCAGCCTGGTGAGTGTATGTCTATGTCTTGTTCTGTACTGCCAATATTTAGGTCTCAGGCATTGGGAGTGGGTCCAGGAGACGCAGGGAGCGATAGTCTGGCAGTGGGAGATTTGGTGAGAGGTCTGGGGGAAGAGTTGCATGCGTTGCTGGGTGGGCTTCGTGACGTGTTGGTGCGATCAGGTAGTGGCTCGGCGGCAGTTGGGTCCCCTATACTGGCATGGGTAGGGAGTTTGGGCTTGTCTCCGGTCATCCTTTTACCGTCTTGATAGTTTAGTTCGTAAGGAGGCTAGGGTCACGGTGTCGGTGCAGACAGAGAAGGAGGGGGATGGGATTTATATGGACGATAGGGCTAGAGGGGAGGTATACATGTGCTTTGATGGACCCCTAGGGGCTCATCTCAAAAAAGAAGTGAAGGAGAAATTTTTTTGTCATGAATGCGTCAAAATTTTCTCGCTGTTGCTGATTTACTAATTGGTTGCAGGCGTTTGACATTTTGGCCAGCGTTATAGGTGAAAAGACCTATGAACATTGTTCAGGGCTCTTTTGTTATCTGGATGCTATCGGTGAGGCGTATAGGATTTACAGGGGGCAATCGTAAAGATATCAATTTATGGTTGCGGGTCATGGCTCTGGCGCATCACGGGCAGTCCTTTCAGGGGGCGGCCAATCTGGAAAGTCCTCCGCAGTGCAGTGTTTGGGCTATAAGGCGGGTTTATGCTGACAGTTCAATGAAAACCAGTGCAAATTTGGTACGGTGTGCAAGTACAAGTATTCTTGTGCCGTTTGTGGAGGGTCCTCCCACGGATCTGCCAGGTGTTTCAGGAAGGGGAAAGGAAGGCAGTCTGGAGGTTTCGGCTGGACAAGGGGCAGATTCCGGTGAATCTTCTCGCAATGGAGCCTTATCTAAATCGGTATCCTGACCATCTTAAGGCTAGTTTGTTACGAGATGGATTCGCCTTTGATTTAAAGATCCCTTATTGGATGGGACATATTTTGTGGATCGATGCCTCCCCATGGGCTGTTCAATCTCTTGTTCTTATTTTGAGGCGTTCAGCTTGTTCTTGTCCTGCTGTTTGTCCTTGCTTCGGTCTTTGGAATGGGTTGCGTCTCGGTTTTGGATTCCCCTGGTACCGGGTAAGACGGAGGGTCCATCGTCATGCCTAAGTTTTTTGGGCATTACGATTGATATAGTCTGTATGGAATACAGGTTTTTGATGATAAATTGCTAACCCTTCGTCAGGAATAAGATAGGGCCTGTAAATTGTGCAACATCATGCTTAGGGACTTACAGTCTTTGTTGGGGAAATTTAACTTTGCTTGTAGTATCATGGCCATGAGTCGGGTATTTTGCAGGCATATGGTGGGAGCTACAGCAGGAGTTTCTTCTCCTCAACATTTTATTTGTCTGAAGAGGGAACACAGAGATGACTTAGAGGTGTTGGCCAGATTTTTGGGTATGTACAACGGTCGCTCCTTGTTAATGTCCCCTGTGGTCAAAAATTTAGACTGGGAGCTGTACACTGACGTGTCAAGGGCTGTGGGGTTCAGCGCATACTGTAGGGGCCCTTAGTGTGTGGCGCGTTGGCCGGCGGAGTGGGTGGAGCAAGGGTTGGTTTGTAATGGGATGTGGTCTTGCAGTGGCAGGTGAGCTGATTAGATCCTCGTTGGCAGATGGGACTAGGGCGGCTTGTGAGGCGGCTTGGTGGGAGTTTTAGTTGGTGGCTTTGGAAATTAGGAAGTGTTATCGGATAGGGTTAGACGTTTGGCGGTTCTTTTGTTGATTGGGTGGGGTTCGTTAGCTGGTTGGTCGGTTTCTAGGATGAATCGTTAGTTGTCAGGCCTGGCTTTCGGTTTTAAGTTTTGAGGTCTTAAGGACGTTACAAAGGAATTTTTGGTGGTTTAAGCTTTGAAGGGCTTCCGCAGGGGCAGGTCTTGTCCAGACGGATGTAGACCAGTTTCTTTCCAGTTGTTGGAGCAGATGGGTGAGTCGTTGATTGCGATCTGTTCTTCTTATTACGAGCAGACTTTGTTTCGTTTAGCCTTTTTGTGGGCATTTTTGGGGGCTTTGCGCATTGGTGAGCTGGTGTCCCCCAGTAAATGCATGTCTCTTGTTTCAGAATATTTCAGCTGTGGAGTCGGGGTTGAGTTTTATATGCAGTGGTCAAAAACAGATCAGTTGGGCAGGGGCAAGTGGGTTTCTCTTGGGCCGGTTCCTGGGTCTCACATGTGCCCGGTTCTGTGTTTCGGGGATTTTCATGTGGATCACCTGCAGTTGAATGGCCCGCTCCTGTGTCATCGTGATGGGTCCTTTTTGTTGCAGTACCAGTTTACCTGGGTTTTTCGTAGTTGCCCTTCATCTCTTGGGCTCGACCCGTCGTTTTTTGCATCACATTCTTACTGGATCAGGGTGGCCACAGAGGCGTTGGTTTGGGGGTTAGGGCTGGAGGTTGTCCGGCGCATAGGGAGAAGGGAGTTGCGTCGTTTCATCTCTTATGTCCATCCGCAGCTGTTGTTAAAGAGTTTGCATCTCTGTGCCAACAGGACAAGACTGCAGCAGGTGCACTGTGTGTGTGGAAGTTGTAGCATTATGACATCACATCATGAGCTAACAGTTGATGATGTTCTTAGAGCTGAGCTCTGATTTGTCACTATGGGCAACATATTCTTCTTAGCTGAGCTCTGATTGGTCATTATGCGGCAAAGGCAATATTACTGTTTGGGCAGTCCATGTGGTACATACGTAGTCTCTAGGCTGCTGGTGTGTTTGGAGCGGGCTGCAAAGCCTGCAGGCTTGATTTTTGTGTTTGACCAGCTTTAGTGGACTGTTTTGGGCATCCAGTTTCTGGACACGACGGTGTCTGGCTTAGGCCAGCACAGAACATCGAGCTCCTGCCCCCTGTGGGGGGCAGGGAGGTCTACACAGCCGGCAGGGAGAGACCAGTCCTCCACTCTGCGGGCCCTGCTTCCCCTGAGGAGACCCCAAGAGTGATCCGGAGGCTAACTTGGCTTGATGGGGAGAGAGCAGACGGGATGGCAGTCCCCAGTGGAAGACCTGGCCTTGCAGCCAGTAGTATCAACGGCACCAGTACCAGAGGTAATAACAGTGTCAGCAAAGGTGGCAGTGGAGCAGCAGCATTGGTAAAACCTAAGACTGACAATACCTTGTCCAGGGGAAGCCGATGGCTGAATATAGCGGCCGATTAGTTTGCATCATGGCTGAGTACAATAGGTAGCCTAGGGCCCTGTTCACACGGGGGGTGGAGCTGCAAAAACACTTGTTCCCAGAGTGTCAGGGTCTCTCACTGGAAATGGCCAATGTTCTCGCTACATGTAAAAGAGCTGAAAGTGAAGGTTAAGAGTCTGGAGCAAAGATGCTGGCAAATACTGGAGGGAGTTGGCCCGTTCCAGAAGAATTTGTTACATGGCGCTTGTTTCTCTGGACAGAGACAGCAATTGGAATGTGATACAGCCTCTGAATCTGACTCCGAGGTGGATGGCTCCTAGCTCAGGGTCAAAGGGAAGGGGGCAACAAAGGAGGAGGAGAGTAACAGTGGCAGTGGTGGAGGAAAGGAGTCTCTTGATGGGCATGGAGAGCTGAAAGGGGACCTGCAAAAGAAACACCTTGTCTTCCAGGTCGTCTCATCTGAATCCAGTCCAACTATTCCGTAAAACCTCCTGCTGCTCATGGAGAAATTGGATGAGGAAATTGAAGATGCAGGGGTGCAGCTCATGGCTCAGATCCGGCAGATTGAGTTCCCCCTGCGGCCGGAGTCCTTCACCTTCACCTTCAGGGTGAAGGATTTGCAAGAAGAAGATGTGGTAAGCAGTAAAAAAAAAGAAAAGGAAATCTAAGTTATCTGTGGAGGAAAGTTTTGTGTTTGTCAAACACTCCTCAGTGGCTGCAAAATTACAGATGAATGTGGTCCCTGCGACACCGCAAAGCTCAGCCTTGACGTCCGACGTCATCTTCTGGCGTTCCGGACATCACCGCTGAGGCACTGAGGCCTGGCCTCAGCGGTCACGTGGGGCGTGCTCACGTAACCGCTGAGGCACAATCACAGGCCTCAGCGGTGACGTCCAAAACGTGTGACGTCAGCTGCAGAGAAGAGGAAGCCGGTGCCGGCGGGCATAGTGGAGAGGTAAGGCAAGGTAAATATAACTATTTGTTATTTTCCGTTACCTCCCCCGGGCCTTCAATTATTATACTCTGGGGTCTGAAGAGACCCCAGAGTATAATATAATAATAGCACTAAGGGAGTCTGTGGGGCCACTGTGGAACATTATACTGGGGGGACCCTCTGGATAGCATATTATACTGTGTGGAGCATTATATTGGGGGGCCCCCCCTCTGCCCTCTGGATAGCATATTATACTGAGTGGGGCCACTGTGGAGCATTACATACCATGTAGGGAAACTGTGGAGGGCTCAGGGGAGCATTTTATACCGTGGAGCATTATATACCATGTGGAGCATTATACTGTGTGGGGAGGGGGGGCTCAAAATTCCTGCTGGAAGCCCTGTGCGCTATGTCTGCATCACAGCTACCTCACTATAATCTTGCACATACGTGTAGTGCTCCATGGCCATGTCATTCCCCATACAGTACTGTGCATGAACTGGCCATGGAGTTATTGGGGCCTGCACAGTACTATAGGGGCTGACTATACTGGGAACATACTCAGTAACACCAGATAGTCAGCACATATGTAAGACTTCAGTGAAGGAGCCGGGGTGTAGGCTATTAGCAGGAAGCTGTTGGGTGGGGCCCCAGAACAAGTTCCTCTGGTGGGCCTAAGGCCCTTCAGTCTGACAATGTATAACGGAGAACTATTATATATAAAGGGCTCTTATTTATAAGGGAGGAACTATTATATATAAGGGTGGGTTACTATACTGTATATACAGTGCCTTGCGAAAATATTCGGTCCCCTTGAACTTTTCAACCTTTTGCCACATTTCAGGCTTCAAACATAAGGATATAAAATTTTAATTTTTTGGTGAAGGATCAACAAGTGGGACACAATCGTGAAGTGGAATGAAATTTATTGGATATTTTAAACTTTTGTAAAAAATAAAAAACTGAAAAGTGGGGCGTGCCAAATTATTCGGACCCCTTAAGTTAATACTTTGTAGCGCCACCTTTTGCTGCGATTACAGCTGCAAGTCGCTTGGGGTATGTCTCTATCAGTTTTGCACATCGAGAGACTGAAATTCTTGCCCATTCTTCCTTGGAAAACAGCTGGAGCTCAGTGAGGTTGGATGGAGAGCGTTTGTGAACAGCAGTTTTCAGCTCTTTCCACAGATTTTCGATTGGATTCAGGTCTGGACTTTGACTTGGCCATTCTAACACCTGGATACGTTTATTTGTGAACCATTCCATTGTAGATTTTGCTTTATGTTTGGGATCATTGTCTTGTTGGAAAATAAATCTCCGTCCCAGTCTCAGGTCTTTTGCAAACTCAAACAACAGGTTTTCTTCCAGAATGGTCCTGTATTTGGCTCCATCCAGGGTCGGACTGGCCCACCGGGGAACCGGTGAATCCCCCGGTGGGCCCCGAGCCCCGACTATTAGTACTCATTTTGTCAATGCAAAGGTCAAGGGTCTGATCGGGACGGTCAGGGGCCCGACCGGCTCCTGACCATCCCGATCGGGCCCCTGACCAATGGGCAGTGGTGTAACAATTGTGGCCAGAGGGGTGCGGGGCCCGCGGCCAGCTGGAAATGGCCGGGGCCCCGGACTATCATGATAGTGGTCGGGGAAGGCCTGGTTCCCCGACCGCTATACCTATTGTTAATGGAAAGGGGCCGGCCCCTTTCCATTAGCTGCCAGCCCAGGGGAAGTGACAAAAAAAAAAAAAATACTCACCTGACTGTCCTGGGCTCAGCATCGTCTCCGGCACTTTTCAGGCCTCACTGCAGGGGCCTGTAATTAGGCCCCAGCGGTGACATGGGGCGCGCCAGCGTAATGACGTCATCGTGTCCCACGTGACTGCTGAGGTGCAATCACAGACCCCAGCGGTGACGTCTGGGACTCAGGACGTGGAGACCAGAGGACCAAGGAACATGGTAAAGACAGCAGGACGGAGCGAGGATACCCCGGAGAGGTAAGACAAGGTGAGTATAAGTGTTTGTTATTTTTAAACACTTCTCCTGGACCTGTACTTATTATATTCTGGGGTCTGAGGAGACCCCCAGAGTACAATAATAGCACCGGCTCTGGGGGTGGGGGGGCCCACTGTGGAGCACCTAATAGTGTGTGTGGGTCACTTTGGGCATATACTACAGTGTGGGGGCCACTCAGGGCATATAATACTGTGTGGGAGCCACTGTGGGCATATAATACTGTGTGGGGGCCACTGTGGGCATATAATACTGTGTGGGGGCCACTGTGGCATATAATACTGTGTGGGGGCCACTGAGGGCATATAATACTGTGTGGGGGCCACTGAGGGCATATAATACTGTGTGGGGGCCACTGTGGGCATATAATACTGTGTGGGGGCCACTGTGGGCATATAATACTGTGTGGGGGGCCACTGTGGGCATATAATACAGTGTGGGGGCCACTGAGGGCATATAATACAGTGTGGGGGCCACTGAGGGAATATAATACTGTGTGGGGGCCACTGAGGGCATATAATACTGTGTGGGAGCCACTGCGGAGCATATAATGCTGTGTTGGGGCCACTGCGGAGCATATAATGCTGTGTTGGGGCCACTGCGGAGCATATAATGCTGTGTTGGGGCCACTGCGGAGCATATAATGCTGTGTTGGGGCCACTGCGGAGCATATAATGCTGTGTTGGGGCCACTGCGGAGCATATAATGCTGTGTGGGGGGCCACTGTGAGCATATAATGCTGTGTTGGGGCCACTGAGGGCATATAATGCTGTGTTGGGGCCATTGCAGAGCATATAATGCTGTGTTGGGGCCACTGCGGAGCATATAATGCTGTGTTGGAGCCACTGCGGAGCATATAATGCTGTGTTGGGGCCACTGCGGAGCATATAATGCTGTGTGGGGGCCACTGCGGAGCATATAATGCTGTGTTGGGGCCACTGCGGAGCATATAATGCTGTGTGGGGGCCACTGCGGAGCATATAATGCTGTGTGGTGGCCACTGTGAGCATATAATGCTGTGTTGGGGCCACTGAGGGCATATAATGCTGTGTTGGGGCCACTGCGGAGCATATAATACTGTGTTGGGGCCACTGCGGAGCATATAATGCTGTGTTGGGGCCACTGTGGAGCATATAATGCTGTGTGGGGGCCACTGCAGTGCATATAATGCTGTGTGGGGGCCATTGTGAGCATATAATGCTGTGTTGGGGCCACTACGGAGCATATAATGCTGTGTTGGGGCCACTGCGGAGCATATAATGCTGTGTTAGGGCCACTGCGGAGCATATAATGCTGTGTTGGGGCCACTGCGGAGCATATAATGCTGTGTTGGGGACACTGCAGAACATATAATGCTGTGTTGGGGACACTGCGGAGCATATTATACTGTCCAAGTATTGTTTACATGCTGGGTGCTGCGCTGCTCATTCACCGTGTTCTTGACAACTGCGGATGTGGGTACTAAAGCTGTATCTCTTTCAAGTATCTGAGATATCGCTGCAGCACCCATAACCGTCACTATCAAGCATTTACTCTAGGGAGGGGGTAGGGGGATCCTGATGGGCAGCCAATGGAACCAATCCAGTTGCAGCTTGTTGCAGTAAGCGTCACTGACGTACTGACGCTGTGCGCGGCGGCGGGTTTCTGCATAGGAGCCCAGACCAGCAGTGTGAAAGGTAAGTACAACTTAACCACGCAAACAAAAAAACAACTTTTCCTCCTATTTTGCCCCCAAATCTTTCAACTTCACTGACAACTCTGATAACTACAACCCCTAACAGCTCCAGATGCTCTGGGTCTGTTGAGAGATGTAATTCCCCCCCCTCCCACCCCATCTAATTTCTCACTGTATTGTTATGCTGGTGTCTGCTTTAGGGCTCCAGCATAACAATACCTAAGTCGCAGAAACTCCAATACTGCTATAGGGGAGACCAGTGAAGGGGCCACTGTATGGGCATATAAACATCAATATTCCTCCCTGTACAGTGGCCCCTTCACTGGTCCCCTATACTGTATGGGGACCATTGATGGGGTCATTGGAGGGGCAGTGATGGAGGCCAATTGCCTGGAGGACATTAAAGGAGTTGTGCAGGATAACATTTTTTTTTTAATTACACTGGGGCAGGTAAAAAAAAAACAACAAACTTTCTCTCCTGTCCCCAGTGTCTCCCAGCGCGGTTCGGCCTGCAGCTCTGTTTTCTTCCAGCGCAAGTTCCCCCTGCACGTGACTACCTGTGACGTCACATGACCCCTGAAGCCAATCAGCAGCCTAAAGGAAGGGACCTGGGACGTCACAGCCAGTGAGGACTTCCGGCAAAAGAAGACAGCGGAGCAGCAGGACCGGACGGTGCTGGGATCTGCTGACACCGGAGCACCGGGGACAGGTGAGTATGTTTAGTATGTTTTTGTTTTTTGGGGGGGGATTAACTTCTCCTGGACTAATTATAAAAAAGACAAAAATTATACTGGACAACCTCTTTAAAGTGTGGCTCATTAGGGGGTATATTAAAGGGGTTGTCCAGGCATAATTTGTTATGGTTTATCCTCAGGATAGGCCATAGATATCTTATCTGTACGGGGCTGACCCCGGACTGATCAGCTGTACGGAGCCACTTCTGGCTCCCGTCCTGTACACAATACGGGGCCAGAAGCAGAAAGCTCTGTCCACTGTGTATTAGCCGGGCACCTTAACTGCATCTCAGCACTTATTGAAGTCAGTAGGAACTGAGCTGCAGTGAAGGCGCCGGGAAACTAAACAGCGGATGGATCTTTCTGCTTCCGGCCCTGTGTTGTGTACAGAACGGGTGCCGGAAGTGACTCCGAACAGCTGATGGTGCCGTGTGTCAGCCCCATACTGATCAGGTATTTATGGCCTATCCTGACCTTAAGCCATAAAAAAGGTAACTCTGGACAACCCCTTTAATATGCCCCACACAGTTTAATGTCCCCTCCACAGGATGTTATCCCCCATCACTGCTCCCACACAATATAATGGCTCCATCACTGTTCCCCATACAGTATGGGGGACCAGTGAAGAGGCCACCATATGGGGGACCAGTGAAGTCGCCATAAAAAATTTGGCCCAGACAACCCCTTAAAAGAGGTTGTCCATAAACTAGAGCGACCACTGTGGTGGCTGCCAGGGAGGTGTAAAAATAAAAAAAAAATTTCAAAAAAAGCATACTCGCCTGTCCCCAGCACCCCATTGTCCCCTGTCTCTATCTGTTCGGTCTCATGGTGGCCCCTCATTTTTGGAAATCCTGTACCTAATTGGTCTTAGCGGTCATATGAGGTGCAGGACTCCCAGCAAGGAGTCGCCGGCACGAGACTGAAAGGACACTGGCAGCGGACAACGGAACGCCAGGGACAGGTGAGTATGATTTTTTATTTTTTTATTTTACACCTCCCGCAAGGGACATGGGTTGCGCCAATTCCTGGACAACCTCTTCAAAGGATTTATCCATATTTCTAATATTGATGGCCTGTCCTTAGGATAAGCCAGCAATATTACATCTGCGATGATACAACAGCCAGGACCTCTGTAGATCAGCTTTTACAGGACAGTGCGGCTACAGGTAACAATTCTAAGAGCCATGCTGTTCACTTGCCATACAGGGTGTAGCAGTGTGTTTAGGTAGTGCAGTGGTGCACATGGTATGGTGGGTGAGCAACATGGCTCCCAACATGTTATTACCTTTTGCCGCCCTGTCTCGGTACCGCTGATCTGCAGGGGTCCTGATGGCGGGCCCCTAGAAGCAATTCCACTGGTGGGCCCTAGACATCCCAGTCCGACACTGGCTCCATCCATCTTCCCATCAATTTTAACCATCTTCCCTGTCCCTGCTGAAGAAAAGCAGGCCCAAACCATGATGCTGCCACCACCATGTTTGACAGTGGGGATGGTGTGTTCAGGGTGATGAGCTTTTACGCCAAACATATCTTTTTGCATTGTGGCCAAAAAGTTCGATTTTGGTTTCATCTGACCAGAGCACCTTCTTCCACATGTTTGGTGTATCTCCCAGGTGGCTTGTGGCAAACTTTAAACGAGACTTTTTATGGATATCTTTGACAAATGGCTTTCTTCTTGCCACTCTTCCAAGTGGCATCCATTATAAGGGGGGAGCTATTATTTATAAGAGGGGAACTGTTTATAAGGGTGGTATGATTGTTAAGTGGGCTTATTTATAAAGGGGGCTAGTGATAATGGGGACTATTATTTATAAGGGTAACTATTATTTATGAGAGGGCTATTATTAATAAGGGAGCAGTATTATTTTTACGTGGTGACTGTTACTGATAAGGGGGAATATTACTGAAACAGGGCACTAGTTCACATTTATAAGGGAGCTATAACTGATAAAGGTGTAATATTATTTATAATCAGGGACTATTATTTATAAGGAGATGCTATAATAACTGATGACTGGGTGCAAAAATCTATTAGGCGGTACAAAGGTGCTCATTTGAATTGTGTGTGGTAAAATAGGGTTTGTTATAACTTTTTTGTTGGCAGAAAGGAGGCGTTATTATAGGGGTTGCCACTGGAAGACGATGGTGTTGTTTGCATATCAGCATTTGGGGCCCCACATTTAATTTTGTCCAGGGCCCCACATTGTCTGAAACCGGCCCAGGTTGTGAGGTCGGGTGAGGTGCAGGCAGGGAAGATCGGGGGACACCCCAGTGTTCGAAGCCTGGTAGTGGGTCGGATGTGTGGAATGACTCCAGTGTAAGACCCAGAGCGAAGAAGGTATCTGCTGTTAAGCGGGCGGGGAGCTCTGGAGTTGGCCGCCCCTCTGTGGGAGGGGGTGTCAGCTATGGCAGTGGCATCATCCACCAGAGAGTTGTAGGTCATGATACCAAAATCAAACCTACCGCGGTCCTGGTGGGGGGGAGGATAAGGGTAATCCTGACCCCCCCCCCCTCCCCGACAGAAAAGAAGAAGAGAAAAGCAAACTTGGCAGAGCAAGTGGAGCTGAGATAGGCTTCCTTAAAAACTTGAATATGTGCAACATTAGCAATAGAGGCACCAGTGATAGAGAGGTTATTCCTGGACAGGTAGGGGATGAGAAGGCTCGCCACCTGGCATCGAAGATAAGGATGGCTGTAGATGTGCAGGTGGAGGCTGAAGTGAAAGACAAGAAAAAGGCTAGTCCAGCGAAGCAGGAGAGAATGAGAAAAGAGCTCATGGAGAGGAGTGGTGAGGAGGTTGTGGGCAAAAGTGTCCTTAAAAATCGCGGCACAAGGGTTAATGTAGGTAATGCAGGTAACAAGGGTACTAATATTGATGTTGATGCTGATATTGCTGGTGCTGGTGTCATTTCTGCTGTTACTTATGGGGTTGCTGACAATGTTGTTGATCATGTCGCTGTTACTACTACTGTCGCTGATGGTATTGTTGGGGCTGCTGGTCCTGTTGTCACTGGGGCCTCTGGTACTACTGGTGTTGCTAGGTCTGATGATGGGGGCTCTGTGCCCCAAATAACCTCTTAAGAGGTGTTGACAGGTGTCTCTGGAGACGGCGCTGGCAATGCAGTAACATCATCCCCAACTCCGGGACCCCGGCCTACAACAATGTCGAAGCTAGGGGCCTGGTAATGGTAATTTGTCTCCTTTTCCAGGAACTGGGGACAGGCAGTTGCAACAGCACATCCTGGCAGATTTGCGACATAGGGGGTCAGTCGATGGACCTCTCTTTCTAGAGCAAAAGATTCGGACTGAGAGAGACTCTTCCAGGAGAGAGGAGGAGTAGTCACCTGGTTGCTCCCAACAGCCTGGCCGCAGTCGGCAGGTGAAACGTGGTCCATCTCAGGTGGGGGGGGAAGCGACCCTTGTTTGGGATGAGCTTCCGTGCTGGGGACAGATTTGTTCACTTGGAGGGCCTCAATACCTTCTAGGGAAATTACGATCTGGTGAAGGATGAGCCCCAATGGCTGGACTTCGTCATAAGGCTGGTGTCCCATCAAACTGATGTGATGAGGGTGACCGTTTTGACTCGTAATGAGTCACTCTCTTGCTACGACATAATTACCTGGCTCAGTAGTTACGGGGATGTGGTAGAGTTCCCGAAGAAAAACCTGTGCGAGTTTGGGATTTGGTTGGGTGCCTGGACCTTTATGGTCAAACTGAAACATCTGGGCAACTCGGTGTCCCATATCCCATCCTCGACCTTTTTTGATAGGGATCATATCCTCAGCTTCTCCTGCAGCTGTGTTAATAGGTGCGGCGACCCCTCACACCTTAGTGCCAGTTGTTCGGTGCAGAATTCAAAAACATTCTAAATAGGACCACTAAAAAACATATACCATATGGGAATAAGTGTGCCAGAAATCATAAAAAAGAATATGGCTAACTAAAACGGTAAGGAATACAATGAGGGATAAAAAGGAAGCATTTAAAGCTGGAAGCATGGGTGGAAACCTGGCAAATGAAGTTTAATGTTGACAAATGTAAAGTTATGAATTTTGGTCGATGAAATTAAATGTATGATTATGTACTTAATTGTAAATTACTGGGTAAGACTGCCACTGAAAAAGACTTGGGGATTTTGGTGGACAGTTGGCTTACCTTTAGTGACAAGCACCAGGCAGCTGCCGCCAACGCAAATAAAATTATGGGATGCATCAAAAGAGGTATAGATTCTCATGACAAGAACATAGTTATGCCTCTATACAAATCACTGGTACGGCCACACATAGACTATTGCGCGCAATTTTGGGCCCCAGTATAGAAGAAGGATGTAATCGAACTAGAGAGAGAGCAGAGAAGGCGAATGGGTGGATTGGAGTACAATGATAGATTAACAAACTTGGGGTTATTCAGTTTAGAAAAAAGACGTCTACGAGGAGACCTAATAAAAATGTACAAATACATGAAGGGACAGCACAAAGAACTTTCTAATGATCTTTTTACTCCTAGGCCAGTGACAGTGACAAGGGGACATCCTCTACATCTGGGGGAGAGAAAGTTTCACCAGCAGCATAGAAGGGGATTCTTTACTGTAAGAACAGTGAGGCTATGGATCTATGGCTATGGGTTATGGGTTCTAGATTTTGTTAAGGACAAGTTTATCCAGGGTTTTATAGTGATTGCCAGATTGGAGTCAAGAAGGAATTTCTCCCCTGAAATGGGGCAATTGGCATAAGCCTCATGGTTTTTTTTTGCTTTCCTCTGGATCAAAACTGTGGGGTACTGTAGGGTTATAGGTTGGACTTGATGGACTGGTGTCTTCATCCAACCTCATCTACTATGTAACTATTTGTGGGGGGTTGGGCCATCTTGCCGCATCTAGTGGCATGATTCACTGCCAGCTGTGTGGTAACCTCGGTCACTCTTGGTGGGGCAAGAGCTTAGGCTCATAAACATCTACAGTCCGCAGACCAAATGGGACCTAAAATGCCTCTTCATGAGGATTAAACCTTTCCTTTTTACAGGCAGACAAGTCATCTTTGATGGAAACTTCCAAACTATCACGAGGTCCTAAGACAGGGGAGGTGATAGAACTCCCTTATCATGGCCCTGAATAGTATGGTTAGTGAAGCTCGCCTAGTGGATATCTAGGTTCGGTACTCTACAAGCCACATGGGTTACACCTTTTTTCGAGGGACTAGTGTTAGATCTAGAATAGATAGTTTTTTTTTGAAGGAGGAAACTGTCTCTACACCTTTGCCCATTGTAGAGGTGGAATTCTCCGATCACTGTCTGATTATGTTTTCCTTGAACATTTCAGAATCCCTTTGGAGAAGAAGAGGTTTATGGAGGCTGAATTGACACTCCTTGAGGTGGCAGCTGTGAGACAAGCCTTTGAGGAATTTCTTCAGAGCCAGGTGGAGTTATTGGATCTTGGAGGTACTAAGTCTGAGTGGTAGGTGATATTCAAAAGAGGGTGGCAAGGTTTTTCCGACAGCTCTCAAGCCTCAGGTCATTGGACAGGTATTGCCTGTACACTGCCCTGAGGAAGAGACTTGAACATTTGATCTCGACTGGGAGTAGCCATGAGGATATCTCCAGTGTGAAATACTTGCTGAAGAAGTGCCAGTGTGATAGGCACACATCTTTGGTTCTGGAGAGAGATTGTAAGATGTCAGTGGCTTCTAAGACCATAACAGGCCTGATTAAAAGTACAGGATCCCTGACAATATCCAAGCCAGGGATTTTGGAGGTCGTCAGGTCCTTCTACTCGAACCTTTTGGCCAGGAGGGATCTAAATCGAAACTTGATTTCAGGTTTCTTAGTCAAAACGGTCCTTGAGCCAGGAGTAGACTCCTCTCTTGGAGTTTTGGTAGAACCTATCAGGGAAGAGGAAGTCATCAGGGGTATTTAGGGTCTTTCCTTCAAGAAGTCACCGGGTCCAGATGGCTTAACATCTCAATTTAATGGACCTTTAAAGGGGCTTTACCCCCCTCTTGATTGACGTGTTTAGTGAGTGTCTCTCCTCGGGCACTTTGCCGAAGTCAATGATGAGGTTCACCCTGATAGATCTATCAAAGGGTAAGGATCCGAGCCACAATGAGAACTGACGGCCCATAGTGCTTCTTAATATGGACCAAAAGATTCAGACTAAGATACTATTCAATTGGCTGGTGAAGTTTGCACCCTGGCTCCTTTCTTCGGCTCAGCAATGTTCTGTTCCTGGTCGAAGCACCTTAATTGCTGTCCCTAGTGTTAGGGAGGCTGTGAAGCAAAGTAGGGCAGGTCAGTGGAAGGGGTTTTTGCTGTCCTTAGACCAGGCAAAGACTTTCGATAGGGTGAATCACGAGTACTTTTGGTAAGTCATTCTGAGGTACAGCTTGCCTGTCAGGTTCATCAATTGGCTTCAGATCCTTTACACCAGGGCTGAATCTTTCCCTCTTGTCAATGGTTGGGTTGGTTGTCATTTTGAGATGGGGTCAGGTGTCCGGCAGGGATGTCCGCTGAGCCTGCTGCTATACAGATTCGCCATCGACCCCTTTATTAGGCGGATCAAGCAGAGACCGTTGGTGGGAGTCAGAGTGGCAACTCTCTGAGGACAGTAGCATATGCTGACAATGTCACCATTTTTGTCTCGTCTCGGAGGGAGCTTCAATGGGTGATGTCGGAAGTGGACCACTACTTGGATTCATGAAGATCAAAGATCACCTCGGATAAATGTGAGAGCCTCTGGCTGGAGGGGGAGAGCCTGCTTTTGCTCTCCCCGACACCCTTTCAGAACCCCAGGGGTCTGCAAAAATCTTGGGTGTCCAATTTAGTGCCGATGACTACCCCCTTCAAAACTGGGAGGGCAAGCTTAAAGCGGAAGGGTTGGTCTTTAACCCTCTGGTAAAGGGTTCACCTTATCAAGTCTTTCCTGCTTCCATTGTTAATATACTTGGGTATTGTGTGTATTTTGCCAGAGTCTCTTTGGAGTCTGCGACCTTTTCTTCCAACTGTTATGGAGGAATGGGCTCAACCTAGTCAGAAGGGAAGTTACGTACCGCACAAGGATGCTATGCGGGTTGGGTATGGTCAACCCAGTGGTGTTCTTAACAAACACCTTTCTTAAGATCAACTTGAAAAACAGGAGTTTCGACAAGCGAGGCTGCCCGCGGAGGAGCATGGCTCCATACTGGAAAGTATGGAGCACTTCTTCCTTCATTGTCCTTTTAATATAGAGGTTTACAAACGGGTTGGTGCCTCAATCAGTTGGCTTCAACTGGCCTTTATTATGCTGAATGGGCCTATGGAGTGTTCAAACTCTTGGATGGCAGAGATCACCGCCATCTTATGAATGAATGCAGAGTGTTTAGTGTCCACCCGAAGTCCTCCCTTGGGATGAGGTATGTAGAAACATCATGAGTGACCTGTTGAAGGTACGTTTGTTTGGAGTGTGAGAGGATGGGTGATCAGCTCTTCTTTGGTGCTGATGAGTGCCCTGAGAGTCAGAATAGTTGTAGGGACAGGTAGATAGTGTTAGGGAAAGAATTGTAGGGACAGAATAGGGCTAGAATAAGGGACAAAATTTTGAGGAGGGATAGAATGGGGCATAGGATAGGGATAGCATTAGGGAAAGAAGTGAGATTAGGGAAGATAGGGATAGAATAAAGAAGTGAGGGATGGGCCTCTCATGCTCCTCTTCCCGGTGGAGAGCTGAGCATGCCACGTCATAGCTTTTTGTTTTAGTTTTCAAAGATGAAAGGTGTGTGAGGCTATAGGTGACTAACCTTAGTCCTTCGCTTAAGTAGTGATACAGGATTTGGTTGGATTTCTTGGTTATGTGTTTCTTGTATATGTTAATATGGTTATTTTTATGTTATGCCGATATGCTTATTTTATGTTTATTATCATGAACGTATTGTGTCTTGGTTTATTTAGAGGGGTGTACTGTGCGTGTGCCTGGTCTGGCCCTGGACAGAATTTTGGACATGAGGTGAGGGGCCATATTGGGGTGGTTTTTGCGGGTGGTGGTGGGAGGCCAGCACCTAGACATGGGGTGAGGTGCTGGCCTGGGTGTGGTGGTGGGGAATATAATATATATATATATATATATATATATATATATATATATATATTGTGAGAGTGTGAACCTAGAGGGCGCTGGTGAGCAACCCAAAGCCAGGGTTAAAAAGGTCCTCAACCACACCCATAGGTGGGGCGTCACTCCAGATGGCAGGAGAGTACTGCTGGTGACCTGCAGAGAGCAGGTAACTGTGGACCAGTTAGAGACAGACAGGTGGTCTGTGCCAAGAGAACTGGGTTCCACAACGGACTTAGTTAAGCTCAGTGTGAGCTAGACCACTAAGAAGAAACCTCAGTAAAGCTTGCCCTCAGAAGTGAGTCAGGGTTCAAGTAGTGAGTTATTACCCTGTGTGTGGGCTAGGCTGTTTTTTTGTTTTGTTCCTGTTATCACTCACAAGCTGAATAAAGCCATTTATTTTGAATTGCCACTACCAGATATGCTGTTTATTTGGCACCCAGTACCACCAACACCTCTGTGAAGTCCAGGAAGCTGCCACCTTTAAAGCTAAATAACCCCCAATTGTCACAATATATATCTATATATATATATATATATATATATATATATATATAAAAAATCCACAATGGTCACAGAAATAACTTAAAAAAGCCAGACTGGAATTTGCCAAACTACATGTTGACAAGCCACAAAGCTTCTGGGAGAATGTCCTATAGACAGATGAGACAAAAATCGAAATTTTTGGCAAGGCACATCAGCTCTATGTTCACAGACAGAAAAATGAAGCATATCTTGAAAAGAACACTGTCCCTACTGTGAAACATGGAGGAGGCTCTGTTAAGTTCTGGGGCTGATTTGCTGCATCTGGCACAGGGTGTCTTGAATCTGTGCAGGGTACAATGAAATCTCAAGACTATCAAGGGATTCTAGAGAGAAATGTGCTGCGCAGTGTCAGAAAGCTTGCTCTGTGGCAGGTCATGGGTCTTGCAACAGGATAATGACCCAAAACACACAGCTAAAAACACCCAAAAATGGCTAAGAGGAAAACATTGGACTATTCTGAAGTGTCCTTCTATGAGCCCTGACCTAAATCCTATTGAGCATCTTTGGAAGGAGCTGAAACATGCCATCTGGAAAAGGCACCCTTCAAACCTGAGACAACTGGAGCAGTTTGCTCATGAGGAGTAGGCCAAAATACCTGTTGAGAGGTACAGAAGTCTCATTGACAGTTACAGGAATCGTTTGATTGCAGTGGTTGCCTCAAAAGGTTGTGCAACAAAATATTAAGTTAAGGGTACCATAATTTCTGTCCAGGCCTGTTTCATGAGTTTTTTGTTTTTTTTTAAATTCTGTTGAAGCATAGTTGAAAAGCAATGTCTGACTTTCATTTGTTCATTTTCATAGAATTTTTATATATTATTACTTTTGTCAGATTTAAGTTATTTCTGTGACCATTGTGGGTTTTTCTTTCATTAAGCGAGGGGTACCAACAATTTTGTCCACGTGTGTATATATATATATATATATATATATATATATATATATATATATATAACAAAGTTCAAAGCAGCTCAGTAACAAAATAGGATGGCTGCAAATCCAACAGAAGACGGCTCCTTCTTCTCAATGTCTAATCAAAACAAATGGCAGCACTCCAAAGTTTCAAAAAATAGTGGATTTATTTCAAACCTTTGAAATAAATCCACTATTTTTTTTAAACTTTGGAGTGCTGCCATTCTGTTTTGCATATATATATTGTGCATATGTGAACCAGAGGGCGCTGTTGAGCGACCCAGGCCCAGGCCAGAAAAGGCTTTCAGCCACGCCTTTGGGTGGGGGACGTGTATCTCCAGAAGGCAGGAGAAACCTGCATGGAGCAGGAAATGGTGGACCAGCCTAGGACAGAGAGGCAGTCTGTCCAAGAGGGCTGGGGTCCACAGGGGACTGTTGCTGGAGCTGAGCAATAGTCAGGACAGTTAGGGGCTCAAGGAGTCAGTTAGTGCCCTAACTGTGGCCTAGGTGTTTGTTGTTTTGTTATGTTGCAGTTAAGCTGAATAAAGCCACGTTTATTTTACACTTGGACCGTCTGAAAGCGATCTTTCCAGCGCCCAGTACCATGAACCACCACTGTCCGGACCAGGAGTCTGCCGCCATTTTGAGTCTAATTCCCCCAAGTTGTCACATATGGTGGAGGACGCGCGCATAAAGAGATCCATGCAAGTCCTGGAAGACAAGTGGTTGGTGACTGCAGTACTGCTAAGTGTGCATTGTGGCCTACAGCTGGAAGAAATCTGCGATTTCAACTGAGAAACCCAGGAAGGGGTGAGTGAATTGCAACATAGCAAAGTGTGTGCAAAACTGGTGAAAGTAAAACTCTGGAAGAGGAATCCAGGGAATGGACTTTGTGTATATTGTGGCACAGAAGTCTGTGAAGTGTTTGCTGATGGCAAGAAAGTAAGCAATGTGTATAGAAGCTGGATATTGCAAACAGTCTATGTGAAAGGCTATGGTGCCATGTTGGTGTTTTCTGTGGAAGACAGAAGAAAATGCTGGTTGTTGTAGTGCCACATAAGTTAACTGTTTGAATACATGTGACTGCAGAAGATAGCAAAAAAGGTTGCTGCCGGTTGAACCCAAGGTTGCTGTGGAATATTGTGTAATCTTGTTAGTAAACCATGGGCAAGAAAAAGAGAATTTCAGCTTGTAAAAAAAGCAGAGAAGTTATGCACAGGTTTATTAGTGCAGCAGTCTGAATGAAGAGAGACACAAAACCCGGAACAGATCATGTGGAGTGCAAGTAAAGATAATGGGTTGAATGACGGTGACTCAGTTTTTCTAAAGTACCTCTGTTCTATGAATAAATATGTCCCTGCTGACTGTGTGTCTCATACTAGAGTGCGTGAAAGCGCCAAAGATGAAAATATTAGGGTGCAGCAGCTTCAAGATGAGATTAAACGGCAATTTGAGGTATTAGAAAAAGAGAACCTTAAGTTGAACCTGAAGTCAAAGAAATATCGACTAACCAGTGAACCTGAAGTTAAAGAAAGATCTTGAATCTATGAGGAGTTCAAATTCTAGTCATTGTAAAAATGTGGTACTGGGTTTGCCTGGAATGGACTGTGTCACTAAGAAGGAGTTTGCTGAAATGAAATGTGCTCTATCTAATGTCATACAGAGTGTAGAGCAAAAGCAAGTGCTTGAGAAGCAATTGCAGGATTTAAAGGAGCAGCATGTCCAAGACTCCATTGCCAAAGAGAGTGTCATTGAAAAATTGAGAGATGAGCTTGAAACTGCTAAACAAAGAGAAATGGAACTCAAAGCTAGAATATGTAGCCTGGAGAGGGCGCTGTCAGGATCTTGTGAAGATAAAGAGAAATTGTCTGTTTTGGTGCAAAATAAAGACAAAGAATTGAATAATGTCACAGGGCTTCTTTCTCAAGCAGACAGTAAGTTTATCAAACTTTCCAGAGATTTTTCTACACTAGAATCTCAGTTTCAGGACACTCAGGAACTTT
This sequence comes from Leptodactylus fallax, assembly GCA_947044405.1. Classification (NCBI taxonomy): domain Eukaryota; kingdom Metazoa; phylum Chordata; class Amphibia; order Anura; family Leptodactylidae; genus Leptodactylus; species Leptodactylus fallax. Next base: position 4,139,632 of record CAMRHE010000045.1, read on the forward strand.
TGTAAGAAGAAACCCATCAGAAGCTTGACCTTAGTACAAAACTAAAACAAATGGAAGATGAGAAAAATGGTTTCCTTGAGCAACTAGAGGAAGAGGGGATAGCAAAAAGAGATTTGACAAAGCAGATTTCAACACTACAGGCTTAGGCGACTGATATGAAGAAAAAAATGGAAGATAGTATTGGATCCTTGGACTCTGTTGAAGAACTAAAGGAAAAGTTGCAAAAGGAGCTAGAAGCTACAAATCAACGGTTTGAGGAGAAGGCTGCTGCTTATGGCAAACTTGAGAAGACGAAAATTAGACTCCAGCAGGAACTAGAAGATGTAGGTGTAGATCTTGATCATCAACATCGGATTGTGTCAAATTTGAAAAGGAAGCAGAAAAAGTTTGATCATCTGCTTGGTGAAGAGAAGACTCTTTCTGCTAGATATGCAGAAGAACGTGACCGTGCTTAAGCAGAGGCTCGTGGAAAAGAGACCAAAGCTCTTGCCTTAGCTCACTCCCTAGAAAAGGCCCTTGAATTGAAGGCCGAGTTAGAGAGGCTCAACAAGCAACTGCGCACTGAAATGGAGGATTTGGTTAGCTCCAAGGATGAAGTTGAGAAAAACCTGGAATCTGTACACATATTGTATGAGAACAAAGCTAATGCTTATGACAAGCTGGAAAAGGCCAAGAGAGAATTGGACCTCCAGATAGAAGACATGAAGATTCAGTTTGAGGGAAACCTGTCTAATTTATCTGCTGAGATTGTAGATCTAAAAATGCTTGTTGCTAAACTAAAAGTGCAAGTGAACAAGCAGGAGAAAATCAAGAAACAGCTGGAGTTTCAGATGGAACAGTTGAAAGCCGAAGTGGAATCTAAAAGAGAAGAATTGGATCGATTGCAGCAGTCTTTATCCAATACTGAACAGTCGGCATCTGCACTATCTTCAAAGCTGGCAGCACTAGAAGCTGAGAAGGACTCGCTGCAGAGCTTGTTAACCTCTAAAGAATCAGAGCTGTTATCCCTGAAAAATGTGATTCAAGAAATAGAGTCTTTATTCAACCAAGAGCAAGATAAGAGAGCCCCTGAGATATGGGACTTGAATGAAAGACTTGACAAAAAGTCTGCAGATGAGCAGAAGCTTTATCAGACGGTGTTGGAGGGTCAGTTCAATATAGTTCAGGGAACAGTGAGGGAAGCAGAAAATATCATCCAGGATGCTGACCTGACAACTGTTAGAAGGACACTGCAGAATATCCTAGAATTAGGAGGCATAGTGGATAAAGAGATGGCATCTACATCTGCTGCCATAGAAGATGTCAGGAAGATTGAGGAAGTTCTGTAAGTTGCAATAGTAAAAACTGAGATGGAGGCTGCTCAGAAAAATGTGGCAGTTCTGGAGCTGGAATCAGAGATTTGTGCGCTACAGAAGGCGTTAGAATTAGAGAAAGCTGCCGGCATAGATACCAATGATCAGATAATGATGAAACCACGTGATTCGGTAAAATGTCAAGTAGATGGTATAGTTCCCCAGGAAGATGCTGCTAAAGGTGGACTTCCTGCAAAATGTGAGGAGGCCAAAGATGGTCCAACAGAAGAAGAAACTGTGATTGGTCACACACTGCCTGTGACAGAGTGGGTCGAGCTTCAAACCAATGAGGTCCAAAGTCTAGAGGGCTGTGAGATGGTAAATAAGGTGAAGAGTCATCAAAAGTGTGGAACAAGAGTCCGTAAGAAGACTGACCACGCATATGTTGTCCCAACAACTAAAGTGTCTGAAGCCATTGTGGATAAAGGTGTTGCTGTGCCTGTCTCTAGCCAAATGTCGGGTGGACAAATGGTGAAAAATCACTCCATGTTGTCTGTGAAGGGGGAGTCAGGAAATAATACAGTCAACCCAAAAAGAGGAGAAGAGGCAGAAGTTGTTTTACCGCCTGATGCTAATAGCAACAAGAAGAGGCTGAGATACAATGTTACTATGTCCCTAACTAATGGAAGTAACCATGGTAGAGGTTCTAATGCAGAGACTGAGCAGCTGTCATTTGCATGTAGAAGTAAGAGATGGTTACATGTCACCAAGGATGTGATAGTTGTTAAAGACATACCAGAAAATGTAGTTCAGCGTGATCTATTATGTGAGGGTGTACGGTATGGCCCTGGTGCAGAAGGAGAAGATATTGCAGTACAGAGCTTGTGTATCTCAAACAAAGAGGAGAGCAAACAGCTTATGTCTCCTAAACTTCTAAGCCTTGATGGTGATGGCAAAGTTTGCTTTGAAATGAAGGTTATGGAAAAAGTACCCGTGAAACAGTTATACTCTAAAGACATTGATGTGCATGAAGTACATGTTAGTTGGTCTCTGAGCTCCTGTGGATTCATGATAGGTAAAGATGAAGATTCTTAAGGCTATTTACTAAAGTGATCAAGGTCATGCAATGGGATGGCTGAAGAGTACGGCGAGAAATGTGATGAAAATGATGTGATCCCTTGTATGGCGAATTTTGAAGGTGATGAAGGAGAACTTGCCTTTGTACAGAATGGCCAGGTTCTTGGCGTAGCATTTAAAGTGCTGAAAAAACGGAAAACTCGACTGAGAGGAATTTGGAAGAAGAGACTGCCAGATTGGGACTTTAAAGTGATGAGAAAACGGAGAACTCGACGGAGCAGTATTTGGAAGAAAAGACCGCCAGACTGGGACTTCTGGAGAGACACTGAACAGGCATGCTTGGTTAAAGAGGGACTTCGTCATAGGATGTCTCGTCCCATTGTAGCTCACCCCATGGGTAGTGAGCTGAGGGGGAGGGTATGTGAGTATGTGAACCCGAGGGCGCTGTTGAGCGACCCAGGCCCAGGCCAGAAAAGGCTTTCAGCCACGCCTTTGGGTGGGGGATGTGTATCTCCAGAAGGCAGGAGAAACCTGCATGGAGCAGGAAATGGTGGACCAGCCTAGGACAGAGAGGCAGTCTGTCCAAGAGGGCTGGGGTCCACAGGGGACTGTTGCTGGAGCTGAGCAATACTCAGGACAGTTAGGGGCTCAAGGAGTCAGTTAGTGCCCTAACTGTGGCCTAGGTGTTTGTTGTTTTGTTATGTTGCAGTTAAGCTGAATAAAGCCACGTCTATTTTACACTTGGACCGTCTGAAAGCGATCTTTCCGGCGCCCAGTACCACGAACCACCGCTGTCCGGACCAGGAGTCTGCTGCCATTTTGAGTCTAATTCCCCCAAGTTGTCACATTATATATATATATATATATATATATATATATATATACCCCCCCCCCCCCCCCCCTATATACAGTGCTGGCCAAAAGTATTGGCACCCCTGCAATTCTGTCAGATAATACTCAATCACAAATGCTTTGGTAATAATATCTTCATTTAATTTGTCTTCAATGGAAAACCACAAAAAGAATTGTCAAAAAGCCAAATTGGATATAATTCCACACCAAACATAAAAAGGGGGTGGACAAAAGTATTGGCACCCTTTGAAAAATCAGGTGATGCTTCTCTAATTTGTGTAATTAACAGCACCTGTTACTTACCTGTGGCACATAACACGTGGTGGCAATAACTAAATCACACTTGCAGCCAGTTGAAATGGATTAAAGTTGACTCAACCTCTGTCCTGTGTCCTTGTGTGTACCACATTGAGCATGGAGAAAAGAAAGAAGACCAAAGAACTGTCTGAGGACTTGAGAAGCAAAATTGTGAGGAAGCATGAGCAATCTCAAGGCTACAAGTCCATCTCCAAAGACCTGAATGTTCCTGGGTCTACCGTGCGCAGTGTCATCAAGAAGTTTAAAGCCCATGGCACTGTGGCTAACCTCAATAGATGTGGACGGAAAAGAAAAATTGACGAGAGATTTCAACGAAAGATTGTGCGGATGGTGGCTAAAGAACCTCGACTAACATCCAAACAAGTTCTAGCTGCCCTGCAGTCCGAGGGTACAACAGTGTCAACCCGTACTATGTGTCGGCGTCTGAATGAAAAGGGACTCTATGGTAGGATACCTAGGAAGACCCCACTTCTGACCCAGAGACATAAAAAAGCCAGGCTGGAGTTTGCCAAAACTTACCTGAGAAAGTCTGAAGACTACCAACAAATTTTGCAGCATAATGTAGGGCCCACTGTGAGAAAGCTGGGTCTCCCTCAGAGGTCATGGGTCTTCCAGCAGGACAATGACCCAAAACACACTTCAAAAAGCACTAGAAAATGGTTTGAGAGAAAGCACTGGAGACTTCTAAAGTGGCCAGCAATGAGTCCAGACCTGAATCCCATAGAACACCTGTGGAGAGATCTCAAAATGGCAGTTTGGAGAAGGCACCCTTCAAATCTCAGGGACCTGGAGAAATTTGCCAAAGAAGAATGGTCTAAAATTCCAGCAGAGCATTGTAAGAAACTCATTGATGGTTACCGGAAGCGATTGTTCGCAGTTATTTTGTCTAAAGGTTGTGCTACCAAGTATTAGGCTGAGGGTGCCAATACTTTTGTCCGGCCCATTTTTGGAGTTTTGTGTAAAATGATCAATGATTTGACTTTTTTTTTCATTCTCTTTTGTGTTTTTTCATTGCAAGCAAAATAAATGAAGATATTATTACCAAAGCATTTGTGATTGCAATCATTTTCTGGAAGAAATTGAGTATTATCTGACAGAATTGCTGGGGTGCCAATACTTTTGGCCAGCACTGTATATATATACACGTGGACAAAATTGTTGGTACCCCTCGCTTAATGAAAGAAAAATCCACAATGGTCACAGAAATAACTTAAATCTGACAAAAGTAATAATATATAAAAAATCTATGAAAATTAACAAATGAAAGTCAGACATTGCTTTTCAACCATGCTTCAACAGAATTTTTTTTTAAAAAGAAAACTCATGAAACAGGCCTGGACAGAAATGATGGTACCCTTAACTTAATATCTTGTAGCACAACCTTTTGAGGCAATCACTGCAATCAAACGATTCCTGTAACTGTCAATGAGACTTCTGCACCTCTCAACAGGTATTTTGGCCCACTCCTCATGAGCAAACTGCTCCAGTTGTCTCGGGTTTGAAGGGTGCCTTTTCCAGATGGCATGTTTCAGCTCCTTCCAAAGATGCTCAATAGGATTTAGGTCAGGGTTTATAGAAGGCCACTTCAGAATAGTCCAATGTTTTCTTCTTAGCCATTCTTGGGTGTTTTTAGCTGTGTGTTTTGAGTCATTATCCTGTTGCAAGACCCATGACCTGCCACTGAGACCAAGTTTTCTGACACTGAGAAGCACATTTCTCTCTAGAATCCCTTGATAATCTTGAGATTTCATTGTACCCTGCACAGATTCAAAACACCCTGTGCCAGATGCAGCAAAGCAGCCCCAGAACATAACAGAGCCTTCTCCATGTTTCACAGTAGGGACGGTGTTCTTTTCAAGATATGCTTAATTTTTCCGTCTGTGAACATAGAGCTGATGTGCCTTGCCAAAAATTTCGATTTTTGTCTCATCTGTCCATAGGACATTCTCCCAGAAGCTTTGCGGTTTGCCAAAGTTTGGCAAATTACTTTTGTCACATTCAAGTAATTTCTGTGACCATTGTGGGTTTTTCTTTCATTAAACGAGGGGTACCAACAATTTTGTCCAGTGTGTATATATATATATTAGTTTATGGTTTTTCTTATATGTTCGGTTTGTGGGGACATTGATTTTGTTTATAATATATGGGTTTAGTTTTTTACTATTTTATGTTAATAGTTTAGGACTTATACTGAAGGCTTTTTGTCCTGTAAGGGAAAGTGTATGTGCAGGTGTATGTATGTGTTCTGTTGAAGCTGGACTGGCCGAAGTGGCTTTATTTATGATCCTTTAGAGAAACCTGTGGGGTATAATTTTTGTTCTTGTTTTGTATGATTGTGATTGTATGTTGTTTTAATTATTTATATTTTCTAATGTAATAAAAATACAGTAGTCCCAGACATGTATAACACGCCAGCCACAAAATCTGCAGCATATTACAGTGTTGTATTGTGTGTAGACAGGCAGAGGGCAAAGTGGTAGATGGCAGGTACCTACCACTGAGGTGGCTGGTATCTACAAGATGACTGGCTGGAGTATAGGTCCGGGATTTGGGAGTTATTGTAGACCCAAGCCTATACTCCAGTCCTTTCCGGGTGACCCAGGTGCAGCCATAAGAGCTGAGGTTGCCCAAGGGAAGGGTGGTGTGGCCATCTCTTGTATGAGAAATCTGTTGAACACACTGCCCTGTGTGTCTGGAGGAGAAAGCCCAAAATCACCTGGTGTATTTGTGAGAAAACTCTGGGGAATTATTTTTCTTTGTATCCTGAATTAAGGACAATTTATGTTACTGACTTTGTACCCTCATGCTGAAGAAGCTGTTTGATTTATGAACTGGTGGACTGTATGAACTGCTACTAATAAAACTACAACTGTGAACTGGAACCTCCATGTGCCTGACTTACCCAGTAACCAGCCTACCCTGAGGATCCCATGTTTACATGTGGTTTAACTCTCATTGGCATACCATAGAACCAGAACCAGAGGATGGGAGTAGTGGTGGCGGATGACTGACCTCTCAGTGGTCGCCTTGGAGACGTAGGGCTCCTCAAACCCCACCCAGTGGCCTGTGATTGGCCAGGGATGAACCAAGGGAAAGGTTTGAACACAGAGGGGGAAAATAACAAGGGAAAGCTGCAAAACAATGTATATTACATTGACATAGAACATAGAAGACGGGACATACCAACACAACCCAGAGGCACAAAGAAAAACTCTTAAAGCAGTAGCACTCTGGGATGCTGCAATTCCCCCCTATTTTAACTTTAGCCGTCCTCGGCGAATCTAAAGCCCAGGCTAGGGAAGGAACCACAGCGGACAAGACAAGACGTACAAGAGAAGAAAGCGGATTAGTCACAACAGATAATATATACAGTATATGCAGTGTATGCAACACAAGACAGAGATCTGTTGAATGGCCAGTTCAACAGAAGGGAAAAGGTGGAAAGGGGTGAAGACCCAGCACCTGAGGCACAGTTCTGTTAGTGTCCAATCTCAGGCCTGGTGGAAGCACAAGGAAAAAGGGTGATGACGTCACAGATGAGACCCTGAGGCACAGGTGAGTTAGTGTCTCTCTCAGGGCCTCACAGGGCACAAGTGCATGAGTGTCCAATCTTGGAGCAAGGGGACAGGATACAGTACATCAGGGTGAACTGGGGCAGTGTCCATAAGTTCGCACTGGGGTAACTGGGGTAGTATCCCAAAAGTTCGGCACCAATGAAAGAGGCAATAAACATGATGGCTATGTACAACCGTAGGAGTTCAGGGAGTCACTCCAGAGAGCCACCCTGGAGGGCACAAAACTTAGAGGATCACTCCAGCCAGGTGGGCTGGAGGGCACAAAACTTGATCTCCCCAGTCAGGTGTAGATTGGAGGGCACAAAACTTAATGGTGGCAGCCTCCTCACTTCTCAGTCTCTGCAGATGGTGATCCCGATGTCTTGGGAGGTGGAACTGGAGTAGATGGTGACGCTGCAGACTCCAGCAATCCAGACAGGAGTTGCAGCTCAAGGGCCTTCTTCTTCCACTTGGCCTGGTAGAAAGCAATGACGGTGGCCAGGTTCATGCTGCACTTGTACACAGGTGGCTCAGCTTGCTGTGCAGCTGTTGGTGTTGCAGAGTGACTTCCCACAGAGATGTGGTCACCCCCTGAGATGATGATGATGATGATGCTCAGGACAGTAGGCGGTGAAGCAGCAGGAGCAGTGTGTGGCGGTGATACAGGTGCCGCGGGTGCAGCCCCGGAGGGAAGGGGACCATAGGCCAGGCCTGTGGTTGTTGGTAGCAGGCGACCAGGGGTAGTTGTAGCAGAGTCCTCCCATACTTCAGGTAATGGTGGTGACACAGGGATTCGGTCAACGTTGGCTGCCCAGAACCCCTTAGGGCCAATTTTGAGGGTGAACTCAAAATAGAGGCAAATAAAAGTACAACTCGTCACGTAAATAATAAGTCCTCACATAACTATGTCAATAGAAAAATACAAAAGGGGGGGGAGGAGTTCCTTACCACCCAGCGATAATGCTGAGTAGTAAAACAGCCCTTCTGACAGTGGGGAGATATCAGTGCCAAAACTAACAGCACATTGTCGGCTTTTTAGAGGTATATAGTAGCGCACATCTATGAGGACGTGAAAGGACCTCTTTAAGTGACTCATTGATGTATCAAAGCAATAATGCCACCCACATAGCTAACATTGTTCTAATAATGTCCCCCTACAGGTAATAGTCCCTAATAATTTACCCAGAGGCGTAGCTAGGGGTTCAGCACAGGGGGGCGAACATGCCAAGTAGGCCCCCAACTTGGACATGTTCATATACCGATACCATCAGTATACGGCGAGCGTATAGTGGTATATAGCGGCTCTACACAGGGCTCTGCAGACGATTTAGGTGAATACAGGGAAGTAACATTTAGTGACTTACCAGTGATGTCTCTGAGTAATCGTTCACATTCTCCATCTCTTTCATCTGGACGGCCATGACCACTTCTTCCAGTCTTCCAGTCTCTGTAAAGTTTGTAACACAGACATCTCTGGCTCCTCACTTTTCCAGGCACCTTACCCACATTGTCCTCACCTGCACAAAGTCCCCATCCTGCTGCTACCCCCACTTATAAAATATATAATATAACCCCCCATAATGAATAATACCCCCAAGTGCATTTTTAAATTAATAAACTTCCCTGTGTACCCCCTTTAAATAGTGCCCCAGGTGTTTCCTACTTAAAAAAAAAAAAAAAAAAAAACACAAGGGAAAAAAAATTATTGGGGTTTCAATACCCGGGACCCCGAGGATCAGCTGTTTGAATGAACCGCGGTACCTGTGTAAGTGCCGTGACCCCTTCTCTGTTTACAGTGTCATTCTTTTCATAGTGGCCATGTAATGTAACTACAGCCTCGTCCTATACAAGACTATGTGACAAGGCTGGAATTACAACACACAGTCACTATAAACAGGCAGCGTGTTATATAAACAGGCGCCATAGCCCCTTCATACAGCTGGTCAGTGGGGAATCACTTGTCTCTTATTGATGATTTATTCTGAGGATAGCTCATCAATAAAAATGAGCTGGAAAACGCCTTAAGGCTAAGGCCCTATGTAGCGTACCGCAGCAAAAAACAGCTGCGGGAAAAACTGTGGCGGCGGCGCATCGTGGTTCTTCCTGCAGCACTTTGCACAGAATGTTCGCAGAGGTTTCCTCTGTGGATTTTCTGCTTCAATGATATATATATAGGGAAACCGCTGGCGTTTCCGTAGGTATAATTGACATGCTATGATTTCCAAAACTGCGACTGGAAATCGCAGCATATCCGCTGCGTGTATTTTACTGTAAAGTGGGGATGGGATGGGGCCCCATGTGGTGAAAACCCACGACAAAAAAAAACCTGGCATTCTAGCAAATCCCATCCACACATTGCGGAAAAATATGTGCAGCAGACGCACTGCGATTTCCAAAACCGTTGCGGTTTTGGAAATTGCAGCATGTCAATTATACCTATGGAAACACTGGCAGTTTCCATATAGGTGTATTGAAAACAGAGAGTCCACAGGGGAATCCTCTGCGGACCTTCTGTGAAAAGCGCAGCGGGAAAAACCATAATGTTACTGCCGCGGTTTTTCCTGCAGTGCTTTTTTTGCTGCAGCCAGCTACGTGGGGCCTTAGTCTTAATAAAGCCCAAGTGCAAATTTAATTAAATTTATTGAACCTCATATTATGCAAATGATTCCCCCTGACATAAATAATGTCCCCTTATATTAATGACCACACCCCCTTATGTTCATAATGCCTCCTAGTATAAATGATGCCCCCTAATGGCCCCTTATATAAACAAGCTCCCCCTTATATTCATAATACCCTGTAATAACCCTTATATAAATGACCCCCCATTGTCATAATGCCCCCTAATGAATCCTCCCTTTATAGTTATAATTCCCCCTCCTAACCACCCCTTATACTATTAATATACCCACAACTGCGCTAAAAAATGAAAAAAAAAGTCATACTCACCTACCTGTGATCCTGATGAATGGAGCAGCCACTTCCTCCCTGTCCACGTACAGGTCGTCTGTGTCTGAGCGCAGGCAGCGCGATGTTGTGACATCATCGCGCCGCCTGTGCTGAGAAACAGACATCGGTCTGTGCTCTCGGGGTCTTGTAAACCGCAGGCCTCATGTAGTTTGAGGATTACAATACTGTTAAGTTGCAGGATACATTTTAACTAGGTCGGTGTCTGCAGAACACAGAACGCAGACAGGACGAACAACAACAAATGCAGGTCAGCTAGCCAAGGGGTCAGTAACAAACGAGCAATGCAGTACAAAATCACAATCCAAGAGAAAAGTCAAAGGTAATCCAGTGGTCAAGAATAAGAAGAATAGGTAACAAAGAGCAAGGAGTATAGCCAGTACACACAAGGCAATAGCAGGCACCAATGGGAATGTGAGCAATCAATAAATAGGCAGGAAGAACCCACCCCAGACTTGATAGGAGGACAGGCTGTCAATCACACAGGTAAGGCTAAAGTTAACTCTTAGTGGAGCAGAGGGAAAGCAAAGTGAAGTAGACTGGTGTTGCGGAAAATCAATTAAGGAGGTGTGGGAACAGGACAGTGTTCAGACAATACAAGAAAAACCCAAAAGGAAGGAATCACAACTGGACACGCCTCCTGAGCTGCAGCGTGCGCCTGGAGGATGGTGCCAAAGCCTGGACAGGCAAGGATGTTACAATGAATAAGCCATTCAGGTTCCAGATGTGTTTTGGCCAATACTCTGGACATGCACGCAAAAATACTATTTACACTTGGAATGTTTTGAAAAGTCTAATTATTTTTGGTGTGATTCTTTTTTCAGAAACGTCTACAAAATCTAAAACACATGCTTTGTCTGCAGCACATAAATAACTTCTAACTACAATTACATATTTAAGTCATTAGCCTACATTATTAATCTTTACATGTTCAGTCTTCAGAAATATAATTTTACTATTTATGTTTCTGGTGTAGCAATTTGATTCTGTGATTGATAAAGTCCTTAAGTACTTAATGGTTACAGACTGCCAATTTATTACTCTGAAACAACAACTCCTATAGTCTGCTGTTTTATTAGCTACTCTGAAAGAACAACTCCAATTGTACATCTGTTTTATTTCATGTATTTTTATTTAATTTGTCTTCAAACAGGTGTAGCCCTATTTGGGGGGGGGGGGTATGAGTATTATCCCTCCCGCAACAGACTCTGGCGCTGACCTGTGTGTATAATGGGACCTGAAGCCTTCGCTGAAGGGAAGAGTGGGAACATATATGAAATATATCAGTGCCTCCACCCAGGATAGAGCCTCTGTATTACAGGGGGGATCTCTTCCTGGGACTTACCCATGAAGTACAGTTAGTAGCCTTAACAAGGATCACTGTACTAATCTCACAGTCTGAAGAATACATACAGATACCACATAAGGTTATAACAGTAGCTTTATAAGAATCAACAGGGTAATAATACATACATAAAATATACTCAGAACACAGCAATACTACAACAACCAGCAAGTCCTCAACCGTCTTAGGTTATATACCCGGGTATATATATAGATATATAGCAAGAGTCCAGTGCACAATACCTCCAGGCAACAGAAGAGATGCAGGGGCCCCTGTGGATGACTGTGGATCCTCGGATTCTTCCAGGAGATGACAGACAGCCGATCAGGAGATGATGATGATGATGAGATTCTTCACAGGCAGCAAACAGGGCGACGGTGACGGCAGTAGATGCAGGCCTGACTACCCTAACACTGAGTCCTTAACCTGCCAGCTAAACTACTAGTGCCACCGGGCCTCTAACTAGCTAGTTGGCCTTCGGAAGCCTAACCTATCACTGCCCTGAACTATATATATATTGATCCCTAACTACGGTTACTAGCTAGGTCCTGTGAGTATATAGGGGGTAACACATACCTAACTATATACTGTGAAGTAAAGAGGAACAAGTGGCTCTTAGACTCCCCCAGACATAACATGTCTGTCTCAGCAGCTCTGCTCACATCTCCCCCCCAAGCAGCTCTGCCTCACATGTGTCTGACTCACTGTATTTACAAAACAAAACTTGCACTGAATGCCTGGGGTCTCCGAAGCCAAACTGCAGGGGCAAAGAAGCCAGATACATTATATACTAGTAGAAATGGCAGTTCCCTACACAGGTCTCAAGAATTATTGTTGTATTTATATACACAGACTCAGCCATACAGGTGACTGTACTGATTAGAAGTGTACATTCTGGTTATCAAGATATTGGCCTCAATGTTAATCGGTCGGTCATGTGTGGGCGACTACTTTCAAAAGAAAAGAAAATATATATATGGTGTGTGTCCCTTTAAAATTATATATGTAGATTACTGCCTGACTGAACACTTAAAGCCATTGTTTCATTGTTGTATTCAGATCTATTAAAATATAGGGACCTATAGCCACAGTATAAAGTCTAAATTTTGGCCTTTCTCTTGTTACCTAATTTAGGCTAAGACCCCAACTAGCGAGCCACAGCCAAAAAGCTCTGCGGAAAAGACCGCGGTGGAAACGCATTGTGTTTTTTTCCGCAGTGCTTTTCACAGAAAGTCCCCAGAGTATTCCTTTGCGGACTTTCTGTCCCTATTATACCTATACTGAAAACGCCAGCGTTTCCGTAGGTATAATTAACATGCTATGATTTACAAAAATACAACGGGTTTTGAAATTGCAGCATTTCCACTGCGGGTATTTTTCTGCAATGTGTGGATGGGATTAACCAGAATCCCATCCACTTTGCAGGTACTGTAAAATGCGGCATTTTCGCGACGTAGATTGTTTACTGTGGCTATAGGCCCCTATACAAATCAGAATAAAACAATGGTATTTAATTAAGTGTTCAGTCAGGTAGTAATCTACAATCGACTACTTTACACCACCGTGACATCCCTGGTTTTCTAATATTAGCTCTGTTGCTATAACATAAAGGGTTTCAATGTACTTTGGTTTTCATTCATGATAGGTAAAGGTTATAATTCAAGCTTCTGGTCTATCTTCACCATGGCCCAAATTATCTGTCCTATGTAAGTGGGCATAAAGAGCAATCATTCCCTTGCCCCTTTCATGAGCAACAAAGGAGCAAATTAAGGTGAAATCACATGATGCAGAATTGCTGTGGAATTCAACGCACTCAGCTTTCTAGCGGTATATAATACCGCTGGTGCCAGAGGACGTGAAAGGTCCTCTTTAATTGTACAATACATATGGATGGGGCTTTAAACCCCTTCAGGCCCTGTAATGTAATACTGTATCATTTGTAGAAGATAGTTCTCGCAAACTGGCATAATAGTACTTTGCAGTGATGGTATCATTACTTATGAGTGTCAACTGTATTACAAATGTCAACACCCTAACTTTGATCCTGTCCATTTAATCCCTTAGGGTCGGTTCACACTTGCGCCGACACTCCGTCCGCCGCAAATCCGAACTAAATGTCGGAAAACTGGATAGGGAAAGGTTTGTGACGCTTTGCTTAAAAACCCATTCACTTGAATGGGTTTTTAAAGCAATGCATGGGTGTGCGCTTACACCCTCTGCGCCACGAAGCCGTTTATTTTTCGTCGGAAACAAAGTCAGACATGCAGGACTTTGTGTCCGGTGGACCCATGCTACTTTTTTTTTTTTTTAATAGACCAGCAGGTAACAGGTCCTATTTACGCACAACCGTCTCCGCTTCCCCTTGTGCCCTCCAGGGGGCCCTGTATGTCCCACATCATGTCACTGAGATTCATCTTGTGAGATTCGCCTGGCAGTTCCATTCGAACCAAATACGTCTGAACTGAATCTGCTGAATCGCCATACGTCTGAACTGAATCGCCATTGAAGAGTTTGTGGGTGGTGTACCGCAAAAATTTTGGGTTCTGCCAAGCCTGAAATTTTTTCATTATCTGTAATGAACACAGTAGGAACCACTATGGGAAATAATGCTGTATGAAGGGGCCACTATGGGACATAATACTGTGTGAAGGGGCCACTTTGGGACATTATACTGTGTGAAGGGGCTGCTATGTGACATTATACTGTGTGGAGGGGCCTTTATAGGACATTATACTGTGTGGGGGGCCATTATGGGACATTACACTGTGTGGAGGGGCTACTATGTGACATTATATTGTATGTAGGGGCCGCTATGGGACATTATATTGTGTGGAGGGGATGCTATGGGGGATATACCGTGTGGAGGGGTCACTATGGGATATTATTCTGTCTGGAGGCCACTTTGGCATATTATAGTGTGTGTAAATGGGGCGTTATACCGTGTGGAGGCCAGGCAAGTGGATGCTATGTCGTGTGAGGATAGGGGGGACCAGGACCGGGCCATTGGGGGTCTTTTGTCGGTCCACAGAGCGGCGGGCTGGCCTCAGTAAACACGGCTTCCGGAACATTATGTGGGGAGTGTTGGGGCAGGTCAGCGATCTGGCCACAGTGTTGTGGCTCCTGGCATAGCTCCTGGCGGGACCTGGTCTACAGCGCTGTACACCGAGGTCCCACCAGCACCCCCCGATCTACAGCGCTGTTTGGTGTACAACCCCGCATCCATATGACCAAAGCCCCGCCACTAAACCGCCCGCACCGTGGTGCAAAAAAGGTTGGGGACCAATGCTATAGAGTATGCTCTATAAATCAAGCACTTGATCCATGTCTGATACATAAACGAACATTAATGATGACAATGAAATGGTTCCACAAAAAAAAAGCCATAGGTGACAAAGTCTTTTGAATTACAGTAATCACCCATATTAAGCAATAGCACAGTTATATAAGTAATGTATATGGGAAGTCACTAATACCATAAAAAATCGCTGAACATGACGTCCACGATGTGTACATTGGGCCTACATACAGATCCATGAAAAAACAACCATGGCTTACCTGGTGCATACCCAACAATTTTCAAAGGACTGAAAGAGGAACAGAATGTGGTATATAGCATTGCGTATAGTAAGACCCACCTACAGCCCCACCAACTCTGGCTCCGCCTATTCCGATCAACATTTCTTTGTGTCCCCATACAGTATACTGACACATTATAAAGTCCATTTGCCTCTTCCAATTGCACCAACAGTATACAGCCCCCCCTGCACTTGTCCAAACAGCCTACAATCCCCCTTCCATTTATGCCCAAATTCTACAGTCCCCCTCCAGTTTTCTCGACAGTCTACAGTCCTCCCTCCAGGGTCGGACTGGCCCACCCGGGAACCGGTGATTCCACCGGAGGGCCCAGAGCCCCGACTATTAGTCCTCATGTTGCCAATGCAGATGCATTGGTCAGGGGCCCGATCGGGATCCTGACCATCCCGATCGGGCCCCTGACCAGTGGTGTAACGACCGCGACCGGGCTCGGTGGGGTATGGTGCCCATGGCCAGCTGGAGATGGCCGGGGCCTCGGACCACTATGATAGCGGTCGGAGAAAGCCTGGTTCCCCGACCGCTATACATACTGTTATTGGAAAGGGGCCCTGGCATATTGCCAGGCCCCTTTCCAATAGATGGCAGCCCAGGGGAGTTGACTGAAAATAATAAATACATATTCTCACCTCTCCTGGGCACAGCGTTCTCTCCGACACTCTTCCGTCATGTGACTGAGGCCTGTGATTAGGCCCCGGCAGTCACATGGGGCGCAGCCGTGTAATGACGTCAGTGCGCCCACACATGACCACTGAGGACCAATCACAGGCCTCAGCGGCGACATCGGAAGAGGGCCTGAAGACGCTGAAGATGGCAGGATGGAGCGAGGATGCCAAGGAAAGGTAAGGCAAGATGAGTATGAATGTTTGTTATTTTTAATCACCTTCCCTGGGCCTCCGATTATTATACTCTGGGGTCTGAGGAGACCCCAGAGTAAAATAATAGCACCGAAGTGGAGGGGGGCTGTTGGGCGCATATAATACTGGGTGGGGGCCACTGTGGAGCATATACTCCATACAGTGGCTTCTTCACTGGTCCGCTATACTGTATGGGGACCATTGATGGGGCCATTATATGGGGGGGGCAGTGATGGAGGCTAATAGTCTGGAGTACATTAAAGGGGTGTGCAGGATAACATTTTTTTTTTTTAATTACGCCGGGGCAGGCGAAAATAACAAAACAAAAAACCCCTCCAAACTTTCTCTCCTGTCCCCAGTGTCTGCCAGCGCGGTTCGGTCTTGCAGTTCTGTTGTTTTCTTCCAGCGGAAGTTCCCTCTGCACGTGACTAACTGTGATGTCACGTGACCCCTGAGGCCAATCAGCGGCCTAAGGGAAGGGACCTGGGACGTCACAGCCAGTGAGGACTTCCGACAAACAGAAGACAGCGGAGCTGCGGGACCGGACTGTGCTGGGAGGACACTAGGTACAGGTGAGTATGTTTTAGTATGTTTTTTATTTTGTTTGTTTGTTTTTTTGGGGGGGGGGGGGCAGGGGGGATTCACCTCTCCCGGACTAATTATAAAAAAGAAAAAAATTATACTGGACAACCTCTTTAAAGTGTGGCACATTAGGGGGTATATTAAAGGTTGTCCAGGCATAATTTGTCATGGTTTAGCCTCAGGATAGTCCATAGATACCTGATCTGTAGGGGGCTGACCCCGGATCAATCAGCTGTACGGAGCCACTTCTGATGCCTGTCCTATACACAATACGGGGCCGGAACCAGAAAGCTCTGTCCACTGTATATTACCTGGGCACCTTCACTGCATCTCAGCACTTATTGAAGTCAGTGGGAGCTGAGCTGCAGTGAAGGCATCTGACTGCTATACATCGGATGGAGCTCTCTGCTTCCGGCCCTGTGTTGTGTATAGAACAGGCACCGAAAGTGGCTTCGTACAGATAATGGGGCCATGTGTCAGCCTTCTATCGATCAGGTATTTATGGCCTATCCTAAGCTTAGGCCATAAAAAAGATTAACCCTGGACAACCCCTTTAATATGCTCCACACAGTTTAATGTCCCTCCCCCCACAGGATGTTAGCCCCCATCACTGCTCCCACACAATATAATGACCCCATCACTGTTCTCCATACAGCATGGGGGACCAGTGAAGAGGCCACTGTATGGGGGGACCAGTGAAGTGACCATAGAAAAATTTGGCCCAGATAACCCCTTAAAAGAGGTTGTCCATAAACCGGAGCAACCACAGTGGCGGCCATCAGGCAGGTGTAAAAATAAGAAAATTTAAAAAAAAAGCATACTCACCTGTCCCCAGCACCCCGTTATCCCCTGCCTGTGTCTGTTCGGTCTCATGGCGGCGCCTCATTTCTGGAAATCCTGTACCTAATTGGTCTTAGCGGTCACATGAGGTGCAGGACTCCCAGCAAGGAGTCTCCGGCATGAGACTGAATGGACCCTGGCAGTGGACAACGGAGCGCTGGGAACAGGTGAGTATGCTTTTTAATTAATTTATTTTTTACTTTATACCTCCCACCAGCCACATGGGTTGCTCCAATTCCTGGACAACCTCTTTAAAGGATTTATCCATCTTTCTAATATTGATGGCCTGTCCTTAGGATAGGCCATCAGTATTACATCTGCGATGATACAACAGCCAGGACCTCTGCAGATCAGCTTTTCCAGGACAGTGTGGCTACAGGTAAAAGTAACAATTGTAAGAGCCATGCTGTTCACTTGCCATACAGGGTGTAGCAGTAGGGTTAGGTAGTGCAGTGGTGCACATGGTATAGTGGTTGAGCAGCATGGTTCCCGACATGTTATTACCTTTAGCCACCCTGTCTCAGTACCGCTGATCTGCAGGGGTCCTGATGGTGGGCCCGTAGAAACAATTCCACTGGTGAGCCCTAGACATCCCAGTCCGACACTGCCCCCCTCAATTTTGCCCCACAGTATACTTCCCTCCTCCAGTTGTCTTCACAGTATACAGCCCCAGTCCAGTTGCTCCCATACTATACATTTTAATCCAGTTGCCCCCACATTATGCAGTCCCCCTTCAGTTGCTCCCACACTATACAGTCCCTTTCCAGTTTCCCCATACTACACCCCCCCCCCCCCAGTTGTCCCCAATGTATACAGCTCCCCCTCCAGTTGCCCTCACAGCATGACTCAAAAAAAAAAAAAAAAAAATTAATACTCACCTTGCCTCGTTCCCCTGCTGTTCTCTTCTGTCTCAGCTCCAGGAGCCTTCAGGGAGCAGAAGGTATGATGTAAGTGATGTCACTACATTGTACCTCCTGCTCCAAGACACCAGGAGCAGAGACAGGGGCAGAATGGTGAAGCATTGAGTGAATGCTTCTCTACTTCACCATTGTATTCAACTCATCTAAATGAGTTGAAGTCAGGACATCCTTCTTGCCGAGCGGGACAGTGGGACAGGACCCAGAATATGGGACTGTAACAGGTGTGGGCAATATAAAAATCACACCTGAAACTAGATAAAAAGGAAAGAAGTTGACTCAATCTTTGCACTGTGTGTCTGTGTGTGCCACACTAAGCATGGAGAACAGAAAGAGGAAAAGAGAACTTTCTGAGGACTTGAGAACTAAAATTGTGGAAAAATATCAACAATCTCAAGGTTACAAGTCCATCTCCACAGATTTTGATGTTCCTTTGACCACAGTGCGCAACATAATCAAAATGTTTACAACACTGTATGCAAGGCATCATGAAATCTGAAGATTACCTAAAGGATTTTGGGTCTCAATGTCAGGGCCATTTTAAAAAAATTAGAGGGCCCTGTTCAAACTTTTGAAAATACCCCCCCCCCCACATAATTTCATTGCCCCTGCCCAATCTCCACATAAGGCCTCCTGCCCCCTTAACCACCAATGTTACGAAAAAAAAAAAACTCCGGAGTGGTTGAGGGGGCCCCTGCTACCATAGGGCCCGGTGTGGATGCACTGTTGGCCCTATGGTTAAAGCACCCTGCTTAATGTAGGGCCCAGTGTCAAAAAGCTGGGTTTATGTCCTAGGTCATGGGTCTTCCAGCAGGATAGTGACCCCAAGCATACATCAAAAAGCACCCAGAAATGGATGAAAATAAAGCTCTGGAGAGTTCTGAAGTGGCCAGCAATGAGTCCCGATCCCATTGAACACCTGTGGAGAGATCTTAAAATTGCTGTTGGGAGAAGGCACCCTTCAAATATGAGAAACCTGGAGCAGTTTGCAAACAAAGAGTGGTCCAAAATTCCAGTTGAGAGGTGGAAGAAGCTTGTTGATGGTTATAGGAAGTGATTGATTTAATGTATTTTTTTCCAAAGGGTGTGCATCCAAATATTAAGTTGAGGATGCCAGTAATTTTGTCCGGCCTATTTGCATGAAATTATATCATTTTTTTCTCTGTTTTTTGTGTTTTTCCTACATACACAAAAGAAATAAACATGTGTATAACAAAACATGTATAATTGCAATAATTTTCTGGGAGAAATACTTCATTTGCTGGAAAAATTTCAGGGGTGCCAACACTTATGGCCATGACTGTATGTATAACACCATAGCATACAAATTGAGGCACCACACTTATGGTAACAAGTCAAAATGGAGACTTCCCATCAGGGATGAACCTAGCCTTTTAGCTGCTTGAGGCAAACTATAGAAAATTGCCCTCCCCCAAAAAAAGGATACTTAACCCAGCTATCTTTGGTGATGGGGCCCACCAATTAAAATTGTAGAACATGTCCCCCACTAGCAGATAAAAAATCCTCTTATTTGGTCCCTACATAATATAACACCCCCACTTTTTTGCCCCCCCCCCCACAATATACAACCCCCTTTTTTTGCCTCCAACACAGTATATGACCTCTTTTTTCTGGTCCCCACACTGTGTATGACCACCTTTTTCTGGCCCACTGCAAAGTATATGATCCCCTTTTTTGGCCCCCGCACAGTATAAGTCCCCCTTTATTTGGTCCTCCCACTGTAAGTGCAAAACAAAGCTCTGGAGAGTTCTTTTTTGCCCCCACCCCCGGTCAGTACATAACCCCTTTTTTTGACCCTCCCACAGTATATGACCCCTTTTTTTGGCTCTCCCACAGTATATGACCCTTTTTATTTGGCCCCTCACAGTATATCACCCCCTTTGTATGGCCACATATACTATTACTTACATATATGAATTCACCATTGTTTAATGTGTATGGGTTTTTATGGGTATTTAAAACAGAGATGTGCCAATGGGTATTGCGTTTCTTAGCAGTATGTTTTGTTTCGGCTGCATTGTCATTGTTATTCTTTGTTAGGTAATCGTATGTATTGACACTTCTGGGATCAAACTGAAGCCACATTCGAGGTTGCCATTTTGACTTGTCACATGTGTCAAGTGTGTGTGCTAACACAATTTGTATACTATGGTGATATATCTCTATCTATCTATCTATCTATCTATCTATCTATCTATCTATCTATCTATCTATCTATCCTGTATATTTTATTTATTTATTTTTTTATTGACATCAATGTTACCCAAGGATTAACATCAGGTAAACCACGGTTGGTTTTTCATTGTCTTTGGATGCAAGTTTTTTCAAATATCCGGTAACATCATTACTATGGGACATTATGTTTGATAATTTTTTATTGTGATCCCCATTACATTATCACTTATATAAATGTGCCTACACTTAACTTTGTTATCTTGCCTATGGGGATTTTTTGTGGCACCATTTTGAAGTCATCATCAGTGTTCGTTTATGTATCAGATGTGGATCAAGTGCTTGATTTATAGAGCATACTATATAGGATATGAAAATTGTATTATTGTATTTTCCATGAATTTATGTGTGGACTATCATTACAATGATGTGAGTTTTTTGGTATGTCACAGTATTATGCACTCATGTTGATGTTATGTTTTTGCTTTGTATATACACATTTTCATGATGTTTGTAAGGCTGATTGATATTTAACTTTATGTTACATGGACATGGAGCATATTTAACATACTGTGAGTGACAAATATATTTGTGCAAGCCAATATGGATTAATCACGCATTCACACAACAAAGTTTCACCTGTGAAACTTGGTCAGTGTGTTGGCTGGATTTACCGGCCTGAACAGTATACCTGGAGACGGACAGTTCTGTAATATAATCAGTGCAGGATTAATTCTGTAATATAATCAGTACAGGATAGATAGATACAACATAGATAACTATTATGCTAGTAGTCCCTCTCCTGGCATAATATTCAGGCTGGTAAATCTGGCCAACACACAGACGGGCGAAACTCAGCTGTGTGAATGCTGGGCAACATTGAGACAATTTGATTTAAGTTAAATATGCAAATTATATTGGCATATTATTTATGTCCCTGTGTTTTGATTATGGGTATGATGAGCATATGATAGATTGTGGTTTTAAATGTTTTTAGCACCGTTTGAGTTTATGGCTATGACTATGACTAAGAGGCCGATGTGCTTTGAAATATGTAAGCAGTCACCCATTCAAACACCATCAAGTTTTTAACATGAGGAAATAAAAACTGTTTGGTGCTGGATGCTTACAAATTATTAAGTGGTCTCTCTTCATCCCCGTTGTCTGAGGGTTTTCAGTTTCCCTTAACTCGATGCACATATTTCGAGTTACATGCAGTAGTTTGGTTTGACTATGCATGCTGTAAAATGTAAGTAAAATATTGTTACCACTAAGATCACATATACTTGTACATCTAGATCCTAGAAAAACACTTTCCACTACATAAATGACATGAGTAATCACATCAAAACAGAAACAATGACTTCATGCCTGTTAAAATACCAACTGCTTTTAATATGGTAATAGATAATACCAATGTAATCCTCATTGCCCTTGGAGCTTGGTTGCAAAGGACAAAGAAACAAAACATAAAAAGCTTCCAGCTGTCACTTATAAATGTCTTCATATTATTTTATTCACCTAATTGACATCCAGCAAACAGTCCCTAATCTTATTTTAGTACTTTATTAGCACATGAAACAATACAAGGAGACAGTGGCGTAACTAAAGTCTTGTGGACTTGTGTGAAAACTTTGTCCGGGGCTCCCCTACCCCCTGCCTACAGTGGATTCTTGACAATGAGGGTTGTGGGTGCTACAGCGGTATCTCAGATACTTGAAAAGTATACATCTACAGTACCCACAACTGTGGTTATCAAGACTACAGTGAGTAGCAGCGCCCAGCATGTAAACAATACTGTGAGCTGCGTGCTCTAGCAAAACATCTGATTTGTGGGGTCCTAACAGTCTAAGAGATCAGTGGGGGTCCATCACCCAGGGCCTCTGCTGATCAACTGTTTGAAGGTACTTTGGTGCTTTTGCGAGTGCCTTGGCCCCTTTTCCATTTACATTGCACAGTATCTTTTATAATGACCGTGCAATTAGAGCCTGTAATAATAGTGTACAGCTGCTATAAAATAAATGGTGTGTGATGTGAATAGTGATGGGGCCCCACACAGTGCCATATGCTCCACAGTGGCCCCCACACAGTATACTATGCTCCACAGTGGTCCCCACACAGTATAATATGCTCAAGAATGGCCCCCACACAGTATAATATGTTCCAGTGGTCCCCACACAGTGTCATATGCTCCACAGTGGCCCCCACACAGTACAATATGCTCCACAGTGGCTCCCACACAGTATAATATGCTTCACAGTGATCCTAACACAGTATAATATGGTCCACAGTGGCCCCTACACAGTATAATATGCTCTACAGTGGCCCCCACACAGTATAGTATGCTTCACAGTGGTCTGCCCACAGTATAATATGCTCCACAGTGGCCCTACACAGTATAATATGCTCCACAGTGGCCCAGGCAGTATAAAATGCTCCCAAGAGCCCCCCTCAAGCTGCAACAGACGAACCCCATGAAATTCAACAAATATTTGGAAGGTTCTGTCCTTCAGTTCATTTTGGTGCTATTATTATACTCTTGATTCTCCCCAGACCCCAGAGTATAATAAGCAGAGGCTCCATGGAGGTGATTAAAAATAACAAACACTTATACGCACCTTGGCTCACCCCTCTTGGGCATACTCGCAGAGTCTGACTCTCTCCAGCATATTCTTCAGTCCACTGTCTGCAACTCAGGTCACGTGCCCCAGAGGTCACTGCTGGGGCCTGTGATTGGGCCTCAGCAGTCATGTGGGGTGCACTGATGTCAGTACGCTGGCGCACCGCATGTGACCGCTGAGGCCCAATTCCAGCAGTGACCATTGGGGCGTGTAACCTTACTGACAGACTGGAAGAGCCCTGAAGAGGATGGTGGGGACCATCAGAAGCCCAGGAGAGGTGAGTATAAGTATTTGTTATTTTTAATCACCTCCCCTGGGCAGGCTACTATGGGAAAGGGGCCCGGTGGCATGTACAGACATCACATAATGCCAGGCCCCTTTCCATTAAGGAGCTGTATAGTAGAGAGTTCCAGATGGCCACGGGCCCCGTACCTCTCTGGGCCCGGTCAATCATTACACTCCTGCAGGAAGATAAACAACAAATTTAGGAAGCACCTAAACAGTGGCATACAGTAACTTTAAGGGCTGCAGCAGTCACAAAGCTTAGTGGGGGCTCACAAGACACCTGACAAATGAAGAGTTTTAGGTCCTAGCACCTAAACTTCTGACACAGACTAGCACTGGCAGCTTCTGTGCAGTGGCACATGCAAGAGAAGCCAGGAGCAAGAAGTAGATAGTAATCCTCGGTTTTCTGGGCTTCTTCTAAACCTAGGTAACATAATTGTAACCAGCACCAGACATCCAAATCAATGCGTCTCCTCCCTCTTATCCTGTGCTCAGTAGTAGTTACCTGTACTAGGGGAGCTGGCAGAATAGCTTATTGTGATAATAAAGCCAGCCTCCCTAATACAGGTAATTATCTGTAAACATGGGAGAAGAAGGAGGAGGCAGATTGACTTGGGTGCTGGGGGTTGATTCTGATCTCTTCACCCGTGGTCGAAACCAGCCTGAAAACCCAAGTTCCAGCCCAAATAAAACCCCAGAGGAAGTAAATTGTTAAACAATCCCTGTGGTCTGAATGAATTATGGGGTGTAATCTGGGATCTGAACTAATTTTGGCATCTGGTGTGGAGTTCAGTGGTTCCCATGCTCCAATTCTGCATTTCCAGTTTATACAGTATGACTGTGTAGTACCACTGCCTCAGAATACTCCCGGCATATATTATGTGATTTCAGAGTCATGAACAGTGCCTTTGTACTGTGTGTTTTTGTGTGTCTGTAAGGCTGAGGGGGCACTAAGTCAAGGAGAAAGCACTTTCTAGTTACACCCCTAATATATGCATGGCACGTTACTAATATGTATTAAATCAATAATGTATGTCCCCATGACACTACTATCAGCAGCCATCCTATTTTATAGAAACACATTTTAGTAACTAATTTTAACTCATTCCCGCCTAAGCCATTTTTTTGTTTTTCGTTGTTTACTCCCTGCCTTCCAAAAGCCATAACTTTTTTACTTTTCTGTTCACAGAGGAGTTATTTTCACAGGGCAGATTGGACTTCATAGTGGTACCATTTAATGCTCCATACAATGCACTAGGAAGCTGCCAAAAAAATATAGAATGAGAGGGATTTATAAAAACCTGCATTTATTTTCAGCATTTTTGCATTCGGGAATACCTAATGTGTTTATGCTTGTGTTTGTTTACTTATTTTTATGTGGAATATGGAGAAAGGGGGGTTATTTAAAAAAATTTTTTTTTACTTTTTTTTTTTAGCCCCCTATAGGCTGAATCATCAGATCACTGGTACCATAGACAGCAATACTGTTGTATTGTAGTCTTTGGGGAAATAGCTATATAACTATTGAGGCCTGCCACAGGCAAACCTCATTAGATATATACCTTTGACAGGCCATGCCATGTGGGAGCTATCCTGATCAAGAAAACAGGCGACTTCAAAGGGTTAATATCAGGCGACTTCGAAGGGCTAATATCCACAATCAGAGTGGACTCTGATTGCTAGTATTACCTTCGGGTCTCTGCTGTATAAAACTATTATGGTGGGTGTTGGGGAGGTGTTAAAGGGGTTTTCCCACTAATGACACTTTTTTTTTCAATTCAAATGTTTATTACATTTTTATAAAAATACAACAAGTTCCAAACCAGACCAATAACACAAAAATACACACATACAAATATAAACATTGCAAACCGGAACCACCCGGGGGAACCCCTAGGCGGACTCAGCCAGCAAGGCAACAGGAGTACAGAAGAAGAAAAGGGAGGATGAGTGGAAGAAGAAGAGAGGGAGAGCAGAAAAAGCAACAAAAGCTGAGAAGAGGAGGGGGCAGCTAAAGGGTGTGAATAGGGGGCGAACAGAAAGACAGACCGTAGAAGAGTCCCAAAGAGGGTTCAGAGAATCAACTGTGTCAAGTCCTCAGCAGTAGGACCTATAATCCTCAATATAGGGACAGATATTAACATATAAGCAGTTACAGTACCGAGACCGACGGTGAAAACCATGTACAGAGCACCACGCTCAGGACTAAGAAGAAGGCCCAGAGCCCAGAAGCACCTGAAACCCTCCAGAGCGTTGGAACTTAAACCAGTAGAACCAAGTTTCGTTAAAAACTTCAACCATGTCATGCAGGAAAGAAGTGAGGTTTTCCATGCGCATAATCTCATTGACCTTTAGAATCCAGACAGAGAGGGGAGGAGGTTCTACTTGATTCCAGTATTGCGGAATGCAGGCACGGGCTGCGAGGACCAAAAAGCGGAGAAGTGAGTGCTTGTAAGTTCGCACCGAAGACTTACAATGGTGGAGAAGAAACAAAGCTGGGCCCAAATGATGAGATGTGTCAGTAATTTGCAAAATGATCCGTTTAACACCATCCCAAAACGGGGACAGGGCAGAACAGGACCAGAAGACATGAAGCATGTCACCTTCCTCTTGTCCACACCTCCAGCATGTCATGGACACCTGCGGGAAAAACGTGTAGCCTTGTGGGGACCCTCTATCCCACTAATGACACTTATTCTCTAGCTACAAAATAGGGAATAAGTGTATGATGGCTGGGGTTCCAGTCGTCAGATCCCCAAGGATTAGAAAAAAGATCATAAGAATGGGGTCTCTGAGTAACCAATGTAAATACAGCACTAGTGTGCATAATTGGTCACCACTCTATTGACTTTTATGGGACTTCTGCGTCTGTGATCTCCATTAGTCCCATAGAATTATGAAATAGATCCTCATGTATGAAAAAGATCCTAATATGAAAAAGATCCTAATGTAGTGAAGGAATGACTAAAGCTAACCTACAATTTGAAATATTCAAAATATACAGTTGTGCTAAAAACTTTACATACCCCGGTAGATTTTTTGTTTTTTTGGGCCTTTTTTCAGAGAATATGAATGATAACACAAAAACGTTTTCTACACTCATGGTTAGTGGTTGGTTGAAGCCATTTATTGTCAAACTTCTGTGTTTTCTCTTTTTAAATCATAATGACAACCAAAAACATCAAAATGACCCTGTTCAAAAGTTCACATACCTTGGTGATTTTGGTCTGATAACATGCCCAGAAACCAAACCACGATCACGTAGACTAACCAAAATTTCAGCCACAATTGTTCAGGATGCAAAGAAAAACCCACACATAACATCAGCTGAAATACAGGACTCTCTGAAAACTATCGGTGTGGCTGTTTCAAGATGCACAATAAGGAGGCACTTGTAGAAAAATGGGCTGCATGGTCGAGTTGCCAGAAGAAAGCCATTACTGTGCAAATGCCACAAAGAATCTCGCCTTCAATACGCCAAACAGCACAGAGACAAGCCTCAAAACTTCTGGAACAAGGTAATTTGGAGTGATGCGACAAAAATTGAACTGTGAAGGTTCCGGAGTGGCCATCTCATTCTCAATATCTGACCTCAATGTCATTGAGCCACTCTGGGGAGATCTCAAGCGTGCAGTACATGCAAGACAGCCCAGGAATTTACAGGAAATGGAGACTTTTTGCCAGGAAGAATGGACAGTTTTACCATCTGAGAAAACAAAGAGCCTCATCCACAACTACCACAAAAGACTTCAAGCTGTCATTGATGTTAGAGGGGGCAATACACGGTATTAAGAACTGGGGTATGTGAACTTTTGAACAGGGGCATTTTGGTGTTTTTGGTTGTCATTCTGATTTAAAAAGAGAAAACACAGAACTCTGACAATAAATGGCTTCAACCAACCACTAACCATGAGTGGAGAAAAAGTTTTTGTGTTATCATTCATATTCTCTGAATAAAGGCCAAAAAACCAAAAAAATCTGCCGGGATATGTAAACTTTTTAGCACAACTGTAGCCTATATTTACACTACATCAAATTAAGTGTGCTCTATAATTGTTGTAATGTAATATACAATAAAATATAACTTTGATTCCAATCGATAAAATAATTGCCATTACTACAATAGGAGTGATACTAAATGAGTATTACAGTACAAGTATAAGGCAGAAGCATAGATAGACAATGCTGCAGTCTATGTCCAAATCTATGTCCAAATCACTTAGTCACACTCAGAGATGAGTCACTATTAAAATATACAACAATGCCTCCCCCAACATGTTTCACCATGTGCCAGCATCCTTAGGCAGGGTTCACACTACCGTTGGAGTCCATTATGAAGGTGTCCGTAAAAAAAAAAACGGACACCTATCATAACGGACACTAACTGATGTTAGCATCAGGTAGTGTCCGTTTTTTAAAGAGGATCTTTCATGTCACATACCGCTAGAAAACCGACAGTGCGTTGAATTCAGCGCACTGCCGGCTTTCCCGGTATGTGCCCCGAGGCTGGAGATATCGGCGGTGTAAATTAACATGTTTTACTGTTTAAAGGGAGCTGCGAGGAACTCCCTCCCTGATACTTCTCTTCGTTCAGAGACTTGTACTGAGGGGGCGTTCCTCACAGCTCAGCGTCATCTCCGGGCAGTAAGGAATGCCCCCTCTGACAGTACAGGGCTATAGACGAGTACAGAGAGAGGGGGCGTTCCTTACAGCCCAGCGATGACGCTCAGCCGTGAGGAACGCCCCCTCAGTGCAGCGCTATGGACGAACGAGAAGTGTCAGGGAGGGCGTTCCTCTGACAGTACAGCACTATAGACAAGAACAGAGAGGGGGCGTTCCTTACTGCCCAGCGATGACGCTCAAGCTGTGAGGAACGCCCCCTCAGTACAAGTCTCTGAACGAAGAGAAGTTTCTGGGAGGGAGTTCCTCGCAGCACCCTTATAACAGTAAAACATGTAACTTATACCGCCGATATCTCCAGCCCCGGGGCACATACCGGGAAAGCCGGCAGTGTGCTGAATTCAGCGCGCTATCGGCTTTCTAGCGGTATGTAAAACCGCATGTGCCTGAGGACACGAAATGTCCTCTTTAACACTGTTTTTTTTGTTTGTTTGTTTGTTTCTCCTTTCTGAGCATGCGCAGGGGAAAGTAAACGGACATAAAATAACGGACAGTAACTGATGGCTATCAGTTACTGTCCGTTATAAGTCCGTTACCCATAGACTTCAATGTTAAAAAAATAACACTTGCTGTCCGTCAAGAATCCGTTTTTTTCAAACGGACAAAAAGTCCTGCATGTAGGATTTTTTGTCCAAGAAAAAATAACGGACTTCTGACGGATTGGGTGTAAACGGACACAAACGGACACAATATAAAAACCCATTGAAATGAATGGAAATTTTAACGGATTTCTGACGGTTCAACTAGTGTCCGTTGCTAAAATCTTGTAACGGACAATAGCTACGGACACTACTGACGGACACCAACGGTAGTGTGAACGCTCCCTTAGGGGTTATTGGGGCACTTGCAAACAGATGTCATCACTTGAGGCTTATAAAACCTTTCATATGCCATCACTTGGGGTTTGTTGCATAATTAGTCAATATAGTGTGAGAAAGACGCTAGAATAGCGGTAACACACGGGGTCTGTTGGTATCTGTTGTTTTAAAATTGAAACCGGCAGAGGAAAAAGTTCTCCGTGCTCCAATACCGTGTATTACCCCTTGACATGTTCTGTGAGGGGGTGTGGTTTCCAAAATGGGGTCACTTTGGGGGGTTTCCACTGTATTGGTACTTTGGGGGCTCTGCAAATGCAACATGGCACCTGAAAACTATTCCAGCAAAATCTGCCCTACAAAAGCAAAATAGCACTCTTTCCATTACGAGCCCCACCATGTACCCATTCAGCAGTTTACGACCACATATGGGGTATTGCTGTGTTCAGGAGAAATTGTTTAACAAACTATTGGGTCCTTTTTCTCCTTTAACCCCTTGTGAAAATGAAAACTTTGGGGATAAAGTGACGTTTTAGTAATTTTTCATTTATACATCCCAATGTTAGTAAAATCTGTGAAACAGCTGTGGGGTCAAAATGCTCACTATACTCCTTGATGAATTCTGTGAGGGGTGTAGTTTCCAAAATGGGGTCACTTTTAGGGGGTTTCCATTGTTTTGGTACTCTAGGGGCTCAGTAAATGAGACATGGCACCTGAAAACTATTCCAGCAAAATCTGCTTTTCAAACGTCCAGTGTCTCTACTTCCCTTCTGTTTACTGCCGAATGCCCAAACATCAGTTTACACCCACATGTGAGGTATTTCTGTGCGCTGGAGAAATTTTATAACAAACTGTGAGATGCATTTGTGAATATGTTAAATTTAGGGCTAAATGAAGGGATTAGTGGAAAAAATGAAATGTCTAAATTTCACCTCGATATCGTTTTAATTCTTGTGAAATGCTTAAAGGGTTAACAAACTTCCCAAATGCTGTTTAGAATTATTTGAGTGGTGCAGTTTTGAAAATGGGGTGATTTATGGGGGGTTTCTAATATATAGGCCTTTATAATCCTCTTCAGAACTGAAGTGGTCCCTAAAAAATTAGTTTGGGAAATTTTCTTGTAAATCTGGAAAATCGCTGTTACACTTGTAAGCCTTCTAACATCCAAAATAAATTAAAGGACGGTTAAAAGATTATGCCAATATAAAGCAGAGATATGGTAGATAATATTTATTAATATATTTGGGTGGTATGACTATCTGTCTGAAAAGCAGAGAATTTCACATTTTGAAAATTGTGATTTTTTTTCCAAATTTCCATCAAATATCCTATTTTTTAATAAATAAATACAAAAATATTGATTAGTGCTTACCACTAACATGAAGTACAATGTGTCTCTCATAGTTGAGGTCTACTTATGATGTCAATTACAGGCCTCTCTCATCTTTTTAAATGGGAGAACTTGCACAATTGGTAGCTGACTAAATACTTTTTCCCCCACTGTATCTACTGGAGTATAGGTGCACTTTAGGTACAAATGTACCTGCTGGTGCAGCCAGTAGGTGTCAGTTGCCTTTTGTGACTCTGGTTGGTGCTGCAAGCTGAAAAATTTCTAGTTCATCATCTTCCAGATATTGTACTGGGCCTGGCTGCTGATGCTTCTGCTTTTCATCCTCCTGACACTTGTAGCACTGGCAGAGAAGGTTGAGTGCTGGCTGAGTAGGGTGGACTGGGAGTGGGCAGAGACCACCTGGGTACACATGCAACTGGCAGTTGCAGTGGTATCCCTAAATGCTGCAGCAATCTGGTTATACAGCCTATCCTGATAATATTCTAATTTTTCTTCCCTTTGAAAAACAGGGAAGAATTCCCCCATTTTGTCTTTATAGTAAGGGTCTAAAAGCACTGCCATCCAGTACTCATCCGTCTGCTTGAAGCTAAGAATACGCTAGTCGCTATGTAAGCATCGGAGCATACATCCTGCCATGCTTGCCAGTGTATGCGCAGACCCAGGGGCCTGCCATGGTTAGTGTTCTTGGCCAGTGTGGTCGTTGTCGTCATCATCATCATCATCTTGAAACAAATAAGGGTCAGCCTCCTCCACTAGCTGTGCATTTGAGATATCAAGGGTCTCCTCTGCATCCAAGGTAGAGTTTTCCTCCTCCTCTTCTTCCTCCAGTCTAGAAGTCCCAGTTCCTCTACCATTATCACCCTGACCTGGAACCTCATCCTCCTCAGTCAACAAAGGGGGATAATGATAACTAAGAGATGAAACCTGTTCTTTCTCTTCCATTCCTCTTCCATTCCTCGTTGCATGAGTGTAAGGGTTTCTTGTAAAATATACAAGAAAGGGATCACATTGCTGATGCTGAAATCCTCCCTGGTGACAAATTTGGTGACTTCTTCAAAGGGTTTGAAAAGCCATGTCCCTCATGAACCTCCTATGATGAATCTCAAAATAACACATTGTCCCTGTGGTCTGCTGCATGCAATAATCATTCACTGCCTTCTGCTGCTCACACTAATGCTCCAGCACATTTAAGGTGGAGTTCCATCGAGTTGGAACTTCACAGATAAGTCAGTGCAAAGGCAGACCATTTTGTTGCTGCAAATAAAGCAGGGTATTTTTTTTTTTTGTGATCTAAGATGGCTGAAATCTGCAGGCATTTTTCTGGCCAAGAGCAGGATCACTTTTAAGCCACTGTACAGATTAATAAAGTAGTGAAACATCAGATTAAGGACATGGGCCATAAAAAGACAATGTGTTATTTGTCCTAACTTCAGTATAGCAACAATATTGGTGCTGTTGTTGCTGGCAAGACTGCCCTAGTTGGAGTTGGTGAGGAGCCATACTTGCAGCAGTTCCTCTGCTGTGTGGCTCATTAATTGCAAAACCACATGTGAATATCAGCATTGTATCAACATCTGGCCCAAGATCCACAGTTGCTGTCAGCTGAATGAGGGACAATCTTGCAGCATTTTTTTCTTTCCAATGCAGGTTGAGTGGATTGGTAAGATGCAGGGTTTATTTTTTTCATTGGACTTTTTTTTTTATTATGTGTAGAATGAAATAAAAAGAAAAAACAGCTCAGAGCGCTAATAGTGTAAAACCAAAGGATGATAGATATCAGAACACTGATACAAATTGCTCACCTTGGTGGGTTGTGATCAGCTCACAACAACTTAGTAGGCATGTAGAATCAGATTATCTTCATTGGGACCTTGTGAAGCAGCTGCTAGCCTCGGAACCATGGTATGAAGCATGTGTGGAAGAATCCAGATGCAGGTAGAAAAGAGGAGGCAGATGAGCGCTGGTCCAGAATAAATGTAGTCTTTAATCCAATTGAATAAAACACACAACGCGTTTCGGGACAAGCCCTTTTTCAAGTGTGCACACTTGAAAAAGGGCTTGTCCAGAAACGTGTCTTGTGTTTT
Organism: Leptodactylus fallax; assembly: GCA_947044405.1. NCBI lineage: Eukaryota > Metazoa > Chordata > Amphibia > Anura > Leptodactylidae > Leptodactylus > Leptodactylus fallax. The sequence continues at coordinate 4,171,853 of CAMRHE010000045.1, forward strand.
ATTCAATTGGATTAAAGATTACATTTATTCTGGACCAGCGCTCATCTGCCTCCTCTTTTCTACCTGCATCTGGATTTTTTTTTTATTAAGGCAGTCAACATATTTTTGCTGTAAGACGTCAACGAGTTGGTATTTTGGGGTGCCCTTGTGTTGGGTGCAAATGAGACATTTTTTGTTCAGCATGAAATACGTCAGATCTCTGTAGCCCTTATCGCTACTCTCATGAAGAATCTACTAAATTCACTTTTTTTTTATTTAAGTATATTTTATTTGGTAATAAAGATTTAGAACTAATTAATAACTTATTATCACATAGCAGATGCAACTCAGTAACAATGTGTTGATGCAAAGTTGTCCATTGTCTTTAACATATCCCATGTCTTTTCCATTGGCATAAAATATTACATGCATGATTGGGGTCTGACAGGTTCTCAAATCCTCACCATTTTCAAAATCTCTGTTTCCTCTCAGTGAATGAAAAAAAAAATCAACATTTTGTGATTTTTTTTTTCCCCATTACTAACCACAACTTCCATCTCCTGTTACACTGTAGCTATAGCTACTGTAGTTGATTTAAAAAAAAATGTCATAACCCAGATTTACCGAGATGCTGGAAGTTAAATTTGCTGTAACTTTAGACCGTCTAGTCTAAGTTTATACCACCTTTTAGATGGCTAGCTTTGCTTTGAGCTAAAATTTTACAACACAATCTTGGCGCACATTTGGTGAATCATGGCACATTTAAGCCCGTTTCCTTACCATCCACACCCACATGTCTAGCAAGTTACAAAATTTTAACCCACACTAGATGTGCCAAGATACATTAAAGATCTGCCACATTTACACCAGTTTCTCATTGTCGCCAAAATAGTTAATCTGGGACACTGTGGTTAAAAAAATATGTATTTTGGAAAATGTTCCAGTTTGGGGAGGGCACAATTTCATTTTTCACCTCAGGAAGCAAAGCTGACTAGAAGCACACCTGAGAAATACAATTCTGGAATATGTTTATTTTCTTTCATTACCAGTCTAATCTAATTTCATTCCTATAAAATGGATGAATGATAATCCAAAACCCACCTGGCTCCATCAGTGCAGGATATATTAGTGATCAAACATACACAGCTATACTCTGCATTCAGTTAACCTATTTAGGATTCTTCTACTATGGTTAATTTTAAAATAAACTGCAGATGTTATCCAAAACATATGGACTCTCTAGAGAAATAATAATTAGCAGCACAGGATCAGGTTAAACCACAAAATTGACATATTTGATAATAGCCTTTAACTTTATGTACACCAGCTGTAAAATAAATGTGGCTTGACCTTACTGTCAAGAAACAACTGAGAATTCTCAAAGAGGGAGAGTGGAGTCTTACAACTTGTGATGAACCGACCCTCAGTTGTACATCTTTCTTAGAAATGTATTTTTACTTGCTCATGTCAGTCCTCCCCCTACTTGTTGGAATGTTGTGTTTAAGTTGGGTTTACACTGCTGGACGATACGCTTCACTGGTTTTATGTGTGTATCATGGGAGACGGCTTGCTATAGCCAGGCAGTTTTATTATCCCTGGCCAGATAGCGATGGGGGAGAGCAGACTAGTGACTTTAACTTCACCCATCCCTCCCAGCACCTAGGAAGGTACCCATCTCTCCGTGAGTTCTGCAAAGGAGGGAGAAGGGGGGCTGCCGGGGTGGAAGGTGTGGACTACGAGCCTATGCCGGTATTTTCTCTATCTTTTGTTTCCCTTTTTATTTTGTGTGCTGTATCATTGCTCTTTTGCTCGTATGTTTATGCTTGATCATATTAATATTGTATATTTCTGTATATGCTATTAATTAGTACCGACCCACTTGGGTTATTAAATATATAAAATTTGTAAAGCTCGTTTCATTCTATCCTACAAATGCAGTCCGCTCACGGGTTGTGAGTGGAAGGTTAAGAAGGGTGATCGCAGGTAGGCCAAGAGGCTTGGCAAGGCGATATTCTTCACAGTGGTGGCAGCGTTGTGGGATCTTAGGATAACAGTGTGTGGGTGTGGTATTGTAAGAGACAGCCAATGTTGTCTTAAGCTTCATTTGTCTGTATAAACTGTTAATGTTGAATGTATTTCTGTGATTCTGTTCCTTTAAGACAGCAGCCATTGTAATTGTGACATGATGCTGGAGTGAGACCCCCCCCCCCTTTTATGTCAGCTTGCCTGTTCTGCAGACAGAGTGTGAGCAGAGAAGCAGGAAGTGACGAGACAGAGAGCAGCAGCCATCTTGGCAAGTGTTGTATTGAACTGGTGTGGAGATTTTTCTGTACAGCTAAGCTGTATCTTGGTCCAGAGACAAACAGAGTGTAAAGAGACAACAGGACTAGTGAGTCCACGTGAAAGGAACTGTGCTCAGTGGCTGATCAGTGAGACTGACATTGTGACTGTGTATATGGATACCACAGATAGAGACTCGCAGTGCTGTTGATGTACTGGACGGCACCTGCTAAATCCCGGCTTCCATCCCAGCTCAGTGTATGGATTCTGCAGGACTGTCAGTGTGCTGAGTGGAATCTGCTGTTGGATTACATTGCATTCAGTTGGTTTCCCTGTCTGTTAAAGAGGACTTCATTTCTCCCAAGATCTTGATAACCGTGAGGAGAGGACGCTTCACTATAAAAGAAAGGACCGACTTTGGGCCCCACCGCGCGCTTCTACGGACTGTAAGCGGTCCACCTGGACCACTGGGGAAAAGGGGGTGCACCCAAATGTGAAGTCAGGGTCAGTTAGGGATAGTTTTGAGTATATTGTTCATTCAGTGTCCATACTGCAGAAGTGGACAGAGTAAAAGTAGAAACCATTGCAGAATTTGCCTTGAAATTGTTCATGCTATATTGTATATTTTGCTTGTCTTTAGCCCTGTCATTTTACCTTTAACTAGCCTTTATTAACTTATAGTAAATATATATTTTTTTTTCTTGAACTACCGCGTGTGCGTTCATTTCTGGTTGCGGAGTCCAAACCACCTGCCTTGCTCTCGGTTCACAAATTGGCGTAGTCGGCAGGATCCGCTTACCAGAATGGACGGTGACGCACCCGTTCGGGAGAATGGTGCTGGAGGAAGAATGCCAGCAGGGGCTATAATGAGTCAGTTAGCTAAATTTGATGGCAATAATATGTCAGTGAGTATGTGGGTGGAACAGATACGAATGATACAGCGAATGTACCAGACCGCACCAGAAGTACTAGTAGAGCTAGCAATATTGACATTACAAGGGGATGCTAAGACCACGGTGATACTGAGGCCATTTGAACAAAGGCAGACATTTGAGCAAGTAGTCCAGATTCTAGAAACCATCTATGGAGAAACTGCATTGCTGGGGTCTCTGCAGGCTCGGTTCTTCCAGAGGGTACAACAGGAGAATGAAAGCCTTCCCCAATATGCAAATGCCCTACAAGAACTGCTCCGAGATATTCAAGGGAAGGAAAGAGGGGGCTCGCCAGCCTTCTGTAACCCTGATCGGACTCTCCGTGACCAGTTTGTCCTGGGGATACGTGACGGCAGTTTAACTGTGACTATGCAGGATTTTATACGACGAGAGACTGATGCTAAATTCCATGATGTACAGGTAGAGGCCATCTCCCGTGCCAATAGTATGGTCCCGAGGCCGCAGACCGCAGTTGGAGTTACTTTGTCACAGGGGGCTAGTTCTGGCTCAGAGACAGTAGAAAAAGGGACAGTTAAAGAAATTCTCACAGTAATGCAGAAACTGCAAGAACAAATGGAACACTTGCACACTCGTTGTGATGAGCAGTCTATGAAAATTGCAGACTTCCAGAAGACTGGAGATGAAAGGGTGAGCCATCCACACCCAGCAAGTCAGAATCACCCACCACCCCGCTGGAGGGGTGAGGATAGGACCTACCGAAGGGGTCCAAATCATTTAGTGCAGTGCTCAGGAGAAATCGAAGGGGCTTACCGAAGGGGCCCAAACAGATGGCCAGAACGACGGGGGATACGCTGCTGGGAGTGTGGACGGATGGGCCACGTTGCTGCTAGATGTCCAGAGCAGCGACAAACTTATGAGAGACCGCCGTTAAACTGAAGTCCCCTGCTGCTGAAGGGCGTGTAGTAGGGGAGACTGACAAGGAGACTATGTGGGGAGAATGCCCTGATGATGACCTGATCGCTGCAAGTCCTGTCATACAGGTGGAAATGGAGGGTATTCCGGTTACCGGGATGATTGACACGGGTTCCCAAGTAACGACCTTGAGTAGAGACTGTTATGAACGGTACTTCCGGCAACATGTGAAATATGATCCCCATACATTCGTACGAGTGGTCGCAGCTAACCAGTTACCAGTTCCGGTCGTGGAAGTGGCCTGGATGAATGTCCGGGTATGTGGCCAAGATCTAGGTAGGAAAGGCATTGTGGTGGTACAGGAGTCACATGAAGTAAAGGTCCCTGTCATTTTGGGGATGAATGTGTTAAAAGAATTAGATCAGATCCTCTTTGAAAAGAAAGGTCACAGTTATTGGAAAGAAACCACCACCCATCGGCCTACTCAAACAGCTTTCCAGCGGCTGATCCGGACATGTGGCTTACAGAAAAGTTCAGATGCACAGCGTCCTCTGGCTCGAATTTCAGTTCCTTTGCATACAAAAGTTACACTGCCACCCAGTCGGGAGACAATAGTGTCCATGCCCGTAGGCACCTGTCGGAAACTAGAGGGCATAGCTGTGTTGGTAGAACCACTGCAGGCAGCCGAAGGAGGTGTTGATCCGCTAGTGGCCCGTTCCTTGGCAATAGTTCGCAATGGAAGAGTACCACTTCGATGTGTAAACACTCAGGACCAGAGTGTGGACCTGACCCCAGGGAGGCTGCTGGCTAACATCTATGTGACTCCGGAGGAAGTAAGGAAAGTAACTCCAATGCAGCTGAAGCCGACTGAAAGGGATGAGTGGACCGTAACTGTGTCCATGGGAGAAGATGAGGAACCCACCTCTGAATGGAATGGCTGTGCAATTCGAGAACAGATGAAGATGGATGTAAGTTCATGTTCTCTGGAATGGGTGCAGAAGGTAGATGAGCTGTTGTGGGAGAACCAAGCCACCTTTGCACGGTATGCTGAAGATTTTGGATGTACCACAGGGATCTACCATGAGACTCCCACAGGAGACACCCCTCCAATTAGAGAGCGCTACCGACAAATTCCTCCACAGTTGTATCAGGAAGTGAAAGAACTGTTAGCTAAGATGCTACAGGGTGGGATCATCCAAGAAAGCCAGAGTCCCTGGGCGGCTCCTGTGGTGTTAGTAAGAAAAAAAGATGGGTCCATCCGATTTTGCGTAGACTATCGGAAGTTAAACGCTTGCACCGTACGAGATTCCTACCCCTTGCCACGGATTGAGGAGTCCCTCTCAGCGCTAGGGAGAGCCCGGTACTTCTCCTCACTAGATCTGGCTAGTGGGTATTGGCAGGTGCCGATGGCCACAAAAGACAAGGAGAAGACGGCATTCATCTTGCCCATGGGACTATACGAATTTAACCGGATGCCCTTCGGGTTGACAAATGCACCCGGAACGTTTCAGCGGTTGATGGAGAAATGTCTCGGTGACTTCAACTTTGAGTTCACTCTCATCTACTTGGATGACATTATAGTGTATTCTGCGACCTTTGAAGACCATCTCCACCAGTTGGGGCAAGTATTTCGAAGATTGCGGGAACATGGGCTCAAATTGAAACCCAGTAAATAAATGTCGGTTGTTCCAATCTGAAATTGATTACTTGGGTCACCGCGTATCAGGAGAAGGGGTGAGACCATCAAGAGACAAGATAGCGGCTGTTCAAGATTGGCCGATACCGACTACCCTGCGAGAAGTGAGGGCGTTCCTTGGAGTAGCCGGTTACTATCGACGGTTTATTAAGGATTTCGCCAAGGTAGCAGCACCACTTAATGCTCTCCTACGAGGCACATCCGGTGGTCCAAAGAACCGGTCCGTGAAGTGGGGACCTGAACAGGAACAAGCCTTCCAGGCATTGAAGGATGCACTGACAACAGCCCCAATCTTGGCATATGCTGATTACCACTTGCCGTTCCAGCTATATACAGATGCAAGCCTGTATGGTCTTGGAGCAGTGCTTTCCCAGCTTCAGGATGGCCAGGAGAGGGTCATAGCGTACGGCAGCCGGTCTTTGAGAGATTCTGAAAGAAACCCCGAGAATTATAGTTCATTTAAATTGGAGCTGTTGGCACTGGTATGGGCCATGACCGAGAAATTCTCTGAATATTTGACCGGTGCTGAAGTTTTAGTACTGACTGACAACAACCCACTAGCTCACCTGGAAAATGCCAAGCTCGGGGCGTTAGAGCAGAGGTGGATAGCCCGAATGTCTACATTCAATTACCGCATTAAGTATCGGTCCAAGACAGAGAACCAGAATGCTGACGGACTTTCTAGGGTAACTGCCCAGACCCCCACAGAAGACGTGGATCATGAGTTGGAGCATGTGGAGGTGCCCGATTTCAGCAGATTTTCACAGGCCTTGACCGCCACTAATCAGTTTGAGATGGAGGGGACTGAAATGGCTCCTTTCTTTGGTCCCTCACGACAGGAATGGGCACAGATACAACAGACCCATGAGGGGCTGGCGCAGATGATCAAGTGTGTTGAGAAAGGCCAGAAGCCCTGTAGAGAGGAAAGAGAACGACTGACACGTGAGATATTATCTGTTTTGAGTCAGTGGGAAAAGTTGGAGATGAAAAATGGAGTGCTATGCCGAAAGGTCTATTTACCTTCTGAGATCGACATTCGATACCAAATTGTGGTGCCTAGTGAACTGGCTCGCTCCTTGGCAGTTGAGGCTCATAATAAGAATGGACATTTTGGTCATGAGAAGACCTTTCGTTGGTTACAGCGACTGATTTACTGCCCTGGTCTTCGTCAAATGGTCGAAGAAGTATGCCGCAGCTGTCGAACTTGTGAGATCCATAAGGCAATAGAACAGAGAGCTCCCCTGCAAACCATCGTGACCCAGGAACCTTTAGAAATCGTCATGATAGACTATCTAATGGTGGGCCCATCCAATAGCGGACACCAGTATTGCCTCGTAATGGTGGATCACTTCACCAAATTTGCGGTGGTAACCGCCACCAAGGACCAGACAGCTGAGTCAGCAGCTCGTGCTCTGTGCCAAGATTTCATTCGAGTATATGGGTGCCCCCAACGCATCCACTCCGACCAGGGCGCCTGCTTTGAGGGACACGTAATGAAAGAAGTTCAACGTATCTACGGGATAAAGAAGTCGCACACGACTCCATACCACCCTCAGGGAAATGGGGCCTGTGAAAGATTCAACAGAACTCTGCTACAGATGCTGCGGACTCTGGAGGAAGACAAGAAGTTACAGTGGCCTCAGTTCTTGTCTGAAATGGTGTGGGCCTATAACAATCAGGTCCATTCTACAACGGGGTACTCTCCTTATACACTTCTCTTTGGGCGGTCTGGGAGAAGTATAGGAGAATTACAGTTGAATGATGTGGATGGGTTCCCTCCGAGGGATCCAACCTCTTGGGTGCGGGCGCATCGGCAGAGACTTGAGACGATCCATCGATTGGTGCGGCAGCGCCTCCAAGAACATCCCCATCCTGATAAGACCCCAGTGCAAGAAGCACCATTGCAACCAGGCGACCTGGTGCTAGTTCGTGTCAAGAAACCCCAAGGGAAATTGGAAAGCAGATGGGAGGCTTTGCCGTATCGTGTTGTTGGCCGCAAGTATGCGAATGGGCCAGTGTACCAGGTCCAGAAAGAAGGAACTGATTGTGTTCGAGTACTTCACCGAAATATGTTGCGCCTGTGTCATTCTGAAGGGACAAATCACGATGGGCCTGCCAATGTGAATGAGCTCCCACAGTCAGAGAATGGAGGTGCGGAATGGGCCTCCGACGAGGAGGATGATTGTTGGCCGATCCCTGCTCCTGGGGATGTTCCACCTGTGCGCCGGCGGCCCCCTGGGGGTCCGCGGGTCCTTCTCAGCCCATAGCTGCAGCACCCCATAATATACCACCGGTCCTCAGACGGACCACTAGGCCAAATGCTGGTATTCCCCCTGTTCGGTATGCGCAGGATGAGTTTGTTTGGCCTGCCATACATCGGTATACTACCACCCTGTGCATAAAAGTACAACCCTCTGGATATACAGTCATAGGCAGGGACTGCCAATCTTAAAGTGGGGGGGAATATGTAAGAGACAGCCAATGTTGTCTTAAGCTTCATTTGTCTGTATAAACTGTTAATGTTGAATGTATTTCTGTGATTCTGTTCCTTTAAGACAGCAGCCATTGTAATTGTGACATGATGCTGGAGTGAGACCCCCCCCCCCCTTTTATGTCAGCTTGCCTGTTCTGCAGACAGAGTGTGAGCAGAGAAGCAGGAAGTGACGAGACAGAGAGCAGCAGCCATCTTGGCAAGTGTTGTATTGAACTGGTGTGGAGATTTTTCTGTACAGCTAAGCTGTATCTTGGTCCAGAGACAAACAGAGTGTAAAGAGACAACAGGACTAGTGAGTCCACGTGAAAGGAACTGTGCTCAGTGGCTGATCAGTGAGACTGACATTGTGACTGTGTATATGGATACCACAGATAGAGACTCGCAGTGCTGTTGATGTACTGGACGGCACCTGCTAAATCCCGGCTTCCATCCCAGCTCAGTGTATGGATTCTGCAGGACTGTCAGTGTGCTGAGTGGAATCTGCTGTTGGATTACATTGCATTCAGTTGGTTTCCCTGTCTGTTAAAGAGGACTTCATTTCTCCCAAGATCTTGATAACCGTGAGGAGAGGACGCTTCACTATAAAAGAAAGGACCGACTTTGGGCCCCACCGCGCGCTTCTACGGACTGTAAGCGGTCCACCTGGACCACTGGGGAAAAGGGGGTGCACCCAAATGTGAAGTCAGGGTCAGTTAGGGATAGTTTTGAGTATATTGTTCATTCAGTGTCCATACTGCAGAAGTGGACAGAGTAAAAGTAGAAACCATTGCAGAATTTGCCTTGAAATTGTTCATGCTATATTGTATATTTTGCTTGTCTTTAGCCCTGTCATTTTACCTTTAACTAGCCTTTATTAACTTATAGTAAATATATATTTTTTTTCTTGAACTACCGCGTGTGCGTTCATTTCTGGTTGCGGAGTCCAAACCACCTGCCTTGCTCTCGGTTCACAGTATCACTCAGACACTGAGGATTGTGGCAATCCTATGGCACGAGCTTGGTATGAGATCAAGCTTAAAATACGGTGAAAGTTTGGTACAGTACTGTTCCCTCCCCTTCTTCTTTTTTCTGTCTTATCTTTTATTTGGCAACGACTTCTAGTGAATGCCTTGGTCTCTGAGAAGTGGAGCCAGGGGACGTCAGCAACTGACTGATACAAACGCTGAGCAGATGGCTGATATTGAAGGTGCTGCAGCTGGGCAGGACGAGGAGCAAAGTCCTGAGAGGCTGGCACAAGAAAACATCACCATGCCAGATGGTTCCGCAGGTGCCCGGACCCCAGAGGTAACTTTGCCTGGAGGGACCAGTAGCCCCAGTTCTGTGGGGGTAACGGACTTATACTTGCAAATGGCCTTACAGCAGCTAGACGCCAGTGACTCTGACACCCGTCTGCAGGTGATTCTACAGTACCAAGAAGCTGCAGAACATCGGGCTGAGAGAGAGGCTGAGCGAGAGGCCCGTGAACGCCAGGCGGAGAGGGAGCATCAGCTTGAGCTAAGAAAGCTGGAACTTTCCCAGCAGGTGCAACCTTCCCCTGCACAAACTCCAGGAGCCCAAGCACTAAAGATCCGATCCGAGGACTTTCCAGTCTTGGAAGATAACGGGGACTTGGACTCGTTCTTGCGGGGATTTGAGAGGGCGTGTAAGCAGCATCATCTTCCCCAGGCAGAAAGGGCCCGTTACCTGTCTCCCCGGCTGAAGTGAAAAGGCCTGGATGTTTCCACGAGCTTACCAGAGGACGCGGACTATGAGACCATCAAAGCGGCGCTGACCCGGAGATACCGGCTCACGCCGAAGGTGTACCACAAAAAGTTCCGGAATATACAGCGGGGTCCCACAGAGAGCTATGCGGATGTTCTGCACCACTTACAGGCTACATTCTGGCAGTGGATCAAAGGACTTACTGTCACCACATTTGAGGAACTTGGGGACAATATGATAAAGGAACAATTTCTCCAGGTGTGCCCTCTGGAGGTCCGCCAGTTCGTGTGTGATCGGAAACCCAAGACAGCAGACCAGGCTGCAGAGATTGCTGACGACTATGTGTCCACCAGGGAGCAAGGGACCAAGAGAGGAGCCACACTGCAGAGACCCTCAAGCTGGAAGGAGGGGCAAAGCTTGAGTTCACCACAGCCTGCGGTCTCCAAGTGGGGTAAGACAAACTCTGTCCCAGGTGACCTCTCTACTTCCCCTGTCCCAAGAACTCTGGGCGCCCCGGCGACAACCTCCAAGTCCCAAGGAGTGGTCCAGCGGTGTCACGCCTGTAACCAGCCAGGACATTTCAAGGCGGAGTGCCCCAACCGCTCTAAGAACCCCCCTGTTTCCCCAGCCACGGCAGCTGGCTCATCTGTATACTTGGTGGGGAGGGAGGGGTTGCAATCCAATGCCAACCGTCAACAGGTCACTGTGGGGGATAAAGTGGTCATGGGATTTCGGGACACTGGGGCGGATGTTACTCTGGTGCAACCTGACTTGGTCCCTCCGGACAGTATTATCCCTGGAAAAACTCTGACTCTGAGGGGTATTGGACAAGAACGCTTAACTGTGCCCATGGCTTGTGTCCATTTGGACTGGGGTGCAGGAAAAGGAATGCGTGATGTGGGGCTAATGTCTGATCTGCCTGCCAATGTACTATTGGGAACAGATTTGGGGCCCTTGGTGTCCCAATATGGGGTGGGAGTAGCCCCACCTCGCTGTGACAAAATGTCTGTACTGAAGGATGATTTTAATGTGGTGTTGAAGCCTGTCACACAGGCAGAGGGAGGGGTCATCTGCCTGCTTCCCCCTGCTGTGTGCCCAGCTAAAGGAATCAGTGAGCATGTGAATGAGGGGCTGTGGAATGTTAACCTGGGTGTAGCCCCGCCCACATCTGCGGGTGGTGATAGCCCCCTCAGTGTGACCCTGGCTGAGCCATTCACCCATGCAGTTCACTGTGAATTAATGAATGAATGCAATGTCAATGTAATTGCTAATTCTTGCCTTGCAGATTTCCAGGGTAGCCCCTCTGAGATACTTCCCATGGCAGTAAGTGTAAATGCTAATGAGTTGCCTTCAGCTGAGAGCCGGGAAGATGCAAATGAGCTTCCTGCAACCCAGCTCAGCAAAAATGTTATTGATGCTTTGTTCACTCCAGTGCTAGGAGCCAGTGAGACCTGGTCGGAAGACACACCCACATCTGCGGGGGCGTCTCCCTCCCAGCTTGTTAATATGTCTACCACAGATCTAATTGAGGCCCGATGTGAATTAACAATTGCTAATGAATGTACTGTCAATGTAATTGCCAATGCTTGTTGTGAAAGTGTACAGGGTAGCTCTTCTGAGTCACCGGAAGCGACTTCTACTATTTCGCCCAGTGCATCCGATAAGCACCCAACTGCTGACCATGTGCCAGGTGGTCAGGTAGGCTATGGGGATCTCATGGCCGATCCAGGTGAGGGACGGACTGCTGGTAGTGCGGTGCTAGCCCACAGCCAGAGTGCTACAAGGGTGGAGGGCGTTCCGACCCTTGAACCGTTGCCTACATCACCTGGAGTCGGTGCTGAGACCGCCATGACTAGCGTCACTCCCTTGAAGCCGGAGGAGTCCGGCGGGTATGAGACATGCACGTTTCTTCTGTCTAGTTCTATTCCAGGAGTGCCCATGGCCCAAGTGCAGACGGCATGGGGTGCTGGAGGTGGGACCCAAGAAGGGGGTATGTCAAATGTATTACCTGTCAATGTATTGTGGAGGGATGGTTTGGGGAAGCATGATCTCAGTCATTTGCCCAAGGTATCACCATCACCCACCCAAGTACAGGAGGAACAGGATGTAGGTTTGGAAGCAAAGGGGGAGATGCAGAATCCCCTAGAACTCTCCCAACTAGCGGCTAGTGTGGGAGAGACCCTGAGAGACTGCCGGGAAGGGGTCTCTGAACTGGTATCTCAAGGGCCTGGGGTTGCGAGTGTGGATCTGCGGGATGCCAGCACTCAGAACGAGGTCCCAGTGCAGGCCGGGGGTAGCCAGGTGGGCGGAGACTGCCGGGATGGGGTCTCAGCACCGGTACCACAAGAGCCTGGGGTTGTGAGTGTGGGTCTGAGGGACGCCAGCACTCGGGGGAGGGACCCAGAGCAAGCAGGAGATAGCCAGGTCTACTTAATTCAGAGCCTGAGCCTTAGAAGAGTCTCCATTCAGACAGGAGAGGAAGAGGGTATCAGTACGCCAGGAATATGGTCAGGGACCAGTGCAGGTCCTGGCGGGGTGAGGCCGCCAAGGTGTCCGCGGAAGGTGATCTTAGGATCGTCCTTCCTCCCGACACGCTCTAAAAGGGGGAGGTGTGATGAACCGACCCTCAGTTGTACATCTTTCTTAGAAATGTATTTTTACTTGCTCATGTCAGTCCTCCCCCTACTTGTTGGAATGTTGTGTTTAAGTTGGATTTACACTGCTGGACGATACGCTTCACTGGTTTTATGTGTGTATCATGGGAGACGGCTTGCTATAGCCAGGCAGTTTTATTATCCCTGGCCAGATGGTGATGGGGGAGAGCAGACTAGTGACTTTAACTTCACTCATTCCTCCCAGCACCTAGGAAGGTACCCATCTCTCCGTGAGTTCTGCAAAGGAGGGAGAAGGGGGGCTGCCGGGTTGGAAGGTGTGGGTGGGGCACTAGCCATATGCTGTGGGGAGACCTGGATTCTTTGGTCATTCAGAAAAGAGGCAGTAAGGAGTTCTGATCCGGGAGAAGATGAGAGAGCTTGCCCTACTGAGGAATGCATTGAGGGCCTAGCATTGAGGCCTGAAGCCTTTCCCTTTGTTCTGGACAACATGTAGAAGAATTGTTTTATGCAACTTCCTTAAGCTTGCGCCCTAGGCCCAAAACTCTGCTGTGGCCTAGAGAAACGGACTACGAGCCTATGCCGGTATTTTCTCTATCTTTTGTTTCCCTTTTTATTTTGTGTGCTGTATCATTGCTCTTTTGCTCGTATGTTTATGCTTGATCATATTAATATTGTATATTTCTGTATATGCTATTAATTAGTATCGACCCACTTGGGTTATTAAATATATAAAATTTGTAAAGCTCGTTTCATTATATCCTAAGATTCCGGTCCGCTCACGGGTTGTGAGTGGAAGGTTAAGAAGGGTGATCACAGGTAGGCCAAGAGGCTTGGCAAGGCGATATTCTTCACACAACTTTTTGATGATGATAATAGTAAATAACAAATCATGCATGGAAGTTTTTGAAAACTGATGACATTTTTTTCTGAGAAAAAGCAGAAGTGGGTGTCAGAAAGTTTTACAGGTGCATCTCAATAAATTAGAATATCTTTGAAATGTATGTTTATTTCTTTCAGTAATTAAATTAAAAAAATGACCTCCTATATTTTCTAGATTCTTTACACAATGAGTGTTCTATTTCAAGTATTTTATTTCTGTAAATGTTGATTATGGATTACAGGTAATGAAAACCAAAATCAAAGAAAATTTGAATACTGTAAAAAAGTTCAGCATTGTAAATTCAGTGTGTCACCTGCCAAGGTTTCCTAAGCCTTTAAATGGTCCATCAGTCTGGTTCAGTAGGACACACAATCATGGAAGACTGCTGATTATGGATTGAATTACTAAATTACTGAAATGAATGAACGTTTCAAAAATATTCTAATTTAATGAGATGCACCTGTGTATGGTTCAGATAAGAGCTACAGATGTTAAATATTACAGAAATTACTGTGTAAAATAAGAAAAAAAAATAGATGTATGCCCAGGCATTTTGGATCTGTTCATAAAAGGAAACTGGCTGGTGATCGGCTCATACAGCTTTTTTTATTTGTATAATTATAGTAACCTTTTTCACAAAAAATGGCTGATCCACTGTGTACCACTTCTACCTCGTGTCACCCCCATCTACCTTATAGATTGTAAGCTCTTGCAGGCCATCCCTACTATTCTGTGAATTGATTTATTACACTGTAATGTCTCATTTTGTCTGTACATGAACTCTATGATTTGTAAAGTGTGGCAGAATTTATAGGCGCTACAAGTGAAATTTATTATATGCTTTGTGGGGGAGGTAGCTTGGTAGCAGCACAGGTATGGACCCAAACAGTCAGAGACAGGGACAAAAAGCTCTGTTGCAACAGGTTTATTTTAAAAAAAGACAAAAATAAATAAACCTTACGTCAGGTAAAACAGGCAAAGTAAAACACAGCCTTAACTTCAGGCAAATAAGAAAACAAAATCCTGCTCGTCTGAGCTTCTAATTGAACAGAAATAATCCTAGCTATACGTGTGGCTTGCTCCAGCCACACAAACAAAACAAAATAGCAACAAGGCACAGGTCTCACCAGACTGTCAGCTCCAGACAGACCCAGGCACCTCCACTCTCTTCCAGGGTCTGCCCTGAAGTGCAGGCTCTGTAGGCTTTTATGGGCCAGTAATGAAGCCTAGGACTTACACCTGGGCTGAGGCCTACTCAAAACCCGCCCTGGACCAGACATATGTTAAAAACCGGGGGCTAATATAGCGAGACTCCAGTACTCTGCCTGTCACCTTCTCACAGCTTATACAGTTATTAAGTCTTTATCCTCTTTCCTTTAATTATTCTTCTCATTACACAAAAACACAATGTTTACCTTAACAGAATTAGTGTAACATCTGTACCTGTTCAGACTTCTGCACTATCCTTCGGCCATAGGGTACAGTGCAGGAGGTGTGTCTGGCTATGATTTTATGCTTTTAGGTTTCTTGTCGTTCTCTGTCTGAACATGGCTCTATCTCTTCCACTGTTTGTTTCACTCTGCTCCTCAAGCAGTTAACTTCAGTCTTGCTTATGTGATTGACATCTTTACTTTCCACTGTCACTGCTCTGGGAGATCAGAGTCAGGTCCAATCAAGCCTGGGGTGGATCCCTGACATCTTATAAATAGTTTTCTAAACCACACCTTGCTATTAGTCTCTGTTGAGCATGCTAGCGGTTTTCTCTTGTACCTCTGTTTTTGCAGAACTGTCTATTCTTCCAGTTCATGTTCCTGCTGCCTGACTGTTAAGGGATTAAATAAACATAGATGTGAAATTACCCTTAGGCACCATGTACAAGGGGCAATACAGAAAGGAAAATCTGCTCTATACACCTGCCAAATTTCCTAGTCCAAACCTAGTCAGGAGATCTTTGTGATGCTGGGAGTCCCTGCCTCCTCGCAGCTTCACTGTCTATAATATTGTCTATAATTATGCTATGCACCACTTTGCTACAGTCCCAATATGGCTGCTGATAAAGATCAGCATCCGTATCTGTAGCACAGCACTACACAGCCTTCAGTGGAAAGTAGCCGTTGGCCCAGGGAAGGTGAGTAAAAAGAGCAAACAGTTATACTCACCTCTCCTGGATTTCCGACAATGTCCCAGCATCCTCTTACGGCCTCTGAGTGAAATTACACAGCCCAGGTTCACTGTTGAGGTCTTTGATTGGGCCTCAGTGGTTACATAGGGCACGCTGATGTCATAACGCTGGGTCAATGCATCATGGCGTCAACACACCCCATGTGACTGCTGAGGCCCAATTACAGACCTCAGTGGTGACCCCTGGGTTGCATGATGTCACCAAGAGGCCTGAAGAGACGAGGTGACAGCAGGATGCCCAGGAGAGGTGAGGCAAGGTGAGTATAAGTGCATTTAGGTGCATTCATATCACTGTTGCTTTATGTGAATGGGAGGGAGTATTTTGGTTTGTGATTTTTTTTTATTCCATTTGTGTAATCAGTGGCACCCCCCCAAAAAAAACAAAAACATGTTCCCATGAAGATGTTTTTAAAGATGATTTTTCTCACAGCTGTCAATAGACTTTTTCTAAGGCTACACATTTGGCTGTGTTTTTCATTTTTTGATTCCTCACCCCATATTGGTCTAAGGCAAAAAGTGCCTTTTAGTAACATTTATTATTCTATGTAACAGAATTGTTAAAAACAGACTTTTACTATGCTGCATAATTATTAATTATTATAATACATACCCGTAAGTAAATGTTGCATGAATAAAGTAAAGTACAATATTTTTAGACTATTAAACACGCTTTTTAGCAAGAAAAAAATCATGCTAAAAAGTTTCAGTGCCAGGACCCCCTGACCGATTCTATAATGATAGGGAGAAGCACTGATAAAGTGCGCTACCTCAGTAGAAGAAACTGCTGTAAATCTGCATAAAAATATGAACGTGAAAGGTCTTTGATGATGTAATGAGCATGATATGCTTATTAGATCATCAATGGTCCTTTTCATCTTCTTCTGAGGCACCATAAACAGTTGAAACTAGAATGGAGTGGTTTAAAGCAGGTGTGTCATGAACCCAGTAGGTGGCGCTGCCTTGGATTCAGGAGTGTTAGCTTTGGAGTCTGGGGTGCGTGGTTGAGAATGCTCTGCCAAGCTGGTAGCACATGCCACTACTACTCCCATCCTCCAGTTCTATCCATCTGGGTGGCAGCAAATGTAATGTACTTTTAATAAAAATATTGCTGCTTTTTGCCTGAAAAACCTCTCTAAAATTTCTGCCACTAGGTGTCTACTTTCTAGCTCTCTCTGTTGCTAGGCTACTTTGTTCTCCATAGACATGATACAGATCACAGTGAGTGTAAGGGGAAGGGGCTCGTCTCTTCACATAGTGAATGTAGATGTGAGGGACTGATTTTCCTCACAGCTTACAATGTAAGAAAAGTTTTCTGTGTACTTGTCTCTACTTCTTGCTGCTTGTGTGATTACAGATGGGATATTATACACAAACAGAAAGCAGCTTTCCTGACTGTGCTCATAGATTGCTCTTTTCCTGTGTCATGTCTGCATGGTAGATGCTAGAATGGAGTGGGTACCTGCATGTATCTGCCCTATATTTAAAGTTCAGTGCTCCTGGATCACCTATATGATGGTTACTTGGGCTTTACTCAGCTAGTTGTTTGCTATTGTACAGTTACTCTTGGCAGAATTGCATGTAAACAAACCAATCTAGTTATATTAAATAGGAAAGGGGCAGACTGCTTCTTATTGTAGCCTCAAAAACAAATGCAAAATGTGCTGCAGTCATAATGTGATTTTTAGAAGCAGAAAAACTGTTAGGACACCAAGTATGAAGGCTTATGCAGTCATAAAACAGACTACCCAGCAAAACCCTGCACATATTTCAACTTTTTATAAAAACTCAGGTATTCTTTAAATCTCAATTCCTGACAGCATTTTTTTTTTATTCAAAGTTTTTATTGGTTTTACAATAACAGTAAAGATAACAGATGCACAAATACATTCAGCGGCAAGGAATAATCATTCGCGAATACATTGCAGCAAGTTACAACGATGTTTACAGGTGATGTCGTATAATACATAAAGGTACTTAGCTTTTATAATACGTAACAACGGTAAAGACCGTATAGGGTCTTTAAGTCTTGTCACTAAATTCAACTCTGAAGTAGGTGAACATTGGAATATGGGAGTAAGGTAAGTAGGGTCGTGTTAGTAGAGGGATGGCAAGGGTGGGCCTAGTGAAGAGGGTACGACAAGGGAGGTAAGGCGGGGAGGAGGGACAGGCATGCAGAAAGGAAGTGCAAGCGGGGAAAGGGTAGAGATAGGAGTTCAGAGGGGAATAAGGAAAGAAGAGAGGAGGGCAGAGTGAACGGTAGCTGTTAGCCCAGCGGATATATCTGGAAGATATTCCTATAGTAGCTGGGGGCCCTTGGTGTTGTGGGCTGTGGTTGTCCGCAATTGTCACAGTATTGGTGGATCAGGACCGGTCTAAGGGTAGCATGTTAGATGCCTCGTTGAAGTAGTGCATCCACGGGGTCCAAAGTTTTAGGAAGCGATCGTGGGTCCTGGTCATCCAACTCATGAGTTCCTCAAACCGATCTGTTTCTTGGACCTTAGTCTTCCATAGTGAAACAGGGGGTCCTGTGGTCTGGAGCCAGAATTGAGGGATTAGCAACTTAGCCGCTGAGATAAGGTGTGTGGCAAGACGGTCCCTGCAAGGCCTATATTTGTCGGTAGGAAGGGCAAGGAATATTATTGATGGTGTGAGGGTTATAGCGGAGCGCAAAACTCTTCTCATACAATCCTGTATCTCTGACCAGTAAGGTTGAATGATAGGACAAGTCCACCATAGGTGTAAGTACGTTCCTGAGTGGGCGGAACAACGCCAGCATGTGTCTTTCGCTGACAGATGCTTGTTGAAGAGCCAATCCGGGGTTCTGTACCACCTGGAGAGTAGCTTATAATGATTTTCCTTCATCCGTATGCAGGTGGAAAAGCCGTGAGAGGAGCGTAAGACTGTTTTAACTTCGTTATCATCCAGTGTGATATTGAGTTCCTTTTCCCAGCTAATAAGGAAGTCTGGTTTGGAGGGTGTTGCAGGGGCTATATACAGTAGTTGTGCAGCAAATTGGACGTTTTCCGCAGCAGTTTGGTGTTAGAGAGCAGAAGCTTCTCAAAGGGCGTCAGTTCCTTCCGTAATCGAAAAGTTGTGTTAAAGCGGCTGAGGTAATGTTTCAGGTGTTGGTGGAGGAAGGAGAGGTTGAGTTCATGGAGCATGGTGGCGCAGTCATTCCATGACCGTAGCGAGCTACCATCGAAGATGTCTCTCAAAGATAAGGCATTTAGGGTGTTCCAGACAGAGGTATATGACTCTGAAGCGTCTTGCTGTATGTGCGGTATCAGTCCCGATGGGAGAAGAGGTGAGGGTGAGGGGGCCTGTTTGGGGCCTAGCTCGCTCCAGGTCTCCAATGCTCTGCATATCAGGGGGCATTTGGTGCGGGTCGCTCTCTGTATCCTGGGAGGTAGCCATAGATCCGAGAGAGCTGGTCCATTTCTGTCATAAGTTGACTTCTCCAGAGGTGTTGTCAGTGATGCCCACCATCCCAGCTGAATTGCTTTATAATACTGCTGTAGATCAGGGAGGCCTATGCAGATTTGTGCTTGATAAGGAGCGACCAGGCAATTCTAGGAGTTCGCTTCCTCCATATAAATTTTATGAAGATGCTACGAAGAGAGGTGAAGAATGCCTTGGGAATGTAAATCGGTAACATGGTGAATTTGTAGAGTACCTTGGGAACCAAATAGGTTTGAATCAGATTTTTCCTGCCGAACCATGAGAGTGGCAACTTATCATAAGTGGAAAGATCTTGCTTCAGCTCTTCTAGGGGGGGACGAAGTTGCTGGCATACAAGTCCTCCAGGTCGGGGGTGAGTCTGACCCCTAAGTACTTCATTGACGTTGTCGTCCATTGGAATGGAGTATTCTTTTGGAGCCTATTAACTCTTGATTTTTATAGGATTATGTTTAGCACCTCCGACTTAAGAGAGATTTGCTTTATATCTAGAGACCCTGCCAAAGTGAAGTAGAAGTTCCGTGATAGCTGGCAACCCTTCTTCTGGGTTGGAGATGACAAATAGCACATCGTCTGCGAACCCTGGCAGGGTGGCTTGAAGGGTAAAGTCTCCTACTGTAGCCCCCTTAACTCTGGGGTCCTGTCTAACCATCTGAAGGAGCGTTTCCAACACCAAGATAAACAAGGTGGGAGATAGCGGACATCCCTGTCTGGTGCCATTGGTGATGTAAAAAGGGTCAGACAGGGTCCCATTAATTTTTAGTTTTGCATGTGGCTTTGCATAAAGTGTGAAAATTGCTGTAACGAATGAGGTCGGAAATGTAAACTTCAACAAGGTGACATGCAAAAAGTCCCAGTCGACCCTGTCAAAGGCCTTCTCTGCATCCACCCCCAGAAGGAGTAATGACTGGTTTATGGTTTGCGCTCTCTGCATTAAGGGAAGTAGTCTAGCCTTGTTATCTTGCCCCTCCCTTCCATATACAAAACTGGATTGTTCGATGTGTACTAAAGCTGGGATTAATGATTTAATGCGGAGTGTCAGGATTTTCGTCCAATGTTTTAGGTCGAAGTTCAACAGCAAGATGGGTCTATAGCTTCTGCATTCGCATGGGTCTTTACTTTCTTTGGGTATCAGCGCAATATGTGCTTCTAGGGCCTGCGTTGGTAACTCTTTGCCCTGTAACAAGGCATTGCACACCAATGTAAACTGTGGAGCCAAGATTTGTTGAAACTTTTTGTAGTAGGCTAGTGGAAAGCCATCCGTCCCGGGCTTTTCCCAGTGGGGAAGCTATGGAGAGCCTTGGTTACTTCTGCTAAGGAGATGGGTTCTAGCAGTGCAGAGGCCTGTCAGGAGAGACCTTAGGTAATGAGAGGTGAGCTAGGAAATCTTCTATGAGGGTATTTCTATCTGCGTCCGTTGGGAGTGGAGTCTCGTTTCGTAGGTTATAAAGGTTGGAGTAAAAAGCTACGAATTCTGTTGATATATCTTTTGTGGTCGTTTTGAGTTGGCCAGATTCATTTCTGATGGAGGAGATGAAGGATCGAGCCTTAGCCTTTCGGATTAGGGACGTCATGAGACGACTTCCTTTGTTGCCATGGGTGTATAGGAGTTTCTTAAAGTGAAGGTGATGCTTGGCCGATTTGGCGTTCAAGAGGTCCAACAGTGATTCTCTCAAGGCAGTGAGTTCATCTTGAACGCTGAGTACCATTGCCCTTTTGTGGGTTCTCTCTAATTTAGCGATGCGCGTCAAAGTGAGATCCAATGTTTTTTGCTTGTCTCTTCTTGCCTTGGAGGCCATGGATATGAGGAGGCCTCTCATAAATGCCTAGTGCGACTCCCAGACTATCATAGGGCACATGTCCTGGGTGGAATTGATGGAGAAATATTCTGTAAGAAGCTTGGTAAGGGACTCAACATTCTCAACCGCATCCAAAATTGATTCATTCATTCGCCATGTCCACTGTCCCTGAGGGAGCTGTTTCATGACTATGGACACTGAGACAGGAGCATGATCAGAAACTGTGATGGCGTCAATGCGTGAGTTACTATAGAGTGGCAAAAGGTCTTGTGAGATAAAGATATAATCTAGCCTATGGTAGGAGTGGCCAGGATGCGAGTAGAAGGTATAGTCCTTTGTGGTAGGGTGATGGGTTTTCCAGACATCGAGGATCTTTAAATCTTGTAAAGAACTCATAAGCTTGCTTATCATTCTCTGTGAGATAGGGTTGGTGGGTGAAGAGGAGTCTACTAAGTGATTAAGGGCAACATTGAAGTCACCGCCCAGAATCAAATATCCTTCCATAAATAAACTCAAGCCATGTGACTTGGCCTTTGTTCGGGGCATAGAGGTTCGCAAGGGTGTACTTCACTGAGGCTATGGTGCCTTTTACAAAAAGCATTCTGCCCTCTGTGTCTGTATATCGTTGCTGTTCTTGGAAAAGGATTTTGTTATGAATAAGGATGGACACCCCTTTAGAGGTCGAGTCTGGATTGGTACAATAGAACCATTGGGAAAAGTTTCTGCATGGAAGCTTATGGATCTTATCTCCCTTAAAATGCATTTCTTGTAGGAAGGCTACTCCCGTTTTTATTTTCCAGAGAAGAAGCAAGATATGGTGTGTTTTATTAGGTGAATTAAATCCCTTGACATTGAATGTGGTGCAAGTAAGGCTTGCCGCGGTGGATGTCTGCTGTTCACAAGTGACTTTGTCAACAGGTGCCATGGAGTCCAGCTACTTCTGGCAACGTTGGAGATTGGTAAAGGAGGGGTTGGAGGGGGGAGGAGAGTGGCAAGGCTGAGAAAATAAAGAGAGAGAGAGAGGCGGGAAGGTAAAGACGGTAGAGAGGGGAGGAAAGTGGGAAGGAGGAATGTTAGTAGTTAGTGCAATAGGGAGGTAGTCTTAAAGACTTAATAAACTCAGCTGAGAATCTGTGTGCTGCTAAGTATAGTAAGGGGTGTAACTGCACAACCCTTAGATAACTTGTCGGGTGAAGGGCAGTTAGGTGGGGGAAGGAGTAATTCCTGATCAGTCTGAGACACTCATCCGCCCGTAAAAAGTCAAGCTCTCTACAACCAGATGGTCAGGTAAGTATGAATAAATGCGAGTAAGTCAGAGCACCCCAGCATGCTAATCTGAACTGATCTATAAGAACACGGAAAGTCACCTCTGGGGGGCGTTTCGGGGCAAACAGGGGCATGGACCTAACACAACAGTATAATTATGCCTATCTAAGAATATCTATGTTCTAGTAGGATGAAAGATTTAAATATATTAAGCTCAACACTACTGTCTTGTTCATGAAGTGGACATAAAGGTTAGAAACAAGAGTATTCAATGAGTACATGTGAGTAAGTCCACACAACCTAGTATGTTGAACTGAGCTGATCTATAAGAGCATGAGAGGTCACTTCTTGGGGCCGCGTCGGTGCATATAGGGACATGTACCTAACCCAATAGTATAACTGTGTCCTTCCAAGAGTACGCTTGCTCTAGCTACATTAAAAAAGGGCTAACATATTAAACTCAACACTACTATCTTATTCTTTAAGTGGTAATAGAGGTTAGAAACCAGAATAAAATGCCTATGCAAGATAAACCATAGCACAAGGGAGATATATCCCAAGCTACACCACCCACGGGATCCAACCTGTAACCTCCAGTCCTGGCCTGACTGCTCTATGTATTCTCTCAATATGCATGGCTTTCGCACGTTCCATCCCTACCAAGGATGCAAAGATGGCCGTAGTAACATTCCGTAGTGCATCAGGAATGTACTGTATTTCTCAAGGAGGCCCCTGATACGCACATTATGCCTTCTATTTTTGTTCTCAAAATTTTCTAGAAGTAGATAGGATTTATTGAGATGGTCAGTGTGTGCTTCTAACCTGTCAGACATAGCGTGCGACAGGCTCAGGGCCTCTGCTTGCTTTTGCTTTAAGACCGCAACCCTTCGTCCCATAGTCCTGATGTCAGCGCGGAGATCAGCTAACTCCGTTAGCACCGGGGCAACAGCCTGGGATAAAGCTTTCCTAATGAATCCCTTGGTAATGAGTGATGTGTTTCTGTCTGCTAGCATGCTGTCACCATCGGAATCCGCGGCTGCTTCTCCTGCGCTGCTGCACTCATCCAGCGCCATCTTGGGTTGTTTTACAAGGGAAAGGGACGTCTTCTTCCTCAGAAATTTCTGCACATCCGCCTGCAAGTACGAGGTTTTAGTGGTCTCCGGAGGGTCAGCAAATCTGTCTCTACCAATTTTGACCATTCTGGGGTTAAGTAGATGCTAATAAAGGCGATTGTGGGCTCACTGATCAAGCTGCCATCATCATGAAGATCTTGGTATCATTTTTAAGGATGAGATTCTCATCATCTTCATAGATCTAACCAATCCTGAGATATAGGGTTCTAAAGTGTTCCCCCTCCTGCCTCAGGTAGCATCTTAAGAACTGCGGTGGGAAGTAGGAGGGGGGAAGAGCAACACTGAAGACTGCACAGAGATGATAAATCATCATCATCTGTGCAAAACCTGTATGTGAACCCGGGGGGGGGGGGGGGCTAGTAGGGACTTCTGTCCATGTTATCCCCTCTCCTATCAATCAGAGATCATACTGTACTTTTGCTCTCTGATTGTCACATAGAGGGATAATGTAATACCCCTCTGAGCCTCATTAGAGGGGTATTCTTATATACAGTAATACTCCTCTGAATATAACCAGGAAATTTATTGGCGCTGTGACCCAGACGTTTACCACCATCCACATTGCAGCGGCAAAAGAGTTGCACCAAACACATACACAACACATGCACAAAGTCATCAATAAAGTTTACATTTCACCCTGTCCATACCTGATCTTTCTAGAGTAAAATACACCTCTCTAGCGATATCCGTTACACACTAAAATAATAGCAATAACGATTATTACTAGAGATAAATGTATAAATTGCTACAATTTTTATAGGGGGATAGAAAATTATATTTTTATGTAAACTCCTATTTAATTTGCATGCACAAAATTGCTTGGTGCATTTCTGCGATTTTGGCGTTTCTTTAACACCCACACCTGTAAATATATATATGTGTGGTATGTATTCCTCACATCTTGCAGTTTTTTGTAAAGTACATTTTGTTTGCAGAAAGGGATTGCTTGAGCATGCACTTTAGTGGCACATTTGAATTTTTGTGCTATTTTTGCTTGTAATCTCTGTTTACTACAAAGTTGCATGAAGGTGGTTGTATATATGAAATATTAAGCTGTGTTTTTATATACTGTATGCTGTGCAATCTCAACAAAGTTAGATTTTGGTATCACAGTCACAGTATCACAGCAAAATCTTGCTTGTCTTCTGTATCAGTGTTTTTGAGAGTACGAGCTATTGTTGTAGCTGATGTTTGCAGTATACAGTAGGGAAAAAAAGTATTTAGTCAGCCACCAATTGTGCAAGTTCTCCCACTTAAAAAGATGAGAGAGGCCTGTAATTGACATCATAGGTGGACCTCAACTATGAGAGACAAAATGAGAAAACATATCTAGAAAATCACATTGTCTGATTTTTTAATAATTTATTTGAAAATTATGGTGGAAAATAAGTATTTGGTCAATAACAAAAGTTCATCTCAATACTTTGTTATATATCCTTTGTTGGCAATGACAGAGGTCAAACGTTTTCTGTAAGTCTTCACAAGGTTGGCACACACTGTTGCTGGTATGTTGGCCCATTCCTCCATGCAGATCTCCTCTAGAGCAGTGATGTTTTGGGTAACATGGACTTTCAACTCCCTCCAAAGGTTTTGTATGGGGTTGAGATCTGGAGATTGGTTAGGCCACTTCAGGACCTTGAAATGCTTCTTACGAAGCCACTCTTTCGTTGCCCTGGCAGTGTACTTGGGATCATTGTCATGCTGAAAGACCCAGCCACGTTTCATCTTCAATGCCCTTGCTGATGGAAGGAGGTTTGCACTCAAAATCTCACGATACATGGCCCCATTCATTCTTTCATACACGGATCAGTCGTCCTGTTCCCTTTGCAACAGCCCCAGAAACATCCCCAAAGCATGATGTTGCCACCCCCATGCTTCACAGTAGGTATGGTGTTCTTTGGATGCAACTCAGCATTCACTCTCCTCCAAACATGACGAGTTGTGTTTCTACCAAACAGTTCTACTTTGGTTTCATCTGACCATATGACATTCTCCCAATACTCTTCTGGAACATCCAAATGCTCTCTAGCAAACTTCAGACGGGCCAGGATATGTACTGGCTTAAGTAGGGGGACATGTCTGGCACTGCAGGATCTCAGTCCCTGGTGACGTAGTGTGTTACTGACGATAGCCTTTGTTACGTTAGTCCCAGCTTTCTGCAGGTCATTCACTATGTCCCCCCGTGTGGTTCTGGGATTTTTGCTCACCGTTCTTGTGATCATTTTCACCTCACGAGGTGAGATCTTGCATGGAGCCCCTGATCGAGGGAGATTATCAGTGGTCTTGTATGTCTTCCATTTTCTAATTATTGCTCCCACAGTTGATTTCTTCACACCAAGCTGCTTGCCTACTGCAGATTCAGTCTTCCTAGCCTGGTGCAGGTCTACAATTTTGTTTCTGGTGTCCTTCCACAGCTCTTTGGTCTTCACCATAGTGGAGTTTGGAGTGTGACTGTTTGAGGTTGTGGACAGGTGTCTTTTACACTGCTAACAATGTCAAACAGGTGCCATTACTACAGGTAATGAGTGGAGGACAGAGGAGCCTCTTAAAGAAGAAGTTACAGGTCTGTGAGAGCCATAAATCTTGCTTGTTTGTAGGTGACCAAATACTTACTTTCCACCATAATTTGCAAATAAATTCTTAAAAAATCAGACAATGTGATTTTCTAGATATGTTTTCTCATTTTGTCTCTCATAGTTGAGGTCTACCTATGATGTCAATTACAGGCCTCTCTCATCTTTTTAAGTGGGAGAACTTGCACAATTGGTGGCTGACTAAATACTTTTTTTTCCCCCACTGTATATAAATTGTGTACACCTTGATCTTTTATTTTAAATGTATTTTGTGTGTGAGTGTAAGATTGAATATGAGTTTTAGGTGCAAAAATGTGTTTTAGTGCATTTTTAAAAAAAATTATTTGTGTTTGTCACAAAGTTACATGAAGGTGAACGTGGCTATTGATAACCCTTTAAGACACATATAATCTTCAGGTTGTCTACTTTCAAAAAATATATAGGGTTTAGTAGTGCAGTTGCTTTCCACAGTGTGTAATCCCGACATTTTATAGGATGATACTTTTTTAACATTTCCAGCTTCAAAGCAGAGTTTTGTTCCTTTCAGTTCTAGTGATTTTCTGAAGACATGTGCATGCAGGTGTAGGCCTTAGTGATATGAATGTACTCTGCACATGTTGAACTCTTATTTCTAGGAGGTTTGGTGCATATAACTTTTTGTTTGGTTTCCACTTTTAGTAACTAATATACATTTATTTGCATTTTTTTTTATAAAACATTCAGTTTAAATCAAAATTGCATGAAGGTGCCTGTTTGTATACAGTACCAAGAGGCATTCTGACAATGCTGCAGGTGTCTACTTTAAAAGAAATGAAAATATGTAGGTATGGGGGGTTAGCATGATTTTTAATGTTGCAATTTAGGTTTTATTTGTCCATCTCAAAACTGTGAAAATTGCTCCAGCTACCGGAGTTGCAAAATTCCTGGAGACCCCTGGCAGTGAAAGGGTTAACCCTTTCCTTGCCAACCACATATTTATACGTCCTCCCAGGCACTTTCCTAGCCGAGGACGTATCTAATACGTCCTTACTATTAATGCCGATATCTCAGGATTGGTTAGGGCTATCATGAATATCTTGGTATCATTTTAAAGATGAGATTCTCATCTTTATACCCCTAACCAATCTTGAGATATCAGCATTAGTAGTAATTACGTATTAGAAGCATCCTCGGCTAGGAAAGTTCCACCCTGAGAGGACGTATAAATACGTGGTTGGCAGGGAAAGGGTTAAATAGCAGTTAGGTCAAAAGGTCATAAGGGCAGGCTAGGTTTAATAGGATTCAACACCTAGCCATTAAGCCCCTCACCTACCCTAGAATTCCTTTGACAACCAAGAAAGATTTAATTAATATTAAATATTTAATACAGTAATTTATAATTGTATGTCTGGGGCATTTCCTTCATTTCTTTATGGGTCCCTTTTATTTTGTACATCAGACAGTTTTTTAATTATATATTTTTATTGAGCATATTTATGTAATGTGCTATACATAGCTATAGAGCTCTAAGCCTGAAATTACACATAAAGATTTTGGAACCAATCAGATGAAGGCTTATGCAGTCTGTTCTGATAATTTACTACTTGTGCTGTGGTCTGATGGAAACAGTTCACATGAAAATAAAGATATACAGTATAGAAATACATTACAGTGACAACAATCATCTTCATAGCAGTTATCACATTTCTACAGTATTCTCAGCAAAGAGCAGGTCTTAAGCAGCCATATATCATATTGCAGGAAACACATGTAAATACGAAAAGGAACACTCATCATACAGACTAGTCTAAACTAGGTGAAAATTGAGTAGAATTTGTGATCCAAGGAAGTGTATGCTCCTTAGACATCTTTTTAAAGCTGTCACAGAAATCCCCCTTTCCTGTCTTTGGAAAGCTAGAGGACAACCCACTGAAAGATCTGAAGCTCAAAATAAATTGAGCATTTCATGCCTCATGTGAATGAGGCTTTAATCACTTCCAGAATATGAGGTAAGCATATAGCTATAGCACCTCCCCCTGAGGACTACAATATATCACTATATTATATATCTATAGATACTGTATATAGACAGATAGACATAGATAGATAGCGGCAATGCAACTGTCCAAGGTCAGGTTGTTAGCAATGTGAAATGCAAAAATAAGAATGTGTAACTTTCCTCCTTTTTCATTGTGTGTAAAACCTGAAAAATGGCTAATTTGCAAGTATAACAGGTTGCTGCACACTTTATGGTTGTGTTTGACAGGCCTGAGAAAAGCTTAGCCTAGTACAACTAGCGACTGGACAAGGTTAGCATTTTGAGTATATGATTTGTTTTCTGTGTGCAAACTGTAGAATAAAACTGTCTGAGGTCAGATTAAAATAGAAAATCCTCTGTGTTAGGCTAGGTTCACACATAGGAATCTGTCATGGATTTCCATGCCGAATCTGCTTCCCATTGTTTTTTTTAAAAAAAAAATCAGCGTCCTGCTTGATCTTGCCTTGCATTCAGCTGTGGATTCTGCGACTCAGGAGTTCCTGCTAATTAGGCCCATTCATCTGGGCCTAATCAGCAGAGGAAAGCTGCAACTGCACTACATCAGCATTCCGTCATGGCAATACCGCAGCCAAATATGACGGCGGAAAATGAAGAGGAATTTTCCTCATTTTCCTCTGTGTGAATCTAGCCTTAGACTGTAATTTTTTCATGGGAAAAATTGCGGTCCTGTGAGCTAATTCCCCTGAAAACTCACAATATATAGTACTAGAAAAAGTACTTGGCTTCGCCCGGTTATAAATTGTAGGTGCAAAGAATAACAAGTAAGGACGATCACCTGTCAATCCTTTGATAATGCTGTTAGTGAGGCTATTAACCCTTTCCCGCCGGAGACACTTTTCAATTTTCGTTTGTGACTCTCTGCCTTCCAAACCCCATAACTTTTTTTATTTTTCTGTTCACAGAGCCATATGAGGACTTAAAACTTTGCAAATAAATCTGAGGCAATAGAGCGAAAAAATGGTGGTTCGACACTTTTTTTTTTCCCTCTACGATGTTCACTGTATGGTAAATATATTTTTATAAGTTTGTAGACCAGGTGTTGGACATAAAGATACCTAATGTGTATGTGTTTCACAGTAATTTTGTACTTTATATGTATTCTAGGGAAAGGGGGTGATTTAAACTTTTATTTGCAATACATTGCAAAATATCGGCATTTTATGCAGGCTGTCATACAAATGCATGCCAGACAAGCCTGGGAGCATTCAAACGCACCGGGGACTGATCGCATGCATTAGTGCCGGGTCTCTGCTGTATAATACAGCAGAAACCTGGCGACTATGGCAGCCGCTCACCTCCTTAAATACTCGACATATGCCATACTATTATGGCAGATGTCAGGAAAGGGTTAAGAATGAAAGACCTCTCAGGAACAGTGGGTCCTAGAGAGGTGAAACCCAGTCTTAAATCTTCGGAGGCACCAGATTTATCTATGTACCAAATTTGGTGCAGATTGGTCCAGTCATTTGACTGTGCATAAACAACTTACTATTACGGCAGAAGTCAGGTATCTGAATATGACTCCCACTCAGAAGCTGAGCGGTCATCATAACCACCGGGTCTCCGCTGTATTATATAGTAGAGACCTGGCAGTAATACCGGCAAAGGGTTCCAATCATGGTTACTAACCCTTGCATTTTGGGCCTCAAAGCAAAAAAAAAAAAATAAAAAAATGCCTTACTACCACTTCTCCCCGCCAGCAGGTGTCTTTTTCTTTTCATTCCCCCGAGATCAGGGGAGCCTTTCGGTCATCATGGCAACCTGGAGCCTTATGAAGGCTCCAAGTCTTGTCTTTACTACAGGCTTGCCAAAAATACCACGTCTACAAACATATAAATATATTTTTCCAATACGGCGAACACCATAGCAGGAAAATAAAACAAAATGGCCAGATCGCCATTTTTTCGCCATTTCACTTCTCATAACAAATTTAATAAAAAGGGATCAAAGCAACAGGAATTCCCCAAAATGGTATATCTAAAAAGTACATCTGGCCCCTCAAAAAAAGACACCTTATGCATCCCTGTACGTTACTGGTGTCAAAATATGGCGATCTGGATTTTTTTAAGGGGTTAAAATGTAAATAAAGCTATATAAATTTGGTATCAACCAACCCATAAAATACAAGTGACATGAAATTTTGGCTACATAGTGAACGTCATAAAAACGAAGCCCCTTTTTCTCCAATTCCACTCCATTCTGAATTTTTTTTACAGCTTCCCAGTACATGGAATAATAAATGGTACCAATACTAAGTACAATTTACAACATCAAGCCTCCAAACGAAAATCAAAAAATGCCTGTGGCGGGAAGGGGTTAAATATATATAATAGATATATATGAATTTATGTCTTTTGTCTGTCTTTTTGTCTGTTCTTTATGTGGACGACTGGAACTAGATATTTTGACAATAGCAAACATGGCACCACTGGCTTCCACATCAAGGACCTGCCTCCATATCATATCACATGACCCGTATTAGCCAGTAGAAGCTTGCAGTTCCTTCACTTGAAAAACAGAGGATGGTTGAGACTAGAATGGAGTGGTTTAAATCAGGTGTGTCGTGAATGCAGTACGTGGCACTGCCTCGGCTCTGGGAGTGTTAGATATGTAGTCCCGTTATAGCTAACACACCCGGAGCCTCTGCATTTTTGGGTGTTAAATTGTTGAAGTAGAGACTAACTATACCTCTCCTACATGTAACCCTAACCCGCCTGGTTTGACGTGGATACAGCAGATGGTGCTCAACAGTGTCAGGAGGCAGTGCCACCTACTGGATCCACGACATACCAGGCAGCACCTGATTTTACCCACTCCATTCTAGTATTTACCATCAGAGGATTGCAGCGCTCACTCAATATTGTTCTCTATTATCAGCCAGAGGACAGCACTCACATGACCCGAATTAGCCAATAGAAGCTTGCAGGTACTTCACCATTAATAGTGTCAGCCACATACACCATTATCAGAAGCACAGAAGCAGAGACATCAACCTGGGAGATTCTTTCACAGGGTAATTTGTGAATGGAAAGTCGTGGAAAAAGTGTGAGTAGCCTTTTTATGGGGTGTGGCCTTTATAAAAGGGCAAAGTTACATACTGTATATCCAAACCCATATAATAATATTAGACCCCCAGATTGTTACTAGTTAATTAAAATAAACAATTGTGCAGTTTTTATTTACTCAATTTAGTGATCACTTTAAATATTTTAATAAAAAAAAATTGCTAAAGCCTTATTTTAATTATTTTTTAAATTTTTTTTTTCATACAAAGCTTTTTCTTTCCCTGCATATGTATAATACATAAAGAAATTTCTATATGCCATTACAGACAGGCTGGACTAAAAGGCTAGGCCTTAAAAGGGAGGCCTACATGAGAGGGATGCCAGGAGAGGACAGGAGGGGTTAATTTGGCCGTTGGAAGGGACGTTGAAGGGAGAGGGGGAGTAGGGCGAGGGATGTGAGGGGGTACATATAGGATGAGCGGCATTTTTGGCAGCATTCAGGAAAGAGGCACCCAGAACAATGCAGCTCCCATCCACCCACCCTTCTTTTGGTTTGTTTGTGTGGGGTTTTATGACTGTCACAGTAGCTTGGCGGGGGGGTCCTCGAAGCTGGTGGGGTATGGAAATGGTTGTGGTGGGGAGGGTCTTGTGGTGGGGACTGGACTCCCCAGGCCATTTGGTAGTTCTGGATCGGTTTCTGTTTTTAGTGGACTGGAAGGAATGAAGAGCACCAAGGAGCTTTAAGAGGTTGGTGCCCCCCAGTTGGTGGGTAACGGCTGGGGGTAATAGTCCTGGTGCTAAGGGAAGATATGCCCACAAACAGAAGAAAAAAGCACCGAGCAGTGCATAGTGCATTATCATGTAGAATGAAAGGAAAAAAAGGTAGAGACAATTTGCTCCTCACCTTTTTAGGTTGTGTTTGATAACACAACCAACTTCAAGAGTATTTAACAAGTGGATATAGGATCGCTGCTATCACTGTGTATCACCCGCAGGAGGTGAGAGGACAATGGAGGTATCTGGACCACTTTACATGGACTGCGCAGATCCAAAGGGTATTAGCAAAAATTATTTATTTCCCAAGGTATGGTACAGTAAGAACACACAACGCATTTTCGGGACCAGCAAGTCCTTTTTTAAGTGTATCACAATACAATAAAACATCAAACAACAATAAAATCCATAAATATCATAAATACCAATCGAAAATATATGATAAAAAATGAAAAATAAAAAATATATTGGTACTAAAAGTCATTGTGAGACTATTCAACAAGTATGACTTAATATGTGTTACGAATTTCCCCCCGGGGCTTAAGGCTTTTTTTATTAAAAAGTATATAAATAAATAAATAACTAAATAAATAAATGAGAATTAGTGCTCAATAGTTCCAAAGAATCCATTAGCAATAGCAAAAATTCAAGCAAATTTTTAGGAATGAAAATAAAGTAAAATCCAATAATGCTTTTAAAAGTAACTTCATCACGACTTAAAATGGTGATCATAACAATATTCGCACCATATTACAGAAACACTGGCATATACTTAAAAATGACCATTATCTCAAAAAAAGCCTACCAACTCAACCTGGAATTACATTTAGGCGTGCTAAAACACTGAAAAATCTGATTGCCCCCAGTCGCCTACATGATAATTCCAATAATATACAACCCCGAAACACTGATTCATCGGGAATTTCAGTAGGCAGCTATAAATGCGGACAAAAGTGTAAGTGTTGTCTTAATATAACACACAATACAACTTCAATCACTAGCAATACCACCAATGAAACACTTCAACTCTCACACAGATCGGACTGCTCTACCTCCTATGTAATTTACTTATTGGAGTGCCCATGTGGCCTCCAATACATAAGAACTACAATGTGCCTACGTGAGAAAATCAACAAGCACCGTTCAAATGTAACTCATGGCTTACAAAAGCATAGTGTGTCCCGTCATGCCTCTCTCAAACAGAGAATGGTTTTAAATGCTTTATGATAACCCCAATTGATCATGTTAATACAAAAAATTCCAGCAGATTCAACACTTTGAAACAGAGAGAGATGTTCTGGATATTTAAAATGAAAACCTTGGCCCCTGAAGGGCTCAATGAAGCCTTGGAAGATATAACGGGATTCTAGCAGTATTAAATATTTAAAAAAACGGAGCACACTTAATATGTTGAACTCTATAAGATACAGTACAATTCTTGTGGTTCTGTATACTAATATTTAGTCTATTTTTTTTTCCTCATTTAAGCACTGTTGGAGCAATATAACAATACCCTTTTATATGGGTGTATTTATGGATTCCTTTTATATGGATGTGTATTGTATACAGTGCTAATATTACTGTCCATTAATTATGTATTTATTCTATAGCTAATGTCATATAAGAAAAACATAGTAACTCCCTATCTCTTCATATATCTGTGAGAGCCTCTCATTTTCATTATTTTTCCACCTATTAAATCAATCTATTAATCCTTCTGAAACATCTTTTATATCAGTCCCTTATCATTCCT
This sequence comes from Leptodactylus fallax, assembly GCA_947044405.1. Lineage (NCBI taxonomy): Eukaryota > Metazoa > Chordata > Amphibia > Anura > Leptodactylidae > Leptodactylus > Leptodactylus fallax. Next base: position 4,205,281 of record CAMRHE010000045.1, read on the forward strand.
AAACTTAAATATCCATTTAGTGTAGGAATTTCTGAATAACGAGCAATTTCACCACTCATTTCATAAGTTCGGAACATGAAGCAACTGGGCATGCGCGTATATACCCCTCGCGCATGCCCAGTACGCCTTTAAAAGCCATCTACACCTTGGCCTCAATGAATACTCGCGCATTGGCGCTTTCGCGCATGCGCAATACACCCCTCGCGCATGTCCAGTACGCCTTTTGAAGCCATCTACACCTTGGCCTCAATGAACACGCGCGCATTGGCGCTTTCGCACATGCGCAATACAAATTTTAGAACGCTATTTATATGCTAATGCCACGGCACTTCAAATTTGAACAGTTCTGGTGAGATCTAAAACTCCTCTTGGAAGGAGGTAAGTTTATGCTAATTTTGTACTATTTACATGACAGAGGCACATCATAGTATTCCTTTGTTACCTTAAGCAATCAATCATTATATATCAATGCTGCTTCATGTAATTAACCTGCCTATGCTTATGACTATCAAAAGATGTTTATTCTATAGCATTAATCCACTGTTTAAACTTATTTGCTTGAATTTTTGCTATTGCTGATGGATTCTTTGGAACTATTGAGAAATAATTCTTATTTATTTATTTATATACTTTTTACATATTTAGTCATACTTGTTGAATACTCTCATGATGACTTTTAGTACCAATATATTTTTTATTTTTCATTTTTTATCATATATTTTCGATTGGTATTTATATTTATGGATTTTATTGTTTGATGTTTTATTGTAGTGTGATACACTTAAAAAAGGGACTTGCTGGTCCCAAAACGCATTGTATGTGCTTACTGTACCATACCTTGGGAAAGAAATAATTTTTGCTAATACCCTTTGGATCTGCGCAGTCCGTGTAAAGTGGTCCAAATACCTCCTAAGGGAAGATATATCTGGTTCAATGGGTTTCGGGCTTCAAGAACCTACTTCGTCGGGTTATCATGGTCTATTGTTTATAGTTGGGTAGGGGGTAGATACTTATAGTATCTACGGGGTTAACGTTGGAGTTTTGTAATATGTTGGCACTTTAAATGTTATTTATGGTATGTAGCCCTATTTAGGGGGGGGGTATGGGTATTATCCCTCCCGCAACAGACTCTGGCGCTGACCTGTGTGTATAATGGGACCTGAAGCCTTCGCAGAAGGGAAGAGTGGGAACATATATGAAATATATCAGTGCCTCCACCCAGGATAGAGCCTCTGTATTACAGGGAGAATCTCTTCCTGGGACTTACCCATGAAGTACAGTTAGTAGCCTTAACAAGGATCACTGTACAATTATCACAGTCTAAAGAATACATACAGATACCACATAAGGTTATAACAGTAGCTTTATAAGAATCAACAGGGTAATAGTACATACATACAATATACTCAGAACACAGCAGTACTACAACAACCAGCAAGTCCACAACAGTCTTAGGTTATATACCCGGGTATATATATATATATATATATATATATATATATATAGAGAGAGCAAGAGTCCGGTGCACAATACCTCCAGGCAACAGAAGAGATGCAGGGGCCCCTGTGGATCCTTGGATTCTTCCAGGAGATGACAGACATCCGATCAGAAGATGATGATGATGATGAGATTCTTCACAGGCAGCAAACAGGGCGACGGTGACGGCAGTAGATGCAGGCCTGACTACCCTAACACTGAGTCCTTAACCTGCCAGCTAAACTACTAGTGCAACCGGTCCTCTAACTAGCTAGTTGGCCATCGGAAGCCTATCCTATCACTGCCCTGAACTGTATATATATATATATATATATATATATATATTGATCCCTAACTACAGTTACTAGCTAGGTCCTGTGAGTATATAGGGGGTAACACATACCTAACTATATACTGTAAAGTAAAGTGGAACAGGTGGCTCTGAAATAAGGTAGAACAGCTTCACTAGCTGATCTCAAGGATATACCGTAGATTCTTAAACATCTACTTATCTACTCCTTAGAATTACACCTATCACCTGCCTTAGACTCCCCCAGACATAACATGTCTGTCTCACAGCAGCTCTACCTCACATCTCTCCCCCCAGCAGCTCTGCCTCACATGTGTCTGACTCACTGTATTTACAAACAAACCCTGCACTGAATGCCTGGGGTCTCTGAAGCCAAACTGCAGGGGCAGAGAAGCTAGACACATTATATACTAGTAGAAATGGCAGTTCCCTACACGTATTTAATAAAATGGCTGCTGTGGCCAATTTAATCTATCCTGGTCTTGTGTCTTTATTTAACATGAAGCGACCCCCCTTGGCAATGCCCTTGTCAAGTGTATGCTTAGAAAATATATTTTAAGTATACAACGTACTGGGATATTGGGATCTCTCTATATACTAATACATTATGTAGGGACAGTACAATACTAGTGTAGCTTGGTATAAGAAGAAAAACCCTCCTATTTAAGTTAATAGAGGCTCAGTCAGTAGAGTTAAAGCCTGACAGATACAGAAATACTGATAATGAAGAAAAAAAAAATAAAGCTAAACTTTAAAAAGCACCACCTCTATCAAGTCCAGCTCTTTACATCAATTAATAGCTGCTGCCCTACTGATTCTGGCACAGGTGGATATTTTTTTTCTCTATCCCCTACCGTTATCACACTGTGCCTCCTGTCTCTCTCAGATTCATCCCTTGCACTTATATACTGTGACACCCCTCTAGAAGACCACCCCCTCTTCTTTAAATGATCACTAAGATTTTCAGACAACTTAGTTTCATTTACTAGAGAATGTGATTCTGGACCAAAATGTAATTCACTTTAATTAAAAATGTTGCTTCTTTTTGCCTGAAAAACCTCTCTAAAGTTCCTGCCACTAGGTGTCTCCCTTTTAGCTTTAGGATACGTAAGTAAATGGCAGCTGTTACCTGATGGCGTTTACTGTGTGGAGGCCAGTAAAGGAGGCAGCATGCTGTAGGGAGGCCGATATGGAGGCAATATAACATGTGGGCACCAGTAAAGGGGGCGCTATACCGTGTGGGGTACCCAGTCAAAAGTTCGCTATTGGGCCCAGTCTTTGCTAGTTAAGCCCCTTCTTAAAGGGATGTCATTGTTGGAGATAACATAAAATCCCCCCCCGTTTTTAAACCCCCCCCCCCCCCCTACATCAGTTTAGCTTTGTCTGTATTTCCTGGATTGACTGCAGTTCACATTTATGACACTAGATGTAGCTGTTACTAAATGTTTATCTGTAGACACTCTGTACTCTGTTGTTTTGATGCTGTTGATATACACTTCCTGTATTTTAGTGTGTGCTGTACTATATCTGTTATTCACCATGTGAGGTGGACCTTTCACTTACTGCATTCATGTTCCAGTAAAGTCTGTTCCTGTTATACATATGTCTATCTGCTTTTGACTCTGCCACTTCCAGCAATCACACTCTGCAACAGTCATGTTGTGGACTAGGAAAGAAAGGGGGCCCATTATGAGGACCACAATTTAAAGAGCTACCATGCTGGAGCCTAGGAACAAGAGGAAAGCCATGCTGGGGACTAAACATGAAGGGACCATCTTGAAGTAGGACATATGCAGTTCACCAGGGGAGTAAGGGTTGGTTATGTGTGGGTTGTAGTGACCTGTGTACATCACTGTTTTATTATTTCCATTCTAGGACTGGTTCTGTCTAATATGCTGAACATCATGAAATATCCAAATAATATGTATTTTTTTTCAGGGAGGGGGGACAAATGTGCTTGCTGATTTTTTTTTTTTTTTCTTTGAGAGAATCACCATGTGCAAAACCATTTTTCTGTGTAAATTTGCTGGTCAGTTCAAAGAAGTTGTATGAAGATGAAAAGCTACCTATATGTGGATGAGGAAGCATAATGGCAAATCATAGGTACAGTGCTGGCCAAAAGTATTGGCACCCCTGCAATTCTGTCAGATAATATTAAATTTCTTCCAGAAAATGATTGCAATCACAAATGCTTTGGTAATAATATCTTCATTTAATTTGTCTTCAATTGAAAACCACAAAAAGAATTATCAAAAAGCCAAATTGGATATAATTCCACACCAAACATAAAAAAGGGGTGGACAAAAGTATTGGCACCCTTTGAAAAATCAGGTGATGCTTCTCTAATTTGTGTAATTAACAGCACTTGTTACTTACCTGTGGCACATAACAGGTGGTGGCAATAACTAAATCACACTTGCAGCCAGTTGAAATGTTTTAAAATTGACTCAACCTCTGTCCTGTGTCCTTGTGTGTACCACATTGAGCATGGAGAAAAGAAAGAAGACCAAAGAACTGTCTGAGGACTTGAGAAGCAAAATTGTGAGGAAGCATGAGCAATCTCAAGGCTACAAGTCCATCTCCAAAGACCTGAATGTTCCTGTGTCTACCGTGTGCAGTGTCATCAAGAAGTTTAAAGCCCATGGCACTGTGGCTAACCTCCCTAGATGTGGACGGAAAAGAAAAATTGACGAGAGATTTCAACGAAAGATTGTGCGGATGGTGGCTAAAGAACCTCGACTAACAGCCAAACAAGTTCTAGCTGCCCTGCAGTCCGAAGGTGCAACAGTGTCAACCCGTACTTTCCATCGGCGTCTGAATGAAAAGGGACTCTATAGTAGGATACCCAGGAAGACCCCACTTCTGACCCAGAGACATAAAAAAGCCAAGCTGGAGTTTGCCAAAACTTACCTGAGAAAGCCAAAAACTTTTTGGAAGAATGTTCTCTGGTCAGATGAGACAAAAGTAGAGCTTTTTGGGAAAAGGCATCAACATAGAGTTTACAGGAAAAAAAAAAAGAGGCCTTCAAAGAAAAGAACACGGTCCCTACAGTCAAACATGGCGGCGGTTCCCTGATGTTTTGGGGTTGCTTTGCTGCCTCTGGCACTGGACTGCTTGACCGTGTGCATGGCATTATGACATCTGAAGACTACCAACAAATTTTGCAGCATAATGTAGGGCCCAGTGTGAGAAAGCTGGGTCTCCCTCAGAGGTCATGGGTCTTCCAGCAGGACAATGACCCAAAACACACTTCAAAAAGCACTAGAAAATGGTTTGAGAGAAAGCACTGGAGACTTCTAAAGTGGCCAGCAATGAGTCCAGACCTGAATCCCATAGAACACCTGTGGAGAGATCTCAAAATGGCAGTTTGGAGAAGGCACCCTTCAAATCTCAGGGACCTGGAGAAATTTGCCAAAGAAGAATGGTCTAAAATTCCAGCAGAGCATTGTAAGAAACTCATTGATGGTTACCGGAAGCGGTTGATCGCAGTTATTTTGTCTAAAGGTTGTGCTACCAAGTATTAGGCTGAGGGTGCCAATACTTTTGTCCGGCCCATTTTTGGAGTTTTGTGTAAAATGATCAATGATTTGACTTTTTTTTTCATTCTCTTTTGTGTTTTTTCATTGCAAGCAAAATAAATGAAGATATTATTACCAAAGCATTTGTGATTGCAATCATTTTCTGGAAGAAATTGAGTATTATCTGACAGAATTGCAGGGGTGCCAATACTTTTGGCCAGCGCTGTAAGTGTGCTTAAAGTGAGTCTAGCACCACCATGATCTCTTCTGGACAAAATTGTTGGTACCCCTCGTTTAATGAAAGAAAAACCCACAATGGTCACAGAAATAACTTGAATCTGACAAAAGTAATAATATATAAAAATTCTATGAAATAGAACAAATGAAAGTCAGACACTGCTTTTCAACTATGCTTCAACAGAATTTTTAAAAAAAGAAAACTCATGAAACAGGCCTGGACAGAAATGATGGTTCCCTTAACTTAATATTTTGTTGCACAACCTTTTGAGGCAATCACTGCAATCAAACGATTCCTGTAACTGCCAATGAGACTTCTGCACCTCTCAACAGGTATTTTGGCCCACTCCTCATGAGCAAACTGCTCCAGTCGTCTCGGGTTTGAAGGGTGCCTTTTCCAGACGGCATGTTTCAGCTCCTTCCAGCCCTTTGACCCCACCCAATCTCTTTATATCTCCACAGAATACAATTCCTTTTTAGTGGCTCCTATCCTATTATCCGCCTTGTAGTCCTCACACAGCATATATTTCCCCCTTGTGGCCCCTACACATTATAATGCCCCCACACACTATATTGACTCCCTTGTGACTTTCACACATTATAATGCCCCCTCCTTGTGGCCCTCATACATTATAATGGCCCCATTCGCCCCAGAGTACACTCTGGTCTCTCAGCAGCTTGGGATCAGCAGACATTTTGGACATTTTAGTCCAGCGAAATGGCCGCTGGACCCCAATGTAATCTGAGAAATCAATTTTGGGGGCACAAACAAGCACTCTTGCAACAGACCATCTCCCAGGTGGATTTGCCAACTATTCTGGGAGATCTCTTCTTTGCCAGGCTCCTCCTGAACATTCAAGGAAAGTTGGCAAATACAGTATATATTATAACCACTGGACCACTTTTGTTGCAGCTATTCTAATCTTGCCGCACTTTTGTTGCAGCTATTCTAATCTTGCTGTTAAAAATTAATAAATAAGAAAACCGCTGTAAAAAGCAACGTCTGACCTTAGACTTAAAGGAACAGCGCCTTTTGAGTTTAGCATAAAAAATACAACAAAACTGCCGAGGAAGTAAATTAGGAAAACTGAAGGGATCTGTGTGAGACGCTGACAGGAAGGACTGCAGTGGTGCGGTAAATAACGCGGCGTTATCACCAGGGCGTCTGCAGGGGGCACTGAGCACCGTCTACCTAGCAGTGAGAGGCGCTGCCTGCCCAGGTTCCCGTATCCTCCCTTGTCAGCTTTGCGCCGTCCTCTTTCCCTGGGAGGGGCAAGTGGACAGTCCCCGTGTGAGGTAGCGAGAGAGAGGAAGAGAACACCCAGGAGAGCCGCACAGATATAAAATACAGGCGGAAGTTCTAGTCAGGAGAGCTCGCCAGTTTCGGAGTCCTGATCGGTGCTGCCCACCCCTGGCACTCCTCTCACAGGTGGGTGCTATCAGGTGCCTCTGTCAGCGTAGGAGAGCTGCCTACTATACCGGCACAGTGTTAGGAGCGGGGCAGCAACTGCTGCAGCTTCTCTGCCTGTGGCTTTTGTTCAGTTCGGGATTGCCTGGGGGAGGTTTCCGTTAGTGGGCATCTGTACCTGGGAACTGTGAGGGATGTGCAGCTGGGGATTGTGGGTATGGGGCAGAGGTCTGCACCCTGCCTGTCCGGGCAAGAGCCGCACATTATTACTCTGAAACTTCTCCTCCCTTGTTTCAGATTAGCAGTAATGGCTTGAGATTGACCCAGCGCCCAACCTACAGTGTAGTATGAGCTGGCACATACATCTTGTAGCAGCTGACTGTATGTGACTGAAACACACACACACACACACACACACACACACACACACACACACACACACATATATATATATATACCTTCTTAATACTACAGAAGATTGTGGCTTTGGCATGTGTATATCTATATATGTCAGAGCTTCAGCTTCATTAGGGAATGTGTCAGAAGATGCCAAGATTATCAAGTAACATCCTGTTCATATGGCATGGAGCGTTTTGTTTATAGGCTTGGCGGTGGATTATCAGGATTTCTCGTTTTACTGTATATTATTTTTTGGCTTTATATTTATGTAGGATTTAGATTTCTACATTTATAAATACAAGTTAGGGTGGGCTCACACTTGCATTTGAGTCCGTCCGCTGCCAATTCGAGTGAAACTCTCGGGAAACTGGATAGGCACCAGATAGCGACAGGTTAGCGACGCATTGCTTAAAAACCCATTCATTTCAATGGGTTTTTAAAGCAATGCGCAGGTGTCCGATTGCACACTCTATGCCGCAAATCCATTTTTTTCATCGGAAACAAAGTCTGACATACAGGACTTTGTGTCCGACCAAAAAAAACGGCTTCGCGGCGTAGAGTGTGCAATCAGACACACGCGCATTGCTTTAAAAACCCATTCAAATGAATGGGTTTTTAAGCAATGCGTCGCTAACCTGTCGCTATCCGGTGCCTATCCAGTTTCCCAAGAGTTTCACTCGGATTGGCACTGGACGGACTCGAGCGCAAGTGTGAACCCACCCTTATGCAATGATGTGAATAAGGCTTTATTCACATTGGTGTTTAATGGATTCTTCAATGGTTTCTGCCAGTGATTTTATCACTTTTGACAGCAAGAAAAGTGTGTCATGCAGCAGATTTCAGTAACAGTCAGTCTGCTCCATTGGTCACTATTTGTATCTATTGTGTAATAACAAGGCACAGTATTATCACTTTGTTATAAGCAGAAACCATGACTCCAGTGTGAACAGAGTCTAGAGCTGCAGGGTTATGGAGCCCTGCTCTACAGAACTCTGGTATAAAAAGTCACAAAGCAGAGTTGTGACTTTAAGCTTATTTGCGCCAATATTGTGTGACATTTTAGATTTTTACACCACTCTTCTGAGTGGGTGTGGTAAGCCTCTCTATCTGATTCCCAATGTCATTCCACTGATTGGGTGGAATAGAAATTGGAGTAATATCTCTGGACAGACTTATATCAAACATCAGGCAACATCTCATACATTTTTTTGTAAATTAAACCAGTGTAGACTCCAGGAAAAGTGAATTCCCCACTGTGTTTTTAGTGTCTGTTTTCTGTATGTGCCAGGGAAGATTCCAATGTAATCTTAGGACCCCAGACAACTGATGGGAGGCCTCTGCCAGGCTGGTGTCAGTATACCTTATAATATGCTCCCTTAAAATGCTCTATAAAACCCTTATATGCTAGGGAATACAGTATTGTAGACAGTTAAAGCTCTCAATGAGTCAATATATCCCTCTTAGGCTAAGGCCATCTGTTGTGGAAACACTGCGGTTTTTGCCACGACATTTCCACTGTGGCCAAATCACGACATTTATACTACATGGGGCCCTGGCTTTAATCTTTGCACACATTACAAAATCTATCTATCCTGTGTATAGTATAGTGTATGTTGTGAGATCGATTGTGCAATATTTATCATGGTTGTAGCATTGTGTAAAAATGAATTAAATCCATTTGAATATTATTACAAATGCACACATGTCAGTCGTCTGATAAATGTAGAGGCCGCCACTGGGTCCATCTCTAGAATTTACATACTGTACATTTGGGAGATGGTATGTGCAAAGGTTTCTTGATTTGGGTGATTCCTGGAGGGTTGAACTTCTAGTTCTATTTGGTAGGTAGTCATATGGTAAGTAAAGTTGTTTGTCATGTTACTTGCTAAATTGTAGCAAATGACTTTGAGTAATAGTCCTTCCAGCCTGGGACATCTGGAGCCAATGGAAAGGTTTATACTATAGTTTTTGTACTTGGAATATTATTTTTTTTCTAGAGTTTTATTTTTTGTGTGTGTACTGAATGTAAATGTTACATTTGTATCCTCAAAATTATTGCCTGTTAGCCTAAGTGCGTTACAGAGAGAGTCCACTGATTTCTGCGAGGATAGTGTAATGCTGACTGGTAGTGCTGTGACCTCAAATTCTTGAACACTTTTTGACTACAAGTCACAGCACACTAGGAGTTGAAATGAGATTTCACTAAAAAACATAGGGAGTTGTAGGGTAACTTGGTGATCTTTGACCGCACAACGGGAGTCGCTGCCAAAGTCGCCATGAAGCCCTAGACTAATACTTACTGCCAGGTTACCCAGCAGTTGGGTTGCTCCAGCAGGACACACTGATCAGTTTATTATCATGTGATTTTTTTTTTTTTTTTTTTTTTTTTTTTTTTAAATCACTAGGGATTGTAACAATTTAAAGGAATATTTTGCCCCCCCCACAGGATAGGTAATTAGTGAGGGTCTGACTCCTAGACTCCTCACTGATCAGTTGAACTGGCTGACTCCTAGCAACACAAGGTTTAGAAGTGTATGGGACTAGAAGCAGCTGTACTCCTATTCAAGGAATAGAGACTTAGGCTTAAAGGGGTATTACCACGATCATAACCATTTTTAAATTTGTAGATAATTAAAAGTAAAACATTTTTGCAAATAAGTAATTTAACATTTTGCAGAGTTTTAGAGATTTTTTCTAAATATCTTGTGGTCACAAGTTGTTGTCTTGATCGGTTGCCAGTGGATATACCCATCAATGCAGGATCTTTCTAAGGTCAGAAAATCAGCCATGATTTGCTTATTGTGGCCAGGATATCTTCTGATACATGTAGTGTCCCTGCTTGATGACCCAGCTACATAAAGATAATCATGGCTGGGTTGCTGACAAGTACCAGACCATAGAAAGTTTCTGCATTCATGGTCGTATCCATTGGCACCACTAAGATGGTTAGAGAAAATCTTTAAAACTACTTTTTTAACTACTTATATTTGCAAAAATGTTTAACTTTTATTTATCTACAAATATAGATATGATTGTGTTCATGGGAATACCCCTTCAAGCCCCGTCAAATGTATAGCGGTGGTGCTGGTTTATTATCACTTGAAAAGGAATAGAACTGCTTCTAGTCCCATATTTCTCTATAGTTTCCAGTGCCCAGAGGCAATCAGATCAGCTGATAAGTTTGGGGTCAAGGTATCGAACCCCAACTAATGACCTGCATAGTTCATTAATATGAAGACCACCTGGGGTGCCCGGAAACCCCATTGTAAGTGTATCTCACATCGCTAAAACTTCCCTCATGGAGGCATGTAATCCATAGTAAAGTCTAATATGTAAAGTTATACATCAAAGCACATGCATAACTGATATACTGTTTGCATGCATCCAGACTCATATGTTGCTGAAAAACATGTTTACATTCTGGGCCACGAAACTAGTGTCAGGCAGTCTGGGTCTTATTCAATGACTTCCTGTCTAGCTAGCCGCATTATTTGTATGTATTTGTGCTTGCTGAGCTTTGACTGTAGGAGAGGAAGTAGCATACAGAATTCTTCAGTCATGTGATAAAGTAGCAGAAAGGAAATGTGCATGCTTTTTAATTGGCACCAGTGTCAGTGGGCGATTGAATAGAGTCAAAAGGGCAGCTGACATGACTGATGAAATTTTCTCCCCTTCTGCCTCTGAAAACATGAAGGAGCTGAAATATCAAAGAGTGCTGTTTACAGGTCACGTAGAAGCTTCAGGGCAGGTGAGCGCTTCAGACATTTCAGTTAAAGAACTTTAAGCTGTTTCCTTTTGCTGGCCACTATAATTTTACTTAAAGGGTATTACAGTATTTGTGTTGTAAGTCATAGGCTAGGGTGTTCAAGGAAGGCAGGAAAGGAAATCTGACTTGTTACTGTGTGGAATTACTTATTGCATTACTTGCAGTTCTAACTAAACCTGGACATATATTAGGAATTACAGGTGGTATTTTTGTGAACAAGCTGGAATTCAGGTTGTTCTGTGAATTTGGATGTCTTGGATGACAATGCTGGAACTTAAAAAGGACTTTTTACCACCTCCACCAAGTCCATCTCTTTGCATCATTTAATAGGTGTAGCTTTACTGATTCTGCACAGTTGGAATTTTTTCTTTATCCCCCTCCGTTCCCGAGCAATCTTTTCTGTTAGTTTTATTGCCTGATATTCTATTTAGGCTCTGTACTGTCAGGTGGGCAGTGTCAAGTAGGAGCATGCAATGGGTGTGATTCTGAGATCTGATCATCTATAATTGGAGCTCTGAATTGCGCTCCCTTTCCTGTTCCTGCCTGACGCTGACCACCTGACTGAAGAGAACCTAAGTAGCATATAGGGCACCAAAATTAACTGCACCAATTGTTCGGGAGTGGTGGGGACCAGAGGAAAATTCCAGCGGTGCTGGAAACAGTGGAGTGGCACCTATTGACAGATGCTAAGAACTGAAGTTGGTTGAGGTGGTGACAGGTCCTCTTTAAAGTGACAATTTGGTGAAAAAAAAAATACACAAAAACCATAAATCTCTGCTGTGATCTCGAGCCTAATCTGAAATTCCATTGATGGGATACAGATCTACTGTTCAACATGAACGTCTCTTCAACTACTGTACGTAACGGCGATGGGGAAAAAAAATCTGCAAATCAAGTTTTCTATAGATATCTGCCATCACTTCACATTTGTCATGTTTATGCATGTCGAAGAATGGCGCCAATAGGTAGTTAATAAATGTTTGATCATGACTGGGAGCCACAAAGTTCCCTTGTCAGGCTAGGTTCACATCTACATTTGGGGATTGCGTCCCCCCCCAATCCACTTGAAAAATATGGAGATATGCAAACAGGACTTTTCTCTCCGCATTTTTTTTTTTTTTTTGGCGGAAACCTGGCGGACCCCATTATAGTCTATGGGGTCCGCGGGTAACCACTTTTTAAGCTGATTGGGTTTCCGTTTTTCGGGTCCCCAAGCAGCCCTGAAGAATGGAAACCCTAGCACAGATGTGAACCTAGCGTAAGCATTCACTTCTGTAAGACTGTCAGAAATTCTGTAGCAGTTCCATAGATGTGAATAGATTTCATTAATGAGCCCAGGCAGGAATAGGACCTCACCTGAGTTTACTCCAGGACTCACAGCCCAATACAGGGACACTTAGTAGTACACAGTTATGTGTATGGGCCTGTAGAATGTAATGTAACAGCCATTAAAACATGGCTAGCACACTGACAAAGCACAGATTCGTGTGCATGGAGCCTTAGTTTGTCCAATATAATTGTTTGGAATACAGTGCAGCCTACACCAGTTCTATAAAGATAACCAGTTCTCAGTATACTATTCTTCATATTGTGATTTTACACAGTTGACAAGCACTGTCTGCTATTCTTCATGCACAGTTATGTGTTGCACTTACACAGCCTTAATATACTTTATGCACTACCTGCTCGGTAAAATTTATATGATAATGCATGCTGGATGTGGATGCGAAGGGCAGATCCTGGGTGTATTTGGTTTCATAATCACAAGGCCTGAAATGGCTCATGATAAATTATAAGTCTGCTTACTACCATAGGTTCTACACATACATTGGTCTCAGTTGCGTATTCCTGAAACTGTCTGATCTGCACAAGCCTTTAAATCCCAAAAATACGAGGGGGCGTGGCTAGCCGGAGCAGCGATAGGAAGCGTATCTCACAGCTCCTGCTGGACCTGGTAGTGATCTGCTCTACATTATCAGCATCCCACTCAGTTTGGACCTACAAACACCCAGGGGCTTTCCCCCGTGCCCCAGTCAGTCAAATCCGGGTGTTTGGTCGGGTCAGCAGTCACCTCAAAGGCAACCTGGTGCTGGGGCCTACCTCCACCTCTCTTCCTCGCACGCCATCTTACCCGCACTCTTAGCAGATAGAATCTACTGACGCGGGCCTCCGCTAACTTACCCGCATCCATCGCTCCTGCTAGCGCTTCCAGCCTGCGGGATCGGACATCGGGCACGGCGGTAGCTTGGATCGGTGCCGGCGGCTACGTGGGACAGGAGATTGATGGCCCGTTCGGGGTGGAGGACGCCATCTTGAGGCCTTCACCGTTGGCTCCTGGGATACCGCAGCATTTACACCGAGTGGAGGTGACTATATCCCTCGGGCAGCTTTGGCATCATAGCTATCTGGAGTGACCCCCGGGCGGAGGGGATATAACTGAGGTCGCAGGGAGGAGGAGTGCTGAGACCCTACACAAACACCAGGGGGACTCCTCACTCCTCCCTGCCGATACCAGCGAGGGGCCTTCGCTACACCCCGACCCGGGAATCGATACCTCTGCTGCTGGTCAGCGGAGACGGGTCCTGTACTGACCTCCATCATCAACCCACCCTGACAACACCTAGGCCGGGAGCGGGCTTCCGCCCTTGCGCTGGTTCTGCGACGCGTGAAGCTGGTGCGGGCCTCCGTACCCACGTTAGCTCTACGACACACGGGCCCGTATAGGCCTTCACCTCCACTGCAAAAACCCAAAGTCAGGAGCCGGAAGGAGATTCCGTGCAAAAGTCCAGTGGCTTGCTCATCTCTTCTACCATAGATCACTGCCGGTACTAGTAATACAGCCTTCTAGCTATAGTATCAGCAAGCCGCAGCTTGCATTCTCTACATAGATTCTGCAGTGGTGTCCTTCCACGGAAATAATGGCGACTTAACTCTAGGGGTCAAGTGCACCTTCTAGCAACTCTCAGCGACTAACAGCCTATACTGGAATATCTTCCTTCGAAACGCTTCCTGTTGGATACTCATAATTGGCACCATGGTGAAAGGTAGGAAATCTGTCAGAAGACCAGACAATAATCTAACTAACTATTTTGAATGGGACCGTAGCGGAGAGGGGGAAACGGGCCCTACGTATTCAGACCGCGTGGAGCTCACACCCCCAACGCCCACGCCCGTAGTGACGAATGCGGCGGTGCCGATGACTGAAGCGGCTCCCACACACTCCATAACCACGCCAGCTCTGCATCTTCCTCCAACGCCTGAAGACATTCGAGCAGCGGCGCAACATATCCAAAGTGCCTCATCTCAATCCATTACGGAACAGAATTCACCCCCACGATACCCACTGTCTCCAGGTACAAGTCCGATTAAACAAAGACCACGTATTGAACTCTCTGGAGATCTAGACCACTCTAAAGACCAACCTCCTCCTAACGCTCTGTCACCAACCCCAACGACTGACCTTGATAACTTCCAAACTACTAACGGCCCGGCTTCTGAGCACACCCTGAGAGAAATGCTTTTGGCCCTCCGTAGTTCCCTTCAAACAGACATTTCCCAACTACTTCAACCAATTCAGTCATCCGTCAAGGCTCTAGACGGACGGGTATCACACATTGAAACTAAGATGGGTGACTTAGCTACGTCACACAACAAAGTCATATATGCCCACAATGATATAGCGGAAGATGTTGAGAATCTTAAGGCGAAATTGGCTGATATGGAAGACCGTTCCCGAAGAAACAACATAAAATTCAGAGGCATACCTGAACAAATCTTACCTTCTGAGTTGCTCCCTTACATACAGGAATATGTCAAGCTCTTGCTGCCTGATTCCCCAACAATAGAACTCATTATTGACAGAGTACACAAACTCCCTCGCCCTAGACATCTAAGAGACGACGTTCCGAGAGACGTGTTGGCAAGATTCCACTTTTACCATGTGAAGGAAAAATTACTAGACGCAGCTTGCAAACGGTCATCCTGGCCCCCCAAATTTCAAGACATACAACTCTACACAGATCTCTCAGCAACGACCCTCCGCCTCCGCAGGGAACTACTCCCGGTTACAACGGCACTTCGCCGAAATAGAATCCAATACAGATGGGGGTTTCCTGTGAAGCTGCTTATCATTAAAGACGGGACCACCTTTACCATTCGCGACTTAAATCAGGGTAA
Source organism: Leptodactylus fallax (assembly GCA_947044405.1). Lineage (NCBI taxonomy): Eukaryota > Metazoa > Chordata > Amphibia > Anura > Leptodactylidae > Leptodactylus > Leptodactylus fallax. Next base: position 4,220,571 of record CAMRHE010000045.1, read on the forward strand.
AGCGTTGTTATCAACATGGAAGATGTCGATATCGCTCCCTCAAGATGCGGAAAATCCTACTTCTCGTCCAACTACCGGACGTAAATCGCCTGCAAGTTACGAATGACGTTCCATAAGGGCTACCACTCTTCTTATATGGTGCACACCTTCCCTTGTTTTTACGGCGTATCCGGCTAGCCTTAGAACAAGACCCTCCGAAACATACAGTGAACCTGTATCTGTCTCAGAATTATTCGTTCCTAGATTTTGTTTATTAACTTCACTACTTGTGATACTACTCCCTTTTCCCCTGCTGACTCTACTATACTCTCGATATCCCTACTCTAAAGTGGCACCATGGTGCTCAAACTAGCTTCTCTCAATGTTCGAGGCCTAAACAGCCCACAGAAACGTACTTATTTTTGAAAAGAGGCTCTCTCGCTGTCCGCGGACATATTCTGCGCTCAGGAAACCCACCTTCTACAAAAGGACGCATTCAGATTAAAGCATTCCTCTTTCCCGACAATATACCACGCACATCATCGATCGAAGAAACCTGGAGTCCTTGTCGCTTTCAGGGACTCAATGGCATTCTCATTGCTAACGCAAAGGGCAGATCCACAGGGCAGATTCCTCATAATTGTAGGTCTTATTAATAACGTTCCTTACACTATCGTAAACTTATATGCTCCTCATCGAAAGACCCTAGCATTCATCCATAAAGTCCAAAGACAAATTCGAGATATCCAACAAGGTGCATTGATCATCTGTGGAGACTTCAATAATATAATGGACCCCTTCATGGACTCGACTAACACTAGCAGAGACAACTCCTCCTGCCTATACCAATTTCAGTTCAACGAAAATCTCTACGACATTTGGCGGCCGCAACATGCGGGTGAGAAGGATTATACATATTTCTCAGCAGCCCACAGCTCCTACTCCCGCATTGACATGTTCCTGACAGACTTTCACATCCTTATGAGGTCGAAACAATCTACAATTGAATCGATCACCTGGTCTGATCACGCAGCTATCACTCTTACAATAGAAGAAAAACTATCATCATCTGTCAATAGATTATGGAGAAATAACACATACCTCATGAGCCACCCTAGATACCGTCCAATAATAGAGAAAAACCTCCAGGATTACTTCCAGACTAACTCCTCCTCTACAGATAACCCCTATACTCTTTGGAATGCTCATAAAGCATATATCCGTGGTACCCTTATAAAAATTGCACATAGAAACAAGAAAGAACGTCGGGAGACGGTTGAAGCGGCATTGTTAAAACGCCGTACCCTGGAAGCTGTAAACAAAGCTAAACCTAACTCAGCTACTTCTGAACAACTCTATCAGGCCAGACAACAACTACGCCTCCTCCTTTTACAAGACTATGAGAAAGCTCTGAAAAAATCTAAAGCTCGCTTTTACTCTCAAAGTAACAAAGCTGGCAGATTATTAGCAAGACAACTACGCACCAGAGCAACTAAATCAAGGATTCCGTACATCAAACATCCTTCTACCGGAGTGCATTTAACAGACCCTAGAGACATAGCCAACTCTTTCAAGGATTACTACGCGAGACTCTACAATCTACAGGAACACATCCCTCTTCCGCCAGATCATTCCGCCTTGGTGTCCAGTTTCTTAAACGACATTACGTTACCTGGTCTTACAGACGATCATCTCTTGGTCTTAAACACACCTATCACTCTCCCAGAGGTGCTGAAGAACATACAGTCCCTACCTAAGGGTAAATCCCCAGGTCCAGACGGCTTCTCCAATGAATACCTACAGCACTTTCAACAAACGCTTGCTCCATCTCTTCTGGACTACTTTAACCATGCCATGTCGGGCGCACCGCTTCCACACGAGTCTCTAACAGCACTAATTGTCACTCTTCCCAAACCTGGCAAAACAGCCGATATCCCACGAAATTTCAGACCAATTTCGTTATTGAATTCGGAACTTAAACTATACGCAAAGATACTGGCATCTCGCTTAGCTCCTATCCTCCCAGAACTAGTTGGCATGGATCAAGTGGGCTTTGTGAAAGGTCGTCAAGCTCCAGATAACACTAGACGTGTTCTCCATCTGGTGGAACTATTGGAGCGGAAGAGGATTCCATCACTCATGGTCGCCCTAGACGCCGAGAAGGCGTTTGACAGGATCAATTGGACATTCGCTTTCTCTGTCTTGCAGAAATTGAGATTCTCTGGCCCTATTCTCAACGCTATTTCGAATCTCTATTCTTCTCCATCGGCTAGGGTATTTACTAATAACACGCTATTGGACAGCTTCAATATCAGAAACGGAACAAGACAGGGATGCCCTCTTTCCCCACTGATATTCATACTAACCATTGAACCCCTAGCACAGACCTTGCGGCAAAACGAGAGAGTGCGAGGAGTGAGAGTGGCCGATTCCTCTCATCTCATCTCCCTATATGCTGATGATATCATACTATCTCTAACTCATCCAGAAATATCTCTACCAGCGGCAATCGAGATTCTCAAACAATATGGAGCCCTCTCCTTTTACAAGATTAATGAATCTAAAACACAAATACTTCCTCTAAACATTCCCATGCCACTTCTGGAGCTTCTAAAGAAGAACTTTCCTTATGATTGGAGATTAACAGAGTTGGACTATCTAGGGATCAAGATCACTCCCTCCATTTCGCAGGTGTCCAAAGCCAACTACATGCCTCGACTGATTGGTTTAGAAAAGGAATTCCAGGCCTACGCGAAACACAACCTGTCATGGCTAGGTAGAATTTCTGCATTTCAAATAATGCTGCTTCCAAAACTCCTATATTTATTTAGAACTATCCCTGTAGCACCTCCTCCCAGTATTCCTTCAAAAGATTAACGCTATACTCAATAAGCTCATTTGGAATTCCAAGAAACCAAGACTTCCGTCCTCTATCCTATACAGGAAACAGGGTGCGGGAGGATTAGGAGTGCCAAACATTTTCGACTACTACTTGGCCTCTCATCTTTCTACTTTAAAGGATTGGTGGCACAACAACACCTACAAATCCTGGATACATATTGAGTCCCATATGATACCTCAGCATAATCTTAAATCTTGGCTCCTCTAGTCCCTCTGGACGGAGGCAACACCCTCTCTCTCGTCCCCAATTCTACAACACCTTACGGATAAATGGCGCCATACCCACCACTCGACAGGCAAGAAGCAGACACTGAAAATCACGCGGGCTCCGATTGAATTCCTGGAACAAGCGATCCTTGACTTGGACATGTCTAACTGGAGAGCATGCGGGGTCACCTCTATTTCACAGATATGGAGTGAAGACTCGATAATTTCCTTTCAGTCTCTTCAATCTACCTTCTCGCTACCCTCTAAATGCCTCTTTTCTTACCTAAGAATTAAACATTTTCTATCCTCCCAGCACAACAAAACAAGTGACCTACAATAAATCTCTATTGGATCTCCTCAAAACTCCGAATCCTTCTACTAAAATTCTCAGCTCAATCTACAATACCATGGGTTCTAAAGACCATTTGATTAAATCCACTCCATTGCTTAGCTGTGAAGTTCAACTCCATCGAACATTTTCGACCACGCAATGGCAGACAGCTTTGACCTTTACTAAGAAGACATTTAGATGCGTGACCCACTATGAAACCACTACCAAAATCCTCCTTCACTGGTACTATACCCCAGAGCGACTTCATCGGATGTACCCGAAGACTTCAAGTTCCTGCTGGAGGGGGTGTGGAGAGGAAGGATCTCTACTCCACATATTGTGGACATGTCCTCTTGTGGGGCCATACTGGCAAGACGTCTTCCGATGGATCTCATCCTTGGTTGGATTCTCCATTCCTCCTTCCCCGGCCTTGGCTTTACTATTCCTGCAAATTGATTCCTTCCCGACGGCTCAAAGAGCGATGATTGGTCATGCCTTGCTATCAGCATCACTGGCTCTTCTACGAAATTGGAACTCTTCTATCATTCCATCCAGGAGGGAATTGGTGAATATGGTGGAGCAGACCTACCAATATGAGAAGATTCTCTCCCATGGAGTCTTTGGCGACAGCAAGTTTCAGAGGAACTGGCTCCCATGGACATCAAAGGCCCTCAACCAACTGCTATAAAACTGTCCTTATTTTTTCCAGCCTATTATTTGCTTCTGTAGTATTACATCAATATTACCATTTCTAACGTTTCTGTCTCCCTAGGTTGCCCTACATTTGCTTTATTTCCTTTACATTGATCAAAGGACTTTCTATCTTATAGGTAGTAGAGGACGTTTCATTACTTGTTGTCCCATTTGATCATTATGTACCTAAAGTTACCTATATTGCTCGACTCGATTTTATGCAAATATTTTTCTTGTATGTGTTTGTTATATAACCTTTAAAAACGTAATAAAACTGATTGAACATAAATCCCAAAAATACAGATCAATTGGTAACAGATGACATATTTTACTGTAGAAATTTATTTTCTATATTCTACATTCTTTAGAAGGACTATGGATTTCTTGTCTATATTCTACCTTCGTTTTCACCTGCATGGCAAGTACTGTAATTCATCTGAATCCAGACCTGTAGTTTCTCCTCTAAACCTATCAAATATATGTAAAGCAGGAGTTTTGTCTGCTTTAGCAGGCGATAGGTGATACGTTAGAGGAAGGTGAAATAGTTAAACATCCTTGTCTAGAGGATAAACACTACTTTCTTCAGAATTGATGGATGACCTCTATATCGTTAGAAGCATGGGCATTGAGGAGATTCATGAAATTAAGTCTGTTTAGGTTGAGATGTTTGTGGGTCTAGTAATAATTTTTTTTTCCTGTCGATGACCGCCTTAAGGATTTAATTAAAAATTAGTGTACCGACCTAGAGAAAAAAACTGAACATTTCCTCTGAGCTGAAAGATTTCCTTTTGACGAATTTGTGTCATAATGGAACAACTCTCCTAAAGTTGATGTAGAGGTTGCCAGAGTTATCAAGAAGGTGGTTATTCCAGTGAAAAATTCGTCCCACTCTAAAGATCCCATAGATCGTGAAAATCTTCTTAAGGCTAAGGCCCCATGTAGCGAGCTGCAGCCATATACCGCTGCGAGCAGGGCCGGTTTTAGACAAAGTGGGGCCCCGGGCAAAATTAAAAGTGGGGCCCCAAATGTTGAAATATTGTACCTACTACATAGTTACATTTTGTTAATTTGCTGTGCTGCAGTGCTTACAGGGGTGTTCCTAAGGTCTTTAAGGCCGAGGCCCCCCACGTTGTGAAAATGCAATGTTTTACAGTACCTGCAAAGTGGAGGGGATTCTGACTAATCCCATACACACATTGCAGAAAAAAATCTGCAAAGGAAAAGCTGCGTTTTCACAGCATGTCAATTATACCTTCATAAATGCTGGTGTTTTCCATAAAGGTATAATAAGTACAGAAAGTCCACAGAGGAAAACTCTGAGATCACAATGAAAAACGCTGCTGTATACCAGGACTGAATACCTCACGTCACCCGCTGACCGCTATACCAGGACGAAATACTCTCCGTCACCCGCTGACCGCTATACCAGGACTAAATACTGTCACTGACCACTATACCAGGAGTAAATGCTCTCACGTCACCCCCTGACCACTATACCAGGACTAAATACTGTCACGTCACCCGCTGACCGCTATACCAGGACTAAATACTGTAACGTCAGCCACTTACCACCAGATTCCCCTCTGCCCTCACAGTATAATCCACAAATAGCGGCTTTTACTGTATAATGTTCCCCTCGTAGCGCCAAACACTTCACTACTATCAGAGTTATTCCATTCCCCATCTTGAGAACACAACTACCCCCTTTTATTTGCAGATGCCCCCTCATATTGCCAGCCAGCAATTAACCTCTTCCTGCCTGCACTGTAATAGTACACTGCAGTAAGCAGGTTGTTCCTAGGACTACACTTTGCAGAGACTGTAAAATGACCGTTTATGCCATGTGGGGCCCCGGCCTTAAGGCTGAGGCCCCACTTTGTGGAAAAGCAGATTTTTTTGTTGCAGATTTTGCTTTTTTGAGTCAAAGCCAAGCAGGGCTACAACAGGATTGTGAAATATCTAGGAAGCTTCTTGCACTCCCTGCTCAATCAACTCCTGGCTTTGGCTCAAAAAACAGCAACAAAATCTGCAACACAAAAATCCGCTTTTCTGTAACGTGAAACACAGCAATTATGACGGCTGCAGAAATATGCGAGGAAACTGAATAAAATGTCATTATTTAATCTTATCTACAGCAGGTTAATTTTAGCTGTGGAGATGCGAGAATTTCCACATATATTTACCGTAATAGGGGAAGAAAGTGCAGAGCAAAATGCATCAAAAGCTCAATGAAAAACGCTGTGGAAAAAAACAATGTGTTTTTGCTGCTTTTTATCTCCTGTGCTTTTTAGCTGCGTTTCACTGTGTTGGGCCTAATTCTTAAAGGGGTTGTCCAGGAATTACAGGTTTCTGCAAGGAGGCCGGGGAAGATGAAAAATAAAACCCACACTCACCTGTCCCTGGTCCTCCCACCCTTGTCCGGTCCAGCGGCGCCCGGGGCTTGTTCCAGCGGCAGTTCTCGCCACACATAACCGCTGATTCCTATCATCCGCCTCAGCAGCCTAAGGAAAGGAACCAGGATGTCACTCACATAAGTCACCTGTGATGTCCCGTGTCCTTTCCTTAGGCCACTGATTGGCCTCAGCAGTTACATGCGGCGAGGACTTCTGCCAGAACAAGCCCCCCGGGCGCCGCTGGACCGGACAGCTGTGGGAGACACCGTGGACAGCCAGGTGAGTATGCACTTTCTTATTTTTCACCTTCCCCGGCCTCCTTGCAGAAAACAGTAATTCCTGGACAACCTGTTTAAAACATCTCAATATACTGAGCATTACACTATACAATACAATTCTATTATGTATAATGGTACACATGTACAGAAGAAAATATAGATAGATAGACAATAATATGCTGTATATACCTACATATATACCATATATTTACACTCATACATTTATATACACACACACACATACCTACAATCATACAGTACTCACACAGTAGCTAACACACATACTGTAAACAAATATACACATATATACATATTATATATACATATTTTACACAAAACTAACACTTACATTTGGCTGAATTGCTGAGTGCACTGGAAATGGAGGAAGCTCATGTGCAGCTCTGTCTGGCAGTAGTGAAAGCATCGCAGCAGACTCCCCCCTGCACACTACGATGTACTGGATGACTCAATGCACGGGGGGAGGGGGGAAGCTAGGAGCTGTTTCTAAGTGCCGGCAAACTGTAGAAGCAGCGACCAGCAGAATCTGCATCTGCCGATGCTTTAATCTACTGCCGATTAAAAGTCCTAATAGTAGGGAAATTATGGGGCCCCTGAGGGTGTTGGGGCCCTGGGCAACTGCCCAGTTTGCCCCCCCCCCCACACCGGCCCTGGCTGCGAGAAATAATGCGTCAGAAATGCATTATGGTTTTTCCCGCAGCACTTTTAACAAATTCTGCAGTTTTCCTCTGTGGACTTTCTTCTTCAATTATACTTAGATAGCCAGCGTTTACAAAAACGCAGCGTTTTTTGAAATCGCAGCATGTCTGCTGCAGCTATTTTTCTGCAATGTGGGAATGGGATTACCCAGAATCCCATCCACTTTGCAGGTACTGTAAAATGTTGCAGTTAAATCGCAGCGTTTACGCTACGTGGGGCCCCAGCCTTGAAAGCCTGGGAGACTTCTGGGGTCAGAAACCTATATAGTTTCAATCTTTGTTGCCCATTCTATGTTTCGCTAGTTAAGTCAGTTGGAATCTCATTTTAGCGAAGGTACTCCCAACAAGAAATTGTTGCCTCTCTGCCATGGTTAGAACAATCTACTGGGTTTTTGGGTGATGCTTCAGTTGAATCCATACGTGTGGCTGAAAATGTTGACCGGTGACAACACTTCAAATACTCACCTTTGTACTATCGCATTTTGGGCAATTATGTGTTTGGGCTGTACTTACAGAAAATTCTGGATAAAGCCACAGAAAAAAAGCGGATCTTATCTGAACCAAGAATCCAAAAAATAAAAATAAATACTTTTTGTTCCCTTCAGATCCCAAACTCAGGGATATAAAGGTAAAGGGAAGACGAAAAGATGGAGTTGTGGAAAAGGGTAAAAACATCTTTGTTAGGAAGAATCTTGGGCCACATACAGGAATGGGAGAAGATCACATCCAATGCCTGGATTCTAAACATCATTCTCAATCTCTACAAAATAGAATTCCCATACTTTTTAGGGATGTGGTCATGAACATTCCAGATCCATCCTTATAGCGAGAACTTTGTTAGAATATTCAGATACGTCTTCATTTGCAGGCTAATTCCAGTTCCAAAAGAAGGAACTCAAGGTCATTATTCAAGTGTTTCCTTTGTTTAAAAAAACAAACAAACAAAAAAAACAAAACAAATGAATCCTTTTCGTACCATCATAAACCTGAAACCTCTGAACAAGTTCATAACTCATAATTCTCTTCCCTCCCATTCGGAATCAGTTCAGCGCCCCAGATTTTCACAGGTAATCTCTTTCTTTAGAAATCAAGATCTCAATATTGTTCCTTACTTAGATGCCCTTCTGATAATGTATTCATCCAGAAAAATCAACAATTCAGGAAAATATCCTGTTATAAGAAGGCACAAGTTTCGCTGTGGGAAGCATTGTTTATCCTGGGGTCTATGACAGCTAGGATATACACACTATATCCAAGCTGTTCTGTTGAAGTCAAGCAATCTGCAGTCACTAATTTTGTCATCATGGAACAAGAGAACAAGAGCTCTCTAACCTTAGAGAAGCCTCAAGGTGAAAGCTTCCTTGAACTGGTGGATAACACAAAGAAACCTAGAGAAAGGGGTTCATTGGAACCAGAGTCCTTCTCTCCCTCTGTTTACAGATGTCAGAAAGAAGGGGGTGGGGGGTGGGTTGCTTGTCAACCACATTCAATTACAGGGAGTTTCGCCTCAGGAAGTGATGCAGGAATCTTTAGATTTCTGAGAATTGAAGGAAGTGTGGGAAGCCCTAAAAGCAACAGACTCTTTAATCAATAGTTCACATGTTTGCCTGTATTTGGTAACCATTACTATAGTCTCCTACATTCGACACAAAGGGGTACAAGGTTCAAAAAAACTCCAGCCCTTGGCCCAGGAAATGTTTTTCTGGGCAGAGAAAAAGAAGCTGGTTTGGTCTTATCAACAGTCTGTGGATGGAAGGTCCTCTCATGCTCCACAACGCTTGTGACCTTCTCTCTCAGGGACTGATTCATTATCCAGAACCAGAAAAATTCCATCTAGCAGCCTGGCTTCTGAAGAAAAGATATCAAAAGCAAAAGTCTAAAAAGTCTCTCCTTCCTGGTGTGGGGATATCTTTCCAGATCCTTTTCATCCCAACATTGGGAGAATATTGTATTTTCTTTGTTGGGTTAGAAGGTCAATACTTTGAAAGTACAAGTTTCATTAAACACATATTTTGATAATGACTTGGATGGTCATAATGGAATTAATAGATTACAGTCCCAGCAGCCACATAGAAGTGAACGGAGCGCCAGTCTGCGCTGGCATTCTATTCACAAGGATGCTTTACGGGGACTTTCGGTCCCTCAACCACCTGATCACTGGTCGACACAGCGATTGGGACCCCAGCAATCAGACACTTATCTTCTGTACTGTGGATAGGGAATAAGTGTCCATAAAGGCACAACCCCTTTAACTCCTGTTTCTGGTATTTAAACTTCATTTTGAACAGCATCTCTAAACCTCCTTTTGAACCTCCGTCTAACATTAGATATGAATAGACTGCACTAGAAAACAGCCTTTCTAGTAGCCATTACTTTGCCAAAAATAATTGTGAAGATTTTGGGGTCCATTCCTTTTTAATTGATAACCTATCCTTAGCTGTTTGAAGCTGCTTCACAGGCCCGAGTGACATCACGTTCATTGGTCTCATGGCGTAGTTGCAGGTCATTGGAACTGTATGGTGCTGTGCTTGGTAGGTACTGAAGCCTGGGTGTTCGACCCCCTGCAATCTTGAAATGACGTATCCTAAGGATAGGTCATCAATTACGAGGGCAATCCTAAAAGTAAGGTTATAAATTTTTTTTTTTTTTTAATACAAAAAAAGTATATTTTTTATAATATTTAATAATAATAATAATAATAATAATAATAGTCCTTTAATAGTCCCACAATGGGGAAATTCAGTGTGTTACAGCAGCAAAGATAAGCAGATACAAATACAAATACAACATGTACAGGAATGTTCCAAGGTAAGAGGCATTACACTGATAGCAGGCAGACAGATAGGAAGTAGAAGAGGGGCGGGGGGGGGGGGGATTTAACAGGCAGAAAGATATTTCAGTTCTCTGCGTGTAATGATCTCTGCTTAGGTCGGTGTTGGTTGTACAGCCTAACCGCGGTGGGGAGGAAAGACTTCCGATAGCGCTTCTTCGCACACCTAGGGTGGAGCAGTCGGTCACTGACAGTACTGCCCAGCGCGATCACAGTCTCATGCATAGGATGGGACTTCTTCTCCCGCATGGAGCTCACCACTGACCGTATCCTTTTGTCACCTACCACCTGCACTGGGTCCAGTGGGCTCCCCAGGACAGAGCTGGCCCTTCTAATCAGCTTGTCAAGTTTATTTCTGTCCCTGGTTGATGTACTGCTCCCCCAGCAGGCCACTCCAAAGAAGATGGCCGATGCCACTACCGAGTTGAAGAAAGTCCTAAGAAGTGCCCCCCGGATTCCAAAGGCTCTCAGCTTCCTAAGCAGGTAGAGCCTGCTGTGGCCCTTCCTGTACAGGGCCTCCATATGATCTGCCCAGTCCAGCTTATTATTAAGGAGCAAACCCAGGTACTTATAGGTGTTCACAATCTCGATGCCCGTCCCCAGGATGTCCACTGGTTTAGGAGGGCATCTGCCTTTACGGAAGTCCACCACCATCTCCTTGGTCTTCCCCGCGTTAATCTTCAGGTGGTTCCGGTGGCACCAGTCCACAAAATTTACATAATTTTAAAGGTTGAACAATTATCTATTTTTCTACATAATCGCCATTTCGGTCGATGCACTTTTGTAGACGCTGTGACAGTTTTTGTATGCCCATGTCATACCAGCTCGCCACCATATCCTTGAGGAAGTGTTGAACCTCATCTTTCACCTTTAAGTCGGAGCTGAATCTCCTTCCGGCCAAATGTTCTTTCAACTTAGGGAACAGGTGGTAGTCACTGGCTGCCAAGTCCGGACTACAGGAAACGTGGGTGATGATGTTCCAACCAAAGTTTTGCAGGAGAGAGATGGCTTTATGGGCGATGTGTGGGCAAGCGTTGTCATGGAGAATGCTTATGCCCTTGCTCAACATTCCTCATCTCCGGTTCTGAATTGCTCGAGTTTTTTCAGTGTTTCACAGTATCTGTCAGCATTTATTGTGGTCCCAGCAGGCATAGTCGACCAACAATACCCCCTTCTGGTCCCAAAACACAGTTGCCATGACTTTACTGGCAGACTGTGTTTGTTTGAATTTTCGCGGCTTGGGTGAAGAGGGATGCCGCCACTCGCGTGATTGTTGTTTGGTCTCAGGTGTAAAGTGGCGCGCCCAGGTTTTGTCACCCATTACAAATGAGTCCAAAAAGTTGTCCTTTTCGTCTGCATAGTGGCGAAAAAATTTGCAGGAAGAGTCAACTTGTTGCCGTTTGTGGTCTTCCGTCAGCATTTGTGGTACCCATCTTGCGCATACCTTCCGATATTGCAACTTTTTCGTTAAAATCCTGTGGATGGTGCTTCTGGAAACCTCAGGAACCAAAATGCAGAGATCATCCAGAGTGATCCGCCGATCTTCATGCATGGTTTGCTAAACCTTCGCGACTGTCTCGTCAGAAATTGACGGTCTCCCGCTCCTTTGTTCATCTTGAATTTCAGTACGACCGGCTGTAAACTCTCTTAACCACTTGCGAACTTTTTTGATGTCCATGCACGACTCTAGGTACACATCCTTCAATTGGTTCAACGCCTTTTGCGTTCAAAAACCGAATAACTGCGCGAATTTCGCGCTTGGCGGTACCGTCCAACGGGAGCTCCATTCTTAACAGCTGCCAAGCCCAGACTGAACGTCCCAGCGAGGCGCACGCATGCTTGTTTGGTAGTGGGGGAAGCGCCAATCACAACATTGTGGCCAACAGCCGCACGAACAGTTTCTCTGCTTTCCCAATGCTTTGGAGACCTTACTTTTGGGATTGCCCTCGTATAAAGCCTGGAAAACCCCTTTAAGAGCAATATTTAGTGCGCTGGTCTTAATCCATTTCTACACTGGCAGAAGATATGCCAGAATTATTAAAGGGGTTTTCCCACCCGAAATGCATTTTTCATGCTGATGACTTATCCACAGGATAATATCTGATCTGTAGTAGTCCGACACCCGAACCCCATGCAAATCAGCTGTTATGGCAACCTCAGGGCACCGGAATCTAAAGCAATGGATGGGGAGCGAATGCAGTCTGCTCCTCTTCAAGTAATAGGAGCAGAGCTGCAGCCCAGTCCACTCTATAGTGGTGAAGCAAGGAAATTACAGAAGGCTGAAAGTAGGAGCAGACTGCACCGCTACTGCACCTTCTGCCACCAGGAAGCTGCAGGAACAGCTAATTTAGGTCTGGGTGGATAGGTCATCAGTATGAAACATATATTTAAAACAGGAAACCACTTTTAAGAGGCTTCGGCCTCTTAATTCTGGAGACTTTCGGGAGATAGAGTGTGTGTGTCAGAGCTATAACTCATGCCAGTGTTCTGGCAAATAATATTGTAGATCTGTCAACAAAAACACCTCTGAATGCTACAAAAACTGCATCTTTCTCATGCTTTGTATGCCTTGGAAACTGATGTACAAAGCATGAAAAATCTGCCCCTTTGTGTTTTTATTCCTCTCTAGTTTCAAGATCTCAGCTTTGTTAGTTAATGGAATCATTCTGGCTTACATCCAGAGGTCAAAAACTGTCTAGACTTAATACTTCACTTCAGAGTTTGGTACAATTGTGTCCAGTGTAGACAGTCCTTACTGGGATAATGAAAGTAGCAACATAAATATCCCTTCTTAGATGGCATGGAGATTTTGTAAACACCTTTATGAGAAAAAGGGGAGTGTTTTATTATTAAGGCTTCCAATTGATCTATCCTTAGAAAAGATCATCAAATGAAGATCGGCAGGGATTTCACATTTTGGATTCCTGCTGATCAGTTGTTTTAGTGAGTGCTGCAGCCTCTTAACAGAAAACCAAGAATAGCGCCATTCACTGTATATTGGCTGTGCACCTTAAGCCATTCATTTAAATGGGACTGAGCTGCATACAGACCATGTGACCAATGAAGATAACATCACATGACCTGTGAAGCAGAAGTGGCGCTTAGAGAGTGATGCTGCTTCTTTAAGTAGCTTATTTATGGGGGTCCTGGGTGTCTGCCTGCCACAGATCCCGAAACTCTCTATCTGATGATCTGTATTAGGGATATACATTGAGTAGAATCTCTCTCCATGGGTCCATGTTAATTTAAAAGAGAGAAAAAAAAATGCAATGCAGTTCAAGTTTTTAAACTGATTCTCAAATATGGACTACTTTGTGACTCACCCACTAGTTGGCGATTGCGGGGGATTTCTACAGAACAGCAAAAATGTATAGTTACCCATATCCCTGGGGCGGTGATGTGATTACCCAAGAAGTAAGATAACCTCATGTGTGAAGAAAAAACAGTACAAGAGCTTGTGGGGTATGTATATTAATGATACGTTGTTGGCAGATTAGGGTCAGACAAACGGTAGTGGTATCCCCAAATGTTAAATTGGTTTCTGACACCCACAGATAATAGAAAAAAATATATATATATTTTTTTAAATTGAATACAACTGCACAGAATAATTAAACAGTTCAACATTCATATAACTGAGCAAGTTGCAAAAATTGTCCCAAACTCACTTCAATAAGGGGATGTCATAGAAAGTGGAGATGATTTGACTTATACACACATGGACAAAATTGTTGGTACCCCTCATTTAATGGAAGAAAAACCCACAATTTTCACAGAAGTAACTTGAATCTGACAAAAGTAATAATGTATAAAAATTCTATGAAAATGAACAAATGAAAGTCAGACATTGCTTTTCAACCATGCTTCAACAGAATTTTTTAAAAAAAGAAAACTCATGAAACAGGCCTGGACAGAAATGATGGTACCCTTAACTTAATAATTTGTTACACAACCTTTTGAGGCAATTACTGCAATCAAACAAATCCTGTAACTGACAATGAGACTTCTGCACCTCTCAACAGGTATTTTGACCCACTCCTCATGAGCAAACTGCTCCAGTTGTCTTGGGTTTGAAGGGTGCCTTTTCCAGACGGCATGTTTCAGCTCCTTCCAAAGATACTCAATAGGATTTAGGTCAGGGCTCATAGAAGGCCACTTCAGAATAGTCCAGTGTTTTTCTCTTAGCCCACAGTAGGGACAGTGTTCTTTTCAAGATATGCTTAATTTTTCCATCTGTGAATATTAGAGCTGATGTGCCTTGCCAAAAACTTCGATTTTTGTCTCATCTGTCCATAGAACATTCTCCCAGAAGCTTTGTGGCTTGTCAACATGTAGTTTGGGAAATTCCAGTCTGGCTTTTTATGATTTGTTTTCAACAATGGTGTCCTCCTTGGTCGTCTCCCATGAAGTCCACTTTGGCTCAAACAACGACGGATGGTGCTATCTGACACTGATGTTCCTTGAGCTTGAAGTTCACCTTTAATCTCTTTAGAAGTTTTTCTGGGCTCTTTTGTTACCATTCGTATTATCCTTCTCTTTGACTTGGCATCAATTTTCCTCCCGCGGCCAAGTCCAGGGAGGTTGGCTACAGTCACATGGATCTTAAATTTCTGAATAATATGTGCAACTGTAGTCACAGGAACATCAAGCTGCTTGGAAGTGGTCTTATAACCTTTACCTTTAGCATGCTTGTCTATAATTTTCTTTCTAAGCTCCTGAGACAACTCTTTCCTTTGCTTCCTCTGGTCCATATTGAGTGTGGTACTCACCATGTCACCAAATAGCACAGTGAGTATCTGTAGCCCTATATACAGGCCCACTGACTGATTATAAGACACCTGTGATGCTAATTAGTGGACACACCTTGATTTAACATGTCACTTTGGTCACATTATTTTCAGGGGTGCCATCACTTCTGTCCAGGCCTGTTTCATGAGTTTTCTTAAAAAAAAAAAAAAAAAAATTCTGTTGAAGCATGGTTGAAAAGCAATGTCTGACTTTCATTTGTTCATTTTCATAGAATTTTTATATATTATTACTTTTGTCAGATTCAAGTTATTTCTGTGACCATTGTGGGTTTTTCTTTCATTAAATGAGGGGTACCAACAATTTTGTCCACGTGTGTGTATATGTTCCAAATTTATCAAACATTGGTGAGATTTGATAACTGCAAATTATGTCAATGCAGACTCCAGCAAAACTGACTTTAATAAAAAAAAAAAAAATTCCCCCTCATGATACATATCCCCGAGTGTGGTACAATGACAATCCGTTATCTATGTAAAGACAATGACCCTGCGTTCTGACACGTTGCACTAACATTAAACCTTGTACTAGAGTCTCTATCTTCTCTTCCTCCACATCTATATTTAACCATCCCTTGGTTCCCAAATATTTTGTCTTTATTTAGGTGTTCACTTAACATTTGTATTAATGGCACTTGAGATTATTTTTGAGTACCTTCATTTTGTTGGCAGTACATCTTCTGCTCTTGGACCAGTACCCTTTGCAGTTATAGTGTGTGTATTTTTTCCATTGGTTGTCCTCTGATACTGGCTATAAACTTATTAATAGGATTCATGGTGGCTTATTATGACATGAATTATAGAGCTTGGAACGTACCACAGCTAATTGGATAATGATGTTTGTTTGGAAGTCAATAAAATGTGACAACATGCTGCAATTCATTGTCTTGTAAAGCCATCTTTGGAACAGAATCCCCCAGCTACTGTTTTGTTCTGAAATGGTGCAGCAACCCATTAGAGGGAACCCAGAGGCTGCAGTATAAACAGCAGTGGTCACAGTGGCTTGTAGATTAAACTAACTGCTCCAGCTCTCCTCTGGGAGTAGTGCAGAGCTGGAGGGCCTGCAGGGTACCTGATTCTGGTGGTAGTCCCCTGGGCATGTTTAAGTATTTATACAGAATAAACTGGCCCTATGTTCTCTCAAGCCAAGATGAACTTTTCTCCTGCATTTTGTGACTCCACATAGTAGGCTTACTTACATACCCTAACACTTGCAGAAAGTATTGTTTTGTAATTCAAATGTTATAAAATGTTTGGTAGTAAAACATCCAACTAAATCAATTGACTTGTGTATACTAAAGCCAGTTATAGATGGGGGGTTGGTGTGAACATGATGGAACAAACCATACATGATGTAATAGATGGCTTTGGAGTATTTCTCTGGGTGTACTAATCTGCCATACGTGTAGGCACAGCCAAAAAATGGAAATAGAAACAGGTTCTTAGCTGAGTAAACTATTGCTTTGTGTTCCCAGCACCTGCTGTTCTAATGCTGTCTGCAGGTGGAAGCCAGAGGCCTGATCCTATAGCTCGCTTCTACTGGGAGCCACATCTGGCGCACTCACTGGCCAGCTGGACATACATCCTGAAAAGACAAATAGGCTTTTTCTGTAACTATTAAACTTTTCACTGCTGCAGAAACAAGAATTACACACTACATATTATACTGAACTCCAGCACTATCTACATATATTATTCTCCTTCTCACTGTTTGTTGAATGTGCTGCACTACAGGTGCCATGTACTTAAATTTTATACAGCTGTTGATGGTAGCTAGGGTTTAATTCTGTTTTAATGATTTAAGTCTTATTTCAACTTTAAAGCAGTCTTTGATGTTTCGAAACTTGAACCAAACCCAAAGACCATAATACAGACTGTTAATCCTTAAACTGCCAAAGTTATGACGTGAGTGTTTAATTTTGTGCTCCCCCCCCCCCCTGCTCCCACTTATTATTGGCCTTTAGCAGACTAAGGAAAAATGCTATGAAAACCTGTCAATAACACTGGGAACTGATTTTAATTACCTGCCTGGTGTGAGATGTGCCTGAATTATTCAGAGGTTCTAGCCTCCTAATGCACTTCTGTAACTCTCACTTCAAGAACTGTTGTAGATTTCAGCTATTCATCAGTTTTATGGTGTGAGTTATAGTAAATTTGTCTGGTGAGCGGGGGCTCAGAAGGAACAGTATGATGCATCTTTGCTGCAAGAAAGGGTAGTGCACCAAAGATAGGTCATATTTACTCCCTTCTGTTCCAGAAAAAGTGACGTAGATGGGTTAGTGAATTCCCCTCACTATGCCAGGTCTTACATAAAAGGGATTTGACAATTCTCCTCTAGCCACAGGATAAGGTATAAAAACCGTAAGCAATCACAAGAACTGGGGCCTGAAAAGTACCCTGAGTGTTCCTTGTTAATGGAACAGTGGTGCATGGCAGAAAATAGTACATGGTATGAGCAAATACAGCATTCTTGTTAATGCAGAAGCAGCCTGTTTTGTGGCAAGCAAGCCTGGGGATTCCTATATATTTGTTTTCACTAGTTGATGATTGCGAATACTACTTTTTATTTTTAATGAAGTTGTGATGACAACCTTTTATATCATCTTTTATTTTGCAGTTTTCTGATCATTTTGGACATTTGGATCTTCCATTTCTAAACTTTAAGCGATATGAGCAACTACAGTGTATCGTTGGTAGGTCCAGCTCCATGGGGATTCAGGCTTCAAGGTGGTAAAGACTTTAACATGCCGTTGACCATATCCCGGGTAAGCATATTTGATTGATTTTGTATGCAGGGCTGTGCAGTCTGTGGGCCAAACCACCGACTCAGGCTTTTCTATTTCTCCACAACCTGACTCTTGACTTCTTTGCAAATGGCTGACAGTAAAGCTCCACTAATTCTTGAAAAAGTCTAGTGTTGATTGGTTAATCTGAAGTACTGAACAAATACAGCTCTTAAGTTGCAATCACTATTAAAGAGACCATTAAAATAGAAGTTTTTGGCATAATTGTTTGTGGGTTATTATCATGATACCACAAACCTGAGTGTAAACATCATAAGAATGTCTGTCTGGTTTTTTTGACCCAAGGTGAAAAATGGGTGTAGCAGGAAGAATTACTAGTGTTTCCTTAACCCTTCAAAAATACAGGGTAGTTTGGGTGTTAAAGTGGCTGTTCAAGAATTAAATATTTAAAAAAAAAAAAAAAAAAAAAAAAAGAGAGCCTTACTCTGTCAGAACATTGAAAAAAGTATCCCCAGACAATATAGTATTAATTCATTGATAAGAAATATAACTTCTACACATCCATCCAATGGCTAAGTAATCCTGCTATTCAATGGAAGTAATATGTAAAATAAATTTTTCTAAAATACTTAATAAAACTGTATCAAGAAAAAAGTTTTCTCTATCCCAAGGCATTTGTGAAATGTTTTCCTTAAGTCATAGGTTTTTGTTTGGTTTGTCATTATCTGGTTCCCAAGAGGGGTTTCATTTCTAATTGCAGATATGGTAAGCGTAGGAAGCAGAGGAAATTAGTGGGAGTCCTGTAGTAACAGGAAGGAGGAGAACACTGAGCACTAAGAGATGCAGTCAGAAGCAACATGGAAAGATCTGTCAGTGCTAGCTCATTTGTGTGCCCATATCACCATCAGCAGTATTCCATAGAACAGAATTAGATTTATGTGCTGCTGTGTATCTCATTTATTGTATAATGTTGTGGTGTGTGTGTGTGTGTGTGTGTGTGTGGTGTATATATATATATATATATATATATATATATATATATATATATATAGTATTTATTTATTTATTTATTTTTTAATGCAAAACTGGATCCCCCAGTGATCAGAAGAACAGAGAACGTAAAGTCCCCCTAAGGCTTCCTAGTGAATGGAGTGCACTTGCATTAATGGCACTCCATTCTCTTCTGTGGGGCTGCCAAAACTGTAATGCGATTGGGAGATACTGTATGTGTCTCGGCCTTTGGCTAATCCTTCTATAAGGCCGCCTGATGGAGCAACTGGAAATAATGAAAATGAATGTATTATTTACAATGTACCTTAATGTAGTGTATATTCAGTCCTTTATTAATAATATAGCGTGACTATGAATTAAATAATTTTTTGTTTCACCTGGGACAAATTAATCACCTTTTTGTTGACAGCCATGTATGTTGCCAGATTATCTGCTTTTGTATAAGTAATTTATACTGCTGATCAGTCAGCAGTGTGTGCGCTTGCGTGCGCACAAGGTGTGGTTTTTTTTTTTTTTTTTTTTTTTTTTTTTTTGGCACACCTTTTTTTTGTTTTGTTTTTGGAATAGAAAGAAGTAGGGTGTTGGCTTAATCTTAGTGTTCAGTTCCTGTCCAGACAGCCTTCAACAGTGACATCTCAGCAGAGGGCAGTTAATTTATGAAGAAATCTTAATTTGTCTTGTCGGAAGTTCGTGATTGAACATTTCAAAGCAGCTGCTAGAAACCATTAGGAAGCAAGTACTTCATGTCCATGGGCTACAAAAACAGATTGTCATGAATTCTGTTCAGATATAACGCATGTGGATTTAACAGAAGGGAAATGTTTAAGTGTTTATATTTTCCATTCCTTATCAATCCACTCCTGATTTTGGCTTAAAAAAACCCCACATCAAAATCTGCAACAAAAAAACACTGCATTTCCTCAACGTGGGGCCTTAGCCTTAGGATGCTTTGATGTTGCAGTGTATTAGTCATTGTTTTACTAGTTTAAGTCAAGCCTACGATTGGGCCTAAAAAGTTGTGCAAATTTTTCAATTGTGGGGTTTTTTTTTTTGAGGTTCTGTTTAGGTTTTGCAGAAGAATACTGACCAAATACTATTGTATGAAAGTGGCCTTTAGGCTTGTGTATGTTCAAAATTTTCCACCCAAAAAAAGGAAAAATACAGTAGCAATTACTTGTGATTTTTGCTGGACAACCCCTTTTAAGTTACGATATTGTACAACATTCCTGTTAGACACAATGATAAAATGTAAAAAAAAATAAATAAAAAGCCCTACTCTTTCAGAACATTGAAAAAGTATCCCAGACAATATAGTATTAGATCATTACTAGTATAACTTGTACACCTCTATATAAATGGTTGAGTAATCCTGATATTCAATGGGAATTTTCTGAAATGCCTAATAAAATTGTATCAGTGCAAATTCTTACTGTATATGAAGACCGCTTCGTCCCAATTTGCTAATCTTGAAGGGAATGTGTCATCAGGAAATAACCTGTTTAAGGCCGGGGCCCCATGTGGTGTAAATACAGCATTTTACAGTCCTGCAAAGTGGTCGGGATTCTAGCGAATCCCATCCAAACATTACAGAAAAATATGCGCAGCGGAAATGCTGCAATTTCCAAAACCATCGCTGGCGATTTCCCTATAGGTATAGTTGAAGCAGAAAGTCGGCAGAGGAAACCTCTGTGCGGCTAAAGCCCCACGTAGCGGGCTGTGGGAAAAACCGCGGCAGAGAGTTTTGTAGTTTTGTGACCTGCACAGAGCTCATTGTGTAGAGGAGAGTAGATAAACTGTGAAATTATCTAATGTGACTAGTGGATTCTGTGTCTTATCTGTATTTACATGATAGCTGTGATCATTAGTATACTGATAAGTGAGAGGACACTGCAAAGAAATATTGTAACTAGTATTATATGCACTAGTGGACAAAGGCAGAACTTCAGGAGTTTTAGGAAATTTATTTATTTTTAATCAGTAATAACATGGAAACCTTTAAAAAGTCATCAAGATTCTTAAAAATGTTTGCCATAAAACATGATTTTAAAAAATACAGAATTGTGTCAAGCTCAATTGGATTTCGGAGGTATTCCCCCCCCCCCCCCAAAAACAGTGCTTCTAGGGATGAAGTGACCGTTATACAGTGGTGTGCAGAGGCATCATATAGTGACTTATAGTTTATCCGTGGGTGCTGTATGGGTTGTGTGTACATTACTCTGCCATATGAATGAGACCTACAACTGCTGTGGATGTCCTGTATATATTTAAAATGTCTTCTTGGATGGAATTTGATTAAGATATGTAGTGCTCTCTATGAACCATAGGATCTACAATATGAACCAGTTTTAACCTGGTTTGCATTTGATCATTTTTAAGCTCTAGACATGCTCAATCCGGTTTTAGCAGCAGAAAACTCCCTAAACTGAACCAACCCATTAGTTGTACAGAATGCATCTGTATGCTGATATGGTGCTTTCTTTGTAGAATTGCCTGTGATATTTGGCTTAAACATCTGTGAGTCTTGAATAAAAAGATATTTGTGTAACATCTGCAGCATTTCAGCCTGTAAAACGGTAGCCTACTCCTTACTGACACTATGAAGCTTTAGCAGATAAATCTTCTCTGCAGAATCTCTCAGAATAGTTCTGTTGGTTTTATTCCTTATTGTTTAGTCCAACAAAGATGTATATCACGCTCTATGGTATGGCTATTGAAAATTATAGCCTGCTTCATACTTTTAGAATATCACTTAATTGTAAAGAATAACAATGGCTTTCAGTAGAGCTACTGTGTTTTAATACATCCCACACAGCTATTGGCAGGTGAGGTCAATATTAAGTACTTCCAGTCTCACAGATGTTTGGGGAGGAAGTCACATAGTATCACCTTTTGACAGGTTGGTTAAATGTTACTTCCTGCTATCACTAGAGACGGTGACAAGTGTAGGAGCAAGTCATTGGGTCATTTACATTATTATTATTACATTTACATTATCGCTTTATATTACACCACTATGGGACTGTTCAAGAGAAGTTGAATACAGCACTCCGCAAGTGCCAAAACTACCACAATATCTACCTTGTGATCAAAAAGGAGGTCGAGAGTTAATCAAACACAATATAAACTTCCAGCACTAAGACCCATAGGTATGATCTTCCTACCTCCCTAAGGCTGGGGCCCCTGGTTGCAGAAACTTCACTTCCGCGTTTTACAGTACCTGCAAAGTGGATGGGATTCTGGCTAATCTCAGTATTTCAATTATACCTACGGAAATGCTGGTGTTTTCAATACAGGTATAATAGAGACAGAAAGTCTGCAGAGGAAACATGTGGTTGCGGCTCGCTACATGGGGCATATTTTTTTTTTTTTTTTTTTTTTTTTTTTTTCAGGCTAAAAATATTGTTGACCTATTCTAAATATAGGTAATCAATACCAAATTGGTGGGAGTCTGATACCCAACATCCCCACTGATCAGCTGTTCTTAGCAGTTGATAACTAGAGAGTGAAGCAGGAAGCAGACAGCTCTGTTCTGTGTAGTGGCCAAACCAGGTACTACAGTTCATCTCCCAATAACTTGAATAGGACCAAAAGCAGCAGTGACTCTGTCTGATTCATTCTTCTTCTGAGGAACCTATTTATGGGAATGCAGCAAAATAGTATGCACGGTAGACAGAAAAAGTTTATAGTGTGGGGGTTGTGTGTGTTTGTTTTTTTTTGTTTTTGTTTTTTTGATGGTTTTGGTCCATGGTTGATCTATAATAAATAAAAAATATATATAAATTTTTGCTGATGTGATTAAACCATTTTTGTAATAAAATTGTTATACTCTGAGAAATGTGAAAAAGGACAGCACCGGGGGTGGCATTTGTGTACTGTCTGTCATGTTCATGGGCCCATAGACTTGCATTGGCATGATTTCATTTTTATTGTTATTTATATATAATCTCCAATGGCTTGTGGCCTATGGGAATAAATGTACATGCATATGCATTAAATTCAATGTATTCAGAAAAAATTAAGGGTCCTTGAAATCCAGATGTGTGAATAAGGATTTAATGTGTGCAATTGCTACAGACTATGCCAATAACAGACAGAAAAATCCTCTTTAGTCTTTTCAGTGTTTACTTTAATAGACTACCTTCTATTGAAATGTTATCATTAACTTATATGGCAGTGAAATATACAGACGTGGACAAAATTGCTGGTACCCCTCGTTTAATGAAAGAAAAACCCACAATGGTCACAGAAATAACTTGAATCTGACAAAACTGGAATTTGCCGAACTACATGTTGACAAGCCACAAAGCTTCTGGGGGAATGTCCTATGGACAAATGAGACAAAAATCGAAATTTTTGGCAAGGCACATCAGCTCTATGTTCACAGACGGAAAAATGAAGCCTATCTTGAAAAGAACACTGTCCCTACTGTGAAACATGGAGGAGGCTCTGTTATGTTCTGGGGTTGCTTTGCTGCATCTGGCACAGGGTGTCTTGAATCTGTGCAGGGTACAATGGAATCTCTAGACTATCAAGGGATTCTAGAGAGAAATGTGCTGCCCAGTGTCAGAAAGCTTGGACTCAGTCACAGGTCATGGGTCTTGCAACAGGATAGTGACCCAAAACACAAAGCTAAAAACACCCAAGAATGGCTAAGAGGAAAACATTGGACGATTCTGAAGTGGCCTTCTATCAGCCCTGACCAAAATCCTACTGAGTATCTTTGGAAGGAGCTGAAACATGCTGTCTGGAAAAGGCACCCTTCAAACCCGAGACAACTGGAGCAGTTTGCTCATGAGGAGTGGGCCAAAATACCTGTTGAGAGGTGCAGAAGTCTCATTGACAGTTACAGGAGTCGTTTGATTGCAGTGATTGCCTCCAAAAGGTTGTGCAACAAAATATTAAGTTAAGGGTACCATCATTTCTGTCCAGGCCTGTTTCATGAGTTTTTCTTTTTAAAAATTCTGTTGAAGCATGGTTGAAAAGTAATGTCTGACTTTCATTTGTTCATTTTCATCGAATTTTTATATATTATTACTTTTGTCAGATTCAAGTTATTTCTGTGACCATTGTGGGTTTTTCTTTCATTAAACGAGGGGTACCAACAATTTTGTCCACGTGTGTATATGGGTGATGCAACTGTTCTTGGTGAATAATTATAAATGATATGCATATCTTTGAAGTGTTGGGAAGTGCTCAAGAGTTCATGTTGTTGGCAGGAAACTATTAACAGTGGCTTTCCTAGAATTCTTGAGTATCTTTATATGCAGCAGAGGAAGGGCATTTCTGATCATTCATTTCCTTTTATTATTTGGGATCCTTTCCCAGTAGTCACTTAACCAATTATGACCTGCTTGTGGGCATTACTTTGTAACAGCTGTTCTGCAAATGTTTGCACAGAAGAATGCATGATGAAACTCCTATGGCAGATTACAGTAAATAAATAGTCAAATGTAATAGTGAGTTTCTTGATGCTAATGCTTGATCTACTGTTTTTTACTATAATTTGTTTTTGTTTGTTTAAAAAAAAATCCTGTTTTTAGGAAAATCAACTTATTGTGTTTTTTTTTAAATCTCAGCGTGTCTGTTATACCTACAGAAACACCGGCAGTTTCTCTATAGGTATAATTGAAGCAGAAAGTCCACAGAGGAACTCTGTGGACTTTCTGTGAAAAGCGGGATGCGTTTCTGTCACGTTTTCGCTGCAGTGCTTTTTCATTGCAGCACGCTACGTGGGCCCTTAGGCTAAAGGGAACCTTTTGGGTGTGGGGTGTGTGTGTGTGTGTGTGTGTGTGTGTGTGTGTGTGTGTGTGTGTGTGTGTGTGTGTGGGTTGTGTTTTTTTTTTTTTTTTTTTTTTTTTTTTTTTCCCCCTTTTTCTTCCCACCATAAACTGGCCCCATCATGTGCAGGATGAAGTAATTCCCTTTCCATTGGTGCCCTTCTGTAAACTTTCTGCTGCAGCAAAGTGAAGTTAAAAAAGTTTAAAAGGTTAATTTTACAAATAACTTTTCATGCTAAGTGAGGGGCGGGGGGGAGATGAAGCAGCTTCAGCCTAGTCACGCAGTCTGCTTTTTAATCACACCTGCTGGATGAGAGGGAGTCTGGTGACCTCAGGGAGTCAGGGTGATGTCACTTCATGAGGTGACTGTTCATGAGGTGTGATTAGCAAGAGGCCTGAAGCTTCTCGATGCCCAGTGTAACTACTTAGGTTAATTTACGTATGACTTATTATGCTATCAAACATTTAGAACTTCACTTTGCTGCATCAGAAGACGATTATAAAAGGGCAGCAATGGAAAGGTCATTTCTTCAGCCTGCACTTGATGGGGCCAATTTATGGTAGAAAACCCACGTGACATATTTCAGGGCTACCTTATTAAAGAAATTCTAACATACTTCGTCTTTCATGTAAAACCGATTTGTTGAATCTTTCACATTAATACCAAAAATTCTAGTTTGACCAGTTATTTCATTTAGCTGACTCTAGTCTCTGACTTTTCTTACTGAATCTTTCTGCTTATGTATTAAAGGAGTCAGAGCAATGAGAAGATAACTTGGCTACAACTGTCCTCTATATTTACATTTAGGGTGCCAGTATTGTAAAGCTAATGCCGAAGGATCCTCTAGTGGGAATGTGTATTCTCTTCACCTGTTCTTTTCTATTTTCAACATGGCTTTTTCTTATAAAATGAACAATTCAAGTAATAAGTATGTATTGGGACAGTTTCTCTATTTAATGTACTGCAACTACAACATTAAAATTTATAGCAAAGATGAAAACTTGCATATTACAAATCTGTACCAGTTTGGAAAAGGTGTCACATGCATGCAGTCAGCTGGTTAACAGATGTACACAAATATACCCCCACAAGTAAATAAAGCAAGTTTTTCACAATAAAAACTTAAATAGTTATGGCTCTGGGAATGCAGCGAGGGGGGAAAAAAAAAGGTGGCTCGTAGCGTTCTGCAACAAAAAAGCACAGCGTGAAAAACTTCGGCAGCAACGCATCATGGTTTTTTTCTGCAGCACTTTTTAAAGAAAGTTCGCAGAGTTTTCCTCTGGACGTTCTGCTTCAATTATACCTATTGGGAAAGCTCCGGCTTTTCCATAGGTATAATTGACATGCTGCACTTTCCAAAACTGTGACAGTTTAGGAAATCGCAGCGTCTCCGCTGCGTGTATTTTACTGTTGTGTGGGGATGGGATTTAGTAGATTTCCCTATACAGGGACTGTAGAACGCTGCATTTTTTTTTTTTTTTTTTTTTTCACCGCGGGCAAACCGCGGCGTTTATGCCATGTGGGGCCCCCGGCCTAAGGTGCTTCCTTTTGGGTTAACAGACTTTTCAATATGCTTATTCTAAATTTCTTTTGTATCACGGACCTACCCAATCTACTTATTTGGACTTATACTCACGAGTTCTGCTGTGGAATATGTACTTTTAGTGTGAGTTAAGTTTTATTTCTTTTGTTACTACTTTTTGTTCACGCTTTGTAACTTTTTGATTTTATGTGGGTGAGATTTTTCTCATGAAATCCTTTGTGACGAAACTGTGTAAAACATATGGCATCTTCATTAGCAAGGAGACAGACATCCATTGCCCTGGGCTTCAAATGTGAATAATGCATACCTACCAGGCATCCTCACAATCATTCTGACGTACATTGCAGCTGCCTCCTGCTTAACATTTTCATAACCAGAGCAACAGAACAAAGTACTAAAACCATACAAACATGATTTCTAACAATAAAGCCTTTAGAAAGTGAAGTCAAGAATTGGCATTTATACACAATAAGTGGATAATCATTTCTTGAAGTTTTTTTGTTGAAAGCAGGAAAATTTAAGCAATTGCAAAGATCTACATGAGTTGTATAGTATATCTGGTATGCAGTGAGTAGTACCTACCAAAAGTGATGCAAGGAAGGGCAACCATAAACCAGCAACAAGGTCATGGGTTGCCTGATGACATAGAAGAGCTATTATAGCAAAATTGCTAAAAAGTTGAAGCACTCCTGTGATTTTTAATTTTTTTTTTTTTTTCATTATGTACATATTCCCCCCACTATATATAATTCAGCCAGTATTACTTTTTATTTAGTTATTCCTTTCCATCTGAACCTTTCTTTTCTGCTTGATCATGTGACTCTCTCACCTGAAAAAATATACAGATGCTAAAGTGGAGTGTTATGTGGTGGACTGCTCGACATATGCTCTCCACAAGGAGAGACAGAAACTTATGTCACTAACTACTGAAGAGCAGAGAGATCCTGTCACCCAGCTATGGAGAAGAAGCTTGCAGCTCAGCCTCTCAAACATTATTATTATTATTATTATTATTATTATTATTATTATTATTATATATACAGTACAGACCAAAAGTTTGGACACACCTTCTCATTCCAAGAGTTTTCTGTATTTTCATGACTATAAAAATTGTAGATTCACACTGAAGGCATCAAAACTATGAATTAACACATGTGGAATTATATACTTAACAAAAAAGTGTGAAACTGAAAATATGTCTTATATTCTAGGTTCTTCAAAGTAGCCACCTTTTGCTTTGATTACTGCTTTGCACACTCTTGGCATTCTCTTGATGAGCTTGAAGAGGTAGTCACCTGAAACGGTCTTCCAACAGTCTTGAAGGCGTTCCCAGAGATGCTTAGCACTTGTTGGCCCTTTTGCCTTCACTCTGCGGTCCAGCTCACCCCAAACCATCTCGATTGGGTTCAGGTCTGGTGACTGTGGAGGCCAGGTCATCTGGCGTAGCACCCTATCACTCTCCTTCTTAGTCAAATAGCCCTTACACAGTCTGGAGGTGTGTTTGGGGTCATTGTCCTGTTGAAAAATAAATGATGGTCCAACTAAATGCAAACCGGATGGAATAGCATGCCGCTGCAAGATGCTGTGGTAACCATGCTGGTTCAGTATTCCTTCAATTTTGAATAAATCCCCAACAGTGTCACCAGCAAAGCACCCCCACACCATCACAACTCCTCCTCCATGCTTCACGGTGGGAACCAGGCATGTAGAGTCCATTCGTTCACCTTTTCTGCGTCGCACAAAGACACGGTGGTTGGAACCAAAGATCTCAAATTTGGACTCATCAGACCAAAGTACAGATTTCCACAGGTCTAATGTCCATTCCTTGTGTTCTTTAGCCCAAACAAGTCTCTTCTGCTTGTTGCCTGTCCTTAGCAGTGGTTTCCTAGCAGCTATTTTACCATGAAGGCCTGCTGCACTGTATTGCCAAATGAAAACAGATTCTTTTGGATTCCGTGTAATAGAATAAAGATATAGAGTAAAAACACTAGACTATCCCCAAATAGCTTAACATTTTAAGAAGAGTATAAGAAGATAGCCAAGGGTAAGAAGATATCAAAAAGGTAACATTTCACTAAGAAGAGTATAGCAAAAGGTCTTACAACAAAGGAAAAAGTATAACAGATATTAGACAGAATAATCAAACCTTGCAATACAGCAGATAAAGCTAGGTACAATCACATATCAAAGTCAATCAAACTATGATATGTATTCAACACTTACCATACAGCAGGTATAGTAAGGTATAATCAGATATCGCAGTCAATCAAACTGTGATATATAATCAAATATCAAATATCGCAGTCAAACTGTGATATATAATCAAATACTTACAACACTTAAAAGTATCATAAAGTATATCAAATCAAATAATCAGATCTCAAAGTCAATCAAACTATGAGATAATCAAATACTTAAAGTATATTATATCAACACGTACAATATAGTATGTATAGTACGGTAATCAAATCAAATACTTACAACACTTGCTAAGCTGCATAGAGGTGTTCTGAAAAGGGTATCTGTAGGAAGCATCACTCAGCCATGTGCAGCAGATCTCAACAAGCAGTCTCAGCAGGCGTCCCCAATCATCTGCTCTCAAGAAATGTCTCTCTAATGCTGAGGGATCTTTCCTCATATACCCTTTTGTGTATGTCATACAATGGGCGGTTTACAGAAGTGATACACATCTGTAAGGCCTCACTTATCTCCAAGATCATATTCATGTGAAATGGGCCAGTTCTCACCTGAATATCTCTTGTGACATATATGCTTTTAAAACAGAGTTGCTCCTTTGATCTATAATCTATAAACAGCATCCTGTAATATATCCTGTTCATCTGGTTAGCACGGATATGTAACCTTAAACAGAGTCTGTTGTCTAAGTTGTATGGGTATGCAAATACCCCTTCTGACAGCATTGTTGATCTAATTAGTATGTACATATAGATATCACCTTAAACAGCATCCTGTAAACTTCACCTTAAACAGCATCCTGTAATCTAATCTGTATAAGCATGTAAATAGCGTCTTTTGATCTAGACATACAGATATCACCTTAAATAGAGTCTATTGATCTACTCTGTTATCTAATCTGTATGGTTATGTAAATCTCAGCACAGGTACTGGGTTCAACTGAAGGTTACTTATAGCCTGTCTATCATAATCATTTTATCATAAGCAGCCATTTTGTCAAAGGCTGCTATTTTGCAATACATGCACACAGTCTCCTCTTAACAGTTGTTGTAGAGATGTGTCTGCTGCTAGAACTCTGTGTGGCATTGACCTGGTCTCTAATCTGAGCTGCTGTTAATCTGCGATTTCTGAGGCTGGTGACTCGGATGAACTTATCCTCCGCAGCAGAGGTGACTCTTGGTCTTCCTTTCCTGGGGCGGTCCTCATGTGAGCCAGTTTCTTTGTAGCGCTTGATGGTTTTGGCCACTGCACTTGGGGACACTTTCAAAGTTTTCCCAATTTTTCGGACTGACTGACCTTCATTTCTTAAAGTAATGATGGCCACTCGTTTTTCTTTACTTCGCTGCTTTTTTCTTGCCATAATACAAATTCTAACACTCCATTCAGTAGGACTATCAGCTGTGTATCCACCTGACTTCTGAACAACACAACTGATGGTCCCAACCCCATTTATAAGGCAAGAAATCCCACTTATTAAACCTGACAGGGCACACCTGTGAAGTGAAAACCATTTCAGGTGACTACCTCTTGAAGCTCATCAAGAGAATGCCAAGAGTGTGCAAAGCAGTAATCAAAGCAAAAGGTGGCTACTTTGAAGAACCTAGAATATAAGACATATTTTCAGTTGTTTCACACTTTTTTGTTAAGTATATAATTCCACATGTGTTAACTCATAGTTTTGATGCCTTCAGTGTGAATTTACAATTTTTATAGTCATGAAAATACAGAAAACTCTTGGAATGAGAAGGTGTGTCCAAACTTTTGGTCTGTACTGTGTGTGTGTATATATATATATATATATATATATATATATATATATATATATATTTTTTTTTTTTTAATTTTATTTAATGCTGCCTAGAAAGGACACAGAACACAGCCTATATGTATATGGGACTGTGTAACTGCATACCAGTCAGAGTACCTATGGTGACCCCTGGCCACTCCAAAAGCTTCTCCAATGGGCACATTAATATCAGAACTGGACAATAGTATAATGGAAGAAGGTAGTCTGGTACAGTTTTCATTCACATCATGTGAATGACTGGATGTGAGTGTGTTGCATGAAAGAATTGGCACCAGCATATACTATGGGGGGAAAAAGGCAAGCTGCCAGAGGTAGTTTGATGCTTGGGGACCTTGAGTCCTAGAATTCATGGTGATGGTCCTCAAAAATCTTTAGGTATCTTATCAAAGTAACAAGTACACAATATAATAGCAAGAGTATTACCTAAAAAAACTGATCAGTGAAAACCACCTTTCACAGCTTACAAGACTTAATGGGATATTCACACTTCAAAAATCCTATTCAGACTTGTAGTGGAAGCTAACTGAAGCATTTTACCCAATATACTATTGCTTTATTTATCTTGCTCCATTTGCCAGATAACAAATTCTCTCTCCTCAGGGTTTACAGCTGGTTGCCTAGGTTACAGACCTGCTACAGGTCAGAATGATGTCTGAATCGCTGCTCCTGGTTGTATATATTGTCTTCTCCCCTTCCTTCCCCCTTTTTTTTTTTTTTTTTTTTTTTTTGAGAAGGTACATTTTAACACAAAATATTATTAAAAAAAAAAAAAAAAAGTATGGTCATAACAATCACATAAGCAATATACACCATAACATAGGATAGCGCCATGTAGAGGAGGGGAGGGTGGAAGGGGGGGGGGGAAGAGGTAAAGTTAGTAAAGGATAACGGAAGAAGAGTGGGGGGGGGGGGAGAGAAGGAAAGAAACCAGAGAGGAAGATTGGAGAGAGGAGAAGAAAAGAACAGAAGGAGACCGGAGCTCATGGTTCCCGAAGGGAGGAGAGGAAGAGAAATATGTTGGAAAAAAAGGGTGACTTCCTATAACGCTCTTCCTAATGGAGAAATTAACGTCAAAGTGGCAGCTGGATGTATCAATAGACTGAGCAAGCTAACCATGGAGACCACATCTTCAGAAAAAGGTCATGTGTCCTAATGGACCAACTCAGCAGTTCCTCAAACCGTGCCAACTGATGCACTTTTTCCTCCCGAAGAGGTATGGGCGGAGCCAAAATAGAGGGATAACTGCTTTTGCAGCCGCCAGTAGGTGAGTTATAAGACAAAAATATCATGGCCGAAGAGAGTGTGAAATTGGGGTAACTAATAGAGCATATACAGTTTTGGATGGCAGATCAGAAAGGTTGAATAATTGGACAGGTCCATCACAAGTGAATATAGGTTCCAGACTGGTCTAGGCACCTCCAGCATTTTATCTGTATTCATTAGTTGTTTGTGAAAAAGCCAGTCTGGAGTTCTATACCATCGGGATAGCAACTTATAATGATTTTTTTGCAAGCGAATACACCTTGAGAAACCATGTAAGCTTTTCAGAATATGTTCTACCGTGTTTCTCCGAAAATAAGACAGGTTCTTATATTTTTTTTTCTCCGAAAAAAGGGTTAGGGTTTATTTTCGGGGTAGATCTTAATTTTTTCCATGAACAACAATCACACATTTGATCCCTTTTTATTTCAACTTTTATCAGAGGTGAAACAGTGAAAAAACATCAGTTCGGCACTTTTGATTTTTTGTTTTTTCGCTACGGCATTCACTATAGAGGTAAAGTATTGTTATAACTTTGTAAACCGGGCATTTTCGGACACAGGGATACCTAATGTGTGTGTGTTTCACAGTAATATTTTATTTTTATATGTATTCTAGTGAAAGTGGGAGGGGGCTTTGAACTTTTATTTTATAGTAGCTATGATAGCCGCTCTGCAGCAGATTGGCCGCCATCTTTAAGGACCCGGCATCCGCTGTAATCGCACGGCAGATGTCGGGAAGGGTTAAATTAGCTAGGGCTTATTTTTTGAGTAGGGCTTAGATTTCAAGCCTACTCCAAAAAAACCTGGAAAATGTAGCTAGGGCTTATTTTCGGGGTAGGTCTCATCTTTGGAGAAACACGGTACATCCTCTTTCGAGAATGTAAGTCCTTTTCCCAAGAGAATAGAAAGGCAGGTTTATAAAACGGAGCTGGATTTATAAATTGATGGAGGAGATGAGAGGTCTTTCTCAGCATTTTAGTTTTTGATAGAAATAGTTTATCAAATGTAGTCAATTTGCAATGTATCTGGAACTTCTTCCAGAGCATGTCAAAAGCTTTTGTGCAAAAATGACAGTTTGAGATCTGGTAACAATCGCAGGATTTCATCCAGGGGTAGGAGGTCCTCCTTAGTGGAGATATCCCTTAGCTTTAGAGTTCAGTCTGGATCAGAGGGAGTGATATGCGTCTACGTTAGCTTCCAGCAAGGTCTGTATCAGACCCACCGGGAGAAGCGGAGAAGGATGAGGAGCCAGTGTAGAGCTTTGTTCTGACCATATTGCTGTGGCCCCTTTCAGAACAGGACAGGATTTCACCACTTTGTTCGGATAAAGTGTCGGGAGCCAAAGACTTGTAGTATATGATGTTGCAAGCAGCTTCTATAGTAGTCATACAGCAATGGAGCTCTTAAGAGGCGCTGTAAGATCCCCCCGCCAATTCAATTGCACCGCCTTATAATATTTCAAGATGTCAGGATGGCCAATCCCTCCCACTTGTTTCTTCTTGGTAAGCTGCGACCAGGACAATCTAGGGGTCTTTTGTCTCCATATGAATATGGCAAAAATACTGCGCATTGACTCGAAAAAAGCAGTCGACAAGCCAATCGGAAGCATGGGCAATTGATAAAGAATTTTGGCGACCAGATAAGTCTGTATCAGATTATTTCCTTCCAAACCTCTAGAGAGAAATGGTGGTATAGGAGGATATACTACGCTTGATGTCTTCCAGTAGCGGTTGAAAGTTGTGTTGGCATAAGTCTTCAAGAAGCGGTGTTAGGCGTACACCCAAATATTTTATGGAGGAGTGTGACCATTGGAACGGCGTACAAGTTCGGAGCCGGTACACGGATAGTTTGGGGAGGGTGATATTGAGGACCTCAGATATTGTAAGGTGGGCTTTGTAGCGAGAAAGCATTCCATAATTAGTGAGGAGATCCACCAGGGCCAGTAGACCTGCTTCAGGATTTGTGACTATAAATAAAACATCGTTGGCGAACGCGGTAGCATGGAAAACCGAATCTCCAAGTGACATACCATGAATTTTAGGGTCTTGTCTCACTGCCTGCAGAAGCGTTTCCAGGACTTAAATGAACAAGGTTGGAGATAACTAGCATCCTTATCTAGTTCCATTGGAGATGTTAAAGCTATCCGAAAGAGTTCCATTAATTCTAAGTCAGGCTTAGGATTGTGCGTACAGAGAGAAGATAGCTGCAATAAACTGGGTAGGGAGTCCAAATTTTTCCAATGTAGCTTTCATACAGTACCAATCCACTCTGTCGAAAGCCTTTTCGGCGTGTACTCCCAAGAGAACCAGGGGTTGTTGAGTGTAGTTTGCGAGGTGAATGAGCAGAAGCAATTTAGCTGTATTATTGCGACCCTCCCGACTAGAGATGAGCGAATCGATTCTGCAGAAGAGAAATTCGATCCGAATTTCAGGAAATCTTCGATTCTCCACGATTCCAGATTTCCTGATGCTTCGTGGTAACGAATATTTAGTAAGGACCTATGTGACATCAGACGGTCACAAGATATTCTCTAGTGATGTGATTGGGTATGCGTGTCTTTGCTTGTTAGCAGATCCTTCCACATGAATAAAAGTTGTCCGTGCTGAAAAGAGAGAGAGAGCAAAACATGACCGCGGCATCCAAGGGCTTCCGCAACTTTGGTGCCCACCCCTGCTCTCTGTAGCCCGGAAATACCATGTTTCCCCCGAAAATAAGACAGCTTCTTATATTAATTTTTGCTCCCAAAGATGTGCGGTGTCTTATTTTCAGGGGATGTCTTATTATTTTTTTTTTTTCAATGAAGAAGAATTCATATTTATTGCTGAACAAAAAAATGAACATTTAGTATATACGGTACTGTACAGTCATGGCCAAAAGTTTTGAGAATGACACAAATATTATATTTTCACATGATCTGCTGCCCTCTGGTTTTTATGTGTGTTTGTCAGATGTTTTTATCACATACAGAAATATAATTGCATTCATATTATGAGTAACAGAAGCTTATATTGACAGTTAGAATGAGTTAATGCAGCAAGTCAATATTTGCAGTGTTGACCCTTCTTCTTCAGGACCTCTGCAATTCTCCCTGGCATGCTCTCAATCAACTTCTGGACCAAATCCTGACTGATAGCAGTCCATTCTTGCAGAATCAATGCTTTAATTTTGTCTGAATTTGTTGGTTTTTGTTTGTCCACCCGTCTCTTGATTGACCACAAGTTCTCAATGGGATTAAGATCTGGGGAGTTTCCAGGCCATGGACCCAAAATCTCTATGTTTTGTTCCCTGAGCCATTTAGTTATCACCTTTGCTTTATGGCAAGGTGCTCCATCATGCTGGAAAAGGCATTGTTGAGCGCCAAACTGCTCTTGGACGGTTGGGAGAAGTTGCTCTTGGAGGACATTCTGGTACCATTCTTTATTCATGGCTGTGTTTTTAGGCAAGACTGTGAGAGAGCCGATTCCCTTGGCTGAGAAGCAACCCCACACATGAATGGTTTCAGGATGCTTTACAGTTGGCATGAGACAAGACTGGTGGTAGCGCTCACCTCTTCTTCTCCGAATAAGCTGTTTTCCAGATGTTCCAAACAATGGAAAAGGGGATTCATCAGAGAAAATGACTTTACCCCAGTCCTCAGCAGTCCACTCCCTGTACCTTTTGCAGAATATCAGTCTGTCCCTGATGTTTTTTCTGGAGAGAAGTGACTTCTTTGCTGCCCTCCTTGAGACCAGGCCTTGCTCCAAGAGTCTCCGCCTCACAGTGCGTGCAGATGCACTCACACCTGCCTGCTGCCATTCCTCAGCAAGCTCTGCACTGCTGGTAGCCCGATCCCGCAGCTGAAACACTTTTAAGAGACGGTCCTGCCGCTTGCTGGTCTTTCTTGGGCGCCCTGGAGCCTTTTTGGCACCAATGGAACCTCTCTCCTTGAAGTTCTTGATGATGCGATAGATTGTTGACTGAGGTGCAATCTTTCTAGCTGCAATACTCTTCCCAGTTAGGCCATTTTTGTGCAGTGCAATGATGACTGCACGTGTTTCTTTAGAGATAACCATGGTTAACGGAAGAGAAACAATGATGGCAAGCACCAGCCTCCTTTTAAAGTGTCTAGTGGTGTCATTCTTACTTAATCATGACAGATTGATCTCCAGCCCTGTCCTCATCAACACCCACAGCTGTGTTAATGGAGCAATCACTGAAACGATGTTAGGTGGTCCTTTTAAGGCAGGGCTGCAATGATGTTGAAATGTGTTTTGGGGGATAAAGTTCATTTTCTAGGCAAATATTGACTTTGCAAGTAATTGCTGTTAAGCTGATCACTCTTTATAACATTCTGGAGTATATGCAAATTGCCATTAGAAAAACTGAAGCAGTAGACTTTGTAAAAATTAATATTTGTATCATTCTCAAAACTTTTGGCCATGACTGTACAGTAGTTGTCATCACAAACCAGCATAACCAGACAAACTGTGAATCCTATCAAGAATTTCTTACTACCGTACCATTATTTCCATGAACAACAATTAACAGTATGGTACATTTACCAATATTTACAGCATGACTAGAAAGTAAAATTTATTCAATGACAGTTATGTCATCATCTTCTAGGACATCATCATAACAATCCAAACCATTAATTTCCCTGCACACAGAATCATGTCCCATAGTGGCCCCTGCACACAGTATTATGTCCCATAGTGGCCCCTGCACACAGTATCATATCCCATAGTGGCCCCTACACACAGTATTATACCGGTATGTCGCATTGTGGACCACCCATGAACAATTATAATACTCAGACCCTAGAGTATAATGATCGGAGACCCAGGGGAGGATACAAACATAAAAAAACAACGTTGCTTACCTGTTCCTCGATCCTGTCCACTCTCTGCTGCTTCGGCCTTCTTCAATGCTGGACCAGGCCGGCGTCATGTGATGCGGGGCGACGTCGCGACGCAAAGTGACGTCCCCAGCAGAATCGTTCCACAGAATCGCACAGCAAGGACAGGCTGTGCTTCCCGACACCAGGAGAACGCTCACCACTGCACACTCATGCGGTACAACGCAGCAGGGACATCGTACCGTACAGAATAACGGCAGCGGGACAAAGGGGGACAACAAGGAAAGCAGCAGGCTCAGGATGCTGAATGGTGAAGGTAGGGGACGACAGCAGTGTTACGGTATACCGTATACCGTACCGGTATGTTCTGTTCAGGAATGCTGCGAAACGAAACGTCTCCTACGGTACGTCTTACTTTCAGGGGATGCCTTATATTGGGCAATTCTACAAAACCTCTCCTATGTCTTACTTTCGGGGGGTGTCTTATTTTCGGGGAAACACGGTAGCTGTTTGTTTGCCGCAAAGTAATTCTGATCGAAGCTAATTTTTTTTGGAACATCGAATCGAACTGCCGAATCGAACTTTTGTGAAATTCGCTCATCTCTACTCCCGACCAAGCACAAAGCCTGATTGTTCTTCATGTACAAGCGTAGGTATCAAAGGTTAAAGTCTGCGTGCTAAAATTTTTGCCCAGCTCTCTAGATCCAGATTCAGCAGAGAGATCGGCCTGTAGCTACCACACACAGTGGGATCTTTTCCCTAGCAACAGCTCAGTTAGAGGGTTGCTAAGGAGAATATTACAGCTTGTTTTTAGAAATTTTTTTTTTTTTTTTTTGCAGTTTTTTCTTTTGCGTTTTTTTTTGTCTCCTATGAACTCTATAGGGAAACCGCAACTAAAATTAACACGATGCATTGTAGAAAAAGCTGTTTTTATGTGGATGAGAGTAACCAAAATCTTATTCACTATGTTAGTACTGTAAAACTCAGTGTGTGTGTATGTGTGTGTGTGTGTGTGTTATATGTGTGTGTGTGTGTGTGTATGTATATATATATATATATATATATATATATATATATATATATATATATATATATATGTGTGTGTGTGTGTGTGTGTGTATATATATATATATATATATATATATATATATATATATATATATATATATATTATATAATTTTTTTTATTTATTTTTTTTCTGCAACAGCCGAAAATGCTTTTTCTACAATGTGTGGCCTTAGGCTAAAGCAGTTTTCTTACGAACAACACTTACACCCTTCTTTCCCATTGGATAAAGGGGAAGTGTCTGATCTTTTAGGTCTATCCTACAGGATCTCCAGCCATTGTGAGAAAAGTGGTCCTTGAGTCCCCTTTATTAACTGAGTGGTTGTATACATAAAACCAATCAACCATCTTATGACATCGATAGAAGTAATGGAGATAGCGGAGTACAGTGCTCCCTCAGCCCTATAGAAGTTAAAAGAAGGCTTGTCCTGCATGTGCACTAATACACTTTGGGATCTCTGTGGGTCACAG
Source organism: Leptodactylus fallax (assembly GCA_947044405.1). NCBI lineage: Eukaryota > Metazoa > Chordata > Amphibia > Anura > Leptodactylidae > Leptodactylus > Leptodactylus fallax. Next base: position 4,258,419 of record CAMRHE010000045.1, read on the forward strand.
CAGTTGCACACGTTCAGAGACTTTGTGGAGTCAGTGCCTCAACAGGCTATGGCTGTTTTACGCTAGGTTCAGACTAGCTTTTCAGCTTTCAGTCCTTCAGGGTCTGCTTAAAAAGCAGTTACAATCGGAAACCCACGGACCCAATAGACTTGCAGGACTTTTCTCCCTGCCAATTTTAAGCGGATTCTGTGATGGATTCCGAAAACTCCAACGCAAGTGTGAATCCAGCTTTAGTAACACAAGCTCTACACAGTATTATGCAGGTGGTTTCAGTGTTATGGATGGTCTGTGAATATATAATATAAAAAAGACATGCATAATGGTTTTTGTGCCTCCTGTGCTGCTGAATGTTTTCTCCAGATGTATACAGTTGTATGGTTATACAGTTCCATACATGAGCACTTGACTTCCACTGGGAAAAAAAGATATATACCACAATACACTTAAAAAAAAAACAAACCTATGGGCTGGGCTTTTGGAATATGCATCGCACAGGCATTACAAACCGAATGTGAACACAGCCTCAGACTAGCATTTTGTGTGTGGGGCTGTGATTTCCTAGTGGTGTGTTTTCTGATTACTCATCACCCAAGCATCGAGAAGTATGTTTTTGAGCAGTTTTTGCATGTCAGAATATTTGTGTGTTTTAAAAGAAGGCTTTTGTGAATAAATATACCTTGAGGCATGGGTGTTGCCATTCCTAAATAAGCATGTTCTGTACAGGTTCTGGTTGCTTAGCAATTTTCCTTTACACAAGTCTGTATTCTTTTCTACAGCTGCTGAAAATTGTTTAGACTTTCATTTCATAATTGAGAAATGTGCTTGTGATTCTTTATACTTTAAGTGTTAGAATATAAACTTGTCAAGAAAGAGCCATACTGTCAAACAGATGTCCTTATTAGCCACAGTTATTAAACTGCTACTATTAATGTAGTGGACACAAAAGACACTGCAGGCTCAGTCTATTTCACTTGGAAAAAGTGTTTCCCCAGAAGTCTGAAGTATATTACTGGTGAAAGGCCACAATATACCGCAAAAATCCAGCTACAAATCCCCACCATAAGAGAACGTAACCAGTTACTTCTGTGTCCTTCTTCCTTTTTTTTTTTTTTTCCCTTTGCCAGTCTTCTCATCCTACCACAGTAGTTAGCAGTCAGTGGTTGTCTTCTTTTAACAGTACAGAACAGATGCAAGGTAGTCCTTGAAGTCGATTCAAAATCTGCTGTTTTCGATGCTGTCAGCCATGTCTGTTTCTTGTTTCTGCAGATTTAATACTAAAATATATCTTCCAGGACCTTTTAATGTCACCAAAGGTCCTCAGAGCTGCACCATCCTCTGTTGATCACACTAGGGAAAGTAATGGGGGCATGGTGACCTGACTGTGGGAAAGGGGAGAATTATAGGCAGTATGTGAGGGAAGGGACTACAGGGAGCAAATAATGGGAAGAGGTGAAGCAGGGAGTTGCTGTCGCAGAAGAGGTACAGCGACAATAGTGTGATTTCTGAATGGCAGATCACGGCAAAAGTGGCAGTGGCCTTTGTAAAAGTGGATAGCTACATATAATCAGACCCCATATAATAGACCCCAGATTGTTACTGGTTAAATAAAATAAGCAATTGCGCCATTTTTATTTACAACATTTAGGGATGCTAAATATTGTATTCATTTTGTATGATTCGTAATGGTTACAGCGATACCAAATACATCTGTTACTTGCTATGTTTTTTGATGGCCATTTAATAAAGTGTATTATTAAAATGGGTTTATTGTAATTTACTTTACTGTTAAATCTCTAGTAATTTCTAATACATATTTTATCATTAAGAATTACAAAAGTGTTTTTTCTCTTATCGTTGTCTCAATAGTATATTTCTTTCCCCACAATGTATTGGTATATAGAGATATTTCTATATGCCAGTAAATTGTATGCTTAAAAATATATATTTAAGCCTACCATTTCCTGGCATATAGAGATATTACACTGGCAAAGAAATAGTGGGGGAAAAAAAGTATTTAGTCAGCCACCAATTGTGCAAGTTCTCCCACTTAAAAAGATGAGAGAGTCCTGTAATTGACATCATAGGTAGACCTCAACTATGAGAGACAAAATGAGAATACAAATCCAGAAAATCATTGTCTGATTTTGAACGAATTTATTTGCAAATTATGGTGGAAAATAAGTATTTGGTCACCTACAAACAAGCAAGATTTCTGGCTCTCACAGACCTTTAACTTCTTCTTTAAGAGGCTCCTCTGTCCTCCACTCACTACCTGTAGTAATGGCACCTGTTTGAGGTTGTGGACAGGTGTCTTTTATTCTGATAACAATTTCAAACAGTCACACTACAAACTCCACTATGGTGAAGACCAAAGAGCTGTGGAAGGACACCAGAAACAAAATTGTAGACCTGCATCAGGCTGGGAAGACTGAATCTGCAATAGGCAAGCAGCTTGGTGTGAAGAAATCAACTGGGGAACAATAATTAGAAAATGGAAGACATACAAGACCACTGATAATCTACCTCGATTAGGGGCTCCACGCAAGATCTCACCCCGTGGGGTCAAAATGATCACAAGAACATTGAGCAAAAATCCCAGAACCACACAGGGGGACCTAGTGAATGACCTGCAGAAGGCTGGGACTAACGTAACAAAGGCTACCGTCAGTAACACACTACGCTGCCAGAGACTCAGATCCTGCAGTGCCAGACGTGTCCCCCTGCTTAAGCCAGTACATATCCGGGCCTGTCTGGAGTTTGCTAGAGAGCATTTGGATGTTCCAGAAGAGTATTGGGAGAATATCATATGGTCAGATGAAACCAAAAAAGAACTGTTTGGTAGAAACACAACTCTTCGTGTTTGGAGGAGAGTGAATGCTGAGTTGCATCCAAAGAACACCATACCTACTGTGAAGCATGGGGGTGGCAACATCATGCTTTGGGGCTGTTTCTCTGCAAAGGGACTAGGACGACTGATCCGTGTACATGAAAGAATGAATGGGGCCATGTATCATGAGATTATGAGTGCAAACCTCCTTCCATCAGCAAGGCCATTGAAGATGAAACGTGGCTGGGTCTTTCAGCATGACAGTGATCCCAAGCACACTGCCAGGGCAACGAAGGAGTGGCTTCGTAAGAAGAATTTCAAAGTCCTGGAGTGGCCTAGCCAGTCTCCAGATTTCAACCCCATAGAAAACCTTTGGAGAGAGTTGAAAGTCCGTGTTGCCCAGTGACAGCCCCAAAACATCACTGATCTAGAGGAGATCTGCATGGAGGAATGGGCCAACATACCAGCAACAGTGTGTGCCAACCTTGTGAAGACTTACAGAAAACGTTTGACCTCTGCCATTGCCAACAAAGGAAATATAACAAAGTATTGAGATGATCTTTTGTTATTGACCAAATACTTATTTTCCACCATAATTTGTAAATCCATTCTTAAAAAAAAATCACACAATGTGATTTTCTAGATATGTTTTCTCATTTTGTCTCTCATAGTTGAGGTTGTACCTATGATGTCAATTACAGGCGCCTCTCATCTTTTTAAGTGGGAGAACTTGCACAATTGTTGGCTGACTAAATGCTTTTTTCACCCACTATATACTATTGAGAAAAAGAAGAGTTTAAAATGTAAGAGAAAAAAAAACTCCCATTCAAACTAAGGGAGCCTGTGGCTTAGTCAGTAAGGTAACAGCTTTGTATATGTCATATCCAGGGTTCAAGCCCTCCTCAAACCTAGACTTTACAGTAATGGTGTGACCTCTTGGTTGATGTCACTGTGAAGCGAATCTTAATAAGCCAGAAGCCTGGTTAAAGGGACTATTCACGGGGTGAGGGGGCCTGAAAAGCAGGAAAATCCTGGGAAATCTGGGTCAATTGACAAGTCTAGAGGTAGGGCAGAAGAATGGGGGGGGGGGGGATTTTAAATCTGTTGTCACACAGAGTTCCTCAATAGTATCTGCAGGCAGCAGAAAAAAGACATCCTGCTTGCTCAGCAACCCTTACTAGTATAGGGATCATGTCACTTATTGAAGGAGGTGAAAGAAAGATGAGGAAGACGCTGTGAGTAGACAACTATTACTATTGCGTTTGACAATAGTTAATGTCTACAGGTGAGTGACTTAGTTGAATATGCAAATAAGTCCTGCTTGGTGGAAAAAAGAGGAACTTGCTCTAGTTTTACCTTTTGGCAGTTTAATGCCTGGTTTTCCTGAAACCTAGTGACATACTCTGTGAAAGACTATTTGTAATAGGCTGCTGTTTCGAGGTTATTGGCTGATATCAGTAAAGTACTGGCTGGCTGAGGGGTCGTAGATGTGGGTGAGAATGGGTACTATGTCTCCTTAAGGAGAGGTTGCTGTTATCAGGCTGAAAGGCATACCTCTTAACTGACCCAGGTTCAGTGGGACAGTTCAGGATTCCGGGTGCTGTACTGCTGTTCTGGATGGTGGGAGGTATGTCCCTTCTTCAACTCATCTTTGCAGATAAGTAGAGTACAATGATGAAGCACAGAGCTGTATGCTCCCTGCTTCACCATTCGGCCCCTCTCTCTGCTCCCAGTGCTGTAGGCCGATGTAGTGACATTGCTTACATTGTGTCTGCAGCTCCCTGAAGACTCGAGACAGGAGAGATGAGTATTAGTTTTTTTTATGGTTGCTTGATACTGTGAGGGGACATAAGTGTGGGGGCAGCTGGAGGGGACTGAATACTGTGGCGGCAAATTGAGGTGAATATTATGATGTGGGGGCATACCATGTCAGGACAAATGTAGAGGTGTTATACTGAGTGAGGGCACAAAGAGAAATGGGTGGAATGGAAGTGGGTGTGGCTAAAATTGCAGCGGCATACACAGCACACCTCACATTCTGTCCCTCTTTCATTCCTTTGAAAGTTAGGTGGTATGAGCAAGTTCCCCTTTTCCCACCAAGGAGGACATTTTTATATTCCTTTCCCAGAATTCTTATCAGGACATTTATAGTCTAAGTCCATGCACATTGCAAGGCACCCTGATAAAGGTGATGTCTCCCACCGTTCCGGAGCAATCCATGCTCTTAGGTTTGGTATCTGATATGTTATTTAGTCTCTGTACTGTCAGAAGGGGTGGTTTCAGGCAGGAGCATGCAAGGGGCGTGATTCTGAGCTCTGACAGTGTCCACCTCTGATTGGAGCTCTGAATTACGCCCCCCCACCTAACACTGCCCACACCAGGCATCAAAACTACCTGCGCTTGTTGTTTGGGAATGGTGGGTACAAGAGAGAAAATTATTTATTATTTATAGAGCACTGTTAATTCCATGGTGCTGTACATTTGAGGGTTTACATACTGTACACAAAATATAGAAAGCAAATACAAGACTGGACTGGAGGGGGTGAGAGCATTTGCTGGAAGGCCGTGGAGAAGGGTGTTACTATAGTCTAAGCGGGAGATTATGAGGGCATGGACTAGCATTTTTGTAGTTTCGGGGTTGAGGAAGGAGCAAATTCGATGGATGTTGGAGGTCTTGAGGGTTTGGATGTGTGGCTTGAAGGATAGGTCAGAGTCAAAGGTTACCCCAAGGCAGCGGACCTGTGGGACTGGGGTAAGTGTGGTCCCATTAAATTTGATAAATTAGTCAGGTAGAGTGGCCGTGTGAGGTGGGGCAAAGATGATGAACTCTGTTTTCTCCATGTTAAGTTTGAGAAAGCTGGAGGACAGAAAGGAGACTACGGCTGCTAGACACTCTGGAACTCTGGACAACAGAGTGGTAATGTCTGGTTCAGAGAGATATATTTGAGTGTCAGCAGCGTAGCAATGGTATTGAAAACCATGAGATTCTATGAGTTGGCCAAGGCTGAGGGTGAAGATTGAGAACAGGAGGGGTTCTAGGACGGAGCCTCTGGGTACACCTACAGAAAGAGGGCATGACGAGGAGGTAGTGTGCGAGTGGGAGAAGATCAATGTGCGGCCAGTGAGGAATGATGAGATCCAGGAAAGGGCCAAGTCTGTGATGCCAAGAGATGAGGGAGTTTCTAACAAAAGGGAATGGTCGACTGTGTCAAAGGCGGAGGAGAGGTCAAGGAGGAGGAGGACAGAGTAGTGACGCTTGGCTTTGGCAGTTAGTAGGTCGTTAGTGACGTTGGTTAGTGCAGTTTCGGTGGAGTGATGGGGTCTGAAGCCTGACTGTAGTCTGTCACAGTACATAGGACGAGAGATAGGAGGATAATTCAGAGTGAACATGTTGTTTAGGAAATTTAGAAGCATACAGTAGCAGTGAGATGGGGCGATAGTTGGCTGGAGAGGACAGGTCGAGGGATGGTTTCTTAAGGATAGATGTGACAGTAGCGTGTTTTGAAGGTGGAAGGGAAGGATCCTCTAGTTAGAGAGAGGTTGAAGAGATGGGTTAGGGCAGGAGTAAAGGCTTCAGTCAAGTTGGGGATGAGATGCAACTGGATTGGGTCAAGTGCACAGGAGGTGAGGTGGGATTTTGAAATTAGGGTGGAGAGCTTTTTATCGGTGATGGTGAAGAAACAGGTTAAAGATGAAGAGCACCAAACAGTTGGGTAGAGTGGTTGTTGGAGGTGTAGGGTGAGACTGTCTCTGGTGTCATGAGATTCCAAAACATCCAACTGTGCTGGAATCATTGGAGCAGCACCCATTCACAGATGCTAAGAACTTTAATTGATGGAGGTAGTGAAAGGTATTCTTTCAGGAGACATAGTACCCCTTTTGAGAGAGAAGAAAAATATTTATGAGAATGTAACATTTTATTATTTGGACTGAAGAACTTTTCACATAGGTATAGTGTGAGATTTACATTATTTATATGCTTCAGATCAACTCCATTGAATAAGTCCTTTCTGTACCAGAAAACTCCTATAAGTCTGAGGACCCACGTTGCGGAAATAAAGCTTTTTTGTTGTTGCAGATTTTGCTTAGCCAAAGCCAGGAATGGATTTAGCTGAAGATAGAAGTACTTCCTATATATTTCCCATTCAATTTTTAGCCATTCTTGGCTTTGGCTAAAATAAAACGCAGCAAAATCTGCAACAAAAAAAGCTGCGTTTCTGCAGCGGGAGGCTCAGCTTAAGGGTAAGTTCACATGACGGAAAATGAAAAGGAATCCACAGCAAATTCCTCCATGTGAACTTGCCCTCAAGTTGTACAAATGAATATATCTACTTAACTGTACAGTAAAATGACTATACAGTGCAACTAGGATAAATAAGACACTTGTGGTTTAAATAGAGGGGAAAAAGTAGGCTATTAATCCGAAGTGCTGAGATGTTTATTTTCTCATGTGGTTTGGCATGTGAATGGGATCTTTTTAACCATACATAGGACCTCAAATATTTGACTTGACGCTTTCCTACAAGGCATATGTTTAAAAACTTTGGCTTTGTGAGCCGTTCCACATTCTAAGAAAAATGTAATTTTTTTTATATTAGTTTGTTTTTGTAATTTATGTATGCTATTTATCATCTGTACCTTTTTTGGACATATTTTTCACAGGTGCGCCTTTTTATTTAGGCTAGTTTTACTGTGGTACCTATTTATGATGTAGGCGCACCTCCTTGTTAAATGCTGTGCACGTGTTAGTTTAAATGCGCCTTTATAAGCTATGCACCTTGTCCCTTTTTTTTTTGGTTTAAAAAGTCACAATTGCCCCCCCCCCCCTTCTTCTTCTTCTTTTTTTTTTTTTTTTTTTTTTTTTACTAAAAATAAAAATTTGTGTAATTTCCCCTTTTTAATGCTTTCTGACCTGACTGGCTCTTTTACACTGCCCATGTGCTGGAGTGCATTTGCGCCTTTGTTTTCCAGAAGTTATGCTGCCCTCGACACTTTTTTGCTTTTGGATTAGAAAAGGAGGTGTTTCCTAAATGAAGATCCTTTTCATTCTGTATTTATGACTTGCACCGTTTTAAAAAAGGGCAAAAAAAGGCAAAGTAATAAATACAGCATGAAAAGGATCCCCGTTTAGGACACACCCCCTCTTCAAGCCAAGAAGAAAAAGTGGCGAGGGCAGCATAACATCTGGAAAAAAAAGGCCCAAATGCTTCATAAATGAAGTGCAGGGCAGAAAAAGACAAAAGAGCAAGTGTCTGAATAAATGTGCCCCATTTGTAGGTCTTCATTCTTTAAGAGGTTATCCAGGCAAATTAAATTATTTTTTAAAATAGGCTGGGGGAGGGAAAAACAAAAAAACCCAAAAACAACAAAAAAAAACACACTCATCTGTTCCCGGTGCTCCGGTGTTCTACCAGTGCGGTCCAGTCCTGCAACTCAGCTGCCTTCTTGCTGTGGAATTTCTTGCTGGCTGTGACGTTCCCGGTTCCCGTCCTGAGGTCGCTGATTGGCCTCAGTGGTCACGTGCGGTGGGTACTTCTGTCAGGAAGACAACAAGGAAGCTGCAGAACCGGACCGCGTGGGGAGGCATCAGGAAAAGGAGAGTGATTTTGGGGTTTTTTTTTTCCCCTGCCCTGGGCTGATTTAAAACATAATTTGGGTGTCCATTTTTGCCTGGACAACCCCTTTAAAGAGACTGTGTCACCAGAAAATGACATAAATTTTTTTTTTTTTTTTTTTAATCAAGTTTAAAGACAAAGATGAAGTTTTTAAAATAAAATTTTTCCATGTTATTATCTATATTTAAAAAAAAAAAAAATGCTAAAAATCCTGCAGTTCTTTGTCCACTAGGCAATATGCTATGCTGAGACTTCCTGTTTTTTGTAGACTTCTTTGCAGCAGCAACCTCACTTAAAAGTATACTGATGATCACAGCTATCATGTATATGAAAATAAGACACAGTATATAGATCTACTCCCCCCCCCCCCTCCACTTTACTCAATGACCTCTGGCCACAGAGCATGCCTAGAAAACTCTCCCATACAATTGAATAAGGTTTGTTTCAGGCCATTGTGTCCATGGCCCATGGTCATTCTGTAGGAAACAGGAAGTCACAGACTGATTTAGGCTTTGTGTCAAAAGTTGGAATTGCAAGATTTTTTTAGGATTATTATTATTATTATTATTATTATTGTTATTGTTATTAATATAGATATTTAATTTGGAACATTTAAAACCTCACCAAATAAAATCCACGTCAAAAAAGCACCCGCACAAAAGTTCCATTGATTTGGGTTAGTCAGTTTTGTGACCCATGGCAGAAATCCAAGTCTCAAATACATGTAGCATTTTCCTTCGTGTATTATTGCTGTGTGAACATTGTACCCTAAGAAACACCAAAAGGTCAGCGGTGTGTCATTTGTCTAGCACTACAAACCTAGTATAATAGAGCCTCTACACTTCATTCTTTATTAGACGGGCCAATATTCAAAGCTATTATCAGCTACGAGCGCTCTTAGGGACACTCACTGCCGACAATAGCCCTGTCGAATAGTGCTGCCGGTCAGCTGACTAGCTCTGTGTAATCAGGGCAGTGCTGCCGATAATCTATGCAGCTGAATGGGCAGGAACCAGCTCAGCAGGGATAGATTCTTGCCCATTCAGTTTGCATGGATCTATATATTAGACTGATGCAAACGAGTGTCGCTCAATGTATTTCTGGTTGGTTGGTACTCCTGGTGGCATTCATCTGGTTGTGTAATACGGCCTTAAGGTTATAAAACTTGGAGTGCTTAATTTGTTATAATTACCTAATATTAGCAGAAGAATAAGGGGGATGATTTATTTGTGCAGTTGAGTAGTCCATATTTTGACATTCCATACAATTACAGACTCCTTTAGCTTCACCTAGCATTGTGTGAGTGTGCAATGCAGAGAAGAATTTGGTTAACTACCCAGTTTGTTTGCAAGTAACCTCATCTAATAAATGTATCTCTTTTTCCCATTGGTGTGGCCCCTGTATGCCAAATGTTATGAGAAATGTGGGAAGTAATTTCTTCGTGGAAGGGAAATGCAGTCTTCTTTCTGGCATTTAATAAATAATTTTTCTACTGGCTGAGATACCAGGATAACAGAAACCTGAAATTCAGAAGAGTGTGTGTGGGAGAGAGATAGAGATATATAATTTTTTGTGAAAACCAACTCTGACCTTGTGGAAAAAAAAAAAAAGTTAAAACAAACTTGTGTGTATGATATTTCACAGATGGCTAGTTTCAACAAACATGTAAAATAGGTATTAGATCAGCAAAGTAAGGAAATTGCAGTGATGTTCTTAAAACTTTTCCTGCAACTAAGCTATTATTATATGGAAAAAAATATAAAAATCTCGTACCAAAAACATTACATGTGGCCGAATAATTATTTGGCATAATCTGTTGGGGATAACAGAACAGATCTATTTCTGGTACTGCAGCTAAGCCACATTTTCTGGAAAATAAACCACTGCATTCATTTGCTAAAGGCAAATTTATACTACCCCAAGTATAAGTAGGAACAGAAGATTGGATCTATAAAGGCTTGATAGACCTCAGACGGCCAGTGACTGCAAAGGATTTGCAATTACATTAATTACATTATATTTTAGAGTAAGTTAGTTTGACCAGCTACTTTAGGTTCCCCAATGTTGGGGTGGGGGTTATTTATGTAAATGGCTCTGTTTCCTGCAAATGTTGCTTAGTTTAAATATACATACATATAATTTATACACTGTATATAGTGTTGGTGTTGTGGTGTGGTGTTTTTTGTGTTTGTTTGTTTTTTTATGTTTTCAGACTGGGCTGGTGAGAGAGGGTGACACTGTTGTGTTAGGAATGTCCCTGAAATTTGTGAATGTACATATCAGTGATGTTGTTAAGATCAAATTTTAGAAGTGAAGTCCCTCTGTATTACATTTCTTGGTCTATACTTGTTTAGTAAAGCAAGAGATCCAAGTGACATTTGCCTGATACAGTAAGTGTCATAGTGTTGATGCCTACAAGCAGTATGTAATGGCACTGTAATAGGAATAGCTCTGAAATGCTATGTCTCCCCAGATTCATGGAGGGGGCATGCAGATGAAGCTATAATAAAGCAATATTTACAGTCAGGATAATGTCAGCATGAAAGCTGATAATGGTCCTAGTCAGATACAGTTACTGTGTAAGTAAACATTGCTGTCATTTCTAGGGTTGCAAAATATTTACTTCACTTGTTAGTTCAGGACTTATTACTGCCTATGGTTTTATTGTAATTTTCTTATCGTTTGATTTTTATTTTTGTTACTATGTTTTGATTCTTTATAGTTTCTATATTACTTATTTTTAGAAGATCTTATCACTTCCATTCCTGCTGCTGCTTGGGTCTCTGGCTGGTCTCTGCTTCCTGCTCACTCTCAACACACAGGAGCTTCTGCTCAGCAAGTCCCTGACAGGAATGTGACCACTATAGCCAGTGTTTGACTAAGCAGCCATTTTTGTGTTGTGTCGAGGTGACAGTTCCTCTTTTAAAGTGACTTTTTTTTTTTTTTTTTTTTGTCATGCAAGGTAGTCATAGAAGTAGATTCAAAATCTGTTATTGCTGATGCTGTCGCTCATGTCTAGTATCTGTGCCCATGTCTATTTCCAAAACCCTGCAGAGCTCATATGATATTCTTGGCAGGGCATTACACTGTGAGGATGATGCCTGCACAGTTCCTTAAAGCTGAACCAACAGCTGCAGATAGCACTGGGGAAGGTAATGGAGGCATGATGATCTGATTCTGAGAGAAGATGGCTATAAGGAACATACTTTATAAGAGGCAGAGGAAAAGCATTAGGCATTTTCATAGAAGAATAAGGGGCAGGACTTTGCAGAATCTGAGGTCAAATGGTAACACTCAATAGCATCTGCAGATTTTGCTTGTGTGTGTGTTTTTTGTTTTTTGTTTTTTTTTTTTTGAGCCAAAGTCAGGAGTGGATTTAACAGAAGGTAAACATCTAAGTACTTCCTATATATTTTTCCATTCCGTCTCATGCCACTCCTGACTTTGGCTCAAAAAAACTGCAGCAAAGTCTGCAACAAAAAATGCTGCGTTTCAGCAATGTGGGGCCTTAACCTACAGGAGTATTCCCGTCTGAACCTTTCATGGCATATCCCATAAATGTCACGCAGATCAGGCTGTTTCCTTTTACTTCCATAGGAATTTCAAAAATAGCAGGTCAAAGCAGAGGTAGAATTTGCGTCGATCAGCATTATATTTATTCCTGTGGATATGCCTTAAAGAGGACCTTTCACGTCCTCATGTATATGCTGTTTTACATACCGCTAGAAAGCCAACAGTGCGCTGAATTCAGCACACTGCTGGCTTTCCGTTATATGCCCCGGGGCTGGAGATATCGGGGGTCTTAGTTTCACCATCAGAAGGGCGTTCCTGACAGTCTAACTGCACTGCGAGGAACGCCCTCCCTGACAGTATTTCTCCATAGCACTGTACTGGGGGGGGGCGTTCCTCACAGCTGAGCGTCATCACTGGGCTGTAAGGACTGCCCCCTCTCTCTGTACTCGCCCATAGCGCTGTACTGTCAGGGAGGGTGTTCCTCGCAGCGCAGCTAGACCGTCAGGAACGCCCTTCTGACAGTGAAACTAAGACCGCCGATATCTCCAGCCCCGGGGCACATAATGGGAAAGCCGTCAGTGCACTGAATTCAGCGCACTGTCGACTTTCTAGCAGTATGTAAAACAGCATATACATGAGGACGTGAAAGGTCCTCTTTAAATGTCCAAGATCTGAATACCCTTTAAAATCCTGTACAGTGCAAGTTTTCACTATATTATGTATAATCTACATTATGTTGATGAAAAGATATAGTATGAAAAATACATGACAGGTTTTGCTATGTTAATCGCTACTAGCTATTTTTTTTTTCTTGGTAGGGGCGGAATTTATCAACTATGGCAGTTTTCTTGTGGAAATGTGCTGCATCTTTGGTACCAGGTACCCCTTTTGTGCCAAAGATGCAATACTTTCCAGGTTCTGTTCTTCACTCGAGGGCGAGGCGCCTCAGTCTGACATATTTGTTATAAGTGGAAGAGTGAAGAAATCAGGCGATACCTTTTAGAGGTTAAATCAGGTATCACCTGATTTCTTCACTCTTCCACTACTCTCAATGGCTAACACGGTACAACATTATATTTGTTATAACTCATTCTACTTTTCTCTGTTCTGGCACACGGGAATGCGAGTGACTTATGAAGAAGCTGAAGCCTCTTCATAAATCTGCTGTGCCTTGCTCTTGTCAGGGCCTTTATTAAGACTCGCGTACGAAACGGCAGTCTTAATAAATCTGCCCCAGTGTATCCATAGATGCATAAAATATGCATTCAAATGTCAAAGCAGAGATAGATGATGCTTGACAGAAACACAGATAGGTAAAAAATCACCGGCAGACATTTAGCAGGTTTACTCCAGCTAAGCACATATGTAACAATCTAGCATGTTTAGAGGGAGTCTGTCATTACAAAACGTGATATCAAACCAACCACATTACATTGCATAGGACATTATGCTGAGCACTAATATACCTTAAGATATTCCAATAGATGCAAATAAAGCAATTTTTAGAAATGTGCAAATAAGGTTGTATTACAAAAGCTGCAATGTTTTTAAACTTGAATACAGAGCCCTGCACTGAAGCCTCATTTACATATTTCTGAAAAGTGACTTTTCAAGGAAATGATGTGTCTGACTGCCTAAGATTATGATGGTGCTTAGCATAATGCCCCCTACAATGTACTGTATCTGGTTTGATATAGCTCTTCCTATATCCCTTTAAAGGGATATAATAACTATAAAGAGATAGTAAATAAAATTTGCCCAGAGACAGACTGACTATCTTTCAGAATCCTATTCACCTTGCACAATGCTAGGACGTCTTTGTCTTCTCTACCAGTTGAATTCCACCATATTACACTGTCCTTGGAAATGTTAAAGAAAATGGCTAGAATGGAAATCAAGAATTGGGCTTTTCTATATCTTAATTATTATTGTTTTTCCCTAACTAGCTGAATGACGGAGGCAAAGCTGCTAAAGCAAACATTGGTATTGGTGATGTGGTCCTTAGCATTGATGGTATAAGCACTGATGGAATGACTCACTTGGAGGCACAAAACAAGATTAAGGCTTGCACTGGATCATTGAGTTTGAGCCTACAAAAGTAAGTAGAACCATTTGTCTTTAAAGTGAAATTCTCTTTTCACGTCTTTTTTGTGGCCTGATTTTATATACGGTTTTGGGCAAAAGTTTGAGGCAGATTTGGAAATATTACTGCAATATTATGCTTATGTGTTAATAGTTTATTTTTGTCAGTTCACAAAAATAAAGTGAATGAATAAAAGAGAAATCTAAATTGCATCAATATTTTTGGTGTGATCACCTTTTGCTTTCAAAGCAGCAACAATTCTTCTAGGTACACTTGCATGCACCCCAGTTCCTATGTTTTCATGCATAGTTGAGTTGCAGGGATTTGTCTCCATGTTCTCCATGTTCTGTGCTGATGGCACTGCTGAAATCTTTTGATTTCAAAGGGAAGTAAGCATGATGTCTTTTTTTCATCTGCTGCGCTAAGTTTCCTTGGCCGACCACTTCGACTCCTAATACAGCCTCCAATTCAGATGTGAACATAGCACTTACATTTAGTATAAGGAAACATGGTTATGATTTCACTTTGATTCAATGTCTCTAAATAATAATATATCACAAGGCATTATGGGAAAAGGAGCTGAGAAGCTCAAGCGCCCTTCTGTTGGATGTAAGAAATCCTCAATTTGTTTTTGACCCACTGAGTCTTGAGAAAGCAAAAGGGATGTTAGCCAAGCCAGTATTGCTCATCTGCATACAGCGCTGTTTCGGGATTTTGTCCATCAGTGCAGAGTAAAGCTAAACTGGCTGGCTTGGTGGGAGGCAATGAGTGGCTCCCTTCTCTAAATAATAATAAATGTCCTTTTCATGGCAAGAGAATTGTCTTGCATAAACTGTTCATACATATAGGACACTGGTCTAGGTGGAATATATTTATAGGATTTGGATGAGTTACACAGACCTATTGCATAATGGTGTACACTTGGAGCCAAGTTACTTTATTTTCTTGACATTTCAGTCCCAGAGTAGATGTGTTTCCCAATTCCTTCCCTAGTTCTTTCCCCACCCTTCTTTGCTTCCCACTTCATTATAAATTTACTATTATTTCTGTATGTTTTAGTCAGTGAGACTGAATGAATATTTTTTATTTTATTTCCTTGGATTATGAACTAAATGTATACTCTTATATGCATCAGCTTCACTTTCAAAAAATGTCAATGTTGCTCATACTATCCAGTCAGCATCACCTTTTTGTTTTTTAAACTAAGCTGTTGGGCGGTGAAGGAACACCCATCATCTCTCCAGTATACATTTACAAATTTGGATTTGAGGCGGTTCTTCACCTTTTGCAACGTGAAGTTGGGAAAACTGCTCTAGCCTCATGAGTTAAATCGGCGGGCAAGGGCAGACTGTTTTTGCTGCAGGCAGGTCCACTGTAGGACATCTTGGTGCATTTTTCTCACAGTGGACTGCTATATTTGACCGTAGCCTTAAAGGGGTTGTCCACGATAAAATTTTTTTTTTTTTTTTTTTAAATTAGGCCGAGGGAGGTGAAAAAAAAAAACAAACAAAAAAAAACATTCTGTCCCTAGTGCTCCGGTTTCTCCCAGTTCAGTCTGGTCCTGTAGCTCTGCTTTCTTCTGCTGGAAGGCGCTGTCGCACGTGACCAATTAGCGGTCACTAACTGTGATGTCTTGGGTCCTTTCCGTAGGCTGCTGCCTAAGGGAAGGTACCAGGATGTCACGGCCTGCGAAGGCTTCCGGCAAAAGAAGCCGAGCAGCAGAAATGGTCGGCGCTGGGAGGCATCGGGGACAGGTGAATGTGTTTTTGTTCGTTTTCACCTCCCCAGGCCCAATTAAAAAATAAATAAATTACTTTTTACGATTTACTTTATTTTCTGTCTGGGCTCTTTGTGTGTAAATGTTGGGCTTCTGGGTTGATTCTGATGCTAGGTCACCTGATCAGCATCAAGTACCCTCCTCCCTCCTCTCTGTCCAATGGAATTGTACAAGTAAAGGTTCTACCAGCTGCTACATAGATGTAATATCATTTAACATGGAGTGGAGGGAAAAGGGTACTGGTTCCAATCACGTGAGCTGGTATCTGATCCAGCCCAGAAGCCCAACATTCACCACTTAAATAACCCAGGAAGGAAGGAAGTTAAAGTAATTTTCTTTTTTCTGTAGCTTTTGTTGTGCTAGGTTAAGTTCACATCTTTTTAAGAAAAAAAAAAAAAAATGACTTGGACCGCACATCCCAACCTTCTACATTGATCTTGTGCTTATCAGCAAAATCTACAAAAGAGTATACATATTGATTAAGGTGTATAAGCCCACTAGCCACTTCAGTTACCTCTATATAGTGAGTCCCTACTCTACTGGGTGTGGCGCTGCATTGCAACCACCAACAACACGCCCACAGGGAGAGTAATGTAGCAGCCCAGCAACACCCCTGCTGCTAGGCTAAGCCCCCAGGCTCTGGGCCACATCACCCCACAGCCACTGCACCACAGCAATGGCAGACACTGCACACTACCGAACCATGTGAACACATCTCAAAAAATTCACCTTACCTTATGATTATAATCAGAGGACTGCATCATGTGAACAGATCTCAAAAAATTATACACCTTGATCAATATGTATTCTAAGAACCTCGTGTTCAGTTTTGTAGATTTTGATGCAAAGCACAAGATCAGTGTATGAGGTTGGGATGTGAGGTTCATGTCTTGTTTGTTTTTTTGTTTGCTCACATCTGCATCAGAGGCTCAGTCAGGTGCTGTTAAAAGTTGTGGATATAAAAGGACTTTTTCATATGGTGAAATGACAGACTCCAAAACACAAGCCCAGTGGGCCCTATTATAGACAATGGGATTTTTTTGGGCTCTGTTGGTATTGGATAGGGGGATATCATCCAATGCAGTTGTGTCAGAAACTTGGTACATTTGTTTTAGGCTTTTCTCCATATGTATTAAGCCACCACTGTTTTTACTACTGCTACTGCTATGTGCTTTACATGACATTATGATACACCGGTATTACTAAACCTGCCCAATTAAACATTCCTCAACATTGAAGGTACAACACCAAGAAGGAATAGTCTTTGAATTATGTGGAAATCAGTGGATTGATAGACATGTTAATGATATGCAAATTGTAAAATTGAAACAAAAGATTAAAACCTTTCCATTTTATTTAGTATAGAGTATGAGTACCATGCACAGAAATATACGCACTTAAACTCTTTCTCATGGTATCAGTGAGGTTACTTAGTGGTTGTCTGGGGAATGTTGTGCCACACTGAATGCACTTGGGTAAGTAAATCATCCAAGTTGGCTTCTTCATTTTGCAAATATTGTCCAATGATGTCCCAAGTGTGCTCAATGGGAGACAAGTCTGGAGACAATTGAGGCATATATAGGCCACACAGGTGGCTCACAGTAGCAAGCACAACATGCGACCAGGCATTGTCCGGTTGAAAAACTTCTCCTTTAACACTTTTGAGAAATGACTGTATCACTGGTTCTACAACCAAATTGATTTAATGCAGAGCTGTTAGTGTACCTTAAATGAAAACTAGAGGGGTCTGTACCTTATGCCACTCCACACCATAATCCCAGGTGTAGGACTGGTGTGATGCTGCCTTGTGAAGACCTCTTGACGTTGCGCCTGTGGTGTCCAAACCCATCTCCAACTATCATTGCATCTGAGACAAAAGTTGAACTCCTCACTCAAGAGTATAGACCTCCATTTCATCCTGTATTGCCATCTTGTTGTACACCATGATAGCCTTTGAGAGTGATCATGTTAGGTCAGTAGCTGTAGCTGGACGTGTGGCTTGTAATGTCATGCAAACCCCTTCTGATGGTTTCTGTAGTATCTCTTTTCCGCCTTTAGGATGTGATATCCAATTCCACTTGCAGTACAGAATGAGCACTACCTGCTATTCTTCCAATCCACGCAGCTCCTGCTGTCATTTCAGTTCTTCATTGTTCTCCCAACCACTGGTACACTGAACATTGAAACGTGCTGACTTCTTGGTCTAGTAGGATAGCGATCTTCAGGAGTGATAAACCAAGGTCTCTTAGTTCAAGGATTTGGTCCCTCTGTTTGTGACAAGTGGTGATAACTGGCATATTGACAAATAGGCAGCATTGTACAATCATCCCATAATGTTTGATCTGATTTTTGTGGCTAAAAAAACTTTGAATATGGCTTTTAGGCTCCTCCTACCTGCCACAGATTGGAACTAGGTGATTGAAAAGTTGATCATTTGCCGATCTTAGTGACACCTGCTAATTCCACAGTTAGCATAACCTTACTGCTTGCCCTCCTTGGTGTTGCAATTTCAGTGTTGAATGTATTTCCCCTTCTTCCTCTTTCCTGTTCTACATTACTGCACAGTATAATGAAGTCTGGATAGTTAAAGATCTTATTTCATTTTTTTCACACTATACTGGTGGACTGCCAAGAACATAAATTACTCTTCTGCACTATTCACAACTATTAGTTTCCCTTGCCGCTACATAGACTGTAGTTTGTAAGAGGCCTGAACAGGGACCCAAGCAGACCTTTTACTTTCCACTATGACCAAGGATGTCTACTCCAAGCCTTTGTTACTTGTGAACTATGGGGCATCCAGAATGAGAAATTATTTCACACACAACCAATTAAGTGGCAGTGTCTACTGTGCACATTGTGGTAACTTACAGTGGGGAAAATAAGTATTTAGTCAGCCACCAATTGTGCAAGTTCTCCCACTTAAAAAGATGAGAGAGGCCTGTAATTTACATCATAGGTAGACCTCAACTATGAGAGACAAAATGAGAAAACATATCTAGAAAATCACATTGTCTGATTTTTAAAGAATTTATTTGCAAATTATGGTGGAAAATAAGTATTTGGTCAATAACAAAAGTTCATCTCAATACTTTGTTAAATATCCTTTGTTGGCAATCACAGAGGTCAAACGTTTTCTGTAAGTCTTCACAAGGTTGGCACACACTGTTGCTGGTATGTTGGCCCATTCCTCCATGCAGATCTCCTCTAGAGCAGTGATGTTTTGGGGCTGTCGCTGGGCAACACGGACTTTCAACTCCCTCCAAAGGTTTTCTAAGGGGTTGAGATCTGGAGACTGGCTAGGCCACTCCAGGACCTTGAAATGCTTCTTACGAAGCCACTCCTTCATTGCCCTGGCGGTGTGCTTGGGATCATTGTCATGCTGATGGAAGGAGGTTTGCACTCAAAATCTCACCATACAAGGCCCCATTCATTCTTTCATGTACACGGATCAGTCGTCCTGGTCCCTTTGCAGAGAAACAGTCCCAGAGCATGATGTTGCCACCCCCATGCTTCAAAGTAGGTATGGTGTTCTTTGGATGCAACTCAGCATTCACTCTCCTCCAAACACGATGAGTTGTGTTTCTGCCAAACAGTTCTACTTTGGTTTCATCTGACCATATGACATTCTCCCAGTACTCTTCTGGAATATCCAAATGCTCTCTAGCAAACTTCAGACGGGCCGGGATATGTACTGGCTTAAGCAGGAGGGACACGTCTGGCACTGCAGGATCTGAGTCCCTGGCGGCGTAGTCCCAGCTTGTTACGTTAGTCCCAGCTTTCTGCAGGTCATTCTCTTGGTCCCCCCGTGTGGTTCTGGGATTTTTGCTCACCGTTCTTGTGATCATTTTGACCCCACGGTGTGAGATCTTGCGTGGAGCCCCTGATGGAGGGAGATTAACAGTGGTCTTGTATGTCTTCGATTTTCTAATTATTGCTCCCAGAGTTGATTTCTTCACACCAAGCTGCTTGCCTATTGCAGATTCCGTCTTCCCAGCCTGGTGCAGGTCTACAATTTTGTTTCTGATGTCTTCCACAGCTCTTTGGTCTTCACCATAGTGGAGTTTGGAGTGTGACTGTTTGAGGTTGTGGACAGGTGTCTTTTATACTGATAACAATGTCAAACAGGTGCCATTACTACAGGTAATGAGTGGAGGACAGAGGAGCCTCTTAAAGAAGAAGTTACAGGTCTGTGAGAGCCAGAAATCTTGCTTGTTTGTAGGTGACCAAATACTTATATTCCACCATAATTTGCAAATAAATTCTTAAAAAATCAGACAATGTGATTTTCTAGATATGTTTTCTCATTTTTCTCTCATAGTTGAGGTCTACCTATGATGTCAATTACAGGCCTCTCTCATCTTTTTAAGTGGGAGAACTTGCACAATTCGTGGCTGACTAAATACTTTTTTCCCCACTGTATTTAAGACAGTTCTTCTGAGTGCAATAAATGCTTCCCTGCTGATTTATTTTTCAAGCACAATACAGTTCTTAGCTGGTCATATGTTTGCACGTGGTGGTTTTGAATGTTAAGCTACTTTTACCTCCTTAACCCCTTCCCACCGGTAACCTTTTTTGATTTTCATTTTTGACAGCAGTTTGGCACTTTTGATTATTATTTTTTTTTTTTTTTCCCGCTTCGGCATTTACCGTACGGGTGTAACACCCCTTTGGGTCGACCTCTGTAGGCAGGGTGTGTTGTAGTTCTCACCTCAATATGGCGCAGTGCCTCCACCCGAATCTTGCTAGGAGCTCCATAGGAATTCAGGAGGGTCTTCCTCTTCTGCTAGGGGTCGACTCGGGAAACCCCCACCTAAGCTCAGTACACACTCACAAATGTTGAGGGTAAAACTACTTAACTGGTTTATTATGGGAAGGGTAAACAAGGGCAAACTTAATAAAAGGTGAACAGAGAAATGTTTCAGTAATTCACATGACAATGCACAGGTACATCCTATAGTATTAACCCCCTAGTGGTAGGACTATGTGCCAGGCCTGGCAGGTATAATAAACTATAGGAAATAGCACAGGGTTAAGATAGTGACCCACAGATGATAGTCATCACACACATGCAATCATACTGCAGGTAACAGCTTGCACTCCTAAATAACAGCACACAATGCAGAATTACTAATGGCTGCAGAAATAAACAGAACAGTCCATCCGTTGGGGCCCAGTTGCCGTGGACGATGGTGCGCATTCAGGAAACATTGGTGCACTATAGACACAGCAGATCCTTTCTACCACAGTTCTCATAAACCTTCTAACAGCAGTACAGCAAATGCCAGCAAAGTCTACTCACTAACTCTTGCAGGGAATCTGGTGCCAGCCTGGAGTCTCACTGGGTGCTGCAGCTTTCAGATGACAGGATACTAATGGAGTATGAGGCAAGAGTCTTCTTGGATGCAGCCCTGGGTACCTTTTGGGAGTCTGGTCAATCTGGATAGGTGGTGCTGCTGCTGCAGGGATGCTACTTCTTCCCTCAGAGTGAGCTGGTGGGCTGGCAGGAATGTCTCTATGTCCTGGGTTACCCAGTGCCAAGATATGTGCTCCCTGGCAGTTGCTGGAAGAAGCCTCTCCTGCAGCCCATGTGGCTGTCTTTTTTTTTTTCCTCCTGTGCAGACCTTTCCCATAATTCCCTGCTCAGCCAATATGTCCCTTTCTCTGATACTCCTCCCCCTGGAGTAAGGGGTGTAGGGAAATGTAATCCACTGTCGCTCAGCATAAAATGGCTGATTTCTGCTGTAGTGGGTCCTGGCTTGGCATAAACAATAGCATCTGCTGTATGCAAAGTGCTCCTTGCAGGAGTTACACGGGAAATTTTTTTTTTTATATATTTGTAGACTGTGCGTTTTTGGACACCGGGATACCTAATGTGTATGCGTTTCACAATATTTAACTACTTTTATATGTTTTCTAGGGAAAGGGGGGTGATTTGAACACTTATGGACCAATGGAAAATCGCAGGTTCTTCAGTTTTGACATACACACAGCTTTACACCAGGTTTCCATAGCAACCAAGCTATTTATGACTTGTGAGTCAATATCAGTTCGCAGGTCCTTAAATATTCAGTCATATGACGTGCATCAGTCAATATAAGTTCACATTTCATTTACCAGGTTTCCATAGCAACACAGCCATAAATAGATTATACCTATACTGGACTGCCATACTGGATGTCAAGTGCAAAACTGGCCAATTCTTATGGGGTCACTACACAAACAAAAAGTGAAATATACCTGTGCGAAGCCGGGTCCTTCTGCTAGTATATATATAATTTTATTTATTTATTTTTTGCATTTATTAGGCCTCTTAGGGGAGGGCACCGATCGTGGGCATTAGTGCCCGGCGGCTATGGTGGCCGCACGACTCCGGAACGGCCGCCATCTTTAAACACCCGGCATACGCTGTACAATTACGGTGGATGTTGAGAAAGGGTTAAGGACACGACCAAAAAACTGCCTTAGGTCAGGGCCCAACTGTGGAGTTTTACAGTCCCTGCAAAGTGGATGGGATACTAGCAAACACCATCCACACATTGCAGAAAAATACGCGCAGCGGAAATGCTGCGATTTTCAAAACAATCATGGGCAGTTTCCTGAAACACCGGCTGTTTCCCTAAAGGTATAATTGAAGCAGAAAGTCCGCAGAGGACTGCAGACTTTCTGTGAAAAGTTATGCGGGTAAAACGGCATGCGTTTCCGCCGTGGTTTTTCCCACAGCGCTTTTTCGATGCAGCCCGCTACTTGGGTCCTTTAGTCTTAAGGACACGGCCACATTTTTCAAAACTGACGTATCAATTTATATTTATAAGTAATTTTGAGATTATTTTCATTACACATTTGTACTTTATTAGTGGTAAACCTTGATCAATATTTTTGTATTCATTTATAGGAATTTTTTATCTATATAAAAAATGTGTAATTTTCAAAATGTAAAATGCTCTGCTTTTCAGATAGCCATACCACCCAAATACATTACTAAATATTATCTACCATATCGCTGCTTTATATTGGAATCCCCTTTAATTGTCCTTTTAATTAATTTTGAACATTAGAAGGCTTACAAGTGCAACTTTCTTAGGGGCCACTTCAGTTTTGAAAGCCTATATATAAACCCCCCCCCCCCCATAAACCACCCACACATTTTCAAAACTACACCCTTAAAATAATTCAAAACCGCATTTCGAAAGTTTGTTAACCCATTAAGCATTTCACGGGAATTGGAACAATATGGAGGTGAAATTTATACATTTAATTTTTTTTTTTCAATAATACATTCATTTAGCCCTTTAATTAAAGATTAAAGGAGCAAATGCATCTCCCAGTTTGTTATGCAATTTCTCTGAGCACGGAAATACCCCACATGTGGATGTAAACTGCTGTTTGAGTACATGGCAGTGCGTGAAAGGGAAGGAGCGCCACTGGCCATTTGAAAAGCAGATTTTCCTGGAATAGTCAGGTGTCATGTCTCATTTGCAAAGCCCCTAGAGTACCAATACAATGTATCCCCCACATTACAAAAAAAGTGTACCCCATTTGGAAACTACACTCCTCAAGGAATTTATCAAGGGGTATATTGAGCATTTTGATCCCACACCTGTTTCACAGATTTTATTAACATTGGGACATGTAAATAAAATTTTACTAAATTGTCATTTTATCCTAACATTTTTCATTTTCACAAGAGGTTAAAGGATAAAAAGCACCCCACATTTCTCCTGAACATGGTAATACCACATATGGGTTGTAAACTGCTGGGTGGAGACTTGGCGGGGCTCATAATGAAAAGAGTGCAGTTTGGATTTTGGAGTGTAGATTTTGCTCAAATAGTTTTTGCATACCATGTTTCATTTGCAGATCCCTCTAAAGTACCAGTACAATAGAAATCCCAAAAAAGTGACCCCGATTTAGAAATTGCACCCCTTTAAAAAATTTCTCAAAATGAATGATTATCATTTTGAGCCCAAGAGTGCTTCCCAAAAATGAATGTGAAAATTTTAAAGAAATATGCCTTTTCAGTGCACAATATGTTGTGCCCACTTTGTGTTAACAGAGACACGCACTCCTAAAACTTTTAAGTGGGTTATCTCGGGTACAAAAGAGTTGTATATGTGGGTTTTGGCACATAGCAGGGCTCAGAAAGGAAGGAGCACTGTGCATTTTAGCTTTTGGAGTATAGATTTAGAAGGACTGGTGTTTGGACACTATACTGTTTTTCCAGAGTCCTGGAGGTGCCAGTAGATTGGAATACTTAAAGAAGTGACCCCATTTTGTAGGGTCAAATTTTTTTTTTTTTTCTTTCTAGGGGCAAACGTGACATTACATCCAAAAAAATTCTAAATATGCGCTCCAAAAGCCACATAGCGCTCCTTCAAATCTGCACCCTGCTATGTGACTGAACAACAGTTTATGCCCACATGTATGACACTGTTGTACCCAGGATAACATACTTGACTATGCCATATGTGGGTATAAACTGCTGATTGGGCACAGCTGGGCATAGAAGGGAAGGAGTGCTATTTTGGTTTTTGGGGCACTGTTTGGTTTTTGGATGTCACACCACTTTTGAAGAACCTCTGAATTTCCAGTAAAGTGGAATCTGCAGACACATGACTCCATTTTGGAAACTAAACCCCTCAAGGTATTTAATAAGCAGTGTAGAAAGCATTTTTAACCCTTGAGTATTTCATTAATTTAGTTTCCAGAAATGAATGCGTAGCTGATAATGAAAAGTGAAAGTTGTAATTTTTCCAGAGAGACTCCATTTTGTGTCAGCAGAGACACCCACTCCAAAAACTGTTAAGCGGTTATCTCTAGCACAACAGTCTTTAGCGTATTCGTCTCTGACACAAGTTGGGCACAACATATTGCGCACTGAAATTACGTATTTACCATCAGCTGCTCATCCCCTGACATATAATCCCATTTTGGAAACTAGATCCCTGAAGGAATTTATCCAGGTGTGCAGTAAGCATGTTTAACCCCCAAGCATTGCAATAATTTATTTTCCAGACATCTGGAAAATAAATCTGGAAAATAAATTATTGCAATGCTTGGGGGTTAAACATGCTTACTGCACACCTGGATAAATTCCTTCAGGGATCTAGTTTCCAAAATGGGATTATATGTCAGGGGATTCCACTTTACTGGCATTTCATGGGGTTCTGCATTTCAGTGGCATGACCTCCATACAGCACTCCTTACCTTCTGTGCCTGGCTGTGTGCCCAAACAGCACTTTATTCTCCCATATGACATTAAAGGGGTTGTCTGGGATTTACTGATCATTGTAATCTAAACTACCCCCAACAACCAACCCCACCCCCCACCTTCTACATTACTTTGGTTACCAAAAATCTATATTTACCTAGATCGCCGGGGCAGTCATGTGACTGCCCCAGGCACATTTTCCAGTGATGTTCCGTTCCAGAAGGGGGAAAACGGAATGTCACCTATACTAACCTAATCACCCCCACCCCATAATACTTGCCTGTCTTCTGGTGGGGTGAGTTAGTTAGGAAGAGCTAGTAGTGGGCAGGCTAGCTAGGGAAACAGGGAGGGGGTGGGAGTGAGAAAGGGAGGTGGTATGAGTCAGCTCTGAGTGGCCCAAGGCATCAGAACAGGAAGAAGACCATGGAAACAAATGCAGAAGATGCCAGGAGCTCACAGAGAAACCCAGAAATCACTCAAAACACTGCTAAAGGTATTTGGTTGCACTTTTTTTTTTTTGCCCGGAAAACACCTTTAAAGTATGTTATCCTGGATACAACAGTGTCATCCATGTGGGCATAAACTGCAGTTCGGGCATACAGTGGGACGCAGATGTGAAGGAATACTATGTGGCTTTTGGAGCATAGATTTAGAGGTTTGGTATCTAGACAGCATGTCATGTTTGCAGAGCCCCTAAGGTGCTAGTAAAGTGGAATCTCCTATGGAGTGACCATTTTGAAAACTACACCCCTCAAAGAATTTACCAAGGGGTGTAGTGAGTATTAGTTTCCCAGCCATGAATGCACAGCGGATGGTGAAAAGTGAATATGTAAGCTGTGCAGAGTACATTGGATACACCAAATTCCCTTTTAATTTCCCAGTATGGCTTATGATTGGGGGGTCACTTCTAGTGTCTTTTCCCTCGTAAGTGCTAAATCCTGGGTGTACCCTGATATACACTAGCACTGCTTATACATTCCTTTCTTGCCGCAGCTAGTTTTCTTCTAATGATTCAATCATCAATTCTGGCATTTGCTTTTGACCTTTTAGTTTTTTGCAATGCAGTGTACAGCATACAGTAAGTAACTTGTTACCTTTTATTCTATGGGTCGGTGCAATTACAGCAAAACCTAATTTGTACTATTTCTATGTGTTACTAATTTTGCCGAACAAAAACCCATTTGGGGAAAACCTTTTTATTTTTCCCTTCACCCACGACAGCACCCAGAGAGGATCCGCCCCCAGGGACAGGAAACCTACGGTATAAAAAGGTGGAGCCTCTCCTACCCCTCAGTTGTTTCCTGTCCCTGGAGGGAGATCTACGTGTCTGCTTGAGGCAGGCTTACCTGATGGCATAGGAAAGAGTTGGTCCTGGTAGGGGTTGCCTCTCTTCTTCCAGGGGTGGCTGTGGCCCAGTCTGGAGTCAGGTGCCATCCCCCCAGCTATGCGCCGCTGGTGTTCCGGGCGCGGGGGTTCCGATATCCAGGCAGAAGGAGTGTGTTTCCTCTGCTTTAGGCCGCAGGAGTTCCGGGCCTGCAGGGAGACACATGGAGGTGCCAGCCCGGCAGGAAGTGGGTGTGGCTTCCGGCGGAGGACACTGACAAGTTGCTCAAAGCCATTCGAGCGACTATGGGGATTGAGGACTCTAGACACTCCCGTTCTATACAGGACATTATGTTTGGAGGTTCGTCAAAGGAGACACTTTCCAGTCCATAAAAATATTACATCGCTTATAAAGAGGGAATGGAAAAAGCCAGACAAGAAGGGTTTTATCCCTAGAGGAGTTAAGCGTAAATACCCGTTTGAAGAGGAAGCTAGCTCTTCTTGGGATAATGTACCAAAAATTGATGTTGCCATAGCCAGAGCCTCTAGGAACTCGGCACTGCCCTTCGAGGACATGGGTACCCTGAAGGATCCCTTAGACAAGAAAGCAGAAAGCTTCCTAAGGCGTTCTGGGGAGTCAGTAGGAGTGTCCCTCAAGCCCAATATAGCGGCTACCTCTACTGCTAGATCCCTTATGATCTGGCTAGGGGAGCTGGAAGATCAATTAAGGGATAAGGCCCCAAGAGAGCAGATTCTGTCAGCCCTGCCGACTATTAGAAAAGCTGCAGATTTTTTTGGCAAATGCTTCAGCTGACGCTGTAAGATTATCAGCTCGCTCCCTTGCCCTGACCAACTCTGCCAGAAGGTCTATATGGCTGAAGAGTTGGACAGGTGATGTAGGGTCTAAGACCCGGCTGTGCAATCTGCCCTGTGATGGTGAATATCTCTTTGGACCAGCCTTGGATGACATCTTAGCTAAGGCAGCAGATAAAAAAAAAAAAAAAAAAAAAAGAGTTTTTCCTTTGCCTTTCTCTGGTCGGACACGGATGTCCTTTCGTCCCTTTGCAGCATACAGAGGGCAGAAAATTGTCAAGTCCAGAGATAATAGCTGGGCAGAATCAATAAGAAACACAAGGGGTTCTTATTTAACAACTCACCCCGTAATAAAGATCCAAGACCCAATAGGCAATGATGCCAGGCCCCGGGTAAAGGGGAGACTGAGGAAATTCCTTCCTGCCTGGAGGAAAATTTCATAAGGGGTTTTTATTCCCATCTGTTCTGGGTAAGGAAACCCGATGGCTCCTACAGAACCATAATAAATCTAAGGAGGTTAAATCAGTTTCTGTCTTACAAGAAATTCCGGATGGAGACCGTGCAGTCAGCAGTGAGATTGTTAACTCCCAATTGCTGGATGGCGGTGATAGACCTGAAAGATGCTTATTACCATGTTCCAATTTTTCCAGGTCACCAGAGGTTCTTGCGAGTAGCAGTAGAGATGGGAGGAGTGGTTTCAGCAATACTAATATCAGGCTCTTCCCTTTGGAATCTCCATAGCCCCAAGAGTCTTTACCAAAATAGTGGCAGAAATGGTGGCACATGTAAGAGAGAAAGACGTTCTGTTTATTACATATCTAGACGACTTTCTCATTGTGGCAAGATCCAGAATAGAATGTTTAGAAAGTGTCAGAGTAGTACTGAACATTCTGGAGGAATTAGGTTGGATGGTGAATGTAGAGAAGTCAAGTTTTAGTTCCTTCTCAACAGAAAAAGTTTCTAGGGATCATTTTAGATTCCACGGCTCAGAGATCTTTTCTCCCTCCAGAGAAAATAGAGAGAGTTCTGTCCCTAGTAAAAACCCTGATCCAGTCCCCCAGGGTCACTATAAGAAAGGCTAGGTCCATCCTAGGGACTCTCACGGCTTGTATTCCAGCTGTACCTTGGGCTCAGAGCCACTCCCGAGACCTGCAGTGGGAAATCCTGGCAGCCTGGTGTCAGGAAGAGAAAATTCTCGACAAATTTATGTGGGTGTCTCAGCCAACAAGAGAAACCCTGGGTTGGTGGTTAGTCAGGGGTCACCTAGAAATTGGAGTTCCATGGAAGATCTCAGGCCCCCTAATTATTACCACGGATGCCAGCCCTTGGGGGTGGGGTGCCCACATGAGGGATCAGGTGTTCCAAGGCTGCTGGTCAAGGAGTCTTTCTCAGGCATCCTCAAATCAGAGGGAACTAATGGCGATTTTTGGAGACCTTGAAAGTCGTAGGTCAGGGTATTCGGAATCGCCATGTAAGGATCATGTCCGACAATATGACAGCAGTTTCATATATAAATAAGCAAGGGGGTACGAGGTCCCTTCCCCTTATGAAAATAATGGCCCGGACTCTACATCTGTCAGGGCCTCTGGTTCTCTCCTGGTCTGCTCTGCATATCAGGGGGTCAGACAATTTCAGGGCAGATTTCTTGAGCCGTCACAATCTGAATCAGAGCAAGTGGGAATTGAACCCATCCATCTTTTTAGAGATCACCAGGGTTTGGGGAGTCCCGGAAATAGATCTCTTTGTCAGTCGGTCAAACTAGAAGGTGGAGAGATTTTTTTTCCCTAAACCCAGAGGAACCCCCCTTTGGGGTGGATGCTCTGTCCTACAAGTGGGATTTCAATCTAGCTTACGCTTTTCCTCCCTTCTATCTCATTCCAGCAGTTCTGAGGAAGATCAGGGAGGATCGAGCGAGGGTTATTCTAATTGCCCCCTTTTTGGCCGAGGAGAGCCTGGTTTACCTGGCTAAGGATCCTGTCTGTTTCGGACCCTTGGATTCTCCCAGTCAGCCAGGACCTTCTATGTCAGGGCCCCATTCTCCATCCGGAGTCCAGCCACTTACATTTGATGGCCTGGAATTTGAGCGGAGATTACTAGCTTCTAAAGGTTTTTCTCAGAATCTCATTTCCACTCTTCTAAAAAGCAGAAAACTGGTCACTACTAAAATATACGCTAGGACTTGGTTCTGGTTTATTGAATTTCTAGGTGGTTCTCCAGGGGAGATTCTAGAGTTCCTTCAGAAGGGACTAGAAAAGGGGCTTTGTACCAGCACTTTAAAAGTCCAGGTTTCAGGCCTTAGTGTTCTACTAAATGATAAATTGGCTGACAATCCCTGGGTGATTAGGTTCATCAAGGCGGCCTCTAGAAGTAGACCGGTGGTTAAGTCCAGAGTTCCTCCCTGGGACTTGTACCTAGTTCTGTGTGCCTTAACTAAACCTCCCTTTGAACCATTGATCTCTATCCCTATTAAAAATTTATCCCTGAAAGTGATTCTTTTAGTGGCCCTTACCTCGGCACATCGCATAGGAGAATTGCAGGCTCTATCAGTTAATCCACCCTTTACTGTTATTACAGAGGACAGGGTAATAATTAAACCAGACCCAGCTTTTTTGCCTAAAGTAGCCTCAAAATTTCATAGATCTCAGGAGATAGTTCTTCCCTCCCTCTGTGCTAACCCAAGTAATACTAAAGAGCAGAAATACCACTGTTTGGATGTAAGACGTTGCCTAATCCAGTATTTTGTCCTCTACTTCCTCTTGGAGGAGATCTACTTCCCTATTTGTTCTCTTTTCAGGTCCCAACAAAGGGAAGGCGGCCTCTAAGTGTAGTCTGGCTAGGTGGGTGAGACTAGCAATCTCCCTGGCCTACAGTTCTTTGGGCCTTCTCCCCCCCCCCCCCCAGTGGGGCTCAAGGCACATTCTACTAGGGCGATTGCCACCTCGTGGGCCGAGAGAGCTGATGCTTCCATAGAATCTAGCTGCAAAGCAGCAACCTGGTCTTCACCTTCTACCTTTTTTCGCCATTATAGGCTGGACATTGGGGCTTCTGCTGATCTTTCTTTTGGAAGGAAAGTTTTACAAGCGGTGGTCCCTCCCTAGTGTTTTCCTATTTTATTCTTTCTGGTGCTGTCGTGGGTGAAGGGAAAAATGGTAATTACTTACCGGTAATTGGATTTTCCAGAACCCACGACAGCACCGTCCTTTATCCCTCCCTTTTTTCTTGGTGATGGACTTCTGTTTGGCACTGGGTGTAGCAGAAGGAAAAAAAAAAAAAAAAAAAAGTTTTGACCTTAGGGTCATGAGTTACAAGTTAACTGGAGTCTCCCTCTCGCTTCTATAAAACAACTGAGGGGTAGGAGAGGCTCCACCTTTTTATACCGTAGGTTTCCTGTCCCTGGGGGCGGATCCTCTCTGGGTGCTGTCGTGGGTTCTGGAAAATCCAATTACCGGTAAGTAATTACCATTTTTCGGTTGACAGAGCAGGTTGTGGGCTTATTTTTTGCAGGGTGAGCTGTGCTTTTTATTGGTACTGTTCTGGGTTACATATGACGTTTTGATAGCGTGTTATTTCACAATATTTTGTGGCGGGATGGCAAAAAATCATTACTTTGGCATTTGTTTTGTTTTTTTTTTTTGTTTGTTTTTTTTCACCATGCAGTTAAATAATGTTTATACAATGTTTATTCTTAAGGATGTGGCAATACCAAATATGTATTTTTATGAATTTTTATGGTGTGTGTGTGTGTGTGTGTGGTTTTTTTTTGGGGGGGGGGTTATTGATTTTATATAGGAAAGGGGCATTTTGGGGATTTTATTAATTTATTTATTTTTGCAACAACACTTTTTTTTTTTTTTTTTTTTTTTTCATCTGATTGCTGGTTCAGTAGTATACACAACAATACATGTGTTTTGCAGTGTATACAGGATGTCAGCCTATGCAAATTCAAAGGCTGACTTCCTCTTGTCTTGGCAGGATCAACCAGGTATGTGGCTCTGGCAGACCTGGGGACACTGGTCAGATCTAGGGCTGCTGAAAATTGGTATCGGCACCCCCAAACATTCTTCGGAAGGGGAGCTTGGGGGACTAAAACCCTTACATGCCGCAGTCATGTTTGACTGTGGCATCTAAGGTTGTTAAAACTCATGATTGGAGCTCATCTTCAACCACAGGTATCAGAGCTGTAACTGACAGCTAACATCTGCTCCAGAAGCTACCTGCTCACACACTGAGTGATTGGTGAGCATCGGACGTAATAGTACATAATGGGTTAAAGACACTCTGACACAGGAAATTAAAATCAAGCATTACCTCCCATTGCAGTATCTCCACATTTTTATTCTCTTGGTCCAATGTTTCATAGTACAGTTAAAAACTAAGAAACACAGTGCATTCAGATAGTCTTCAGAATTACACTTAAACTTACTATAGTAGGATAGGAATTACTAGCTATCAATTATACTTTTGATAACCTACTTTAAGCAGGGGCCCCACATATCGTAAACACAGCGATTTTGCCACCACGGAAACGACAAGGCAAAAACCGCAGCATTTTACAGTACCTACAAAGTGCATGGGATTCTGGCTAATCCTATCAAAACATTGCAGAAAAATATCCGCAGTGGACATCCTGCAATTTCAAAAACCATTGCGTCTTTGCTAATCATAGCTTGTGAATTATACTTAGGTATAATTAAAGCAGAAAGCCCGCAGAGGAAAACTTTACTGCATCTCGCTACGTGGGTTTTCTATCTAAATAATTCATTAAAAATTAAGTTTTGTTTGGGCAAATAACCTTTCTTGAGAGACCAGAGAGTGGTTGTCCAAAATGGTTCCCATTCAACCTGACAGCTTGACTGGATCTGCAGTGAAGAATAGCAGAAAATCCCCAAATCCAGATGTGCAGACCTTGTGACATCATAACCAAGAAAACTTAATTCTGTAATGGATGCCAAATGCGCTTCAACGAAGTGCTGAATAATGGGTCTGACTATTTATGTCAATACAATATTTATTTTTTTCTGTTCAATTAATGAGCGAAGATTTCTTAATATTTTTTTATATTGAGTGCAAATTTATGGGAGGGAAAACTTTTTTTTTTTTTTTTTTTTTTTTTAAATATTAGAACAAGGCCACAACATAACAAAATGTGAAAAAAAAGTGAAAGGATCTAAAGATTTTATAAAATGCATTGTACATAAGATTCTCTATGACTCCTGAGCTCAGCCATGTCTCTCCCTTCCCACTCCTCACAATGCTGAAACAAGGTGTAATATAACAGGCAGGGACAGGGCTTGTTTGCAGCAACACACAAAAAATTTATAAGCCATAACACTTACGCTAGGTTACTCTGTCGGGGGGCCCGAACAACAGAGAGCTGGACTGCTAAAACAGTGGGTATACATGGAGCCTGATGGACCCCATTGATTATTATCCGATGCAGATGTGAACCCAGCTGAAGCTAAATGCCAACCCCACAGTAGGACTAGGTGAAGGATACCTAGACTGATGATCTTATACATATAACCAGTAAAAAATTGGTGCAATAGTCCATAACAAAGGGAGCCATTCAGGTGCACTGCTTTTCTTCAGACCCTGGTATAGAGAAAAAAATATGATTTATTTTTCCAGCACCCTTTTTTTTTTTTTTTTTTTTTTTTTTAATATATAATTTTAGATTTCAAACGTTGTAATAAATGTCGGGGAAAATTTTCCCAAATGTAACTTTGAATTGTATGTTCATTGAATTTTTGGAGTGTGCACTGTTGAAATTAAATATTTTACTGTTCCTTAAGTTTATTTTTCTAAGTATAAAGAAATTCTCTGGTCACTATCAGGTATATTTAAGGTAAAGTGCGTAAAGATAAATTTTGAGATTTTACAACTAAATCTAATGTAATTTATTATTGTTATTTGAATGTAATGAATTCAGGACCTCACATTTGTCTGTAAAATGTGGCATGTTTATGTTGTGGAAGATTCTGGCTCTGAATATTCACACTGGTGTGTATTTTTAATACATATTTAAAGAGTATCTGTCACCACTCCTGACATGACTGTTTTATTACTTGTATAATACTTTTTTGTGCAGTTCCTAGGTTCCTCCTGAATAAATTGATTGCTGGAAACAGTTGTCAATTCTTATGAAAATTTCTAGTAGGGATAACAGAGGAATAGCACAATTTTAAGAAAAGATACTGCATTTTAGAATCGTTTTATCATGGAGAATACAAGTATTTACTAAAGATAAGATAGGTAAATTTAGGAGAGTTGACATGTCATCTTTAGGCTAAGGACCCATGTAGTGGGCCACAGCAAAAAAGCACTGTGGGAAAAAGCCCTGCTGGAAAAACTCACGTGTGTGGTTTTTTTTTTTTACCCACAGCACTTTTCACAGAAAGTCCTGAGAGGTTTCCTCTGCGGACTTTCTGGTTTCATTATACGTATAGGGAAACAGCTGGCGTTTCCGTAGGTATATTTGACCAGCTGTGATTTCCAAAACCACAACAGTTTTGGAAATCACATTGTGTCCGCTGCGCATAGTGTTACACCATGTGTGGAATGGGATCCAC
Organism: Leptodactylus fallax; assembly: GCA_947044405.1. Taxonomy (NCBI): domain Eukaryota; kingdom Metazoa; phylum Chordata; class Amphibia; order Anura; family Leptodactylidae; genus Leptodactylus; species Leptodactylus fallax. Next base: position 4,292,150 of record CAMRHE010000045.1, read on the forward strand.
TTTGCAGGGACTGTAAAATGCCGCAGCGCAGCATTTACGTCATGTGGTGCCCCGGCCTTTGGGTGATTTTAATGGATGTATACAAGTTCTGAAATACATTTTAATATGGAAACCTTCGGCTCTGTTGGCATGTGACTTTTTTTTTCATCACGGTTATTTTGTGGCAGAATCCTTGTGTGTTACATGCAGGTTCCAACAGACTTCTTCCTATACACTGAAAAGATAACATCCTAGGTGAATATCTATATGTGCTGAAAGTAGGCCTGAGCAATTAATTGCCAAATAACTAAAACCCAAAGTCCGCTCAATTACTAGTTAGAATCTTGCTCATGTTGATGATTTCAGTTTTTTTAGCATCCATGCCACCCTGTCTCTAAAGGGTGTGTCACTTACTGTATACTATCCAATCAGGATCGCTGATATGTGAATAACCAAAACCAAACTTCAGTGGCATATAAATAGGGGGCGTGACATTTAAAAAGGGGGATTGTGCTAAAATAATCATTAATTAGTCACAATCAAGGTAAATTGTTGAATGAATTAATTATTTTTATTTAGGTCAGAATTGCCCAGCTCTAGCTAAACTTAAAGCCTGACATATGTCAATCTATGTTGTCCTACAGGTGTATACTGTACGTCATGCGTAGGCTGCCATTTGAAAAAAGTATAGCATGTGGATTTTTTAATGTGGGTGGTTTGAAAAAAAAAAAAAGGCATACCAAAATGTACTTAGGATGAATGTCAAAAGAATGTTTTGGCATTCATCAGTTCTATAGGTGTTTGACATATACTCCTTGTAGCCAGTGTGAAGTTAAATAACATTTTTATTACTATACTATACAGTATATTTATATAATTTAATTTTTTTTGTTTTAATCATTTGTGAGCAGCATAAAGTTTTGAATAATACTGAACCCAAGTACATTGTAGAACACTTTAATAAGCTAAAAATAGTTATATTGGTATCCCATTACCATGCTGATTTATGAATTCAGGATTGGTAAACAGCAGTATTTTCCAAACATGATGACCCGTGACCTAAGTGCTTGCTTAGTTTTATGTCATTATTTTTATAGCCAGGCTGGATACGTAGCAAGAGTGTTGTCATTTATCTGAGCAATGTGTTCTGCTCTTTATTTAGCCCTGTGGTGTAGCATGTTTCAGCACCTTGCAGTAAGTAACCTTATCTAGCAACTGATATTCATGAAGTACTGAGGACTAGATGACACAAGGTGCAGATGTAGTACAGTATGTTCAAAGTCCACCACCTTTTTTTATGCTGATATTTGGTAAGATTTAACTTAAGAACTATTAAAAATAAGTACATACTATACACTCACATTCTTTATATCTTTACCTTGACCTCAGAATTTTTGGGATCTGTCAGTCAAACTGACACTATCATCAGTCCTCCATAGCTGATGGGTTACTTTGGCAACAAGGGGTCTAAGAATGGGCCCCATGGCTGCCATCATAGCCCTTTTATTAGGTCCCAATAGAATGCTTGTTACAGTTTAGTAGCATACATGCAATACATATGTATTTTAGTGTGCTGTACTAGTGATCAATCTCCCTAGGGGGGACTTTAAAAAAAAACAAAACATAAAATGTTTGAAAAATCTGTTGTTAAAAGACAAAAACCTTTTAATGGGAATTTTTTTAGGTTTTAAAAAATAAAAATGAAAAAACCCTATATATATTTGGTATTGCCACATCTGTTACAGCCAGACCTATAATATTATACCATTTTACCCACATGAGAAATGGCATAAAAATAAAGAGAAACTAAAATGACGATTTTTACATTATATTTTTAAAACACCATCCCCAAAAAAAGGAATACAAAGCCATCAAAAAGAATCCCAAAATTATATCCATAAAAACTTGAGTTATTCCGCTAAAAAGGTTATCACACAGCTCCATTGATGGAAAAATAAAAGTTATGGGTCTTGGAATATGAATAAGTAGTAACTTATTAAAAAACCTACACATATTGGGTATCACCATAACCCTCAGAATAAATAAATCGTAGGTCTAATAATTACAGTTAAAAAAAAAAAAAAAAAATATATATATATATATATATATATATATATATATATATATATATAGTGGTGTTAAAAATTTGAATCACCTTTCCCTAGAATACAAATAAAAGAGAAAAAATATCGTGAAACACACACATTAGGTACCATTATGAATAAAAATTTGTCCCACAAACCTTAAACCCTCATATGACTCTGTGAACTGGAAAAATAAAAAAGTTATGATGTTTGAAAAGGGGGGGGGGGGGGGGGGAGTCAAAAATTTTTTGTAAAAATAGTTATAGCTCTGGGAATTTGATAATGAAAAATAATGCTTTGCCCTGAAGGCCAAAATAGGCCTTTTCCTTAAAGAGGACCTTTCATGTCCTCTTTATGTAAATACAGTACATAGCCCCTGCAAGCAATTACATTCCAATAAAGGGGTTGTCTCTGAAATTTTTGAAAAAGAATTCAGAATGGGATAACCCCTTAAAGAGGACCTTTCATGTCCTCAGGCACATGCTGTTTTATATACCACTAGAAAGCCAACAATGCGCTGAATTCAGCTCACTGTCTGCTTTCTCGTTATATGCCCTTGGGCTGGAGATATCGGTGCTGTTAGTTTTCTGCCCATCGTCAGAAGGGCGCTCCTGACAGTCTAGCTGGGCTGTAAGGAACGCCCCCCTGACTGTACTCATCCATAGCTCTGTACTGGGGGAACGTTCGTCACAGCTCCGCGTCATCGCTGGTCGGTAAGGAAAGCCCCTCCTGACTGTACTCGTCCATAGCCCTGTACTGTAAGAGGGGGTGTTCTTTACCGCTCAGAGATGACACTGAGCTGTGAGGAACACTCTCTTCCCCTCCCCCGCTCCAGTACAAGTCTATGGACGAGTACAGTCGGGGGGCGTTCCTCAAAGCCTAGCTAGACTGTCAGGAACACCCTTCTGATGATGGGCAGAAAACTAACAGCACTGATATCTCCAGCCCCGGGCCATATAACGGGAAAGCAGACAGTGAGCTGAATTCAACGTACTGTTGGCTTTCTAGCGGTATATAAAACCGCATGTACCTGAGGACATGAAAGGTCCTCTTTAAGGGGATTATCCCATTCTGAATTCTTTGTCAAAAATTTCAGAGACAACCCCTTTATCGGAATGCTATTGCTTGCAGGGGCTATGTACTGTATTTACAGGAAAAAACAAATTCATCTGCACTATAACCTATCCCTTTCCTACTATCAAAAATGCTCCCGTGCCTTATTGTCACAAGATTCTAAAGTGATATTGTGGGATACAGAACAAAAAGTAGAAAATGCAATTGAGTCTACCATATTCTAAAGCTGTTAAACTACTAAAGCCCCTATTACACAGCCCAATAATTAGGGTACTTGTTGGAAAGAAGCAAGTCTATGAATATTCATTTCCAATAATTGCTGTGTCTTGTGCTGCCAATAAACAGATTATTGATCTTTTATACAGAGTGCATTTGTATCTCATTGCCCAGTGTAAATGGGATGTTCTGACAAAAATCAGCGCAGCCGCATGTGGGTGGAAAGATCGCTGGAGCACTCATTCCTGCCCTGTGTAATTTGAGCAATACCATGTTTTTCATGGCCGAGGAGTCGACCTGGCCAGTATCGATCAGTGTAATAGGATTTTTAGTTTAAAGTACCGCTATATTATGTCCTTTGCACTACTTTAAAAGTAAAAGGTTCATACTAGCGCCGGGGGACCTGAACGACGGAGAGCCGTCCACTAAAACAGAGGTTACCTGTGGACAAATACAGACTACATAGACTATAATGGGGTCAGTTGGGTTTCCGACGTTTTTATACTGCAGGACTTTTCTCGCTACCAAATTTTGGTGGAATCTGCAACAGTGACTCAGATGTGAACCTAGTCTTACTCCCTCAAAAGGGGGTTGTATATCATTTTGAAGAAAACAAGATTTTTTTTTTTTTTTTGAATGAGCAAATGGTGGTGTGTCTTATTTTATACATTTCTTTTTACTTTCTTAAACCTGTGTAGAAATTATAGATTAAATGACAAATGAGATTAGGTTTTATGTAATTACAACACATATTTTTTTTTCTTTCTTCTTAATCCTGAAAGCATACTCGCTTTCTAAACTAAGAGGGCTGCAAAGGTCAAAAATCATATGGAATTTAAAGGACTTGTTAGTAAGTATTTAGCAATTGGCGGCTTAGTTATTGCAAGTTTATTTTAAGCTATCAGTTGGCGAATGATGTAGGGAAACAATGTGAATTTGGCCTCTGCTTATCTTCTCTTCCCAGAATAACACATGTGTGGCTTTACACTTAGCTGAGTCTTCAATGGAATTCTAGCTTTGAAACAACATCTTCCCACTATGGAAAGTAGTCTTCTGTGTGCATAGCAATGCTTTCATGATTTAGCAATTTAAAGAAAAAAGTGATACTGCAGCTGTAGCATGCACAATAACGTTTTCCTAAATGATTTGTATGGTAGATTTTTCTTCTACCTTGCTATGTCTCCATCCATGCTGTGGGCTGCTCATAACTGTGCATTAAGAGAAAGCTCTGTGCCCAGGGTTCCTCTGTGCAGTAGGAAACCAGGGTCATTGAATGTAATGTAATTAAAATAAAAATTAATGAAATATATTTAACATTATGGATCTGACCAAAACCAATGCAGGCATTTACAATCCTGCTAGTCATAGGGGGTATTCCTTTTTATTACATACCCACTGTATTATAAATATTACATTGGTATAACTTCAGTCACTAGAGTAGGGAATTTGACTGATTCTCTAGGGTACACATGCTCACCCTCCTTTCCATACAAATCCCTTCAATTTCTAGCAGTCTTTGCTGGTTATTAAATCCCTTTTAGTTTAGATCGGATGTTAAATGGTCACAAACTTTTCAGACAGCTTAGACTCTTTAAATAGAGTATGTGATTCGGGACCAAAATGGAATGCACATTATTTACAAATGTTGATGTTTTCTGCTTGGAAAAACCTCTTTAGGTTAAGGTCAGTGGGCCACAGCGAAAAAGTGATCTGGGGAAAAACTGCGGTGTAAACACATCGTGGTTTTTCCCGCATCACTTCTCACAGAAAGTCCACAGAGTTTTTCCTCTGCAGACTTTCTGCTTCAATTATACCTATAGGGAAACCGCCGGCGTTTTCATAGGTATAATTCACATGCTGCAATATTCAAAAACGCAACATTTTTGGAAATCACAGCATTTCCTCTGCGCGTATTTTTCTGCAATGTGTGGATAGAATCACTGCTGTTCACTCCCTGTTGCTAGGAAGTGTTCATCCATATATACAAGATAACTTTACAGTGACAGGAAAGAGGGACTGTTCTGTCTTCACACAGTGAATGCAGAATGGAGGGGCCGTTTTTCTCCTCACAGCATATCAGTAGACAGCTTTTTTGAGCACAGCAGGCACTGAGAGAATGACGATGATGAATGTACTAATATATACTTGTGACTAGCTGTTTGTATTATTACAATTAGGATATTAGTCACAGACAGTAAGCTTCTTCCTTTTAATGAGCTCATATTTCCCTTCACTTATTTTCCTGTGTCAGGGATGTTTTTGGCTGCATCAAGTCTTGTATTTGCAGCTCATTGTCCCTGGAACCTCCTAAATTATATTCTCTTGGGCTTTTCTTAGCTATTTGTTTGCTATTTTACATGTTACTTTAAAGTTACTCCTGGCAGAATTACATGTAAATAAGCCATTAGTAGTAGTAATGGATGGGGGAGGGGAGCATACTGCTCCTTACTGTACATGCCCACAGTCTGACAGAAATGCAAAATGTGCTGCAACCATAATGGGACTATTAGCCACACAAAATCTGATAGAACACCATGTAAGGCTTATACAGTCATAGAACAGATTGACAAGCACGATTTTGCACATAATTCAACTTTTCATGGAAACTCAGGTACCTTTTAAATATGGTAGCAAGCACGATTGTTCTATGCCAAATCAATTTTATTAATCACTTTTTAATCACATAAGCTCCTTCAGACATCCTTTAATTTCTAGGGGACCAAAGAATCTTTGTAAAGGTTATATAAGATTCACAAGACAATAATTTGATATGTATGAGGGCCTCCGAACTTTCATCTGACAGCATATGTTGGGGAAAAATAAGAATTGTTCATGTTGGATAATAAAGCTGACATCAGTCTGGAAGTGGCTTGTCTCCCTCTCCCTGTAGAAACATGCATACTTAGCCTTCTCCTTGAAATGCCCCATTATTTTACAAAAGTTTGACCCATAACTATATGACCTTCTATTGGTAATAAGGGTCAGCAATCAGATCATTTGGTTCAAACTCTTTTAAAAATAGTATACTTTAATATGATCCCTAGTGCTGGCCACAGACCTGAGATATTTGCTGGCAGATCCAGACAGTCATCTATTGCCTGTGGCTTACCCAAGGCTTAGATCTTTCCAAAAATGTTTGAATAAGCTAACTAATCTTTCATGTGTATAACCAGTTTAGAGGCACTTTAAACATAGACGATAACCAAAAAAGTCAACAATTGCCTAGCATTTTCTGGGACCCAACAGTATTTTTATACTGCTGTATTCAAAGTATAGGTCACCATAGAAACATAGACCATGTGGTCTTTTTCGGAAATCAATTTTCTATCTAATCTGCCCTTCTATTGCTGTTTTGTCTTATTGGGCAGGGCCCCAGCTCTGCACCTATTCCTTGAACAGGAGCAGAGCTGCTTGTGGCTCAGTCCTCAGCAGCAGGTTCCTGCACTCTGAGGCAGCTGGATCAGCTGATCAGTGCAGGGTCCAGGTGTCATACCCCCACGGTCAAATACTGATGGCCGATCCTGTAGCTAGGTAATCAGCATAAAACACTGTTGGGGCCTAGAACACCTCTTTTAATTCTACTCCTCTACTTTAATCCTATTTTTATCTCATGTTGCAATTAAAACTGATAAATTCAATATATGACAAAATCTGTCTTTTTCTGTAGATTATCCATGTCCCCCACCTCTTCATTCCTCTGTCACCAGCTGTAAGACAACCGATCGGAGCAGGATCCTCCCTTTTGTTACTGGTCTGCATACTGTCTCAAATCTGTCAGGATCGCCCCAAATTTTCAGTGAAAATTCTGTTCATCTTGGTCATTGTCCAACCGAAAGTAGGCTCTCCTCACCAGGATGTGGCGTTCCAGGGGTGGGGTTCAAATAGCTCCGATGATACCAAGGCTAATATTGGTAACTGTGTGTCTGCAGTAAGACAAATCCCTGCCTTCTCAGTAATTTCCCAGCTGAATATGGTGCAGACCGGATGGAGATTTACCCCTGTATTCTCTACAGGATGATGTAAAAAATCCTCCATACTGACAAACAGTAAAGGCAAGATTATCTTTTATTTACATCTACCAGTCTCTTTTGGGTTCATCTAAAGGCCTGTCATAGCTGAGATGAGAATACCTGTCTTTGCAGCAGCCTGAGGTGGCCTGCATTATAGAAATAGAAGAGTTGGTTGTTCAATGCTGTTTCTGTACCTCCTATGGAAGTGAATGGGACTTGGCATGGAAACAACGCAAAACTTCTATGCTTTTTCTCTAACTCCCGTAGAACAGCCCACACAGTTGTTTCCGTAATCCCACCAACTCGGGCTGCAATACAGACTGGTATTCTCATAATGGAAGTGAGATAAGGGTACCCTTTTTAAAGCCTTAGCTTAGTAGCCACAGTTGAAGAGGAATTGTTTCTTCACTTTTATATTTGTAGACTGCATACGGGAACTAAACTGGATACCAGTACATCTGAAAAATATATAATTTTTGACTTTGGAGTCAAAGGCATCCAAATGTGTGAATGTGTGCACAGTGAACTCAATAATCATAATACAGAATCAACTATACTTCTTCTAGCGGGGCTACAGGAAGTCAGAAATTGTTCTCTGTTAACAGTTTGGTCAGTCAGTTAGACCTCATCGACAACTGCTGCTACTACTGTTTATGTGTATGTACCAATGTCAAAGGTTTAACTAATACACCCTATATATACAACATTTGACAGAATGCTCTGATGTGACAATGGGAAGTTAGAGAAGGTGTTTACAAATATGTGTATACCACTAATTGTAAAAGTAATTTTATTTGCTTTTCTTTTGCTAAATAAATAAAATGACCTAACACACCTAAACATGTTCTTTGATAGTACCTCCTAGAAAGGAAAGGCTGGTTGGCCAAAGGTCAAAGTACAAGTGGTACAGGACGGAATCTAATACTCTTATTGACATCATCCTCTGTTAGCTGCGCTGCTTTGCTTTTCAGTCCTGTCCGTCTTTCCTTACATATACATCATTACCTGTCTTGGGATGACTGATAAAAGAAATTTGCATAAAACCTGATTTGTAGTTAAAATGACTATTGCTCACACTATTTGCTATAATGACTCATAGTTAGTCATACGTCTTTTATTGTATATGCGTATACTGGTACAGTGGGGAAAAAAGTATTTAGTCAGCCACCAATTGTGCAAGTTCTCCCACTTAAAAAGATGAGAGAGGCCTGTAATTGTCATCATAGGTAGACCTCAACTATGAGAGACAAAATGAGAAAACAAATCCAGAAAATCACATTGTCTGATTTTTAAAGAATTTATTTGCAAATTATGGTGGAAAATAAGTATTTGGTCAATAACAAAAGTTCATCTCAATACTTTGTTATATATCCTTTGTTGGCAATGAAAGAGGTCAAATGTTTCTGTAAGTCTACACAAGGTTGGCACACACTGTTGCTGGTATGTTGGCCCATTCCTCCATGTAAATCTCCTCTAGAGCAGTGATGTTTTGGGGCTGTCGCTGGACAACATGGACTTTCAACTCCCTCCAAAGGTTTTCTATGGTGTTAAGATCTGGAGACTGACTAGGCCACTCTAGGACCTTGAAATGCTTCTTATGAAGGCACTCCTTCGTTGCCCTGGTGGTGTGCTTGGCATTATTGTCATGCTGAAAGACCCAGCCACGTTTCATCTTCAATGCCCTTGCTGATGGAAGGAGGTTTGCACTCAAAATCTCACAATACATGGCCCCATTCATTCTTTCATGTACATGGATCAGTCGTCCTGGTCCCTTTGCAGAGAAACAGCCCCAAAGCATGATGTTGCCACCCCCATGCTTCACAGTAGGTATGGTGTTCTTTGGATGCAACTCCGCATTCACTCTCCTCCAAACACGACGAGTTGTGTTTCTACCAAACAGTTCTACTTTGGTTTCATCTGACCATACGACATTCTCCCAATACTCTTCTGGAACATCCAAATGCTCTCTAGCAAACTTCAGACGGGCCTGGATATGTACTGGCTTAAGCAGGGGGACACGTCTGGCACTGCAGGATCTGAGTCCCTGGCGGCATAGTGTGTTACTGACGGTAGCCTTTGTTACGTTAGTCCCAGCTTTCTGCAGGTCATTCACTAGGTCCCCCCATGTGGTTCTGGGATTTTTGCCCATTGTTCTTGTGATCATTTTGACCCCATGGGGTGAGATCATTGCGTGGAGCCCATAATCGAGGGAGATATATTAGTGGTCTTGTATGTCTTCCATTTTCTAATTATTGCTCCCACAGTTGATTTCTTCACACCAAGCTGCTTGCCTATTGCAGATTCAGTCTTCCCAGCCTGGTACAGGTCTACAATTTTGTTTCTGGTGTCCTTCCACAGCTCTTTGGTCTTCACCATAGTGCAGTTTGGAGTGTGACTGTTTGAGGTTGTGGACAGGTGTCTTTTATACTGATAACAATTTCAAACAGGAGCCATTACTACAGGTAATGAGTGGAGGACAGAGGAGCCTCTTAAAGAAGTTGTTACAGGTCTGTGAGAGCCAGAAATCTTACTTGTTTGTAGGTGACCAAATACTTATTTTCCACCATAATCTGCAAATAAATTCTTAAAAAATCAGACCAATGTGATTTTCTAGATGTTTTCTCATTTTGTCTTTCATAGTTGAGGTCTACCTATGATGTCAATTACAGGCCTCTCTCATCTTTTTAAGTGGGAGAACTTGCACAATTGGTGGCTGACTAAATACTTTTTTTTCCCCACTGTATATGCACATAATTCTGCATTAACTTTCTATTCTTGTCTAAGTTTAAAGCGTACCTCCAGTTATAAACAACTTTTCATAAATGAATAGTATAGGTGAAAACTAGAAACTTTGTAATATATCTTATCATAGTTACACTTATTAAAGGGGTTGTCCAGGATAAATTAACAATTTTTAACTATGCCCCCCCCCCCCAACTTTGTAATCTTTTTTTTTTTTTTTTTTTTTTTTTTATATTCTATAGTTTTTGAGTAATATATGTAAAACACATGACCTCCATATATTACATTTTTTTTTACCTTTCTGCCGACGTAACGGGTTACGGCGGTGTAAAGGGCTCGCCTCCCTAGCCCCATTGTACTCTGGCTCTATTGCGCAGGCATCGGCAGACGTCAAGAGGAGGAGGAGCCGAATCCAAAAGTGATTTCCTGTGCCCAGAAGATCCGGGCAGGAAAACAGGTAAGTATGATTTGGGGGGGCTGAGTTAATTAGTTGGGAAGGGCTAGTAGCGGACAGGCTAGATTAGAAGGCAGGGAGGGGGTGTGAGGGAGGGAGTGAGTGAGTGAGAGGGGGATCTGAGTGAAGAGCAATGCATCATGGTACTTGTAGGATAAACGAACAGGAAGCTACACCATGTAAACAAATGCAGAAGATGCCAGGAGCTCCCAGAGAGCCCAAAAATCACTTAAAACACTGCTTAAGGTATTTGGGTGCACTTATTAACCCATTAATAGCACTAATACTTTTTTTTTTTTTTAAATACATTTTTTGCCCAGAAAACCCCTTTAAGCTGTTCTGCTCCTTATCCTCAGTCTCACTGCTTTACATTATATCCAGCATGGTACTCCTCACTAGTCACTATTGTCAGTGCACCAGGATGACCTCACCAATTGCTGCTTCAGCCTTATTTGCCCTGGATATGGCACTGTGTTGGGGGTTACTGTGTGCTTCATTGTTCTATGACTGCATGTAATAGAAGCCATGCTGTTCATTACAATTATGACTTTGCATTTATCACACAGCAAGTGGGCTTGTCTGCTTTTAAAGGCCAAGGCTGAATTTGAGTTCCAGTTAAGCCTTTATCTTTGTCATTTAGCTTAGACACAACTTAATATTCGAGAGAGAGAGTCTGTAGAGGGGAAACTGCTCAAAAAAGTAGGATATCCTACATGTAGGATATATTCTAGTGTGTATTCCTCAAGTACACAGATGATGGCTTATTTCAAAAGTCACCTAACACAATAGTGACACGATAAAGAGAACCGTTTATATGTATGGAAAGTGGAATTCAGCACACTGCCAGCTTTCCAGCCATCTATAAGACGGCCAATGTTAGAGGACATGAAAGATCCTCTTTAAGGGTAAGGAAAAGCGCTGTGGGAAAAACCGCTGCAGCAATGCATTATGGTTCTTCCCCCAGCACTTTACACAGAAAGTTCAGCGTTTTCCTCTGTGGACTTTCTGCTTCAATGATACCTATAGGGAAACTGCTGATGTTTCTGTAGGTATAATTGACATGCTGTGATTTCCAAAACCGCAGCATGTTCACTGCCCGTATTTTATCACAAAGTGGGGATAGGATTCGCTAGAATCCCATCCACTTTGCTGTGACTATAAAACGCCGCATGGGGCCCCGGCCTAAGTGTTCCTCCAATAATATAACTAATGTATATGTGGCAGAGAGGGAGATTTTACATATGATTGAAGATTAATAATGGATTGTTAATGTAGTCTAGCTGCACTCAAGAATTCGTAAAATATGCTTTTCTTTACATTCTTCTTGACATTGATTTGTATAAACATAACCATTCTGGTTATCTGCATGTTACTATCCTACACTTCTCTGATAATTTTTTTTTTTTTTTCTGTAAGGTATTTATTTAGCAGGCGAGTAAGAGTTCAATGTCTCTGTATCTGTTCAGTAGTGTTTACTATATTACTATGGTGATAAACCACAAGTCTATTGAGTTCAGCCTTTGCTTAAATAACTTTGTGCTGAATCACTAGAATTTCAACAAAAAACACTTCCCTTTTTATTTTTATTTTCACCTACCTTAAGAATCGTACAGATTGAAAATGAAACTTTGGTTTGTAGCCACTTTAATAATATAGCAAGGATTGCATTATTACCAAATGTCTCATATAAGAAGTTGATTCGATAAAAACTTAAGACTTTGACTGCTTTATGGACATGTTGGCCATGCATCAGTTACAGAGGCGTAGCTAGGGGTTTAGCACAAGGGAAAGCAAACATGTCCAAGTGGGCCCCCAATTTCGGTATGCCAATATTATCACTATACAGTAGAGCTTGGCAATTAATCAAAAAATAATCAAAACTCTGTTCTTATTTTGGATGTGAACTTGATGTAATTGATTTTTAATTAATTATTTTACATTTATGCCATCCTGTCTCAGACTACCATTGGCTAAAGAATGTGTCACTAACTGTAGGCTATCCAGTCAGGATTGCTCATACACACGTGGACAAAATTGTTGGTACCCCTCATTTAATGAAAGGAAAAACCCACAATGGTCACAGAAATAACTTGAATCTGACAAAAGTAGTAATATATAAAAATTCTATGAAAATGAACAAATGAAAGTCAGACATTGCTTTTCAACCATGCTTCAACAGAATTTTTTATTCTTTCATTAAACGAGGGGTACCAACAATTTTGTCCACTTGTGTATGTGAATAACTGAAAGCAAAATTTATTTGCATGGCAAAACGAAAATAAAAAAATGTCTCCAGTGGGAAGGGTTTAAAACTACATCTTATGCTGCAAAAAAAAAGCACCTTACACAGCTCCGTACATGGTCAGAAATCTTTTAAAAAGTTACGGGTGTCAAAATTTGGTGACTAAAATAAATTTAGCATTTTTCAATAAATAAGAAAATTGAGATTCAAATCGAAAAACGTCCATAGGGTTAATAAAAAAAAAAAAAAATTAAGATTTTATTTTTTGGCAAAATCGTACAGCCCTACTCCCAGGTATTGTCTTCGTTTTGCTGGACCTCTGAGTAATTCGTTGTTATCTCAGAGGCAAACTATTGGGGCATCCACCTTTTTCCTTCACTTTGAGGCAGTTTGACACAAAGACCATTAAAGGGAGTCTATCATTGCCCCAGTTACTTTAAAGCTTCCATAGTGCTGTAGATGCTGTTAGCAGAATAAAAACTATACCTTTCTTAAGTTTCAGAGCCCCAGGGATGCCTAGAAAAAGCACTTTTATTCTTTATTCAAATGTGGATCTTGGAGCACAGGGGGAGTTTTCTTCGATTACTGAGCACTGCTGCATCATCACTAAACACGCCCATCCTGCATTCAGCTCGTCCCCCTGGGCAGTGGGAGGATCAACTCAAACTGCCCAGGGGGAGGAGCTGAATACAGGATGGGCGTGTTTAGTTGATGATGCAACAATGCTCAGTAATAGAAGAAAACTCCCCCTGTGCTCCATGATCTTCATTTGAATAAAGAATAAAAATACTTTTTCTACACATCCCTGGGGCTCTGAAACATAAGAAGGGTATCATTTTTATTCTTCTAACAGCATCTACAGCGCTATGGGAGTGGTTTAAAATAGCTGGGGACAGTGATAGACTCCCTTTAAAGGAAATGTGTCATCAGAAAATTGCTTACTGTGTGAATAAAGGTTTTATGTAAAAATAGTTTAGGAGAACTTACTCCCCTCTCCCTGCACAGGTCACATTGAAAACCTGGGAGACTTCCATAAAAGTCAATAATCATCTCTAGACTACAACTTCCTATGGCCCATGTGGCTGCCATAAAGCATATCTCTAAATGCTTTTTACAGGAGCTCAAGCAAGATGGTCACCCCCATAATCCTATACAGAAAATATTTAAAATAATCTCCAGATGGAAAATAAAAACTTTAAAGGGACAAAAACAAATATATATTCATGTTTGGTGTTAATTAGATAATTAATTAGATGTGGTAATACATAGTTACATTCACTTTAAGATCAATGAGGGACCAGGTAAAACACAAAACACAATCAGTGTTGCTAAATTAAGTTGTTAGTGTTTGTGTTTTTTGTTTTTTTTATTAATATATACAGTACATCAGTACCTGTATTACTAAATACGGGTGGCTATGGTGATTTTGTAGTTATTTTACCCTTTTTTGATTTGGTGATGTGTGCAAGTTCCTTTTAGTACTGTATGATGATAAATTGCTATTTTATGTTACATTACCTGCCAATAGAACCCTGGGAACCTGGGATGTTTGCTTATACATTGTATTTCAGTCCTGGAAGCACAGAAAGTAGATCCATGTCTATGTATAACATACCGAATAGGGTTTGTATAGATGAACTGAGTAGTGTGGGAAAAAAGTGACATTCTGTGGCAGTGAAATATTTCAGCTTAGGCTCCCAGTGTGTGTACGCTCTGTTATTTCAGACATGGAGGGAAATGTCTGAGTCTAAAGACCAAAAATGAAAATCAAAATATTAGATGTAAAAAATGAGGAACTGGCTTGCGATGCTTTTATTCTGACCAGTATCGTTCTGTCTGTTCCCTAATAAGGCAGTGCTCTAATGTTTGGAATTCTTTAAGATGCCTCGAATGTCAGCTAAAATTTTCATTGTGTGACCACATTGGTATACAGTATTTGCAGTGATTTATTTTATTATGGGCAGAAAGTAATTGACTTTGACAGTAGTAGCCACAGCTTGATTCTAAAAATAGCAATTCTAAAGATTATCTGAATATTCTGTAGAACATGCTACTTCTCCCATCTTTGTAAGGAACACATTACAGTACGCACAGTCACAATTGTGCAAACTGTTGAAACTACAGTTTTCTCTTCAATTTATAGTAACTTGAGCAAGAAGGTTAACCCCTGGTGTCATGAGTATAAATTCACCCAAGCAATATTTACATTGAGTTTGCATATTCTCATGGGTAAGGGGGGTTATGTTTAGTTCCTTGGGCAATTAATTTTTAAATAACCGAAAGTCATTTAATTCCTATGACCTTGCTCACAGCAATTACTTCAATTATTTTGCATCCATGCCATCCTGTCTCACGCTGCCATTCTCTGACACATATACCACTAACTGTGCACACTCCATTTAGGACTGTTGATATTTAAGTGATGAAGATAAAACAAAAACATTTGGCAATTATTTTATAGGGGTTTAAGTTATTTAGTAAAATATCTTAAATAGCAAAAGAGTCCTGGATCAATTAAATTATGTGTAAGGGTGCTTTTCCACGCTCAAAAAAACGCATACAATTCTAGCGATTTATGATCAAAATAATGATTACTTGAACTATTATTTTAGGACACTCCCATTTTTACATGCCAGGCCATGCCACTGAGTTTTGGTTTTAGATATCCACTTATCAGCAATATTGATTGCATAGTTAGTGACATATCCTTTAGCCAATGATAGTGTGAGACAGGATGGCGTTGATTCTAAATCATAGATGTCAAACTCTGGCCCGCAGTGTAATTATATTTGGCCCGCAAGAACATACCAAATGTCTACTAAACTGTGTATTTGACTTTGACACCCCTGTGCTAAATAGATAAATAGATATGAGCAAATTCACTACAATTAATTGAGCTGACTTTCCATTTTGGTTATTTTGCAATTAATTGTCCAGTCCTACGTACAATTCAGTTTGTGGTGTACACAACTGTTTGCCAGAAGTATAAAATAATCTATTGATGAGTTTTTACACTAGTCCATTATCCATGTTGTGGTGAAAATGTACTGTAGTCACATGGCATAGTGGTGGGGCACAAAAGTTTAAGGCTTTGTTCATGCAGTCTGTCCAAGGGGTAGCCAAAAACCACATTGAGGTGGAGATCAGGGGGGTTTAAAATGACTGCAGCTGGAAGAACCGAACCCCGTCAAGAAGGTAACCATCACAAGAATTTTTGTTCCACCAGTTTCTCATAGAGAACAAGTTTACGCCTGTTTGGAATCGCTGTTATAGAGCATAGTAGAAAGTGCAGCTACAATATTCTGTATGTTTTGCGTTGGCTTTTCAAATCTGACCCTTTAAGGTGGAAATCTTATTTCCTCCTTTGTTCTTAAAACAGGGCAGGGCATCCTTGCCGTCATTCACAAGGAGAGTCAGGAAAGTTTTATATTTTTTTTAGCTTTTCTTACAGTTAGTTGCAGTATGTCTTGCATACGTAGCTTTATTCTTGTGTCAACAGGTGAGTCAGTCTGAGTCATAATTTCTTTTGCTCAATTTTTTTTACTTTTTTATTAATTTTTCTATTTGGTCCAAGCATCATTGGATTTGCCAAACATCTGTGAGTTACATGATTTGGATGAAACCTGTGTTTTTGTTTTACCTTGCATTTCCAACCAGGAATGTTAATTCATTTTTTACAGCAATTGTCCATAGTTGCTTTACTACATACAATACTTGGCCACATATGAACTGAAAGTTTAGTCATGAATTTTATAATTTCTGATATCCTCTACACTAAGATGATGGATCTATTATAGTAGACATATATAACAATGGTCCAATGACCCATTAATGCTGACAAAGGGTGGTTCTATAAATATATTTAAAGGCACTGATATAATAGAGCACATGTACAGTGTCAGCTTATTTCAGGCATCTATATACGATCTAATTTTCAAGCACCTTGCTCTAAGCTATGGCATGTAGGAGGGGTATAAGCCAGATTGAAAGCAATTTATAATATGGTGACTATTAAGAGTATATTCACTTAATCCTATCCATTGATTGGGATCTCTGTCCTAGCACAAGTTGATACTTTCAGATTTTGGTGCAACTTTATCTACACATTCACAACCTGATTATGCACCATACACAAAGGTTAACATATTAACTATTTCTCTGTGGTGTCAATGTTTTAAAGTGTAAGTGCTGTTTATTTGTTCCACTATTGCGTTGGGGAGGCGGGGCTTGGTGAAAATTTTTGTAATATATTTTATTAACCTATTAACTTCCTTTTAATACAGTACAGACACTCAAATTCTCCCAAGCAACCTTCTAACTGAGCTGTTACTAGGGAAAAATCCATACACATTTGTGTTGCCAAGAAAAGTTACCTAGAAAAGTGTTATCGCATGAAAGCTGAGATTGCAGTACTAGCTATTAAAAACAGATATTACTAGTTAAAACACAGTTGAGAATTTGAGCTTTATATGCAGGAGTTCATGCTGCATATAAAAAAATCACATTCCTGTCTCTCTCTTTAAAAAGTGATTTCTCCATTTTGTTTTATAACCAGAGCTTGGTAGCAAGTTGAGACGCTCAGCTTTCGCACAATATCAGATCCACTTTTCTAGGTGGTATAAAACCAGAGATACAACCATTTAAAGTAACAATTTGTAGCTGTAGCTTAGAGCAGCAAACTCCTCCCCCGATACAGTAGCTAAAAGAAAAAACTGGACAGGAATTACACCTTCACTTTACAAACATTTTGCTCAATGAAGTTCTCTTGCTTGAATTTTTTTTTTGTGAATGAATCACATGTTAATGAAGCAATTACAAACTGTATCACATATTGAATGATTATACATTTTTCTACAAAGATTATACTTATTTTTTATTTTATTTTAGAGCTGTGGCAGTTCAGAATAATCCAACCCCAACACAGCCGGTAAGTTGTTTTCTCTACTTCCACAACCCTGTAAGAACAAGTTAGCCTTTGAAATATAGGTATTCCCATTTAGGTTATCCAACGTAGAAAAAAACTAATACAAAACTGGATTTAATCAGTACGATCTGCGGTCCAGTCTTTATTGCAATGTGTCATTGCCATATTGCATGGCTGCTTTAACTGTGTACCACAGAAAAAAGTCTTTTCAAATGGGAGATGCATGTATTTCCAATTGCTGACGTTAAAGAAGCGGTGTGATTTCTGAACTAATGCTCTAATCTGGCACATGACCTCTTTTTGCAGTTGCCATATGTGTTTGTCATGGCTCATTCACCATTGTAATAATTACTACAAGCTGCTTTTTATTGGTCATATTTATATTGGTTGATGCAAAGAATGAGCCCAATGTGTTGATAGAATCCTATAGTAGCACTCTAAAACTATTGAAAACTGATACTGATATATAGAATTTTCCCAGAGGAGAATCCATGGACTATAGACTCTTCATTCCTTTGTGGATCTCTGCCCAAGGATAAATTATACCTCCAGATCTCCACAAAGTCCTTTCGCCCAGCCAAACCAGTGCTCTCCTCTGCACTGGTGAAGGGCGGAGAATTGTGCTGGGTCAATGTATTTTTAAGCTTTTGATACTGCATTTGTTATTATTGATCTATTAACTTATCCCCCTCCCATCATTAATACACCTTTTACTATCAGGAGAATCTATTTAAAAATGGTGCACTCTCAGGTGAGAGGGTACCATAGACTCCAGGTCTCTGCAGTTTTACATAGGAGGGACTTGGGGCAGTGGCAGTGATCAGAAATTGCTTTGATCATAGTCGTTTAACCTCTTAGATGCCATGGTCATATGTGACAGCCGCAGCATCTTAGAGGATGTTTTGCTTTTGCTTTCATCTTGCAGGACCAATAACTTAGGCATTTTCCCAAATAGTATTGCAGTCTATGGTATAAGTATTCTAATGATTGCTAGTTCAAGCTCCCTATTGAAGCATAAAAAGTAAAACACATCTACATTTAAAAAAAAAAATTAATTTGCCCCCTTTCTTAGTTTACATATAAAGCTAAATAAACAGAAATGAAAATGAATAAAATATAAAAAATATTTATCCCATACGTGAACGCTCTAGCAGGAAAGAGAATGAAGATGGACAAATCACTGTTACTGTATTTTTATTTTTATTCTAATTTGTTACTGTTTTGCCTTCCCCCAAAAAATGTAATTAAAGGTGAACACAACATCAGACATCCCCAAAAGGGTATAAATTAAAACTACAACTTACCCTGCAAAAGGACCCTTTAGACCGCTCCGTACATGGAAATCTAAAATGTTATGGGTATCATAATATGGTGAGGCAAATAAATTTTTAGTTTTTTCAGTGTTTTACTTTTCTATTCTATTTTTTTTTTTTTTTTTTTTAAAGATATTAAAATGTAACAACACGGGCGTAAATTGCCCTTGCCATACTGACCTGCATAATGAAGGTAACCTGTCATTTTTATTAAAGTGAATACAGAAAAAACAAAACCTGTAAGAAAATGGTGCAAGTGTTGGTTTTTTTTCCCAATTTCAGCCCATTCTGAATACAGAATAATAAATGGCACCATTTTGAAACATAATTTGACCCACAAAAGTCAAACCCTCGTATGGCTGTGAGTAAAACCATTAAAAAGTTATGGACTTTGGAAGGTAGGGAGTAAAATTTGAATAAAAATGAAACTGGCTTGATCCTGCAAGGGTTAAGAGTAGTTCCATAATCAACGCTTATCACCTATGTATAGGATGCATGCATGACCACCCCCCCTCCCCCACATATGAGGGACATAGGACCTTGTTTTCTGTAACCTGTGGGAATTCTAGCAAACAAACAAATGACCTGTCTGGTGAATAGGTGATGTGCTAGTAGTTTAGGGAAAGTAAATACCATTCCCATATGGTGTATGACTTGGTTTTCATACTGGGTTTCAGCCGATTCTGCTTCAAATTGCAGCCAGAATTTGCCTTCCATTGTTTTCAATAGGAGGCAGTGATGGCCACTTCTTTTTTCAGGGCGCTGAATCCATCGCAGAATCTGTGGTGTGAGGCTCATTTTCATTAGCCCTATTGTATCTGCGGCTGCATTTGGAGAGGAAACTGACATGGATGACTGCCTCAAATTCCTATCCATATTCTGTTGTGTGAACCTGGCCTTCTTCTGACAGCTTTAAGTAACCATCACATGTGGCAGGTTTTGTTGCAGAAAAATCTGTTCCAAAAAGTGTTGTTTGTGAAGCATATACATGTGAGTTACAAAAAAAACTATTCAGGTATATGGGGCAGATTTTTTGCAACTAATCTACTGTGTGTAACTTACCTAGAAGCCCTTTAGATAATTCTATCAACAAATATAGGGGTGTTCACAACACAAATAATCCTCATTTATGGCCTATCCAAAGACTATTCCATAAATGTCTAATATGAGATTAATGGGAACAGCTAAGGGCCATTTTACCACAAGTAACGGGGACCCCATTCTCCATGGTAGGTGTGTGTCCAAGAGTTGATAGACTTCTGTATCAGATATTTTATGTCCTTTTCTGTGTGATGAAATTACCGTTTTACCAACCATTCAAAATAGGCCAATAAAACGCAGTTTGTATAAAATCCCTTAATTCTATATTACTATACAGACATAGTTACTAAGTAAACATGGTCTTCTGTGCACCATCTCAAAAGTATACCCTTATTATATTCTAGTTTAGTTATGCGTCACTCAAAAAATATATATACAAATAATTTGTAAAATGTATGAGATTGAAGACTAAGGTTAACAATGTCTGTATAATGACCATTTGTTATGTCATCTGAACAGTTTAGTTTTCTGCATGTGGCTGGTGTGTATGTTTTTGTTTCCTTTTTTAAATATAGGTAGCACCAAAAGAAATTATAAAGCCTGTGCCCATTGCAACGCCCATCCCTGCTGTGCCCAAAGTCACCACTGCTGCCAGTGTGGCATACAACAAAGCACCTAGACCATTTGGAGCCCCATCGCCTTCCAAGCCTGCATCAATCCCTTCACCATCCTCTGCCTTTACTCCAGCTACCCAAGCCTCCACACAGCCATCTGCTTTATCCCTGCTTGCTGCTGTAAACCCACCTGCCCCCACTGCAGCTGGATTGCATGCTGGTTATAAACCTTCCATTGATGGCCAGACACCTGTAACTAAACCTGCAGTCAGCAATGTCCCACGGCAGCCTGCAAGATACAGTCCTACTGTCAACCAGTACACTAATAATGATGCTGCTAATGTACAAAGAGGAGGACAAAAGGAAAATCTGGGTGATAAATCACAAAATGGGTAGGTGGAGCATTGCATGCATTTTCCTGATGTGGATGAGAAACTTGCTTATCAGTGAGTTCAGGGGACCTTAAAGCTTTTTGTTGGTAATGGCACAGAATGTGTTTACATGCTTCATTGACTCCCAAGGCATTGTAGGTTATTTTAGTCATTTTAATGATGTTCTAAAGAATTAAGAAAATGGGGAGGAAGAGCTGAACATATACAGTCCTTGAACTTGTATTAAAATCTAATGACAACAATTTCCATAAGTACATAAGGTAGATATCACAGTTATACACAAAATTATCACATTGGTGAAGACTTTAATCTCATCCTATCAGTGATTTACAAAAAAGGGCCTCTATAAAGTGTGTGAACTCCTTTAATACTGCTCATAGTTTTCTGTTACTAAGAATCTGATGCAAGTTTAGAAGCCAAAGGCCATTCAAGTCTGTTCATGAGATTTTTTTATTATTATTATTACAATAGTATTTACCAATGTAATGGCACACAGAATACATTGCAGACAGGGAAATGCTAAATTCATTCCACTGGCGTCCAAAGAACAGAGCAGAAATCTGTAAACTGTTCCAAAGGGGTTTATTCACTCTCTAGTGGTGGATTGAGATGTTCTTTACCTTTTTTCCTAATAAATTGGAGTTATATATATATATATATATATATATATATATATATATATATATATATATATGATTGTTCAGAGGGATTTATCTGCTCCAAATGTGATGTATCAGTATTATAGCTTTCACACTGCTTGCCATATTCATTGGGAAAGATCATGGTGTATGCATAAAACATATTTATAGGTCCAGATTCAACTTATGAAGGCCAAAACAGTCCTAAAAAATGCAGCATAGCAAGACCTTTACAGCTGAAAATTAGATTAGTAAAACATATTCTTCTTTACCCTTTCTCATCACAATAGTGATATCATAGCCATAACAGAAACCTGGTGACAGTGCCTTTGATCAGAGAAGCCTCTCATCGTAGGCATTTAACCTCTTTGATGCGACCATGGCACCTGAGTGCTTCACATTACTTTCAGTTTCTGGTATCAAACTGCTCCCGCACAGTGAACAGTATAAAAACTTAAAAAGACATATAAATTTGGTTGCGGTAAATCGTACTGACACACACAATGTAGGGAATGTGTTTATTTTTAGTGCACGATGAACGCTATAAAAGCAAAACCCATAAGAAAATAACAATTTGCCTTTTTACCCCTTGTTGGGCATATTCTAAATATGGCTTTGATCACATTTTGTCTATATCATCCCATCCCCACTGTTCAGGTCCTCTTGTGAACCAGTGCTTCTGTTGCAGAAAGATCACTGTTTTTGGTTAATATGCAAATTAATTCTCTGGAGCAATGAGGGTGTTGCCTCTAGATGAGAGAGAGAAAAATCTGACACACTCCAGAATCTTGGCGGCCGTTCACACTTAGGAATTTGCGGTTTTGCGGGCGAATTTAGCCCCTGGATCAGCATCGGATTCCATCCAGATTCTGCCTCCCATTATTTTCAATGGGAGGCAGAGATCGCACCAGGACACTGAAAAAAATAAGCATCCTGCTCAATCTTGCCGAAGTCCGCGGCTCAACACGCACTGTTTATTAGGCCTAGTTATTCATGTTGTACAGGGCTTCTAAATTCTGCTGGTTGCCATTTCAAAAATACTGCAGCTTCTGGTTTAGGTAACATAAAACCAGAGACTTCCTGAATTTAGCTTTAAAAATATGCATATTGTTAAGTAAGATAGTTCATAGTGATTTCAGGACATTAGCTTTAGAAGGTATCTTGCACAAGGCTGTTCTTGCTGAATGGTACAAAAGGTTTTATTTTTTAATGCATTTGTACTTGCCAGATGTTGAACTTTTGAGGTATTCTAAATTTGTTCTTAACCCATCTCTTTGTAGACTTGCTCAGCTTACCCTAGATACTTTTATAAACTTATGGTAAAACAATCATCTCAGCCTCAGTAGTCAGAAGTGTAAGGAGTTGATATTGTTGGCATAGTGAAGTAACCTGAATAGGTGTAAAAATTCCATTCATGAAATAGAAAAGTAACATAGTTTACTCATTACATCAATTACTCTTTTATGAAAAGTAGAATGTCCTATAGTTTGGGCTGCTTTCTGTGTTTCGGGCTGCATGGAACAGGGCAGCACACTACACTATGCTGTGCAGTGGTGTCATATAGTAAAATGTGTACTGTGCAGTACACTGTGGAGCGCATATTGTCGTTATCTTAAGCTGCGACTCCCTTTTCAGCTAAGCCAGACTTTATCTACTTTGTCATGAAAATGGTCTAAAACTAGTTGCACTTAAAATTCACCTATTTTAAAGAGGACCTTTCATCACCTCCACCAACTCCAGCTCTTTGTATCCTTCGATAGGTGCTGCTCTCTTGATTCTGGTGCATTTAGAATTTTTTGTCTAAGCCCTATCATTCCTGGGCAATCAGTGGTATTAATTTTAGGCCAATATGCTGACTAGTGTCTCTGCTATTAGGTAGACAGTCCTGGACTGGAGCAGACAGACCAGAACCACCCACTGGACAGTATAGATCCTAATTAGCATAATGGGTGCTAAAACTAATAATAAAACAGAAAAGAGGTGGCCGGAACAGGGACTAATGTCACCAGTCCGACCAGTGCAGCTAGATGGCTGAAGTGAACTGAAACTCGAAACTGAGACAGATTCAGCCATATCTGATAAATGCAGCAACATCAATCTTGCTTTTAAAGCCTCATTCATGGAAACCTCATTTTAGTAGAAAATATACTGAATATGCATATGCTGCATGGCTTACGGAAAAAAAACCAAAACTATAGCATACGGGGCCCACAAACTGTAAAAAGTCATGATCTAAAAATGTAATGTATGTATTAAATGTTATGTAGTTATGCATTAAAAGTAAATGATAAGCTAATACTCATACCCTCACTTAAAGTGTATTACAGAATATAGACACAACATGAAGATATTAGATGTAAGGTAAATTCTGAAGTAACAGTACAAGTGTGTATAGTACATTTAATGATCTGAAGCCCACATGGATGATGTCTGCTATCAGCGGGCACTGTATTACATTGACAGCTGTGTCGCCGGTTAATGATACGCAGATCGTTGCATCAGGATGTTCTAAATCAGCACATCATAAAACATTGCTTCAGGGATTCCAGCACATCACAGCTGCACACATTGCAAAAATAAAAGCTGCAAATTGAGAAGAAAAAACATGGAATTTTCAAAATGGTTAACATTGAGTTAGTGCATGGATCTGTAATCCCTCTAATAATGTCATAAATGCTTGTAGTACAATGATCTTTTTGTATTTCAGTATAATAATGGGGGGTACTAACCTGCACATTTTAAAGCCTTTACTTAGACTATTTCACAAGTGATCTTATTTGTGAGCTTTTGAAATGAGTCTTTTATATGCTTCTGCCCATGCGTCTTGCATTACACTTGAAAGAAGCCAAGTAAGTGTAAGTGAGCCCATGGAAATGAGCAGCACGTACTGTAGCTCAGACGTTCTGCGCCCAGACTCACAGTAGGATATCAATATGCGAAAGCCAGTTTTGCGTTCCTGGCACAGTTCTATAAAGTTATATTACACTGGCAGTACTAACCCCCCAATCCGGCCCCTGCATTTACTACTCATTTCATAGAAACAGGCGATAATATACTCCTACAAGGTAAAACCCTCTGAACATCTTGCTACTCCAGCCACAATAAGAATTTAGTCAGTAACTGTGATTACTATTGGATCTCGCTGCCTGGGTGCCCTTCTAGCATTGAAAACCATTCTGTGTTATTGTGTTACTGTGTTATCATATTTACATTGCTATTTTATGTTTTTCCACGCAGGTATCAACAGAAGCAAAGTTAGTATCATAATTTGTGTGTGTGCTTGTGTGAAGCATGCTTTTTGGCTCTGGAAGCATGTGTTTGTCCACCTTTTGTATGTTCACGTGGGATATGTTTGTTGCTGATTTTTTGCCCAGATTTCACCAAGGCAAAACGTTACTGGAAAGGGGAATCTTTGCAGGGATGCTGTGAAAACCCAGTTGAAAGCCTGCAGCATAACTTGACGCCTGCACCCAGATACAAGTTATGATGCAGGGGGTTTTGCAGTGTGTGGATGAGATTTGTTTAAAATCTGATGTGTGTACTTTTTCCATAGAATTTTGCAGCTAGAAGAGTATGTAGAGTTACTTTGATATGGTATGTGTTTCAGAAGTAATTCAATATACTTACAAAGTCCAAAGCTGCAGTCACAATTTGTCAGGCTTCACATAATTCTGTAGTGGCTTAGTGTTTGCACAGAGATTGATGAATTGATCTGGAAAGTCCTCTGTATGCCAGGCATTGTACAGTAATTTGGAGATATTGGAAACAAACTTGTTGACAGACATAACTAGTAGAACTGTGTAGAATATGTATAAATTATATAGGAAGTACTTGTACTTCTCCCTACTGCTTAATCCGCTCCTGGCTTTGGCTCACAAACCTTCAGCAAAAGCTGCTACAAAAAAAAGCAGCTTTTCCAAAACATGTGGCCTTAGCCTTCAATACACTTGACCTTTTCAGTGTTTTTTGTTAAAGGTAGTCTATCATTTCAAATTTTGTTTTGTAAGTAAACACACGTTGGAATAGCCTTTACAAAAGCTATTCTAGTCCTACCGTTGTGGTTTCCTGCTCATAGCTGTTTTTGAAATATATTGCTTTTTGCAGATATGTAAATGAACTTTATGGAGCATAGGGGGCGTCCCCTGTCCTCCGAGTACAGTAGCGTTATACCGTGAATGCCGCCTCCTGGCCCTTTCCTTTATGACCCCTTCATGTAGATTAGTTGTCCGCGTCATCCTCTTCGCTGCATAAGCAGCCGGCGCTGTCTTCAGTGAGATCCAAATCCAGCGCATGCGCTGAACGCTCGGTTTTCGGGCCAAGCTGTACGCTCGGGTTCAGGCTGAGAGTACAGCATGCATGGGATTTGGATCTCGCTGAAGACAGCGCCGGCTGGTTATGCAGCAGGCTATGAGCAGGAAAACCACAGATGTAGGACTAAAATAGCCTTTCTAAAGGCTATTCCAACGTGTGTTTACAAAAAAATAAAAAAAACAAAAAAAAACGAAATTTCAAATGGTAGCTTACAAACACACAGCAAATTGTAGGTGTTTTCCAAGTGGATTTTTTTCATAGGGTGGGGGGATATAGCTGTTAATGCTGTGGATTGCTTACAGTGTAAGGGAGTGGGGTATTTAAAAACCCATTCTTTTACATTGTACTTTACTCTGCAAACAGTTATGCAACCAGTATGCAGTGTGTCTTCTAGCTGCATGTTTTGTGTGTATTTATCTAGATGGCAGTATTAATGAGATCATGCCATCTTCTGGGGTAGCCAAATCTTGTGTTTTGAGCTTTAGAGATGCTTGGGTGAGGATAGGCTGCTTGTCCTTGACCTTGCAGGACCTTCTGTCACACTAGGTTGGGAAATTAGGTGGGACTTTCATCATTTGGCGAGGGTTAGTGCACTGCTTCCTTGTGTGCTTTTTTTTTTAGTAGCACCTGGTTAATAGAAAGCACATTCTCTAGCTTTAGAAATATAAAATACACCGAGACTACGTACTCTGAGGAAACCTTCCTTCAAAATCTGACTGTTTTACTTTTGAAACTGACAAGCCCCCATGAGGAATATAACTGTAGGTGACATGCACACCACTCTGTGTGCGTCACAGGGCCACAAAATGGACAGGAATAGGACCTGTCCTGAGTTTTGCTTCCGGCCCCATACATGGGACCATGAGAATACACAGTTGTGTGTATGGGACCATAGAAATGAATTGGTCAGTGTGCTAGCCTTGAAAACACAGATAACACATTAACCATGCACACGATCATGTGCATGAGGCCTTAGGGTGTAAATGAGTATGTGTGCCTATGGCTGTAACAGTATATAAACATGACTTCAAGGCCATTGTAAAATGGTGATATTTGTCCATCAGCTTATTTTTATCATCTTGCTTTCCAACTATAATGATCATTTCTCTGAAAAATATTTTAACTGTAGAATGCAAATATGTATATTAAAGTTGAGCATATTGTGCCATCTACTGACTAAAGAGTAAAACCGAAATTTCAAGTGAAGTTCTCCTTTGGCTTTATAATCAACAACTCTAAAATCTGACATCTGTTTTGCATTTTCTGTTGGCTGCTATTGGACAGCTTTGCATATTATCTGAGGTAGAGTGCTTTAAAAGCATCCCAAAAAAATTAATAAACATAAAAACATAGACCAAAAACATGACTTTGGAAAAGCACCCACATACAGTGGGGGAAAAAAGTATTTAGTCAGCCACCAATTGTGCAAGTTCTCCCACTTAAAAAGATGAGAGAGGTCTGTAATTGACATCATAGGTAGACTCAACTATGAGAGACAAAATGAGAAAACAAATCCAGAAAATCACATTGTCTGACTTTTTAAGAATTTATTTGTAAATTATGGTGGAAAATAAGTATTTGGTCAATAACAAAAGTTCATCTCAATACTTTGTTATATATCCCTTGTTGGCAATGACAGAAGTCAAACGTTTTCTGTAAGTCTTCACAAGGTTGGCACACACTGTTGCTGGTATGTTGGCCCATTCCTCCATGCAGATCTCCTCTAGAGCAGTGATGTTTTGGGGCTGTCGCTGGGCAACACGGACTTTCAACTCCCTCCAAAGGTTTTCTATGGGGTTGAGATCTGGAGACTGGCTAGGCCACTCCAGGACCTTGAAATGCTTCTTACGAAGCCACTCCTTCATTGCCCTGGCGGTGTGCTTGGGATCATTGTCATGCTGAAAGACCCAGCCACGTTTCATCTTCAATGCCCTCGCTGATGGAAGGAGGTTTGCACTCAAAATCTCACAATACATGGCCCCATTCATTCTTTCATGTACACGGATCAGTCATCCTGGTCCCTTTGCAGAGAAACATCCCCATTCATGATGTTGCCACCCCCATGCTTCACAGTAGGTATGGTGTTGTTTGGATGCAACTCAGCATTCACTCTCCTCCAAACACGACGAGTTGTGTTTCTACCAAACAGTTCTACTTTGGTTTGATCTGACCATATGACATTCTCCGAATACTCTTCTGGACCAACCAAATGCTCTCTAGCAAACTTCAGACAGGCCCGGATATGTACTGGCTTAAGCAGGGGGACACGTCTGGCACTGCAGGATCTGAGTCCCTGGCAGTGTAGTGTGTTACTGACAGTAGCCTTTGTTACGTTAGTCCCAGCTTTCTGCAGGTCATTCACTAGGTCCCCCCCGTGTGGTTCTGGGATTTTTGCTCACCGTTCTTGTGATCATTTTGACCCCACGGGGTGAGATCTTGCGTGGAGCCCTGATCGAGGGAGATTATCAGTGGTCTTGCATTTTCTAATTATTGCTCACACAGTTGATTTCTTCACACCAAGCTGCTTGCCTATTGCAGATTCAGTCTTCCCAGCCTGGTCCAGGTCTACAATTTTGTTTCTGGTGTCCTTCCACAGCTCTTTGGTCTTCACCATGGTGGAGTTTGGAGTGTGACTGTTTGAGGTTGTGGACAGATGTCTTTTATACTGATAACAATGTCAAACAGGTGCCATTACTACAGGTAATGAGTGGAGGATAGAAGAGCCTCTTAAAGAAGAAGTTACAGGTCTGTGAGAGCCAGAAATCTTGCTTGTTGTAGGTGACCAAATACTTATTTTCCACCATAATTTACAAATAAATTCTTAAAAAAATCTGATGTGATTTTCTAGATATGTTTTCTCATTTTGTGTCTCATAGTTGAGGTCTACCTATGATGTCAATTACAGGCCGGCCTCATCTTTCTAAGTGGGAGAACTTGCACAATTGATGGCTGACTAAATACTTTTTTTTCCTCACTGTAAGTTTGATCAGGCTATACTCACACTGTGTGATCAGATTGTAATTTTAGTAACCTTTTCCACAAATAATGCAGCATAAACCTAGATGAAACTGCAAGGTGTGAATACAGTCTAACCTCATTCTTGCCAACTGTTGGCCCCTAATCTTGCCCATGTCTCCTTTGGCCCCTACTAGTCCCTTTTGTAGGGGCACAGAAGGATGCTCTTTCATTTGTAACACACAGTATAGTGCCCCTTAGAAAATATAATGCCTGCTTGTGGTCCACCCACATAATATAATGCCCTCTTAGTGCGCCCACTTTGTAAAATTAAAATAATACTACTCACCTTGCTCCATTCCCCTGGAGCAGATCACCTTCGCTCTCTCTTTCACTATTTGGCTAAACTCCTACCTGCATCCTCAGGATACACTCTAGACAACACCTGGAAGATTTGCCAACTTGTCTGGGAGGTCTCCCTATTTTTCATGAGCCTCCTAAAAAAAAATTCTGGATTGTTGTCAAGTTTGCCACATATGTAGATGCCTAATAAGTGTTTGTATGTTAAACCAGGCTGTGGAAATATCCTATTGGGTGCCTTTGTAAAGTGAAACACTTGGCCATCTAGTTCAGCCTTCTAATTCCTTGAATAACTAACTCTGTGTGCTAGCCAGTTATTCATTTGGGAGGTTTCATGTACAGTACACTTATTTATTTATTGTCATGTTTCTAGGCTTTTCATTTGCTAATTTCTATTCTTCTGTCTTTATTCTTTTTCTTTCTCTTCTCTACATCTGAATTAAGAAAAACTCCACCTAAACGGTATGAAAACCACAATAATGAAAATTATAAGCTGATATTGTGCAATTCTGGAGTAAGGTCTGAACAGAACGTTTACAATTAGGCTGAGTTAATAATGTTAATGCCAGTAAAATTATGTTTTTCTCTAGAGCTTTTCATAGGGGGAGGTTTAGCTCAGCCTCGTTCCAAACTAGCATTGTAATGTCTAGAGATGAGCGAATCGATTCTGCAGAAGTGGAATTCGATCCGAATTTCAGGCAATCTTCAATTCTCCACAATTCCGGATTTCCTGATGCTTCGAGGTAACAAATATTTAGTAAGGACCATTGTGACATCAGACGGTCACATGATATTCTCTAGTGATGTGATTGGGTATGCGTGTCTTTGCTTGTTAGCAGATCCTTCCACATGAATAAAACTTGTCCGTGCTGAAGAGAGAGAGAAACATGACCGCGGTATCTCTGCAGACCGGAAATAGCTGTTTATTCGCCGCAAAGTAATTCGGATCGAAGCAAATTTTTTTGGAACTTCGAATCGAATTACTGAATCGAACTTTTGAGAAATTCGCTCATCTCTAGTAATGTCCATTGTTCTGATCCATTAACCCTACCACTTTCCCTTGGTTTCCAGTAATGTTAAAATAAAAATGAAAGGCCCCTACTCTCAGCCTTCCATGTTTTTTTTCATTTAAAAAAAAAAAAAATGCCTTTCAGTGTCAAGAGTACTGGGTAAATATAATTTGCATCTAGCCTTCATGTTTAGAACATACTGTATGTAAATAGGTACTTAACATTGAATCATTCAGTATTAGCCAGCACTGCCATCTAGTGGTCACAGTGTTACATTACTACATTTCTTCAAGTCAATTGTATTAGATCCCCGAACTAGAATTAGACTCAATAAACTTGTAAAGTTTTTTTCTGTATGGTATTTAACAGTTGGTAAAAGATAAAATGAATTTATTCTAAAAGGATAATAGGGAAGATAGAGAATATGTTTATAGAAATATCTCATACGTGTCTTTTTTTTTTTTTTTTTGTCTATTCTTTACACAGCCCTCCTCGCCAACACATTGTGGATATTGAGACAAACATCCATCATACTCCCATTTATAGTGATGCTAGCAAGAAGCGTCTCGTAGACAACACAGAAGACTGGCACCCACGCACCGGTACCACCCAGTCACGATCCTTCCGTATTCTTGCTCAGATGACTGGAACAGAAAACCGTAAGTTAGTGTTTATAATTGGTGTGGAGGTTAATGGGGTTGCCCAGTTTCAGACAAATGTTATTGTTTGTATAATGAAAAGTTATACAATTTTCCAAGATACTTTCTGTATCAATTCCTCTCGGCTTGCTGTCATTCACTCTGCTTACTCTCAGTGGTTAAAAATCAGTCCATGGTCATGTGATGAACACACATGTGCTGTTTATATCACATGACCATGGACCGATTTTTATCCACTGAGAGTAAGCAGAATGAATGACAGCAAGCAGAGATCTAGAAAACCATGAGGAATTGTATGGCTAGGATCACACCTGACCTCCACTCGGGGATTCCATTCCGCATTCCGCTTTAAAAATGCGGAGAGTAAAGTCCTGCAAGCATTATAGTCATTATAGTCTAACTGGTAACTGCTTTTTTAAGCGGATTAGGTTTCCGTTCATGGGGTCCCCAAGCGGACCCCACAAACTGAAACCTGAACGCAGGTGTGAACCTAGTGTATATTGAAGAATTGTATATCTTATCATACAAACAATAACATTGGTTTCTCAATATGTATCTCTTTAAGGAAATATGCCCATGTCCTACGGTTACTTTTCAAAGCTATTTAGATTATTCTTGGCTTACTTGGTATTTTAAAAGGTCTGTCCGGCTTATAAAACCCATAAATTACCCTTTTAGGAAATCCTGAGTTAATGGGGAGAATGTCTCCTCTTCAGATCCTATATTATTAGTCATAGAGGAGAACGGCTACAATACAACTTTACTCCCTCTGTATTATATAGTACATTGGAGGAATTTTTCAAGCCCAACACTTCAGAATCCTTGTGTCTAAAGGTCGCAAAATAGGATTTTGTGACATTTTGAGCTCATTTGTACAAACATTTTGTGACTTTTTTCACACTACTCACTCTACTTTTGAATAGTGGAATGGATTTTGTTAGCCTATCGATATAGCCTGATATACGTCAGAGTTATTAAACGCAGCTTTTTAAAAAGATGCAAAAATTGTCAAACTCATATTCCAGTAAGGCAGGGTTCACACTACCGTTGGATTCCATTATGAAGGTGTCTGTAGACAAAAAAAAAAATGGACACCTATCATAACGAACCTTAACGGACACTAACTGATGCTAATGTGTCCGGTTTTTTTAACTGATCCAATTAATGGATCGGTTAAAAAAACGGACACATTAGCATGAGTTAGTGTCCGTTTTTTAACACTGTCCGTAATTCTTTTTTTTTTTTTTTTTTTTTCCTGATTTCTGAACATAAAAAATCCATTATAAGTCTGTTACCCATAGATTTCAATGTTAAAAAAAAATAACGGACACTTGCTGTCCGTCAAGAATCCGTTTCTCCAAACGGACAAAAAAGTCCTGCATGTAGGATTTTTTGTCCGCAGAAATAAAACTGACTTCTGACGGATTGGGTGTAAACTGACACTAACAGACGCAATATAAAAATCCATTGAAATGAATGGAAATTTTAACGGATTTCTGACGGTTCAGCTAGTGTCCGATACTAAAATCTTGTAACAGACAATAGCAACGGACACTACTGACGGTCACCAATGGTAGTGTGAACGCCCCTAAGGGGATGATATACAAAATGAAGTAACCTCTCAGGACAGAAATGTTAGACTTAAAGATGCACCAGATTGATGCACATTATAACAAAGCTGACATCTAAAAATTCCAGTGGAAACTGTGTAGTTCTTCACTTCATCTGTGAAGGAGCTGTTTGGAAATTGAACACCTGCCACTTACCCTTACACAATTCAGCTGATTGCTGGAGGTCCCATTGGTGGGACATTTCAAAGTGGGCAACTCCTTTATACCGCAGAATAGAAGAAATCCTGTTAGGTCGGGGCCCCACGTGGCGTAAATGCCCGCGGCGATTTACAGTCAGAGCAAAGTGGATGGGATTCTAGCAAATCCTATGCCCACTTTGCGGTAAAAACTGTGCTGTGGACATGTGGTGATTTCCGAAACCGGCGCAGTTTTTGAAATCGTAGCATGTCAATTATACCTATGGAAACGCCGTCAGTTTCCCCATAGGTATAAATTGAAACAAAAAGTCCGCAGAGGAAACCTCTGCGAACTTTGTCTAAAGCGCTGCAAGAATAACCGCGATGCGTAACCAACGCGGTTTTTCCCGTAGCGCTTTTTTGCTGCAGGATGCCACATGGGGCCTTAGATACCTAATTCTCCTTCAACCAAGTAAAGCTAAGACAGGAGGTTTTGACAGAGCGAGCTAATTCTGAAGGATTTCTATCAAAATGTCTATTTTTTTCTAAACTGCTGCTATTCTCGTAAATAATGCTGCATTTGCTGAACTGAATTTTTTTTTTTTTTTTAAAAACATAAAGAGTTACAAAGCATTTTTATTTATTTATGTATTTTTTTAGAAACCGCACCACTTTTATCACGAGAATGGGGATGAGCTACAATCCCAAATATAGCCTATAGATAAGAGTCATACTGTCTTGAAAGAAAACACTCATAAGTTGTATTATTATAAATAATTTTTGTGACATTTACCTGTTTATTATTATTTGATGTTATAGTCTTACAGTTCCTTTTTTACCTTTTAGTAACAGAGCCAGAACCTGAAAATGTGAAAAGCAAGTAAGTTATTTTTTTTTTTTTTTCTTTTAATTTACATGTTATGTCAGTATGTATACACAGGATTTGTTCAGCCTTTATGTTTGTTTCTGCTGAAAAGTACACATATACTGCAGCTTGGTCTTTGGTTGTATGTGACAGCTCTGTTCTTTGTGGAGTCATAAGTGTATGCTTCTTTGTTCTTGTGGTACAATGTATATCTGTATCTTGTTTGGTGTCCCTATTGTTGTCAGCAATGCTTTTATGATTATTATGCTTATAAATTCTTTGATATTTTTGACTTTGTGGAGTGGTTAACTACTTGATGGTATTGGCATTTTTTTTGTGTAAGTAAAAGTATAATTCTTTTATCTCTCAAATATTGTTGTCTAACACAAGATTTGTTCAGCTTTTGTTGTGTCTTATGCTGAAGTATAGAAATCTTTTGCACTTTGATCATTTGTAGTATGTGGCAACTCTTTTCAGTATGACGTCATAAGTGCATGCTTGAATGTTCTTGTACTATGGTATATACTGTAGTTTATCTTGTTTTTGTGGAAATTCTGTTTGTAAGTGTATGCTTTTTTAATATATTTGTCTCTCTATGTAAGCTACCTGGTGATCTTATATATTGTATGTGGTATAAAGTAAATTTCCATACTTTGATGCCAAAAAAAACACTTTCATTTTATTCTCTTGTCTTTTTCTGTCTTTTCTATCTCTGTAGGGAAAAAGTTCCTGTTCATATCATTAGTCCAAAGTATACAAAATTACGTGACTGGCACCATGGGGTTTCAGCCCGTGTTCTAAATGTGCAGTGATCCTCTACATTTTCACATATATTTCCTGTCTTTTCTAACTTTTTTTTGTGGTTTTTCTTTTCAATGCTGCATTGAAAGAGGAACATGTTGTGTTCTCTCCTTTTTATTTATTTTTGTATTTGCTGCATGAAGACAACCAATTTAGTTTAAGTATTTTCTAATGGAAAACCTTAAACAATATAGTAAAAAGCTTTCTAGTCTCTTAATATTTAATTACCATATACAGATGTAGCAGAGCTTACTTTATCAGGTTTAACTACAAGTAAATCTACAGTATAATGGCTCATATAGACCTTACAGGTGTTAGACTAACTTGACGGCCCCTTCTTCAAAGACTGGCTGCTGAAACATCTGTGGATGTCCGCTGTGGGAGAAATGTAGTGCCTGCACAAATAAATGGAAGACTTTATCATTTATATTGGCTTCGAACCTGACATGTCGGCAGATGTTCTTTGCCTTGGCTCTGTAATCTTGTCATAGTCAGATGTCCAAAAGTCAGATATGTAGATAAAGTTCTTGTAGTTGCCCTAGAGCTGTCTTTACACCTTTAGGCTAAAGCCCCACGTTGCGGAAACTCAGCTCTTGTTGCAGATTTTGTTGTGGTTTTTTGAGCCAAAGCCAGGAGTGGATTGAGCAGAAGGGAGAAGTATAAGAACTTCCTAGATATTTCCCATTCCTTTTATAGCCATTCTTGGCTTTGGCTCAAAAAACCGCAACAAAATCTGCAGTTTTTTAAACCAGGAGTAGATATTAAAGAGAGACATAATCCTTTCCTTAATATGTGTCCTTCTCCTAAAAGCTGCACCAAAAACTGCCACAAAAACTTTGTGTCTTTCCAGCCTTAACAAAAAAATCAGCTCTGCCACATCTGTTATTATTTTGCACGAGCCATTGACTGGACATCTATATATGATGTGTGAACTATTGTCAGATGTAGTATTATCTGAGACTGAGAATGAGATATGCATGTTTATTGACAGGATGGTACAATGTGAAAAAAAAAATAGTAAATGGTCATTTGCATGTGTTGCTTGAGATAACACTCAGCTGCTGATTGGTTTCCATCAAGGACACGTCTTCTACTGTTAGGCCACATTCACACGACAATGTACAAAACTAACGCTCAGTTTTTTCATGGCCATTTTTTCTGTCTGTTGCGCCATCTATGAAAACAGACAAAATTAGGACACTTTCTATTTTTTTGAAGGTACGTCAAAAAAGTAAACAAATAGACACATTGAAATCAGTGTGTTCCAGAAACTGCGTTCTTTGACCTTTGTGTGAATATAGCCTTGCTCTTGAAATTTCCTGTGGAGCTTGCTGGCTGCGATGTTGATGCTGATTCATAAACGTTGTCTGTGGATGTGACGGATAATAAAGGAAGGTACTGGAGCTTTCTGGACTTGTTAAATTGGCTCTAGATTTTCTGAAAATGTGAACAGTTATTGATGTGATAATCTATATTGTTACTAGAGGAATCCAAGTGATTTATTTGGCTATAAGCCAGTGAGTTGTGTTACCAGGATGCATGGCTTTAGAGTTATGTTTTGCCTTAGGTCTTTTTTAGACAACTTTTGACAGGTAAATAGAAAAGTAGCTTGTGGGTTTTTATATGTAATGGTTGGTAATGTGCATGGACTTAACCTGTAGCTTGAAACTGAATTGTGTTATTTTGCTAAAATAAATATTAGTTGCATTTGTACATATCTGTGATGCTACAGACGGCTCAGGCTGGGATTGGTAAAGTGTCGTCTTTATTGTCTCAAAACAATTTGGTGCTATGAAATAACTTTTATGATTTCCATACGTGACAGAACAGCTAGCACAAGATGTCACATTACTGGACTGTGATCTTTGCAGTCAACCTTTTAAGTTGTTCTACTCCTCGCTTGTACATCTTGATGTAATATAATGTATTATATTTTTGTCTCTGTTATTAAATAAAATGTATTTCCTGTTTTCTGTGTGTAAAATCTTATTGCGTAGTATTTGCATAATAGTGGAAGCAAGTTCTATCATTCATTTCATGTTGTCAGAAATTTGGGTCTAATAGTGTAATATAAAACACCTGATTTAGCTATATAGTTAAATTTACGCTGGATTCCTGGACTAAAGTCCAATAATAATAATAATATTATTAATAATATTATTATTGTTGGTCATATCACTTAAAAAAAAAAAACGGAGGGGAGTTGACCATGCCACCGTCGTCCAACAAATCTGTTATACTTTACAACAAATAACGGTCAGGAAAGACACTTTCCCCCCCCCCCCATCTCAGCACTCCTTACTTGATCCATATCCATGTAGTTCACCATCCTCTCTGCTTGAGATCAGACGCAATTTTCATTTTAAGATTTCTCTTTCTCTCTGCTTAGCTCTCAGTCCCATGATGCCTTAACACAGCATCACATGGGCATCTAGAGATAGTATCATCCATGCCTGCAGAGGATCAGTGCACTTACTTATCTCCCAGTATTCCCCTAAATAATCTAAGAGATCATACGTATATAGTTGGGAGGCCGAACTGTCACAATCTTCATATAACTGCGTGACAGGAACCTCCTAGCAGGTGATAGGAGTTTTTGTCTCCCCTGTGGAAATCCCGTGTGAATCGCAAGTGTTGGATTTTCGGTGGCACTGAGGTACAGTGACTTGAAATACACCTCGCCCATCTGTAACTCTGCTGTTTGATACTGTCACTTAGTAATACGTCAAGCTGTCTACCAGCAGCAATTTCATTCACTTTCATTCAACAGTTGTGCAATTTAAGACTAGGATCATTTCTGTTTTTATATTAAGCTGAAACATTGTCTTTTCACCTTTGCAATAATATGGAAGACTTTTATGCTAAGGCTAAACAGTGACTTACAGTTTAGGGACACAAGATTGCAGTGTTGATAGTAAATCATTGATAGCAATGATAGTAAATGTGGTTGTATTGCAGTTTGCAAGTCAACACAATCAAGAAAATCGACAGAAATCCAAACCTACTGAATATATGTGCGACCACATCCATCATCTTGTGTAACTGGCAGCATGCCATCTGCAATCTTAATTTAGTATGGTCACAAGTAACCATGCTGTCTTAGCCAATATACATATATAATTGTCTCCCACGTCTACTATGTTAAACTTTTCCAGTTCACTACCAGAATTTAAAGAAGCGCATCACACCACTATAAAATAAGGCTTCTTAATGATTGTTGCAAAAAGGTGCATTGAAGTAATTAAGGTTAAGGCCCCACATAGTGAGCCGCAGCCAAAAAGCGCTGCGAGAAAAACTGTGGCAGAAACGCATTAGTTTTTCCCACAGCATTTTTCACAGAATGTCCTCAGAGTTTTCTTCTGTGGACTTTGTGCTTCAATTATACCTATATGGAAAACACCAGCATTTCCGTAGGTGTAATTGACATGCTGCGATTGCAAAATCGCGGCGCTTATACTACATGGGGCCCCAGCCTAAAAGATTATTCCCTGCTTGGCAGATCATGGCTGAGATGAGAATAACTAGCCGCAAGTACCAACCATCGGGTCGGGACTTAAAGGGGCAACTCCCATATAGGTGAATTGGAACTGTCTGAACCGTGAGGCACAGCTGTGCCACATAGTTTCCATACCTC
Source organism: Leptodactylus fallax (assembly GCA_947044405.1). NCBI lineage: Eukaryota > Metazoa > Chordata > Amphibia > Anura > Leptodactylidae > Leptodactylus > Leptodactylus fallax. The sequence continues at coordinate 4,330,215 of CAMRHE010000045.1, forward strand.
CATAGTTGGTGTAACTATGTGTACTATACTGTTTCCATATCTCTACAGTTAGGCAAACTATGTAACTAAATGTTCTACATGAATTGCAGAGATAGGGAAACAGTGCTGTATAGCACATTTTCTTACATAGTTTCCCTAACTGTAGAGATATGGAAACATTAAAGCACATTTAGTTACATTGTTTCCCTGTTTCCAGAGATTCCAACTGAAAGAAGATATTTTACCGTGTTACGGAAACCTGTTTCTATAGAACTGCCTTGGTATTCATGACTCTTGGGCAGGTATTCCTGTCTTGACCAAGATTTGCCAAGGAGATAATATTCCACTAGTGATAGCAGTATAGAAATTATACCCGAATATTTTACAATGTACATGTAAGGATATGTGCACATTGGATGCAGCTGATTAGCAGCAAAGTAGATAAGGTTTTAACAACTCTCATCCACAAGCTAGGCAAAAAAATCCCTAATGTAAATAGATGTGATGCAGATTTTAAATCTACAGCCAGTGTGTCCATTTTTGTTGCTGGTTTCCACAGTGAATTTCACCGTTTATAGTGAATAAGGTGACATCTTTGGGAAAACCCACAGCAATTATTCTATGAATTCTGCGTCAAGTGTCAAGTTAAACTTTGCTAATCTGTTCCCTATAAATTATAACCTTATCAATTTTTTTAAATCGCATACATCAAATACATGGACCCTGGGGTGTACAGGTCACAAATAAATTATAATAAGTGTTGCTTTGTACTAGTGGATTACTTTTTTTGCAGTTCTGGAAATAACTAAAGAACAATTTTTTTCCCTAGGGAACACAGTGTTATAAATGGAGATATCAGGTAACCAGTGAAACCATCACTATAAAATAAAACAGGTCTATTTCTAACTTCTAACCACACTGATAAATATGACTGAGCACATCACCATTGTGTTATCATCAGGCCACCTAATATTATAATTTCTTCTAAACCCATATGAGAAGACATGCAATATTTTCCCATGTAATTGTTGTTGCATTTGGTTATCTCGAAGGATTTGTCCAGTTTCAGACTAATATTGAGATAAATATTATTGTTTGTATAATGAAAAGTTCTACAATTTTCCAACATACTTTCTGTATCAATTCCTCACGGGTTTCTAGATCTCTGCTAGCTTTAATTAATTCTGCTTACTTCCAGTGAATACAAATCGATCCATGGTCATGTGTTGTACACATAGGTGCACAGCTCGTTACAGTTACAGTAATCAGATATCTGCCTGATAACGAGCTGTGCACCTGTCTATATATCACATGACCATGGACTGTATATCACGATTAGTAATAGTTTTAAAAGTAATGACAATCTGAAAGAAACCTGATATTGAGATTGCTCCTTAGCAGTACACTGAAGTACTAATAAGGAGCAGTACTGAAATACAAAGGCATGATCATTCTCAGGCAATGGAAATAAGAATATTTTCATAGAAAATTCAAACAGGATATTGATATTCTCAGATAATTTATCCATAGATTTTATAGACCACAGAAAACATGTAGGACATACTGCATAGTAGTTCTGGGTAAATAAGTTCAGAGTTTTATGTTTAAAGGTAAGGTTAAAGAGGACCTTTCATGTTCTCTTAACCTTGGTGGTGTTATATACCACTGGAAAGCTGACAGTGCACTGAATTCAGCACACTGTCTACTTTACTGGTATGTGCCCCAGTTACAGAGATATTGGTGTGGTTAGTTTCATCACCGATATCACTGTACTGTGAGAGGGTCTGGCCTTTCAGTTCAGTGTCATCAGTAGGTGGTGAGGAATGCCCCTCCCCACCCCCAGACAGTACACTTCCATAGCCCTGTACTGTCATTCCTCACCACCCAGAGATGACACTGAGCTGTAAGGCTGGCTCCTATGACAGTGATATCAGTGCCAAAACTAACAGTATATAACACCGCCAATGTTAGAGGACATGAAAGGTCCTCTTTAAGGCTATGGTCACGTCCTGTTTAGGGCTTCTATATAAAGTATATGGTGGGATGTATGCATTGAATGGATGCCTTACAGTGGCATTCAGTTGTAAAAAGAAAAGTATGTTTATTGTATGTATATAAAAGCATGAGTTGATAATGTATGGTTGTTTTTCTGAATCCTGTTGTTTGGCATAGTATAGTCTACTAAGCTGTTCTGTCCTCTGACACGTATCATGATTCAGAGGCCAAAAGGACACTTTGTCTGGCTATTGTAGCCCTTTTTATGACGTGTACGTCAGGGACTTTCCCAGTATACGTGCTAAATGTATATTGCATTCTCCTACCCTTGTGTTTTCCATGCTGAACTTTCCTTGTCACCTTTACATCTGTCATCAAAGATACATATACTGCTTAATAGTGCATGTATATTATGTCTTATTTTAAATATCACAAAAAATTTTAGTTTACAACGTAAAACTGTGTAACCAAACTGACACATTATTGTTCAAATTGTAAAATATGCATAATAATATCAAATGTGTAGTGTAAGACACCCAAAAGTAAGGCTGTAACAATTATTTGTAGTGTATTTAGAAATTCAATAGGTAAGTCATTCCTAGATTTACAAATTTGGTCTGGATCGCCAGTTTTAAAGTACTTGCCACTGTTCTGCCGCTTCTTCCGAATGTACTTGTACATGTATGTGATGGATTTGCAGTACAGTCATTGATGCCAATGAAGGCAAAGTACTGCACATGTCCTATTCCAAGTTTGCACCTCTCACCTCTGTGCAGGAGTCTGTGATGCTGAAGTTATCAGTGAAGGAGGTGGCATGGGACAGGGTTTAGTGAGGAAAGCCTGGACACTTGTCGAGCTTGGGAACACTCACTGGTGGGCACTTGGCATGCAAGGATAAAAATATACTTAAACTTGAAAATCCCATTATTTGTATTTTTGCAAGACATGATATAGTACAAATAGCAGTGCAACAAGCATCAGATGTTTTCTTAGAGAGTAAATGTTGCATTAGCAATTTTCTTTCTGCTACTAGAAGCTTTCTTTGCAGACCCTCCAGGAAATTGAAAATCTCAATGTTCATAATGTAATATGAGAGGACACAAATGATCGCTGCAGGTTATATTATATCTAAATTGATACTTTAAAAATGAAATGTTTAAAACTTTTATTTGCACTTAAACTGAAGCCCCATCAAAATGTACAAATCCCAGCTAACAGCAAAATGCTTTTTGTTTTAATTGGTTTTGGTCTAGTTGAGCTTAAGGCTTGAAGCGAAACTAATCCCAAAAGTCATGTTAGAAGTAAAGCCAGCACACTGGTATTGACTGTGAACAGTGATTGACCATTTTGTATAGGGTGATAATCGGTCTGGCAGTCAGATACATTTTAACAAGTTCAAACTTTGTTTTATATTTATTTCAAGCATGTCTACAGGTCCTCCAATTAATACAGACAGCCAAGCGTTTCCTGTGGATATAGCCATGTGCTCAATGGGTACTCAAACAGAGGATGTTCTTTCTACAAGTGAAACTCCAACAGTAAATCCGTCTTCACTGAGGTTGAACAAGTTTTATCCAATACTTGGTGCATGTGAAGGAATGTGTCCTACTGACAGCACACAGTGTGACAATGCTGCACTATTCTCAAACAACAAAATTTGTTAGACCTTATTCACATAACAATGCTGTTTTTCATGGACCTAATAACCGTGAAAAACAGCCATGATGGTCCATTGATGGATCTATTCAGGGCTTATTCACATGGCTGGGATTTGAACAACCATCTAATGGCTGCTTTTAAAACCCATAAATGTCTATGGGTCTATTCACATAGCTCTGTGTATGTCCATCAAAACGTACATGTGAATAGACCCATAGGCGCTCATGGTTTTAAAAATGGCAGTTTTGCACGTGTGACTAAGGCCTTAGACTTCCTACAAGATTTACTTGTATCATTGTTTTTTTGAAGTTGACTAGAAGAACCCTAGTACTCTGCATTTTATTTAATAATCACCCCCATAATATTATTATTATTATTTTCTATGGCGAGTGAGCAGTGCAGCTCCTAGCATGTAAACAATCCTGGGAGCCGTGCTGTGTCTCAGCAGCTGATCTGCTGGGCACATGGGTGTTGGACCCTTGCAGATCTAATATTGATGATCTATTCTGTCGGGGGCAAGTCCCCCTGGGGACTAAGGATCCATTATCCACGCTTCTAAAAGTTATCCACTGTTCTGCAAAGTTTCTTCTTAATCCATGGTCTGTGAGTGAAACTTCACTGTGTGAAAACCTTGATTTCATTTCTTTATGTATATTTGAAACTGGAACGGATTACATTACAGATCAGAGTCTACATCATTGGAAAAAACAGGAAATGACGACATATTTCCATTTTCTAATTTTACCATCTCTCCTGAAAAAACTTCTGTTGACCCTGGTCCGTCAGATAGTCCACAAGAGAGGTAAACTGTGATAACTGGGTGTGGATGTACTTAATAGCTCAATCTCACACACAACCCATAACACATCTAAAAAAAGACAGTATCGGTCATCGGAATCTTGCCTCTGTATAAACAGGTTTAGCAATATATAAGACTTTCTGATCTTTATCGAAATAGCCACTCTTGAATTATTCAGTAAGGGTTAAACCCCACCAACCCTTTCAGAATATTTTCAAGGGAGTTTCTATAATTCTCATACATTTCAGTAAGGAGTGTCTACTCACGCAAGATCACTTCAGATTTAGTTGGTACTAGCACCTGCTGAACTATAGCTCAACCAATTATACTTTTACGATATGTCTATCTGACCATGTCATAAAACTCCATTTTGGAACAATTTCCTCATAGGTGCTCTTGACTTGAAAGAAAACTCAATTTCTCACTATGGCAGTCTTTCATACTTTCAGACTTTCTTTGAACATACAGTTGTGCTAAAAAGCTTACATACCCTGATTTTTTTTTTGTTTTTTTTTATGGCCTTTTTTCAGAGAATATAAATGATAACACAAAAAACGTTTTCTCCACTCATGGTTAGTGGTTGGTTGAAGCCATTTATTGTCAAACTTCTGTGTTTTCTCTTTTTAAATCATAATGACAACCAAAAACATCAAAATGACCCTGTTCAAAAGTTCACATACCCTGGTGATTTTGGCCTGGTAACATGCCCAGAAACCAAACCACGGTCAGGTAGACCAACCAAAATTTCCGCATCAACTGCCCGTAAAATTGTTCGGGATTCAATGAAAAACCCACACTTAACATCAGCTGAAATACAAGACTCTCTGAAAACTATCGGTGTGGCTGTTTCAAGATGCATAATAAGGAGGCACTTGAAGAAAAATGGGCTGCATAGTCAAATTGCCAGAAGAAAGCCATTAGTGCGCAAATGCCACAAAGAATCTCGCCTTCAATACGCCAAACAGCACAGAGACAAGCCTCAAAACTTCTGGAACAAGGTAATTTGGAGTAAAGAGACAAAAATCAAACTTTTTGGCCAGAACCATAAACGTTACATTTGGAGAGGTGTCAACAAGGCCTATGATGAAAGGAACACCATTCCTACTGTAAAGCACGGAGGTGGATCACTGATGATGTGGGGATGTGTGAGCTTCAAAGGCACAGGAAACTTGGTCAAAGTTGAAAGAAAGATGAATGCAGCAAGTTATCAGGAAATACTGGAGGCAAATTTGCACTCATCAGCCAGGAAGCTGCGCATGGGACATACTTGGACGTTCCAACATGACAACGATCCAAAACACAAGGCCAAGTCGACCTGTCATTGGCTACAGCAGAAGAAAGTGACGGTTCTGGAGTGGCCATCTTAGTCTCAATATCTGACCTCAATATCATTGAGCCACTCTGGGGAGATCTCAAGTGTGCAGTACATGCAAGACAGCCCAGGAATTTACAGGAACTGGAGACTTTTTGCCAAGAAGAATGGGCAGTTTTACCATCTGAGAAAATAAAGAGCCTCATTCACAACTACCACAAAAGATTTCAAGCTGTCATTGATGATAGAAGGGGCAATACACGGTATTAAGAACTGGGGTATGTGAACTGTTGAACCGGGTCTTTTGATGTTTTTGGTTGTCATTGTGATTTAAAAAGAGAAAACACAGAAGTTTGACAATAAATGGCTTCAACCAACCACTAACCATGAGTGGAGAAAAAGTTTTTGTGTTATCATTCATATTCTCTAAAAAAAGGCCAAAGAATCTGCTGGGGTATGTAAACTTTTTAGCACAATTGTATTAGTTTGGAAGAGGGCTTTTAACCAATATTGTAATATAATAATACAAAAGTCTAGGTCACAGTATTCTACTTTCCTAAAGTATTTGAAGATTTTATTCCTTAGATTGAAGATAAATTGCAGAAATAAATTCTTGTTGAGAATTTAGGTATTACTTTTGAAATGTCTTTTAAATAATTGTACTTGTCATGTTTCTGGATTCAGTCCCAGTTGGGAGTTTAGTTTAGCTATTTTACTGAAAGTACTGAATTGTGGTTTTAAACAAGCAATTGTTTTTTATTTTTATTTTTTTGTATAAGCTTTTGTTTATTCTAGAGGGAGGGTACTGTAGTTTGATGATGGCCTGCTTAAGGACACTGGATAACCCTTATACACTGCCCATATTTACTAATAGTTACAGTGCAAATTTAGGCAGTCTGAAAATGCACCAGATTTTTAACAGTGATTGACGCTGGATAATAAATCTGGCATATCTAGTAGACTGTTTAGTCTAACTTTTTATACCACCTTTTAGTTGGCTTACTGTGAGTCAGAATTATACAACACAATTTTGGCGCATTGAAGTCCTGCTCCCTTTTTGTGAGTATCCACATGTATAGCAAGTTGAACAATTTTAGCCCAAATTATTTGCACCAAAGATGCGGCACATTGTGCCAGAGATTAACTATATTTACGTCAGTGTCTAGTTGTAACTACCTTAATAAATCTGGGCCACTAACGCTAGGATCACACTAGCGTTTGAGTCTCAGCATGAGACTCCGTCCCCCATTCTGCTTAATATAGGCAGAGGACTTTTCTCTCTGACGTTTTTTGGCGAAAGCGGGTTGGAAATCCAGCAGACCCCATTAGTCTATATGGTTTCTGCGTATAACCGCTTTTTTAAGCGGATAGGGTTTCCATTTTTAGGGTCCCCAAGTGGACTTGAAGGACGGAGACCAGAATGTTGGTGTGAACCTAGTTTTAATTTTATTAAATTGCTTGTAAATAGAATTCTGATTACAAGACCAATGGAAGTATTGGTAAAAGTATTAGTAAATATGCCCAGAAATGATTACTAGTGTTGCATAGTAAATAATTACCATTTTATGTTTGTTTTTTTGTTTTTTCATTTTACAGGTTGTAGAATTTTTTTGTGATTCATAAATCAGATCAGTTGACATCTGTGTCTGTTTGGGAACAGTACTATATGACTGTTCATAGTGTTTACATTCTGTAATTTTTTTTACAGGATTTTCCAATCACAACAATATGCACTGCAACAGAACCCAATGGACCATGGGTCAGTGGGATTTGCTGGTTACCATGGCTGTCCATCAAGCAATGAATCCAGCATTGCTTAGTGGCTTCTGTTTGTAAATAAAAACTCAGAAGCACAGAAGTGAATAGCGCCTATGTTTGATATATCTTACTGTCAATCTCTTGTCTGTTTCTTCCTTCAGAAAGTCTTTGTTTAACAATCCTTTGGAATCCTTGCCAAAATGTGCGCCTTTTCCTCCTGCCACTGTAAGGACCTTAAATGTCACTAGTCAAGTAGCTACAATAACTAAGACTGCATCAGTCTTTATGAGGTTAGACCCATTACTCTTCTGGATTTACCACATATACACTAGGTCTTATTTAGCAATACTAATAGTGTACAGTAGATACCACGATAAAATAAAGAGAATCTGTCATCATAATGCTCACTAGATAAAAACACACAAATTTAAGATATGTTTTTCTTATCTTTCAAGCTCTGTATGCTAATGGATATCACAGACTCCAAAGCTCTGTCAAATTATATAGCAGATGCCAAGTTACTACATTAGTATTTCGGGTGTGGACTGTTGAAAGATAGGAACCTCATACAGATGTGTTTAATATGCAGTGTACCATGTGAAGGCACCAATAAATATTTATACTTGTCCAAAATAATGATAAAATCATGATGACAGATTGCTATAAGGCATGACAAATAAAATACCAGTTTAAGATCATTAACCACCTGCAAAAGCAGGATATATTGGGATGAAGAATGGTGTGTGGGTGGGGGGGACTGTGTACTTTCATCTAGGGCTGTGGAGTCAGGGCTAATTTTGGGTGGAGTAAGTGAAAAGTTACCTACTCCAGCTTCAAAATAAAATGATGATTTTTTTTTTTTATTGTATTATACAATTATTATTGGTATTGTATAATTATTAAGATGCCTAGTTTATTGCATGTTTACTTTTTTATAGGAATTCAATTACTAGAATTTTTGTGAATTAAAGAAGTTTTGCAGCATCTGTCTAACCATGCTGTCAGCCATTTGTGTCGGAGCAGGGGTCAGAGTCAGGCTGTGGAGAATAAAGGCGTCTGAGACAGTGGTTTGGCTTACTGACTTCAGAGTTCCACTTTCATCACTTGTAGGAGGCTATTACTGTAAAGAGGACCTTTCATGTCCTCCTGAAAGTGCGGTTTTATATACCGCTAGAAAGCTAACAGTGCACTGAATTCAGCGCACTGTCAGCTTTCCCGGTATGTGCCCCAGTGGTGGAGATATCGGTGCCGTTAGTTTCGGCACTGATATCTCCCCAGTGTCAGAAGGGCGTTCCTCATTGCTCACTTGTACTGGGGGGGCGTTCCTCACAGCTCAGCTCTGACAGTACAAAGCTATGTTGGGGTACTGTCAGGGGGGAAAGAGCGTTGCTCACAGCCCAGCGATGCCACTGAGCTATGAGGAGCGCCCTTCTAACAGTGGGGAGATATCGGTGCTGATATCTCTACCACCGGGGCACATATTGGGAAAGCTGAATTCAGCACACTGTTGGATTTCTAGCGGTATATAAAACCGCACTTTCAGGAGGGCATGAAAGGTCCTCTTTAAATAAGGAAACCTGTCAAGTGTTTTTTTTTCCACCATAAACTGGTCCCATTATGCGCAGGATCAGGGAATTCCTTTTCTATTGTTGCCCCTCTATAATTTTTCTGTTCACACTGCCCCTGGGCATGATTGACATCTCCCTCACAGTCCTCTTACTCCTTGCAGTCCCAAGCCATCAATCATGCCCAGACTGTGTGATTCACAAGGGAAAAGTGTGACTAGGCTGAAGCTGCTGCCCGCCCCTGTTGTTAAATGGGTTAACAGAAATATTAAACAGGGGCAGCAATGGAAAGGGAATTACTTGATTCTGCATGTGATGGCACCAGTTAATTGTGGAAAACCACCTGACAGATTTCCTTTTAATTACAGAATGTTCTTTACATTCTGCTATTTACTTCCACCAATGTTTTCCCATGTTGAAATCTTATACATACTTTGGCCAAGTTATTCCCTCACCTTTGAACTACCAAGGCATGAAAATGACACAGGAGATACAGCAAACCATAAAACTATGACTTGAGGCAAGTAAGAAGAGACAACCTCTCTAAGACTGTTGGACCCTTTGGGAAACTAGTCAGATTTCCAGTAGTAATGTTTAATCTGGTATTTTAGTTGTTGTTTAGTAATGGCATCCAAAATTCTAATATTAACTATAATCACTATAATAATTATTTCACAATATGTTGCTGCATGAAAATCACAAACCTTAAAGGGATTCTATCATTGGGAAACCCATTTTTCCCTAACACGTCGGAATAGCCTTTAGAAAGACTATTCTTCTCCTACCTTTATTTTTCTGCTACGTGCTGCTGTTTCTGTGAATCTTCGTTTTTCTTCTTTATGAAAATGAGTATTCAGAAAGCACAGGGCGCATGTAAATGGCCGGCTGGACATGCGCAGTCGCCTATGTTCAACGCAAAATGGCAGAGCCGACTGAGCATGCGCGGGATTTGAAGGCTCATTTGCATAAATAAAAACGAAAATTCTCAGAAACTGCTGCGCGGAGCAGAAAAATAAAGGTAGGAGACAAATAGCCTTTCTAAAGGTTATTCCGACGTGGTGTTAGTGAAAAATGGATTTCCCAATGATAGAATCCCTTTAAATCTACAGTCTTAAATAAGCACTTTGGAGGACAAACTGCTTTTTGGTGTGTGGACTTTCACTTTTCTTTTATAAATTGCACAAGGGATTTTGTGTTTTTTTTTTTTTTTTAACTGTTTTTAATGGTAATTTTGTTTTACATTAGATTGTGCTCACTTTACCGTTTTTTTTTTCCCCCATTCTATCAGGAAAATAAAAAAAAAACTGATGGATCCTGTTGTAAATCAGTTGGATCAATCAGGATTAGTTAGTTGGGATCTGTTTTAAAACCAATCCATCATATCAGTCTGTTCAGGACAAAAGTCATCACTGTAGTGTGAACAAAGCCTTGCATGAGTCATATTTCACTTGTTTATTAGAAAACCAAGTACATAACAGATACAGGCAACCTCCAGAAAACAGTGATCTATAAATGACATACAGTTCTCTGTCTAAAAGTAAAAAACTGTACTGAAATAAATATTGGCGTTCACTAAGGATAAAAATAAAGGTGTTATGAGCCTATTGGTTTTTGCCTCCAGCACCCTCATAACTAACTTATGCTATACCACTTTAAGTCATGGCACAGGTTGGAAATCCTGATGTTTTATGCAGGATTTCTTGGAGCAGGGTCAGCCTCAGAGCTGCCCCATGGCATTCAGACAGACTGTTCAGCTGTTAAAAGAAACCTGTCAACACTTTCGGGCTATGAGGTAAAATAATTGAATCCAGATCAGAGTTTCTCAACATTTTAACGCCAACTTACCCCCTGGTCAAATATATGACATGAACGTAAAAGTACCCCCATTGTTCTTTATCCATTAGAAATTGTGTACCATGTAAGTGTGAGCAGGAACTTGCTTCAAGACTGCATTGCAGTCAATTCAGAGAGACCTAGCTTTCCTGTTTAAGGCTCAGCAATACCTTGATGGTATGGGGTGTAGTTAATTGTACACCTATTTAACCTCTAATATATTAGCACATCTAATGTATTTGTGGTTTCAGCTCTAATGCTGTTGGACTTGGCATATCCAATAGCTGAAATTTTTGTTTACATTTTTTACTGATACTTCGAAACTGAAGGTCCACCATGATTGTGCCCAGTCCTGTACTTGACAAACCCTGTTCAAAGAGTCCTCTAAGAAATGGAATAAACGTGGAGATTGGTCTTAGGCAGAAGTGCACTGTCTCAACCCAGACTTGCAATCCTCTTGCTGCTCAGCAGTCGCTATCTTTCCATTCTACAGAACAACTTGCATCCAAGGCACTTAGCAGGTACATTACCTGGAGTTTTACTTACTTACTTAGTAGATTGTTAGTCTATAAATCCAAATCCCTTTATCCACAGTTCATTATGTTTCGTCTGTTCACATGTTATTTCCCTATACTTCACATGTGCTAGGAAAGAAAATGCGTATATTTATCTATAGGGCACCATTGCCAGAGATCATTGCCCCAAAAGTCATATAGAAGTGAGTATAGCATGTGCATAAGTGTTGCATTCACTTGGGGCACTCTGCATTCTCCTGATCTTACCGCTGTAGATAGACAAGTGTGTGTATAATGGGATAACTGCTTTATCCTTTCTAAATTTAGTTGTACCATGTCACTATATTACTGTAATATTCTAAACCATACATAGGAATGTATTGCAACAAGCCTATATGCAAGATGCATTTTAGATGTAAAATGTATATTTTTCTGAAAGAGGACCTGTCTGCTCTCCTAACTTGTCTCTTTTAATGAATAATTGTATTCCCCATGAAATAATGCTGGATCCTGTTTTTAAGAACCATGTGTTGAGTTGTCTGTCTGTCTGTCATTCCTAGTAATGTTTGAATAAATTGACTGAAGAGTGTTGCCATGCTAGCACTGTGTCACAAACTGCATTCTTGCTCATGTCCTCCATGCTGGCAGGATGTTTTTTGTCTTTAGTCAGCTCAACTATTTCATCTGCTTTGCCTTAGCTACACTCTAGTACTTTTCACAACCACACTTGTAGTAGCTTAATAGACATTGGACTGTAAAAGTTGTTTTGTTTTATTGTTACTGATGTCTAAGGGGTTGTATTGGTAACAATTTTTTTTCTAATATAATTTATTAACCTATGTGACTTCTATATAATAGAAAACAGGCTCTAAAGTTTCTCCTTAGTAAGGCTCAGAACTATGTACATTGGGGCAGATTTATTATGCCTTGTACACCAGTTTTCTGATACACAAGGCGTAAAAAGTTGCAATCTTTTGCTCAAAAAAAATGACATTTTTAAATTTTTCATCTCCAGGGCTATGAATACTAGCGTTAGTAAGTTTTCATAAATATCCCCATTGTGTACGGTTAGTATAACTTTCAGAAGCAGGATGCTTAGCCTCCTCTACACTCCCTGTTGTCTATATATCATTATATTGTACATATAACTCCTAGTCTAACTATTTTCGCTGTTTGCGTGCTGCATCACTGTTGTAGTCCTGCTTCTCTGTGCAGCTTCCCTCACAGCGAATCCCTCTAATAAAGTCCACCTACTTAATAGTAAAAATAAAATGAAACGACGGTTGCGTTTTAACACCTCCTGTGCTGGACTTCCGAGTTTTGCATTGTATTTTTTTTACCATTGGCTTCTGCCGATTCCACTACTTGAACTCAGCTTGTCCCATCAGCCGTTGCTTGTGGATTCTTTTTGTTTCTGAATCTGGACCTTTCCTGAGAAATTCTACGTCTTGCCACCATGTTCCAGTCCAGCCTGTATTATGTGTACTCTAAAAGCTGTTTCCTGGGCCTATATCCTATGAACCCTGAACCTGTGTCTGTGTCAGGTTACAACCTGTGACCTCATTCTTGTTCATCTGTCGTTCATGATGTGACCTTGCCTGCTCCTGAACTCTGCTCCTAATATCTCATGGCTCCAACGATGGCTGGTCCTGGACCCCATTCCCAGCGTCTCCTGGTACGGAGTTTGGAACCTGCACGTGGTTATTGCTTTGGGCTTCTTTTAGTATAGTCCAGGACCTTCTACTGGTTCCATCCAAGGTTCTGCCTGTGCCACATCCTGCCCTATCACAAAGTGATTTTTGGACTGTCCATTGTCCATGCTGCTTCCAGCTCCTAAGTGATTGCAGTTCAAGAATCCAGTCTATGATGTGCTTTGTGTTGCTTCATCAGAATTCTGTTTAACTTTTGTGTCTAGCCAGTTGTTATGCACCAATAGACACTGACTGGACAGTGTTAAGAGATACACCCAGTTGTCAATTCATTCATACTTTTGTCATATGAATAACAGAGGAAAGGTATAATACACTGTTATATTTGAGGGATTACAATTATTTGCTAAAACAGACATGTCATAAGAGTTGACAGGATCTCTTAAATGTAAAGGTCATTGGTATCTATGCGGTTTACTGCCTCATATCTGGGTTTAGTGGTGCCTACTTACCACAAAGATTTAGGAGACCTATATGGATTGCTCTGAAAAGGCTTGGCTATTAAGGGGCTTTTTGCAAGTAATTTTCTATACATAAAAGTTTGTTCTGTAATTGTACAGGGTACATTGTGGGATAAGGAAATGGTCATCGAAACTATAACTCCTTGTGAAGTGAATGTAAGCACACTGCTGTGAACTGCAACCACAAAAAACCTATATTTTTAATTACAGACACTGGACCAAAGTCTTTTCAGAATGGTGACCACTATGGGTACAAGCCCTATAGCTGCCTTTACACCAGTTATAATGGTGTACTTCTTTTGTTATGCCAGTCTAAATGTGACTGTAATTTAAGTAATGACATGAAATATAATAGTACATTTAGTACAACAATTATATCGCTATTTAAGACCGCTAGCAGGTACCTTTTGTGTGACACGGGTTGTTTTTTTTCCTTTCTCTTGCGGTTCATTGTTAAACTGACAAGCAATTGCTTATATAGGACAGTTGAACTTTGAACATTTTATTCATTTCTCTTTGTTTTAATCCATTGTTCTTACTGCTCTTTTATGTCTATTGTAAGTACTTGCGTAAAAAAAGGTTTGATGGAAAATCCTCTGGACAGACTTCCAAAGTCGGCTACCGTTCCTCATCCAATGCTTGCACCACTTACGTTGCAGAATTCAAAAAGCAAAACACATGCAGTTGCTGCACTGTCTGCAGTTGTGGGTGCACAGGCCAGGTATTGTCCTAGTTGGTTGTAGTGGAAGTTGTATTCAGCGTAATACATAACTTTGCTGTGCTTATAGTAGGACTAGCAGTTTGTTTGACCTGTAGGGAGTCTTATGAAGACTGATGTCAGCTGAGCAATACTCCAGTCATAGTATCCACTAACAAAACTTAGAGAGAGAGCATTTGGTAGATCATTCGGATGAATGCCTCACCGTATTTTTATGACACAAAAAGAATGTGTCTGGAAAAGTGGTAATAGGCCTTTACACCTGTAGTATTCATGTTTATATAGTGCTACTCACCTCCAGTGAACCCTACTTCTCCATTCTGATTCTGCCCCACTGCTCTCTGCTTCCTTTGTGACGTCTCAACACACAAGACATGCACCCTCAGCCGATCGCTGTCTGAAGTTGGTCACTGCTGCAATTAGTGGCTGTGGATAAATTTCCAATTTGTTGAGATGTTCTTTGGAAAACCTATTAAAGTTACTGTATTAAGATGTGACCACTATTTATCTTTACAAGCACCTATATTTAGAAAACTCCATTAACACTCACTTGCAGTATATATTTTACATTTTGCTCTCTTTATTTTGTTATTTAGATCCACACATCTGTCTGGGAAGCCACATGTTTTCCTAACCTAATGCATGTCACTACTGATCCTTTTTTATTTATTTATTTTTTTTTCCTAATGTATGGGCATTCTTTTATGTCCACTCTCTACCTCTCTCTTCTTTCTCAGATTGTCTGATCCCTTTGTCTATCGTTCTCTCTTGGACGCTCTTCTCATAGAACCTGTCTTTAAACAACCTTTTCCAAGTTCAAAATTAGGAAGGAGGTCAATTGGTTTGATGGGAAGTGAGCATCTTATAAGGTGAGGTGTATAAATACATTTCATTTTCAGGCTGAAATTGATTCTTTAAAAACTTGGTGTGCAATCTGGAAAAAAATTTGCATGGACAACCCAGGTTTTATTTTAGTTTTTCAGGTAAATATGGAGTAGGATTTACAGAATAGAAAATTATATATTTATGTGGCATCCCCGAGCTGGCTATGGCTGGGCTGAGGGTGATCTCTGTGCATTGTATTATTTCCTGTTGCTTCATAGCCTGTGTGACATAGCAGGGGGTCCTGAGTCTCACACAACACAGTGCCACCTAGTGAGCCTCACACATGCATTACACCTCCCATAGGATTGAATAGTAACCAAATGTCCAATGGGAGGACATCGCCTGGGAAAAGGGAAGGAGTCAGCTGATCACTGGGTCCCCATAGTAACACCCCTGCAGGAAGGTCCTGCGTGTGAGGAGTTAGAAGTGTGGAGTGTTAGGAGGAGGAGGTGAGGAGATAAGTGTGCTGTCCTTTGAAGAAAGCAGTGAGTTTAGTGTAGGAATCTCAAGTCCTAGACAGGCCCAGGAAGGTTGGAGAGCTGACATACTCCAGCTAATCAGAAGATCCTGTCCCCTGTCTGCCTAGCCATCGCCCTGAAGGAAGTCAAGCATCATTATCTTGTCAGCATGAGACTGTGGAGAGAACATTCTGGAACACGTGCTCCATAGCCAGTATCACAGGATCCAGGGGCCAAGGCCAGACCTGTGGAATATCCTGCCACCCTGACTATTGCACCCCCGAAACTCTGAGCTATCAGGACCACATAACGTGAGTGGGGAATATTATGTACTAGTATCATGGTGAGCATCCTCCTATGAGCCAAATAGGAGCCCAGACGCACCTTAGGGCTGTAACACTGAAGTATAAGGGGCTAGGAACACCTTTCATCAAGTCTACCCTGCACCCCAGGACTTTGCTGTGTCACCAGGCGTACCCCGTTGTTTTGTATTGAAGAAACTGTTTAAGCATTTGTGCCTCCACACCCATGGAAGTAAAAGTTCAACTTTACAACCGTTTCTGTGTCTGACTCTGCACCGACAACATCAGGGCGCCCCAAACACCACCAGTCGGCACAGTATAGGGGAAGCGCCCCGGGGGAACAATCACCACCAACATTTGTGCAGCCCCCTCATCACCGGTACCAGTGGTGGTAACGTGGGACAGCACCAGCGCTGCGCCCAGAGACCGTGACAAGTCTGCGCTGTTTGCACCCCGCAATCCCAACTGCAGCGTTACCTTCCATCTGGTCACCGCAAGAAAAACTGGCGTCACGAACAGGATACGGGTGTGTGCCATTTTGAGAAAGTCACCACGAAAAGTGCGCCAAATTGTCTCCAGAGCATCGGTCTTTATTGTGGACTTTGCTAAGATCAAGTTTATTCCCTGAGAGTGCTTGCCACAAAGAGGGGGAGCCCTATACCCCTGAAGTAAGCCCTAAAGACTGTCCTCTCAGTGTGTTACAGCCCTGGAAGAGTTAAAACGCCCAGGACTTGTTTGCTGCGCCACATCGCTGTGTAAGAACGCCCACAAAGGGTTAACTGTACCTTGCAAAAGTGCGGGAAATTTTTAGCACTGCCCATGAGGCCAGGAGACCCATCTGCCGCCATCTTAGGAGAGCCCAGAATGCTGAGCGCAATGCTCCAGCGCACCCATACAAGAAAGTGAAAGGCGAACGTGCCGGCGCCATTTCTGACTCTCCAGTGCCGCATCACCGTCCCTGCTGTGCACCGCTGATCTCTGGTCCACGCTGCAGTTGCTGTCAGTGAGTACTGTGCCTCCCTGTCCTTGTCTTCAGTTCTCCCACGGCCCCAGCGAGTGTTTTCCGTGTACAGTGTCCGTGGGGAGTGCCACCATTAAAGAGGGGGAGCACACCGTCAGCCTGCATCACAGTGACTCTGTTAATAGCTACAACATTCTTAAAGGGACAGCATTCCAAGTTGTAGTCTCCATTCCCTGCCAGCAAGCAGTTGAGTTTCTTAAAGAGACGGCGACCTAATTTCAGTCATACCTGCAAACAACATGACTGAGCAAAGTGACATTGTGCCATCTGTTTCTAGTGATCCAGCAGTGCCCATGGCGAGCAGCCTACCATTCTCAATGCCATTTTACCCTGGCGCACCATGGCTGCCGCGCTACAAAGGGGAGGCGCATACCCTCAGGGACTTTCATGAGAAGATGCTGTCTCTCTTCCAGTTCTATCCTCTGAATACAGAACAGCAGATACAGATCCTGCTGGGCCAGCTTGAGGGTGCTGCAGCTAGGGAGGTCAAATCCTGGCCTGCCTCTGACAAAAGAACCCCTGGGCAAATTCTGGACAAACTCCAGGTGAACTTTGACGTGCGATCTGTCTCCGAGGTAAAGATGCGCTTCTTTTCCAGACGACAACTACCTGGTGAGACCCTGTGGGACTATGCTTTATCCCTCCAAGAGGCGTTCAGAGCTGTGGTGCAAGTGGATCCACGTGAAAATGTGGACTCTGATAAAATCTTGCTTGACCGCTTCATAGAAGGGGCGGGTACCACATTGCTCCAGAGTCAGTTGCGAATGCTTGCTGCACAACATCCCAGCATCACATTTGCTGACTTCAAGGCCCTTGCCATCCAGGTCTTGGGACAGGAGCAGCCCCAGCCGAGCCCAGTCATCTGTGCTCCCTCACCTGGACCCTCAACAAGCATTGCTCCAGTTGTCCTGCCACTACCTCTGGGTACCTCACCTGCTGCCCAAACTGCGCAGACTACACCAGCAGACTCCAGAGATGACCTTCTGGCCCGAGTGGATCATCTGACCCGTGCCATGGAACAGATCACCGTCCGTCTAGATCGTCTGACCCAGCCGTCTTCATCGTCCAGTGATCCTTTGCGAAGTCTCAACATCTCACCTGAGTCGCCACCCAGACGTCCGTCTTCAGTGAAACCTCCGCAGAGTGAGAGGCCATACTGTACCTATTGCCATAGATATGGACACAACAGGCCTCAGTGTTTTCAGTTAAACGGGCCACCCCCGAGGCAGCGGGCCGCCCCTCGGGAGGAAAGAAGAAGGGCCCAGGTGAATCTTCAGTGCCATTGTCACGCTTCGTCTCAGCCTGCCCACACATCACAATCCGGGTGAACGGCGTCCCTCTGACAGCGTTGGTGGACACTGGATCTCAGGTAACAACCCTGCGCAAGCAGGTGTTCCTTGAACATTGGGACTTAGGTGTGTTGAATAGAACACCTGACACATGGATAAATCTGTGTGCCAGCAATGGACAGCCCATACCACAGCAGGGTTATTGGGAACCCACTATCCAGATTGGGGACTTGAAACTGCCTAGACAGGGTGTAATTGTCACTGATGTAGAGGATGATAGGTTTGCAGTTGTAATATTAGGCATGAATGTTTTACGCCATTGCTTTGCAGAAGTGTTGGATGCCTTGCATGCCTCTCTCCTTACAGCTTCTCCCAGTGACCAGCAGACCATTCAGCGGGCCATTCGTGTACTCAATGCCCAGCACAAGTTCGCCAACAAACAAGGTGAAATTGGTCGAGTCCGGATCCAAGATACCCGTCCAGTAACCCTACAGCCTGGAACAGAAACTATGGTGTGGTGCCGTGCCCGTCCGGGCATAGAAAATCAGGACTACGAGGCCTTGCTACAACCCATACAGGTAGATGGCCAACCACTTGTCATGGCTGCCCGCAGCCTTGTCACAGTTTCCAATGGACGTGTTCCTGTCCGCTTAGTCAACTTGGGCGATGCTCCCGTGAACCTCCACAAGTTCCACTCTGTGGCCCTGCTACACCGGTTAGCACCAGAAGACATTCTCTCTGGTGATTCTACCGCCACACAGCGTTCCACCCAAGCTGCTGAGAACATTCAGAATGGAGCCACGAAGTCCTGGTGGGATGAATTGAACGTGGGAGACGCCAATACCCCTATAGAGCACATCAATGGGGTTCGCAATGTGGCCAAGCGTTACCAACAGGCATTCAGCAAACACCCATTGGACTTTGGTAAGACCACGACCATACAACATCGCATTCTGACTGGCAACCACCATCCAATCAAGGAGCGTCACCGTCCAATACCACCAGCGATGTACCAACCGGTGAAAAAGTTGATCCAAGAGATGCGAGTTGCTGATGTCATCCGGGAGAGTAACAGCCCCTGGGCAGCCCCGCTAGTCCTTGTCAAGAAGAAAGACGGAACCCTACGATTTTGTGTGGACTATCGTAAACTCAACAACGTCACGCACAAAGACGCATACCCATTGCCGCGGATTGAGGAATCTCTAACGGCTTTGGGATCAGCTACCTGTTTCTCGACCCTGGACTTAACCAGTGGATACTGGCAAGTCCCTATGGCGCCTGAAGATCGTGAAAAGACTGCGTTTACGACCCCGATGGGACTCTTTGAATTCAATAGTATGCCATTTGGGCTATGTAATGCCCCAGCCACATTCCAACGGCTTATGGAGAGGTGCCTCGGCCATGAGAATTTCCAGAGTGTGCTACTGTACCTGGACGATGTTATTGTATTCTCCCGGACATACCAAGAACACCTTCGTCACCTGTCCGAGGTATTCAAGGTACTTATACAGCACGGCCTAAAGTTGAAGCCCTCCAAGTGCTACCTGTTGAAACCCCAAGTTCACTACCTTGGGCATGTCGTGAGCGCACAAGGCGTCCAACCTGATCCTGAAAAGATCACTGTAGTCCAGAACTGGCGAAGACCAACTACCGTCAAAGAAGTCCGAAGCTTCCTTGGATTCGCAGGTTACTACCGGCGTTTCATACCACACTTCGCCCAAGTAGCCGAGCCTCTGAACGAGTTGTTGCGCGGTTGTCCCAGAGAAAACTACAACCGAAAGCTTCCGGTAGACTGGACAGCGCGTCAAGAGGAAGCCTTTCAAGCGCTTAAAGCACTTCTGACGCAACCACCAATTCTAGCCTATCCCGACTACAGTCAGCCATTCCGCTTGTACACAGATGCAAGTCACCAAGGTTTGGGTGCAGTGTTGTCCCAGGTTCAGGACAACAAAGAGCGAGTCATCGCCTACGCCAGCAGGAGTCTGAGAGGCGCGGAGAAGAACGACCAGAACTATAGTTCTTTCAAACTCGAACTTCTGGCGCTTGTCTGGGCCGTGACAGAGAAGTTTAAAGACTACCTGGCTGCCACACCCTTTACCGTGTACACAGATAACAATCCGTTGGCGCATCTGGACACTGCTCGACTGGGAGCCCTTGAACAACGGTGGGCCTCAAGACTCGCGAATTACAAGTTCTCTGTCAAGTATCGCAGTGGCAAGTCCAACGCTAACGCTGATGCACTCTCAAGGTTGCCTGTGGGAGAAGAACCACCCCGAGAAGACATCTGGGAAGAGGTGGAGATGCCACCATTCTACAACAAGTTTGCCCAACAGGTTGCTATTGGTGTCCCTGTAGAAGGAGAATCTCTGGCGAAAATAGCTGCCGAATCCCTCCAGGAGCCATCTCTGTGGAAAACGTTCCAAGAAGAGAGCAGAGTTTTAGGAGAATTGTCAGATTTCCTGCTTACAGGAAGAATACCAACCCGTGTAAAGAGAGGTCTTCATGATGTGGAATTAAAACGCCTTTGGCGACAGAGGAAGCGCCTGTTTGTCCAACGAGGCCTTCTACATAGAAACACTCTTGATCCTGTCACAGGTGAAAGGCTTCATCAGATCCTCGTACCAAGAAGAGACGCACAGATGATACTTGAGGCGTATCATGACAGATCCGGTCACTTCGGGGTACAAAAGACCGAAGCTACCATCCGTCGTCGCTTCTATTGGGTTGGGATGAGGAGTGACATTGAGAGTTGGTGCCGAGAGTGTCCCGCCTGTAGTATCACCAAGGAAGGTCGAAGAGATCAGAAGGCCCCTCTACATCCAATTAAGACTCAAAAGCCGTGTGAAATTGTTGTTCTGGACCATGTGAAGTTGGGTCCCACACGTTCCGGCTACAGCTACGCTCTGACAATGGTGGATCATTACTCCAAGTTCCTTGTCATCGTGCCTGTCAGAGATCTTACAGCAAGAACTACGGCTGAGACCTTCTACGCAGAGTTTGTCCGCCATTACGGTTGTCCTGAGCATATCCTCACCGACCGTGGATCGGCGTTTGAATCCCAATTGTTCAGTGAGCTGTGTCAGTTCCAAGACTGCAAGAAGTTGCGAACCACAGCGTATCACCCTCAAGGGAATGGTATGTGCGAGAAGGCAAATCAAGTGATCATCGGCATGCTAAGAACAGCCGCAGTTACACCTGGTGTTGAGTGGCCTGAGCGTATCAAGGACTTGGCCTATATTTACAACAACACACCCCAAACATCTACGGGATACGCACCATTTTATCTAATGTTTGGAAGACAAGGTCAACTTCCTTCAGACTTAACCCTTGGTGTGAAGGTCCCTGACACCATCAATCCACTACCCATAACAGACTGGGTTGTTGAACACCGCCGACGTATGGAGGAAGCTAAAGAGATAGTTGAAACGCGCATGGATGAGGTTCGTAGGAGACAACAGGAGGATTACAACCATCACGCCCATGCAGCGCCCCTGAAAGTTGGCGACCGTGTATGGTTAAGGAATAACCATCGGAATGGGAAATTGGATCCATTCT
Source organism: Leptodactylus fallax (assembly GCA_947044405.1). NCBI lineage: Eukaryota > Metazoa > Chordata > Amphibia > Anura > Leptodactylidae > Leptodactylus > Leptodactylus fallax. The sequence continues at coordinate 4,352,028 of CAMRHE010000045.1, forward strand.
GGGAGAAAGAACCATACAGTGTCATCTCCATACCATATCCTGAATCCGACGTGTATGAGATCTCTAAACCTGGGAGACAGCCCCAAGTAGTACACCGAAACCGTCTGAAGCTGTGCCTTAAAGAAGGACTACCCACAGAGGTGCCCCCAGCTGAGACAACGAGTACAGAGATCTTGTCACCTTCTGAAGCGAAAGAGAGACCCCCAACGTTAACTGAGCTTATGTGGGCGCCTAAACTACTACCATTTAGCTGTTATCCACCAATTGCTCTAGTGCAAGAGAACCCTTCGACAGATGATTTAATTGATTTCAGTGACTCTGTTCCTGATCCAAATCTCGTTCCACTTAGGCGTTCTGAGCGTACCACAAAAGGCATACCTCCAACACGCTATAGTGATGCCATGGCTGTCCTTGGGTAAAAGAGGTTAACTGTCTCTGCTTCTGTATATATGTTATTCCTGCTCTGATTACATTAATGTTTTTCCTGTGTGTATATACAGTATATATATAATATCTTGCCATGTAATATAGTATTTACATTTATATGCAACAATCCAAGCCATAGTGCCTGGCTCACCGAGCCAAGTAAGTTCTGTTACCCCATTGCAGTATGGACATTCGTGCTAGAGTGCCTACTCTTCCTTACAGAAAGGACTGTTTATTGTTTCTCAGAGAGACTCTCATGATAATGGACACTCACAAAATTTGTGCCAGAGAGCCTCTGGACCCATTTGCACTTTATTCGTATTTATTAACGTTATGTTACATTTCTCACCTTCACCCCAGCCCGTCGCCGAGGTCGGCTCAGTGAAAGAGGGGGAGTATGTGGCATCCCCGAGCTGGCTATGGCTGGGCTGAGGGTGATCTCTGTGCATTGTATTATTTCCTGTTGCTTCATAGCCTGTGTGACATAGCAGGGGGTCCTGAGTCTCACACAACACAGTGCCACCTAGTGAGCCTCACACATGCATTACACCTCCCATAGGATTGAATAGTAACCAAATGTCCAATGGGAGGACATCGCCTGGGAAAAGGGGAGGAGTCAGCTGATCACTGGGTCCCCATGGTAACACCCCTGCAGGAAGGTCCTGCGTGTGAGGAGTTAGAAGTGTGGAGTGTTAGGAGGAGGAGGTGAGGAGATAAGTGTGCTGTCCTTTGAAGAAAGCAGTGAGTTTAGTGTAGGAATCTCAAGTCCTAGACAGGCCCAGGAAGGTTGGAGAGCTGACATACTCCAGCTATTCAGAAGATCCTGTCCCCTGTCTGCCTAGCCATCGCCCTGAAGGAAGTCAAGCATCATTATCTTGTCAGCATGAGACTGTGGAGAGAACATTCTGGAACACGTGCTCCATAGCAAGTATCACAGGATCCAGGGGCCAAGGCCAGACCTGTGGAATATCCCACCACCCTGACTATTGCACCCCGAAACTCTGAGCTATCAGGACCACATAACGTGAGTGGGGAATATTATGTACTAGTATCATGGTGGGCATCCTCCTATGAGCCAAATAGGAGCCCAGACGCACCTTAGGGCTGTAACACTGAAGTATAAGGGGCTAGGAACACCTTTCATCAAGTCTACCCTGCACCCCAGGACTTTGCTGTGTCACCAGGCGTACCCTGTTGTTTTGTATTGAAGAAACTGTTTAGCATTTGTGCCTCCACACCCATGGAAGTAAAAGTTCAACTTTACAACCGTTTCTGTGTCTGACTCTGCACTGACAACATCAGGGCGCCCCAAACACCACCAGTCGGCACAGTATAGGGGAAGCGCCCCGGGGGAACAATCACCACCAACATTTGTGCAGCCCCCTCATCACCGGTACCAGTGGTGGTAACGTGGGACAGCACCAGCGCTGCGCCCAGAGACCGTGACAAGTCTGCGCTGTTTGCACCCCGCAATCCCAACTGCAGCGTTACCTTCCATCTGGTCACCGCATTTATAATTAAACTTCTCTTATCTTTCTCATCTGCTTCTTGCACTATCCACCATCTATAACTAGGGACTAAGCAGAGTATAAGTAATTCTGTGGTTATGGTGCTTTCAGACAATTTTCAATTTAGTTACATAATATACTTTCTAATTAATAAATCTTAATTTCTGTAGCTATCTATCAGGAACAATGTAGAACGTTTGTCTTCAAGAAAAAACTTGCTGACTATTGACCTGTAGTAGATGACTGGCTTAGATTTAATAATTGTCAGTCTGAAGAAATGGAATTTATCACAGTGGCTGTTGCTAGATGATAAGTTTGGCATATCTTTAGATTTTCTAATCAAAGATTGGGGTAACTTACTTTGAGCCAGAATTGCTACAACACATTTTGGCACATCCTAAGCCATGTCTCTTATTCCTGATAAACCATGCCAACATGTCTAAAAATTTTACTTCAAACTAGATGTGCTACATTTACTCCAGTGTCTAGTAATATACCTGTTTTCTTTAAGGTGTAGTAACTGAGTCCTCCCCTGCATGCTGAATGTAGGATTATACCACTGACACGCCCTTCCTGTCCCTTTTGGGGATTCCTTTTCCTGGGGCATTCATTCGTATGGATGGACAATATCTAATGAGAAATCATGCAGATCTTTCCTGCAGAGACGGAATGGGGAGTCCCTGTCTCCACCTGGGGCATGCTGTATTCAGAATTGTCATGCCTTAAGACACAAGGGTTCAGATGGAACACTTGTATGCACATTTGCCCCTTTGTGTAATTGGTTTCCCACGGTTAAAACCACCGATACTTTATACTATTTGCTCAAAATATCCTTTAAGCACCCGTTTCGGATTAGGAGTTTTGACACTGTGATACACTATGTATCCCTACTCTTAAAATATCCCCTTATTGTATGTTGTCTCCCTTTTCTCCTTTGCAATACGCAGCATAGGTGTTTTCTCTGTGCCCAGGCTGATTAAGACCGGCACAAGTAAGATGAGCCTCTTTGTATTCCATTGAGAAGCATAGAGACGTTATTGTGCGTCTCCTTGACAACATTGGGTGACCCCGACCTCTAGTAATGCAGCACCAGTCTGGTGTTGGTAGGTGTGCCCGATGATGTGATGGGCACTGATTGGTTGGCGTGGGTTTCCTCCCACACTCCGAAAACCTATTGATACTCATACTTAGATTGTGAGCCCTATATGGGACAGTAACTGACTGGCCTCTTCAGAAATCTGTTGCAGTTTTTGGCAGCAGAATGGAAAACTAGGTTTCTGCTGGTTTGGTGCGGTATCGTACAACTCTCAAGTTCGGGGATTGAGTTGTGTTCCCACTACTATATTTATTTAAGGAATTTATCAATGTCTGTTTCAAATGCTTGACATGTAACCAATGTGGGTCTAATGTTTAATAAGGTGTTATAGGTCAGGAAATGTAGCATTTAGTTGTAATGCTAAATTATAGCTTAGATTAAACTGGTTCATAAAGGACTATTTTTGTTAGACTAGTCTCTTGAGATGGAAAGTTGTTTAGAAATGTTGTTGGGCTGTAAACTAGGTTACAGCAGCTAGAGTCAGGCAGCTGCTGCCAAAGCTAATAACATTATGGGTTGCATACAAGGATATAAATGCACAGGGTGACACACTCTCTACCTCTTTATACATTTCTTATAAGTCATGGCTCTAGTCATATTACATTTGAAGTACTGTGTACAGTTTGAGTAAAAGGACATGCATGGTTCAATAAAAGGCTTTTCAGGTTTTGACCCTCAGTAGGACATTTGTTAAACTACACTTTGGCGAAGTCTTCAGAAAGAGTATTTTTAGAGTTCAGAATATGTTGGCTCCTTTCTTGGAGATTGGTGTCGCTGAATTTTTACAATATGTTTAAAATTGCAGATAGACAATATAAAATGCAAGTTAATTGCAAATATTCTTGGGAAAAAATATTTGTGTGTAGTAACTTCCATTATTATAAGATTTGTGTCCAAAGCTGCTGTACCTTGAAGAAATGCTGAAAAATTGCTTGGTTGTTTTAAGTTGGTTTTCATATTAATTGAAAAATATACTTATGAATTTTATTTTTCAGATGTATGTACTGCTGTTATGTGATTTCCTTGTTAGTTGTTTTATCCTTGATGCTAATGATGGATATGTGGTGCAGTAAATCACACTAGTCAAGAGCAAGACCAGTTCTTCTGACCTGTAGATGTGCCCATTCCTTTCTGCCTAAAGCTTTTCATGTTGAGGAATATCTGCTTGTGATTTTCCCATGAGACATTAAAGGGGTTGTTTAACTCTTTTAAAAAGTATTAAATGTACAGCAAATAAAATAAGGGGCCATAAAATAAAAAACATGACTCTCCTCTCCCAGGTTCTCTATTTTCAGTTCGGCAGCTCCATACTTCTGTTTATAGGTCCCTGCTCACGTCAGCAGCGACATCCTGTTTGTGTCTGGTGACCACTGTGGCCAATCGTAGGGTTCAGCAGTGACCTCTTCACAAACTGCATGCGACTGACTAATCTGAGCAGTGGTGTGCGGTTTGTGAAGAGGTCAGCACTCAGGCCTGTGATTGGTTGCAATGGAGGCCTGCCCTAAAAACTTTCTAATGAAGTGACACTGCAAACCAAGGACCTAGGAGAGGTTTTTTTTTTGTTTGTTTTTTTACTTGCCCCCCAAAAAAGAGTTGAACAGGCCCTTTAAGTCTGGGTTCACACTTGTGCTGTGTGACTGTTCGGAGATTCCGTCCCCCCATTCCGATTGAAAAATGCAGAGACCTAACCGCATTTTTCGGATGGAAACCTGGCGTACACTGTTATAGTCTAATGGGGTCCGCAGGTAATCACTTTTTAAGTGGATTGATTTTCTGTTTTTCGGGTCCCCAAGCGAACCCAAAGAACGGAAACCCGAGCGCAGGTGTAAACCTAGCATAAGCAGTAGTCTAAGTATTTATTTAGATAACATTATGATTTGCATCCTCTTTTCTGCCAACAGTGATTCATTGGAGCCTGCACAAGTCACTGGGATTGCTGGTGCAACTTCAAAGATTATGCCTGCTTCCTACAACCCTACACCATCAGTATACAAGCCCAGTAGTGCAACTGCAGCCAGGCCAGGAGGCTGGCAACCAGGTATGAATTGACACATGAATTACTGATAATTGATTAGATAAAAGACAAAGATTAAAATGTTGTGGTTGAATAGGTTGTTCACTGCACTGTAGGTACCAGTATGCTATAGTTATTATAGGACATTGCCATGTATCTGGCTCAGTGATTAATGCTGGTCCTTTGCTTCACTTTGTTGCTGGGTGTAATCTTCCCATGTGTGCATGTAGTAAATATAGCAAATTCAGAATGTTGGTAGACTGTGCTGCAGTTATCTGATTTAGCCTCTAGATGGTGCCATGTTACTTTAATAGGACTTATATTAAGTGTAGTTCTTGAAGGCTCAACTGCTACCCAAATGTTCCCAATTATTAATGCAAACTAAACATAACAAATTCTATTATCATTAATGAAGCATATAATACAATAAATGCTAAGAATTACACCAAAACTGAGCTATCTATTAAATGTTTAGAAATTCTCCTCTTTATCCATAAAATTAAGTTTTTAAAAGTATATCAGTGTGTTGTTCTTAGGCTGTCCAAAATGTTATGATATATTTATATATCTATAAAAATTTGGTAGCTTACTTTTGACTTCATTTTCTTAATTCTGTTTTATGTGCTATTAATGTAATGTTCTTACACTTTCTTAATGTTTTGTGATTTGCATAACCATCAGATCACACGTTTGTCTTCAGAAGAGCATCTTTTAACTGTGCATACTCCTGGAAGTAAAGAATAAAAGAGTAGATATAGCTACAACCTCTGTACACCATCATTCCACTTATCATTCAGCTACAATGGGATATGTGTCCCAGGAAAACTCAATTAGATGTGTGGAATGCATTCAGCTTTTACTAGGGTGGAGTGGAGGGGGCTTCTTGGCTGAAGAGTAAAAGACCATTTGGTCAGAAGTTCAGAACATGAAAATCTGATGAGGCTGAGCCCTTTAAACTCTGTAATTAATATAAGATTTTTGTACTTGAGTTCAGAAAGAGTCAGATTGTTCACATTGGTTAGTACCAAATTCTCCTCTCTTGTCAAGGAGTAAGAATTCCAGTCATTCTGCCAATTCTTTGAGACATCCGTGTGTCAATTGTCCTGAAATTACAGGCTAAATCAGAGCAGAACACAGATATGGTAGAAAGAAGAGCATCTTGTTAAACTGTACAAGATAGAAAAAATGAGCATTGACAAATGTATATACACATTCATGTGTAGTACTGGCCTTTTATACAGTCTCTAAAAGCAGATAACAGCGTATACAAAGATGTATGCCAAAAGCACAAGATCTCCTAGGCAACAGTACAAAATAGCTTCCCCAGTTTAAAGCAGGATTCCCGTCTAAGATATTTATCACCTACAGTATCATTAGGTTATAACATAAAGGCCTGATAGAATACAGGCCCAGGGGAGATACCTACATCTATCTCCAGACCTGAGGATCCCCAACTCCTATCACTCCTGGCCATTTTCATGAAAACTGGTAGCCCCTGGGGTTTACACTCGGCTGTGAAAAAAAAAAAAAAGTACACAGTCATGTGAATAAGCTCTTATTGTAATAGAAGTGAAAGGAGTTACACACATGAGTAGCCACCTCTACATTAGAGGAATTGTCAAAGACTGGATATTGATGACCAGAGGCTTAACTAGCAGGGAGAAGGGGGGCAGAGGGGGCGGCTGCCCCGTGCCCACTGACATTGTGGGGCCCACTCCAGAGCCGCCATTAATACGTGCTTTACTTTTAACTAGATCGGTGTCTTCAGACACCGATCTAGTTAAAACACATTCCACAAATAACTGTCTTGTAGACCGCAAGCCACTTCAGAATATGTCTGCTTCTCGGCACAGGTGGGCGCGATGACGTCATAGCATCGCTCCTCCTGTGCTGAGACACACGTCCTGTGCGTGGCCAGTGTGCATAGAGCTCGGGTCAAGAAGAGGAATGTAGGTAGGTGTGTATAACTTATATTGTTTTTCTTTAGCACAGCTGTTGGTATTTTAATAGTATAAGGGGTGGTTAGGAGGGGGAATTATAACTGTAAATTAGGATTCATTAGGGGGCATTATGACGATGGGGGGCCATTTATATAAGGGCTATTAGGGGACATTATGAATACAAGGGGGGGGTTATTTAAGTGGCCATCATATATATAAAGGGTCATTAGGGGGCATTATGAACATAAGGGGATGGTCATTTATATAAGGGGTCATTAGGCATGCAGTATTTATGTCAGGGAGAATCAGGGGCATAATATAAGGGGGCAGTTAATTTAATTAAGTTGGCACTTGGGCTTTATTAAGGCTAGGGCCCCACGTAGCAGGCCGCAGCAAAAAAGCGCTACAGGAAAAACCACGGTCTCTGCAGACTTTCTGCTTCCATTATACCTATAGGGAAACTGCCGGCGTTTCTATAGGTATAACTGACATGCTGAGATTTCCAAAACTGCAACAGTTTTGGAAATCATAGCGTGTCCGCTGCGCGTATTTTTCCGCAATGTGTGATTGGGATTCGCTAGAATCCCATCCACTTTGCATGAGCTGTAAAACACTTTTTTTTTTTTTGTTTTTGAAAGCAGCGTTTCCGCCACATTCGGCCCTGGCTTTAAGGTGTTTTCCAGCTCATTTTTATTGATAATCTATCCTCAGAATAGATCATCAATACGAGATAAGTGAATTCTCCCCCCCCCCCCCCGATCAGCTGTATGAAGGGGCCATGGCGCCTGTTTATATCACACGCTGTCTGTTTATAGTGACCGTGTGATGTAATTACAGCCTTGTCACATAGACGTGTATAGGATGAGGCTGTAGTTACATGAAATGGCCGCTATGAGATGAATGACACTATGTAAACAGAGAAGGTGTCACGGCGCTTAAACAGGTACCACGGTTTATTCAAACAGCTGATCCTGGGGGTCCCAGGTATTGGAACCCCAATAACTTTTTTTTACCTTTAAAGTAGGAAACACCTGGGGCATTATTAAGGGGCACTATTTACAGGGGGTACACAGGGAAGTTATTAATTTAAAGATGCACTTGGGGGTATTATTCATTATGGGGGGTTATATTATATATTTTATTATTAGGGGTAGCAGCAGGATGGGTATGCAGGTGAGGACAATGTGGGTTCGGTGTCTGGAAAAGTAAGGAGCCAAAGATGTATGTTCTGCAAACTTTGCAGAGATTGAAAGAATTGGTCATGGCAGTCCAGAGGGAAGAGACGGGAAATGTGAACGATTAGACAAGACGTCGCCTGTAAGTCACTAAATGTTGCTTCTCTGTATTCACCTAAATGGTCTACAGAGCTGATATATACCCCTGTACAGTCACCGTATAGTAATAATATCGGTATACCTAAGTTGGGGGCCCACTTTCACATGTTCGCCAGGTACTCCAGTTTCCTCCCACACTTCATACTGATAGGGAATGTAAATTGTAAGCCCTATATGGGACAGTGACCACAATGTCTGTAAGGCTATGTTCACACAGAGTTTTTTGCAGGCGGATTTTGATGTGGAATCCGCCTGAAAAAACGCCTCCCATTCATTTCAATGCGAGTCAATAGCAGTTTTTTCCTCTAGCTGACTTTTTCTGCTGCGGGAAAAAAGAGCGACATGACCTATCTTCAGGCGGATTCTGCCTTGAAAAACCCATTGAAGTCAATGGGAGGCGGTAAAAACGCAACGCGTTTTTTTGACGCAGTTTTTGCAAAAACCGCATCAAAAACCACTAGCGTTTTTTTAAAGAGAAGTTTCCAGGTCCATACAGTGTGCTGGAGCAAAAAAAACGCAACACAAACTGTGACGAAAAGCGCGACAAAAAAAAGTGTCAAAAATGCATCATGTAAAAAAAATACGTCAAAAACAGTTTCCTAATTCCTAATTTCTTCAGCTCAAACTTTTCGGAGGAATGAGGAACCATGAGGACTCAGGACCTCCACAGATCAACAGAATGGCTGTTCTATCAATGGACACCTCTAGCAGTCATACATTTATCATGTATCCTGTGGGACAACACCTTTAAGACCTTTTACAAGGTGTATTCAGTCTCAGCTAATGAAAGTAAAAATAAACCTCATTTTGCATCTAGCTCAGTGAGTGGTTTTGCATGAAGGAAACCTAGGAACATTTTCATTTTGGAAGCCGAGCGTTACAGAACTTCCTTTGTTTTTTCTCAATTGACAGAAACATGACTGTATACACCACAGTCTGGAGTTATACTATTGGATTAAAAGTTTGTAGATTTATTTTAGATTTGTATGACCAGACTGAAATAAGAACCCCTGATCAGAAGACAATATTCTTGATACTGGTTAAGAGCGTGCCTGCCTGTGTCAGTGGATTATGTTACGACATTATAAAATTGATGGCCTATCCTTAGGATAGGCCATCAATATTAGATTTGCAGGGATCCAACACCCCGGAACCTCGCAGATCACCAGTAGTGCGACTCACAGTATTGTTTACATACTGCGAGCCGGGCTGCTCATTTGCCATACAAACTGTAGTGACAAGTTCAGCTACTGCAGCATTACCCTAAAGATTTCAATGGGACAGTGCTGCAGTACCCACACTTGCCACTACAATTTGTACAGCAAATACAATACTGCAAGCCATACTGTCTCGGTACCGGTGATCTTCGGGGGGCCGACACCCAGGACACCCACAGTATAGGCCATCAATGTTAGAAACCGAATAACACCTTTAAGTTTTGTACATTTAGTAGCATCAATAGGTTGGCAGGGATTTTTTTTCATACTTCCCTTTATTCAAGAAGAGCAAATACTTTTAGTTATCATTTTTTTAAAAAGAAAACTTCATTACTGCGGCACCCACTGACCTGAGCTCTGCTGCATTGTAACAGCGTTCTAGTATGTACATGCCCTACCACACTATTTGTGCTGTGTACAGTTTGTGACTAAACTTGTGAAGGGTTTTCACATGTTATATTCAGTAATTGCATAGTTTGTGTTAGTTACAATTATCTTTGTCCTCAATGCTTTAATACTAATAATATATGTACATCAGCCCAAACTCCAACTTCAGCAGGTTTAGCTAACCATCTTTTGTGTGTGTCCCAGCACTTCCCCAACAGCAGATAAGGATTGGGCAATTGGTTTTCCATGGCCTTATCCTTATGTTCATGGGGAGACAAGACGTCTAGCATTGGCCTTCTCACCTCTCCTACTCAATCCATACCTGCACTGCTCTGCAAATCCAATTGTGCATGAGTATAGGGGACAACAGAAGGCTTTTTCATGTGTAGGGTTCTTTAATTTAGGATGAAGAGTCTGTATTTTCTTTACATGCAAGAGTGACAGTGTAGACTGTTTGTTTAGTTTTGCAGCCTTGTATTACCAGATGACCCCCATGGAAAATGGAAACTGTTTATGGGGAAAAAAGTAGATCTTTTCTGCTAAACGAATACGGTACTTTATACTGTTAATGATCCCAGCACAGGCTAAAATGAATGATCCCAGCAGGGCTAAAATGAATGCAGTGGGGTAAGGTGTGTGACTGCTTTAGCAACATTGTAAAGGGACAGATGAGAACCATTCTGTGGATAGTTGATATAGGACCTGTGAAAATAATAAAGATAACTCTGCAGGCTTTTTAAAATACAAAGTACCAGCAGGTGATAACTGTCAACCAAACTTTAATTCGGCCAACAGCTGTTCCTTCATTGGCTCATCTGAGTGTGCATGTGTTCTCTGTAGGCTGTTGCCAGACTCCTCTGGTGGTGACTGTCTCCAGTGAGAACTAAGAATTGGACATGTTGAAATGCAGCATGTGTGATCCTTTATTTTTTTTTTTTTTTCCCCCTGACATCTGCTTTTAGGGAGGTAGTCTGAACACCACTTTGCATGTCATCATTTCTGTGTTTGGCCACCTTTAGTACTGTAACCCTGTCATAGCAGCTAGCAGCAGTGTGTTTAAATCTGCAGAAACTGCATGCTATATAACTAAAAAAACACAGATTGTGTAAGCTGCTTACAGCAGAAAGCGATCAAATTTAGTAGGTGCCCCAAAAAGCCCTGACAGTGAATATAAATGCTTAGGAGAGATATTACAGCGTCCATGAAGGTTTACACATACTGCTGTGGTGTTGGAGGATCTGCTAGCTCTAGCTGTACAGCAGGGTACACAAGGTTAAGAAAGCGTGTAATACGTTTACTGTAAATACACTGTAAGATTGGTCAGTTTGCAGATTTATCTGGCAAGGGAGATGCACTAGTATATCCCTTGTACTGCATGAAAAATGTAGACACATACATGTTTTAGTAACATTTACCGTATTTTTCGGACTATAAGATGCACTTTTTTTCCCCCAAATTTGGGAGGAAAATGGGGGTGCGTCTTATGATCCGAATGTCTGGTGTTTAGGTGGGGGGGTCGGAGGAGCAGGGTCGCAGCATCACCCCACTCCTGCCGCTGCTGGCTTCCTGCAGCGGGAGGAGTGGGGCGATGCTGCGGGCCTTGGGCTGAGAGGGTGCCCTGGCGGTGTGAACCGCATGGCGGATGCCGGGTCTGTGAAGATGATGGCGGCCGCTCTGCTGCAGAGCGGTCATCATAGCTACTGGGTCTCCGCTGTAATGTGGAGACCCGGAGCTAATTACTGTGATCACTCTGATCGCGGGCATTACTACCTGTGAGCCCCCTAAATAATAATAATAATAGTCCTTTAATAGTCCCACAATGGGGAAATTCAGTGTGTTACAGCAGCAAAGATAAGCAGATACAAATACAAATACAACATGTACAGGAATGTTCCAAGGTGAGAGGCATTACATTAATAGCAGACAGACAGATAGGACGTAGCAGAGGAGGGGGGGGGGATTTAACAGGCAGAGAGATATTTCAGTTCTCTGTGTGTAATGATCTCCGCTTAGGTCGGTGTTGGTTGTACAGCCTAACCGCGGTGGGGAGGAAAGACTTCCAATAGCGCTCCTTCTCACACCTATGGTGGAGCAGTCGGTCACTGACAGTACTGCTCAGCGCGATCACAGTCTCATGCATGGGATGGGACTTCTTCTTCTGCATGGAGCTCACCACAGACAGTATCCTTCTGTCACCCACCACCTGCACTGGGTCCAGTGGGCTCCCCAGGACAGAGCTGGCCCTTCTAATCAGCTTGTCAAGTTTATTTCTGTCCCTGGTTGATATACTGCTCCCCCAGCAGGCCACTCCAAAGAAGATGGCTGATGCCACTACCGAGTTGAAGAAAGTTCTAAGAAGTGCCCCCCGGATTCCAAAGGCTCTCAGTTTCCTAAGCAGGTAGAGCCTGCTGTGGCCCTTCCTGTACAGGGCCTCCATATGATCTGCCCAGTCCAGCTTATTATTAAGGAGCAAACCCAGGTACTTATAGGTGTTCACAATCTCGATGCCCGTCCCCAGGATGTCCACTGGATTTGGAGGGCATCTGCCTTTGCGGAAGTCCACCACCATCTCCTTGGTCTTCCCCGCGTTAATCTTCAGGTGGTTCCGGTGGCACCAGTCCACAAAATCCTGGTTCAGTTCTCTGTACTCCCTGTCATCATCATCTGTGATGAGACCCACTATTGCAGAGTCGTCAGAATACTTATTACTTATACTAAAGGTAATAAAGCTGCCCCCAGGGCCGGTCCCCACCGCCCCCGTACCTTTCTTGTTGCAGGACAGCTCCATCGTGGCACGATCGCGGGAGCCGTCCTGTTCCTGTGACAGCCGGGAGCCTTATGAAGGCTCCCAGGCCTGTCGTAGGAATATTACTAATGTGGTTGGTCTATGACCAGCAGCAACTATAATGTACAGAATCTCCCATAGACTACAATACACTTGTATTGCAGCAGTCTGTGGGACTTGCAATCAAATGATTGCAGGTTCAAGCCCCCTAGGGGGGTAATAAAATAGTAAAAAAAAAAAAAAAAAAAGTTTAAAAAAAATTAAATAAAATAAAATAGTAAAAAAAAAAAAATGTTTAAAAAAAAAAAATTAAAAAAATTAAAAGTTCTAAAACACCCCCTTTCCCTAGAATACATATAAAAGTAGAAAATTACTGTGAAACACATACACATTAGGCATCCCTGTGTCCAAAAATGCCCGGTCTACAAAGTTATAAAAATATTTTTCCCGTAGGGTACACGTCATAGCGGGAAAAAAAAAAAATCAAAAGTGCTGGACCACCGTTTTTTTCGCTGTTTTGCCTCTGATTTGAATAAAAAGTGATCAAAGCAATAGACATTCCCCAAAATGGTATAACTAAAAAGTACACCTAGCCCCGCAAACAAAAGATACCCTATGCTTCCCCATACAGCTGCAGAGCCACCTGTCAATGTGACCTTGCAGCTGTTGCAAAACTACAACTCACATATATTTAAATATTTTACCACATTTTTTTGCTTCAAAATTTTTTTTCCCTATTTTCCTCCTCTAAAACCTAGGTGCATCTTATGGTCCGGTGTGTCTTATAGTCTGAAAAATATGGGTAACTAAAGGCAGGGAAAATCATTTAGTGCAAAACTTATCTACAGTACTGTATGTGTCTTCATCAAAAACCAAGTGTTAATGGCCATAAACATATCTGTAAATATCTGTAGGCATAATTCTATATTTATTACAAGTAAAACCACAAGTACAGTGGGGAAAAAAATTGTCAGCCAATTGTGTAAGTTCTCCCACTTAAAAAGAGAGATTCCTGTAACTGACATCATAGGTAGACCTCAACTATGAGAGACAAAATAAGAAAACATATCTAGAAAATCACATTGTCTGATTTTTTTTTTTTTTAAGAATTTATTTGCAAATTATGGTGGAAAATAAGTATTTGGTCACCTACAAACAAGCAAGATTTCTGGCTCTCACAGACCTGTAACTTCTTCTAACAGCCTAACAGGCTCCTCTGTCCTGCACTCATAATCTGTAGTAATGGCACCTATTTGACATTGTTATCAGTATAAAAGACACCTGTCCACAACCTCACACAGTCACACTCCAAGCTCCACTATGGTGAAGACCAAAGAGCTGTGGAAGGACACCAGAAACAAAATTGTAGACCTGTACCAGGCTGGGAAGACTGAATCTGCAATAGGCAAGCAGCTTGGTGTGAAGAAATCAACTGTGGGAGCATTAATTAGAAAATGGAAGACATACAAGACCACTGATAATCTCCCTCGATCAGGGGCTCCACGCAAGATCTCACCCTGTGGGGTCAAAATGATCACAAGAACGGTGAGCAAAAATCCCAGAACCACACGGGGGGACCTAGTGAATGACCAGCAGAAAGCTGGGACTAATGTAACAAAGGCTACCGTCAGTAACACACTGTGCCGCCAGGGACTCAGATCCTGCAGTGCCAAACGTGTACCCCTGCTTAAGCCAGTACATATCCGGGCCCGTCTGAAGTTTGCTAGAGAGGATTTAGATGTTCCAGAAGAGTATTGGGAGAATGTCATATGGTCAGATGAAACCAAAGTAGAACTGTTTGGTAGAAACACAACTCATTGTGTTTGGAGGAGAGTGAATGCTGAGTTGCATCCAAAGAACATCATACCTACTGTGAAGCATGGGGGTGGCAACATCATGCTTTGGGGCTGTTTCTCTGCCAAGGGTCCAGGACGACTGATCCATGTACATGAAAGAATGAATGGGCCCATGTATTGTGAGATTTTGAGTGCAAACCTCCTTCCATCAGCAAGGCCATTGAAGATGATACGTGGCTGGGTCTTTCAGCATGACAATGATCCCAAGCACACCGCCAGGGCAACGAAGGAGTGGCTTTGTTTGTCCTAGCCAGTCTACAGGTCTCAACCCCATAGAAAACCTTTGGAGGGAGTTGAAAGTCCGTGTTGCTCAGCGACCGCCCCAAAACATCACTGCTCTAGAGGAGATCTGCATGGAGGAATGGGCCAACATACCAGCAACAGTGTGTGCAAACCTTGTGAAGACTTACAGAAAACGTTTGACCTCTGTCATTGCCAACAAGGGATATATAACAAAGTATTGAGATGAACTTTGGTTATTGACCAAATACTTATATTCCACCATAATTTGCAAATAAATTCTTAAAAAAAAAAATCCGACAATGATTTTCTAGATGTTTTCTCATTTTGTCTCTCATAGTTGAGGTCTACCTATGATGTCAATTACAGGCGCCTCTCATCTTTTTAAGTGGGAGAACTTGCACAATTGGTGGCTGACTAAATACTTTTTTTCCCCACTGTATGTTTGTAGTTACTGCACCAGGAGGGCCCAGATTATTCTCATTCAGTCAATAATTTCCAAATATACTAGAAAGTGGTGTTAGAAAATATTTGGGCTATACTGGGTGACACTGTCACTCACAATCTAGAAAACTGTATGTGCTTGTTGACAGATCTTCTCTTAAGTCCATATCATTTAGGCCATTTTTCAGTCTTATAGAGAAGTGTATGGGAAAATGTCTGTCTGAAAAAATGCCAAACCTACAAAATGGCAAAAATTGTAAGGGTAACAAAAAATGTATTCACAGTACCTTCATTATAGTCCGTTGCTGTCATCTGTCATAGGATGAGAGCAACAGACCTAATCGGAGATAGAATGACTGATGTAGGCGGAGCACCCTCTGTCTACATTCACTATAATGTTAAAAAAAAAAAAAAAAAAAAAATCCAAGCTGACACTAGGTTCAAACAAACTAGTGTTCGGGTTTCCGTTCTTGGGGTCCGTTTGGGGAGCCAAAAAATAAACGGAAACCCTATCCACTTAAAAAGCAGTTACCTGCGGGCCCCATAGAATATAATGGGGTCCGCCGGGTTTCCGCCCAGTTTCTACCCGGTATCTGCAAGCAGGACATTTCACGCCGCACATTTTAAGCGGAATGGGGGACGGAGTCCCTGAACAGTCACACAACGCTAGTGTAACTGCAGCCTTACACAACATCTGTTGAAATGAATGACTGATCATGGATGTGCTGGGTCCACTAGTGGGAGCCACTCTGCTATCCCAGCATGAACAAAGGAGCCTCATTATGGGTATCTGAAGCCAGGCATACAATAGTAGTTGATGGTTGGTAGCTTGTAATTCTTCCATTCTTGCTGTAGTGTAAAGTATGGCATACAAATGCAAGGAGAGCAGGAGCTTGACTGTCTGGGTCCCATAAACCCCTATGGAATTTTTTATTGATTAAAATAAAAATAAAAAATCAATAAAGAACTGAAGATAAGCCAAGAACTCTGACTGTTGTTTCTCAATCTGCCAGTTGTAGAACACATGCATTATTCAGTTTCTCTATTTATCCTGATTTATTTTTTCAGTCCGTGACAACAAGCCACAGGAATGTATCTTGTCATAACTGATACAAACCTTGACTTCAACAAGCAAAGCCCATTGTGAAACAAGTGCTGGTGATCTGTAAATGTCAGCCATTCAACTAACATGCTTCCAGCCTGAAACTTAATGTCATACTGTAAGAGGGTGGGGTAGAAAATAATAGAAAGTTAAATATTAAATGGTAAAGAGAAACATGATCTTTGTTTGGAGAAGGTGCTATTAACTGATCTGTCATGAAAAGTATGCACTATTGGAGTTCTGTTCATTTTGAAAGGGTTATGTACAGTAAACAATGCATCACCTGGTTTTACCTTTTTCTATAACCAGTTCATATTATCATATTGCTGGTGTATGTATCGTAGATAGTTTTATACTGCAATGAGTATAATTTAAATGGTCAGCAAAGTTTGTATCAATCAATCATATGGGTGAATAGAAGAAACTTTGTACAATAATTTACCAGAGAAAAATGCCCCTTTCTCCACTTATCTAGCTTACACAGATTACAACGCACAGTAGAAGTCTATGGAAAGTGGAGGGAAGAGTGATCAGAAACTCAGTGAGAGAAGACAGACAGAAGCTGCTGGATTTGCATAGGAAGTTACTATCTTACCTATATTGCTTTATTCATAATAATATATGTCAGGGCTAGAGTTTGCACAATACCAGAATTTAGAGTTTGTCACAAAAGTGTAGTATTTTGATTCTCAATAACAGAACAATATGCTGGTTTGGAGTCAAGCCTGCATGTCAGATAGCAAATGCTCCATTTTATGTACTCCATTTGGCAATCAATATAATAATCATCATCACTGTATTTTGTGGATTGTTACAGTTACGACGATACCAAATACATCTGTTATATAATGTTTTGCGACATTCAGTTAGTAAAGTGTATCACTAAAATGGATTTATTATTATTTACAATGCTAAGACTTTGGTAAAATTATCCTACAATGTACTATGATATATCTCGGTATACCAGTATATTGTACAAAAACCTGTAAACGATTTTCAGTCTAGTGCTTAGAAAAATCTGTAGGGTTTCTGCCTCCCATACAGAGGGTTCTAGGTTCGAGACTGGTAATAAGAGAGTAAAAGTAAATAGAGAATGTCTATGAATGCTAATACAGGTTCCTATCAAATTTCTAAATTTCTGTTTTTCCTAGACTGTCATTGTGCATTACAGGTTCTGGTTACTGCAGTTAAACACACCAATATCATAAGACTACTTTTGCGCTACAGTTGTGATGTATGCTGTTCTTCTCAGTCAGAAAGCCAGAGCAATGGACAACAAAGTTTTCAGATTTCTGGATACATATGGATGACTTTGTTTGTTTTAATATTGCTGTCAGTGATGAAGAATACAAAGATGGAAGGTCCCTTCCATTGGCTTCCGGTTTTCTGTTTTCATAAAAGAAATATGCTATGTTTTTTCATAAAAAAAATGACCTTTAAGGGACTTTACATTTTTATTTTCATATTGCTGGCAAAAATGATAGATACAAGTGGAAAATCTTCCCTTTGTATCAGTCAGTCTGGCGTTTATTGTTCTGATCTTCTAATGGATCCAGACAACTGACTTTGATGTCAGCTAACCAGCCTAACAGACAATGGTTATCATGCACAAGATGGTTATACAGTTACAAGAAGTGTTTGAGATTAGGGGAAAAATGTGGATTTTATTGTCAGTGTTGTTTAAGAGTCAGTGTTGTTGTCTAATAATTATTTGGCATTGTTGGTTATATTATCCACAGTGTTTGTTATTTTAACAGTGAATTTTAGAAAACCAGAACTGTAGGTTGATATTGGAAAGAAGACCACTTGCTGAGTCACTTTTGATATTTCATGCTTTTTTCCTGTTTATTCGCTGGTAGAATATAAATATGACTTAAAATTATTACTATATGTATTAAATTGGTATGCCAGGCTTTCCTCCCATGCTACATTTGCTATATTCAACAACAGGGCATACGTAAAAATTTAATGCAAGTTTAATACAATGCCAGGTTTATTAGCAGAACGTGACAAATAGTAAACTTGAGTGTGGCTACAGCTGTTAAAAGCAGAAACCATGACACGGTTCCGGATAAGTTGCATGCTGGACACAACTTCACTCCATTGACCCCTTTGACATATGAAGGGATCCTTCACTTTCCATCATGGTATCCATAATTTTCCCAGAAAAAAATAATACAGTTGTCAGCTCTATTATTTCAGCATTAAGAGCTGTTCCATTTCCTTAGCAATAGAAGAGTAGTTCACTATACACAATGGTACAAGTGATGCAATAAAACTATCTCCAGTATGTATAAATACACTATAAACACACTCGCAAAGCTGAGATTCCAAAATGGCACAGGTGCTTGCTATGATGGCCTCTTTGTTCTCCTTAGAGAATGTATTTTGTATAAATGCTTCACACGCATCATTGCAAACACAATTGTAAATTTTTCCCAGTAGGTTTTTTCCTGGAATTAAGTTGTTTTTAATTATTTGCTTTACTTTTTTGTCCAGCCGAAAATATTTTCTTGTGTATTTATCACAGATTGTCCCAGTAGGATTAGGACCCCTTATTCCCATTTCTTCAGCGATTTGCCAAGATTGGAATAATCCTTTAACACAATACAGTTGTCTCTTAGGAAAGTGTTCAGCTTGTGTATTGTTCCTATGTCACTATGCCAAGATGTAATGGATAGGGGTTTCAAAAAGCTTGTGAATTAACTGCACAGTTTTGCCATTTTTGCTCCCGGGCTCATGTCCCCATACCTGGTCATGTTTGAGGCCATTACAATATAATGGTCCAGTCTATTAGCATAAAAAAAACAGCTAGCAAACTAACAAAGCACACGTGTGCATGGAGCCAAAGCGTGAGTTCACATGGAAGAATTCTACCACAAAAAAACTGCCTCCCATTTATTTCAATGGGAGACAGACGCTTCTTTTTCCTAAAGTAGCGTCTTGCCTGATCTTAACTCGTATTTTGTCCGAGCCTCTAATTGAAGGAAGATTTCCACAGTGGATTTTGCATGAGTGGTCCTGCCTTTTTTGTATAAGACTTCAAAATTGTTTTCTTCCATGTCTACAAAAGTGACATACGTAACAAGAGTATGTTGTTTATCGCTGTAATGTGCTCTGCAACACAGTGGTGACAACTGAATATGCTAGGAGGAGATGGTAGGCTCTCTTTAACGTTAGCCAAGTGGTTACATGTCATCTGATACTACAGACTGCTGGCCATCAGTAATTGTGAATAAAATATCAGGTAAATTTGCTGGAAAGATCTAAAGATAAGAAGATGCAACACAGTCATAGTCAGTTATTTCCTATCAATGGCCTAAATGTAAATGTGAATGCAAATGCTATACATAATTTAGTGTTAGGGAATTGGGTAAATGTTTTTTTAATACAGGAATAACCACACTTATTTACGCATTAAAGGAAAAACTGTCCCTCTGAAACCAGCAGCACTGGATATTTAACTTAACCATTTTTACCTTTCCAGATCTGTTCCACTGTTTCCTGGATATCCATTTTATACTGAATATGAAAAAGAGCACTTTGGAGCAACAAGGGCATCACTGTTGCCCTCTTCTTTCTGAAGAATTACACCTTTCAGCACCCAATCCATCCCTCCTTCCCTTCCTCTTGACAGGACCAGGCAGCACAGGCATAATCTTGCCTGGCCCTGAGTTTTTGCACTTACAGTCAGTCATAGCAGGTGAGGAGGGACAAGCTCAATGCTCTAAGGCATAACTCTTTAGTGAGATGAAAGCAACAGTGACACTCTTGTTACTCCCAGTTGATATCTCAGCAAAAGAGGGACCGACCTGAAATGGTAAAAAAAAAAAATTTACTCAGGCAAGCATAAGCTAACAGTGCTGCAGGATTCATAGCGATAGTTCTATTGACAGACTTCCTTTAATATTACAGTAAAATTGTACTATAAATAAGCGTAGTATTTTTGTAAGTTATTTTTGTTTATTTTTCAGGTCCCTCAACTGGAAGGGTTACAAATCCACCATCTACAGTAAAGCCAGCAGCCAATAACAAGCCATTTGTGCCACTTCACCTGGATGATCAAGACACACTTTTTCAAAGGGCAGAGCACATCCCTGCTGGAACACGTACCCCAATGTGTGCCATCTGTAACCTAGTCATTAGGTAATCCAAAAAATGCATTTCTGGAACATGCTCAACTTTATTCACTTTCATAAAAAATTTTATTGCAAAAATTACAATTTTACAATATTTAACAAATTCTGGTATACTTTTGATCATGTTCCTACTTCATGGTTTAAAGGGGTTGTCCATCTCCTCTTTATATAACAATGGCACGGGATTAAAGCTCATTGTAAATTTACAATGCTTGGTTATAAGGCAACCAAAAATCAAAAGAAATTTGTATAATAGGGTTGGATGCTATTAAAAGGGTTGTGCAAATAATTTTGTATATATTACCTTTCCTCAGGATAGGTCATCAATAAGAATTCAGTGGGGGTCTGACACAGGCATTCCTGCTGATCAGCCATTTGAAGGGCCCATGGCTCTTGTATGAGCACTCTGACCTCCTTGTCTGTTTCAAGCAGCCATGCAATGTAATTACAGCCCCATCCCAATTGTAAATGTATGATGCTTTAAAGGGGTATTTCCATGTTAACCCCTTACAGTCACATGAAAATTGCAAAAACCCTCCCAAAAATGTCACTTTTTTTTTCTTGCAGACTTTGAATTTATGGCTCAAATAAATATTATCAGTGCCTTATGTACATTTTAACCCTTTAGCCATCTAACGCATTTTGACCTTTATCCAGTTATTTTTGTTTTGTTTTTTATTAACAAAAGGGGAACAGGCTATTTTTTCCTTTTTTTTTCTGTAAAATGACTTAGATGCTGGGATCTGCATTGACCGCAGCATATAAGGGATTAAATGGCAATTATGTTTGTTTGATAATGGAGGGGGGTGATATAATGAACAAACAAGGTCTTGGTCTTATTTTAAAGCCAACATTCCTGTTTAAAGTGACAGTGTTCCTGGATGTTTCCTGCTCAGGTTGAACTGTAATGCACTTTGCTCAAGCCCCATGCAGGGTTCATCCAAAACTGTAATGGGGTTAAAGGGGTATTTCCATCTCAAGGTTCCTATCTAAACTGCTAGTTTTAGTAGATTGTAATACATTGCTTTAGAAATGCTACATCATTTACAGTGCTGGCCAAAAGTATTGGCACCCCTGCAATTCTGTCAGATAATACTCAATTTCTTCCAGAAAATGATTGGAATCACAAATGCTATGGTAATAATATCTTCATTTAATTTGTCTTCAATGGAAAACCACAAAAATAATTGTCAAAAAGCCAAATTGGATATAATTCCACACCAAACATAAAAAAGGGGGTGGACAAAAGTATTGACACCCTTTGAAAAATCATGTGATGCTTCTCTAATTTGTGTAATTAACAGCACCTGTTACTTACCTGTGGCACATAACAGGTGGTGGCAATAACTAAATCACACTTGCAGCCAGTTGAAATGGATTAAAGTTGACTCAACCTCTGTCCTGTGTCCTTGTGTGTACCACATTGAGCATGGAGAAAAGAAAGAAGACCAAAGAACTGTCTGAGGACTTGAGAAGCAAAATTGTGAGGAAGCATGAGCAATCTCAAGGCTACAAGTCCATCTCCAAAGACCTGAATGTTCCTGTGTCTACCGTGCGCAGTGTCATCAAGAAGTTTAAAGCCCATGGCACTGTGGCTAACCTCCCTAGATGTGGACGGAAAAGAAAAATTGACGAGAGATTTCAACGAAAGATTGTGTGGATGGTGACTAAAGAACCTTGACTAATATCCAAACAAGTTCTAGCTGCCCTGCAGTCCGAGGGTACAACAGTGTAACCCGTACTATCCGTCGGCGTCTGAATGAAAAGGGACTCTATGGTAGGATACCCAGGAAGACCCCACTTCTGACCCAGAGACATAAAAAAGCCAGGCTGGAGTTTGCCAAAATTTACCTGAGAAAGCCAAAAACTTTTTGGAAGAATGTTCTCTGGTCAGATGAGACAAAAGTAGAGCTTTTTGGGAAAAGGCATCAACATAGAGTTTACAGGGAAAAAAAAGAGGCCTTCAAAGAAAAGAACACGGTCCCTACAGTCAAACATGGCGGAGGTTCCCTGATGTTTTGAGGTTGCTTTGCTGCCTGTGGCACTGGACTGCTTGACCGTGTGCATGGCATTATGAAGTCTGAAGACTACCAACAAATTTTGCAGCATAATGTAGGGCCCAGTGTGAGAAAGCTGGGTCTCCCTCAGAGGTCATGGGTCTTCCAGCAGGACAATGACCCAAAACACACTTCAAAAAGCACTAGAAAATGGTTTGAGAGAAAGCACTGGAGACTTCTAAAGTGGCCAGCAATGAGTCCAGACCTGAATCCCATAGAACACCTGTGGAGAGATCTCAAAATGGCAGTTTGGAGAAGGCACCCTTCAAATCTCAGGGACCTGGAGAAATTTGCCAAAGAAGAATGGTCTAAAATTCCAGCAGACCATTGTAAGAAACTCATTGATGGTTACCGGAAGCGGTTGTTCGCAGTTATTTTGTCTAAAGGTTGTGCTACCAAGTATTAGGCTGAGGGTGCCAATACTTTTGTCCGGCCCATTTTTGGAGTTTTGTGTAAAATGATCAATGATTTGACTTTTTTTTTTCATTCTCTTTTGTGTTTTTTCATTGCAAGCAAAATAAATGAAGCTATTATTAACAAAGCATTTGTGATTGCAATCATTTTCTGGAAGAAATTGAGTATTATCTGACAGAATTGCAAGGGTGCCAATACTTTTGGCCAGCACTGTACCTGCTATGTCAGATTATTCCTCCCATTTTTTACACAACATTATCAAGGAACCTGACCTGATATCACTTGCCTGCCAACCATTTTGTGGAAGAATAAAGGAAGTGAGAAGAGGAGATGGCAGGCTAGCTGGTAAGCAAGGGAGATGGGAAAACCCCTTTAGGCTGAGGCCCCACGTTGCGGAAACGCAGCTTTTTTTGTTGCAGATTTTGCTGCGGTTTTTTGAGCCAATAGCTACAAAAGGAATGGGAAATATATAGGAAATACTTATACTTCTCTCTTCTGCTGAATCCACTCCTGGCTTTGGCTCAAAAAACTGCAGCAAAATCTGCAACAAAAAAAGCTGAGTCTCCGCAACGTGGGGCTTCAGCCTTAAAGAGTTATCCCCAATCCATGAGATGGGGATAACTTGCAGATCTGTCTGCTAAGACCCCCATTGATAAGGAGAGCTGGTGAGTTTGTCCCCCATTCTGAGTCAGTGGTAGGGACTGAAATACACCACTCCATTAATTTCAAAGGGATCACTTAGCTATCTAAGTGGATCCTTTTAAAATGCATGGAGCAGTGTGCATTCATCCCACAACAATCACTTCATTCAGAACAGGGGGCAAAACTCCCCTGCTCTTGGTTGTTGGACCTCCACCAATCTGTGGATAGAGGATAACTCCTTAAAATGGAAATACTTGTTTAATCTTATGCCATTGTAATATACAGAGTGGACTGAAAGTTCCTTCAATTTGGCAGAAGCTGGTTGAGTGCCAACAGAAGCGCTTTTTTTTTTTTTTTTCCAGCAAACATGATTCTCATGATTATTGATGTAATACTACTTTTGTGGCTTTAAAAAAAAAAAAAAGTGCCGCACCTCAGGTCTGCAACTTTTTTTTTTTTTTAAACATCACTTACAATATCTTTTGTTGCAAGTGCCATTTTTACGTCGCCCTTGACTTCTTTCCTAAAAGGAAAGGAAGCAGCCCTGCCATCTTTTTGGTCATTTACATCAGTTTTCTGAAAAATTGATGCCTGAAATGTGTGCCAACCTGGGGGAAAAATCAGGTGCATCCACCAGCAGACCCAGATCATCTTTCTGTAAGCCACTGTCACTACTGTGAGCTTCAAAAATATGATAGTATGAAAGTCCCCTACAGGTCTTTTATGACAGTTTTTTTCTTCTACTTTATCTACAATTAAGCTTGAATAAAGCTAAAGAAAGAAAGAAAATCTCTAAACTAAACAGTTCTATTTGTCACCAAAAAGGTGCAAAAATTATTTTGGCAACCCAACTAATAAACATGTTAGGGCCATTAAATCTCTTCATACTCAAAAAAAAAAAAAAAAAAGCTAAATTGTGTCTGGTCATTACAGGGGTATTCCCAAAAGGTGGTACTTGCATATACTTCATATCCTGTAAATATAGCTAGAAATACTGAGATGGGAATACCCTTTCCCACCATACATGAATCCTGTAGTGATTCTAGCCAGCACATGCGCAGACCAGGTGCTAATGCTAGCCGTGACATCAGCATTTGTACAGCTTAGTTTGCATATAGCTAAAAAAAACTATTTTTGTGCACAAACGGCCTGCAATTGTGGGAATGAAAGACATGATGGGAAATTGTGCATTCTTGCTGCCAAATTCCATTTAAGCTAAGGCAACGTTTTTGGCTGCTGTGGAAATGCAGCAGTAGAAAATATTACGTTTTACAGTACCTGCAAAATGAATGAGATTTTGGTTAATCTCATTCACACATCGTGGAAAAAAACAGCTGCGAAAAAGCTGCTTGAAAATGTATGCCTTTTTGAAAAATGCAGCATGTTAATGTTAGCTGCGGAATAGTGAGCGTTTTCCCTATTTATTGAATAGGGGGAAGAAAAAAAGCATCAAACCTAAGGCATTTTCATTTCATTTTTTTGTGCAGCAGTTTCTAGCTGTTGTTCGCTACCTGGTGCCTTAGCCTTAAAGAGGATGTCCCACATAAATTATTTTTAAAATAGGCTAGGGGAGGTGAAAAAAAAACAAAAAAACATACTCTCCTGTCCTCGGTGCTCCGTTGTCCTTTCAGTGTGGTCCAGTCCTACGTGGGGAGACAGTGTAGCTTTGGGGATAGGTGTATATGATTTATTTATTTTTTTTTTTTTTTTTTTCACCGCACCAACCCCCTGGCCGATTTAAAAAATTTGGGTATCTATTTTGGCCTGGACAACCCCTTTTAAGGTCAAAACTGTATATGTTAGGAAGGGGTTAAAGCGTTAATGCAGCATTTCTCTACAAGAAAGTGAACTAGATACTGGATAGCATATTCTCCTAACCTTATGTACTATATTTGACTTGCATGCGAACAATGAAGATTAACTTTCTTGCAGCTTTATACTTGGTAAAATGTGCTGCTAGATTGCCTCATATCATATTTTACATGGCTGCAGCTGGCTGCTTTATGCAATTACAGTTCGTGCCCTTGCTGGCTGGAATACCTTGAAGTATAGCGGGCAGTTGTATCAAGTGACCATTCAGAACACCTGTTTTGAAGCCAAAATACATCCAGGACATGGATGCCTTACCCAACAGAATACCCAGCCAGACATAACAATCCTTTGTTTGTTAGCACGCTTAATTATTCATTTTAGACTTTTTGATGTATTAAATATTTAAATGTGTCTCCAGTTTGTTTACAAGGACCCTTCAGTGAAATAGTATAGTACAGTACAGGAGTTTAACTACTCTGTAAAGTGCCCTACATTTTCCTACACAATTTACTGAGGATGAAGAGTATTAACCACGTCATAAGTAAGAATGCAGCTTCTTTGTGAGGTATTTGGCATGACAAAGTTCATCGACATAGACTGAAAGAAGAGACTTGTCCATCTTGTTCGCCCTTTCTCAGACCTAGCTATTTGAATTCCAAGGACAGCACAGCACAACCTCTTGTGAATTTGTTGCCATATGCATCAATGTTTTACCATTTTAGCTGCCCATCATTTAGAAATTCTATTCAATCATTTGCAATGACCAATGACAGACTCCTGACTGCTAAAAATGTGGTCTGCAATATTTAAGTGTATGGCATGATCGGCTGAATACAGTTAATCATTTGTCACCTTGTGCAAGCCTGGCTTCTTGATACTTAGACCATTTCTACAAATTCTCTGCCACATTCCAGGTTGATACTTACCTTATGTGTGTGAATGGCTGGCTTTAGAGCACTCCACTGGATTCAGACAACTGTAACACATGACATAAGATAAATACCTACTCTTTCTCTAAATATCTGATTTTTCTATTGCTATTACTAACCCTTTTGTTAAACTACTCCACAAGTTGAATAGCTGTTACTATGAAGAACCCCTTCCTGATGACGAAAATGCCTCAACTCCATGCAGATGAGTCTAAAATTCGTTGTTCATGCTCTAGTTTTATTAATCCTGTTTGTTTGTTTATTTATACACATTTTATCAAGATCTCCTCAAAGGCATGTTTTTTTCAACATGAACAACTTTGAACTATGTGCATAGACATGCGAATATCTGACCCCTACATATAATGTGCGCAAGGTGACAAAAACAACATTGCAGTCTATTGCAATATTCATGTCTCAGCATTTTAATACCAGGGCTGAAGTTTGTCATGGTTTATAAAATGGTAGAGCTGGGTGATGCAGAGCATGACTCTGAATATTCTGACTTCTACATAATCCCTTATTCACCTGGAGTTGAACCTGCTGCTCTGACCAGAGAATGTCAGCATTGTAATCTTTAGAGAGCCATCATTGTGCTGGGATTCTGTTGCTGGAGCCTTTTTTTTTTTTTTTCTTTTGTATCCTACTTTGACTCTGATATTCCTTCCGTAGCGTTTCCACGCTCTCCAGGTTCCATTTTGTAGGTAGTGATGCCTGTCTTTTTAATACAGATGGAAATTCAATCCTGTCTGGAACAGGAAAACTTGTCTTCTTTAGTGTCACTCCTTTGTTAATGATTCAGCTAAATTAGGCGGTGCTGACACTGAGAGAAGAGAGCACTTTGTTGTACATAAGGACTGCTATTGTTTCTCCTGTACATAGCTGAAGGACGCTAATGTATAAAGGTGCTTGTACAGAGAATGTAGGATATCAAGTTAGGTCACCGTTTTCATTGCCCTCTCAGACCAAGAGGATTTCCATTCTGAGAAATACTGTTTTTATTGATAGAAATAACTACAATTGTTATTTCTATCAATTGAACTTTGGAGGTTAGCTTTTAAGGTTCTGACTCCCAAGGATCCTAACTTATTACCAGAATGAAGCCTCCGCAACATTTAGAAAGTTGTACCTGTACAGTTGTACCTGAACTGAAACTCAGGCTCTTGCAGATAGGGCTGATCACATATTCTTTCCAGGAATACCCCTAGAGGATCTCATGAACTCTTCTGACTGAAGAAAATGATGTAGGACTCCAAAGTCATTTGTAGGCATGCGAGTGATTACTACTTAACAGGAACTGAGGAACTAAGCTGGCTATTACAACAGGCAGTTTGCGGCTATAATTATCTCCAACAGGTCACACTTATGCAGCCTACTTTAAAGGGGTATCCCATCTCAAGGATCCTATCTATACTGCTAGCTTATGTAAATTGAAGACTTTTCTTAAATATATTGCTTTAGCAATGCTGCTTTGTTTTCCTGCTATGTGAAATTATTCCTCCCATTGTTTACACAGCGTTTCCATAGCACTGGACCTGTGTGATAAGCAGGACAAGTGATGTCACTGCTCTAACTGTTATCTGCAGCTATGCCATTCAGCTAATTGCAGTTTGCTGATAAAGCCATGTCTGTTATCTCTCTATGTAAACACATAGATAACACTGAGTCCCTTCTCTAGAAGATGTGCATATTATTTCATCAGCATTTATATTAGATTTTTAGTAATCATAATAAGTATTGTGATACTTCATTGTGTCCTGTCCAGCAAGCTGGGGGGGGGGGATACAGGAGGTGAGAAGAGAAAGTAGGCAAAGCTTCTGAAACAGGGAGATGGGCAAACCCCTTTTAAGAAATGTTCTATTTTATTCATATCTACCACTCACAATTGTGGCTTTTAGATTGTATTTAAACTGGTACATCGGTAGCACTTTTCTCTCTGACAATTTCAGTACAAAAACAGCGGAAACCCGGCGCACCACATTATAGTCTATGGGGTCTGCGGGTAACCGCTGTTTTAGCGGACGGGCTGTCCGTCGTTTAGGTCCCCGAATGACGGAGAGCCCGCCACAAGTGTGAACCTAGCCTAACCATGCTTCCATACATCTGTGTTTATAAGAGAAAAGGCTGGTGTTCATACATTATAAAATATCTAAAATCAATAAATCTGAAATATTATCTATGCCCTTTATTTTTCCTCAAAATTCACGTATATCTAACTCTTCAATTATTGTGGCCTAGCAGATGTCTGGGTCTATAAAATAGACTGTAGAAATATCTGTACATTTATTTTTATATTTTCATGTGATTTTCTTTGTACCTATTTTCTACCAGAGGTCCGTTTTTGTTAGCTTTGGGGAAATCCTGGCATCCAGAGGAATTCAATTGTGCTCACTGCAAGAAGAGCATGGCTGAGATGGGATTTGTTGAAGAGAAGGGTTCACTGTATTGTGAGATTTGCTATGAGAAGTTTTTCGCACCAGATTGTGCCCGATGTCAGAGAAAGATTCTTGGTGTAAGTAGCTGCTCGTACTTGTTGAAAACTCCAGGCTAATTTTTTCTTTTGTTTTTATATAATTTATTATGATGCTCTTTCACAAAATTAGTTCTATGATGACATATGAAGATACCTAATCTAAAAGCCTTACAATCCTATGAAATGTTCTTCATAAATTAGAATTGCTGTTTCTTTGAGCTAATTTCATTTAGGAACATGGATGGAATTTATGAGGCTCTGAACTCCAGAATCCAGAAGTTTTTTTTTTTTTTTTTTTTAAAGTTACAAAACAGGTATTTGTAACTTTTTGAGATCATTTGCACCAAATTTTAGAAAAATGAGTGCAGAAGTGGGTGTGGTTAGTGTATCAACTGTCAGTTGTTGAAATTTCACTCCAGGAAAGGGGTGGCATGGATAGTGGAGTAACTTCTTGGGACAGAAGTGTTACATTTGACATAAACTACATCAATGCAGAGTCCGGAAAAATTGACTCTGAAAAATTTGTAGAGTTGTGAACAAATCAAACAGAAAAAAAAAAACTTCACATACATTTGATGACATAATGGGAGCACACTGAGTGCCTATGCACATTATATGCTGTCATACAGACTCTGGGCACAGTGTTTTGCCATGAGCATTGGGCCTAATTTTAGAAAAATTAAGCTTATGTTAACTGTCAAGTCATCTCCATTAGTGTTACACTTTTTCACATCTTTGTCGCATCTAGCTAAAATTTTTTCAACTTGCTAAAAATGTGGGCTTAGTTTACGTGTTTAAATCTGCAGTACCCCGATCTGGCCACTATACAGAGAACAGAGCTGTTTGTTTCCTCCTCCATTCTCTGAGTACCAACTGCTGAGAACAGCAGACTAGTGTGGATGTCTGGTATCAAACCCCCATCTTTTTGTTATTGATGGCTTCTTCTTAGGATAGGTCAACAATATTTTTAGCCCGGAAAACCCCTTTAAATCTGGCACATTATCACATTGCCTATTTAAGTTTTCACTGTCTAACTATTAGTTAATGTGTATATATTGAACTTGACTCTGGCAAGTGAGCAACTCCTGATTTTAATATTATTAATTTAAAAAATAAATATATGGTCTTTTTCGTTTCACTTGGTATTTAAACAAAGAAAGAAAACTGGGGAAAAAAAGCTTATTAGGTTTATCTATACTATCTAGCTTTTGTATAATCCTTTTTTGTTTAAAGGGTCTTTTGAAATTCAACCTTTTCAAGAACTTGACAGCGAGTATTTAGTTACCCTGCAGTGCTTCTACAGGGGAAATGAAGAGTCATAGATTGAACAGGTCCTGCTGAAATAAATGGTACATGTTTGTGTGTGTGTGTGTGTGTGTGTGTGTGTGTGTGTGTGTGTGTGTGTGTGTGTATTTATACACACGTGGACAAAATTGTTGGTACCCCTCGTTTAATGAAAGAAAAACCCACAATGGTCACAGAAATAACTTGAATCTGACAAAAGTAATTTGTCAAACTACATGTTGACAAGCCACAAAGCTTCTGGGAGAATGTCCTATGGACAGATGAGACAAAAATCTAAATTTTTGGCAAGGCACATCAGCTCTATGTTCAGACGGAAAAATGAAGCATATCTTGAAAAGAACACTGTCCCTACTGTGAAACATGGAGGAGGCTCTGTTATGTTCTGGGGCTGCTTTGCTGCATCTGGCACAGGGTGTCTTGAATCTGTGCAGGGTACAATGAAATCTCAAGACTATCAAGGGATTCTAGAGAAAAATGTGATGCCCAGTGTCAGAAAGCTTGGTCTCAGTCACAGGTCATGGGTCTTGCAACAGGATAATGACCCAAAACACACAGCTAAAAACACCCAAGAATGGCTAACAGGAAAACATTGGACTATTCTGAAGTGGCCTTCCATGAGCCCTGACCTAAATCCTATTGAGCATCTTTGTAAGGAGCTGAAACATGCCGTCTGGAAAAGGCACCCTTCAAACCCGAGACAACTGGAGCAGTTTGCTCATGAGGAGTGGGCCAAAATACCTGTTGAGAAGTGCAGAAGTCTCATTGACAGTTACAAGAATCGTTTGATTGTAGTGATTGCCTCAAAAGGTTGTGCAACAAAATATTAAGTTAAGGGTACCATCATTTCTGTCCAGGCCTGTTTCATGAGTTTTTTTTTTTTTTATTCTGTTGAAGCATAGAATTTTTATAATATTATTACTTTTCTCAGATTCAAGTTATTTATGTCACCATTGTGGGTTTTTCTTTCATTAAACGAGGGTTAACAACAATTTTGACCACGTGTGTGTGTATATAACGGTCAAGTCCTTCCGAAGAGGGCACTCTTCTTTATTTAAACTAGAAACCCCTTTCAGCAGTTCACAATTTATTTTAAATAAATAAATAAAAAGTCATATGTTTAATTTTTCTTCAGTTAAATTCTTTTACATTCTTTGTTTAGTCCTGCATTTGTTACTTGTGTGAGACCATATGAATTACATTGGGACAATTTGGGCAAACATCCCAGTAAATGGCTATAATGGGTTTAAATTTCTCTTTCTCTCTTCAACCATCAATATTCTGGCATGCACTAATAGTGATTCTCTTCCATCACATATGCACCAGAAAACATAGACACTCAGGGCTATCTATTTTCTGGAGTGAGATATTTGAGCTGCGAGGATCTGGTGTTCGTCTAATGATTTAGAGGTGTAGGACTGTGTAAGCCAGAATGCCTTATCTGCAAATCAAGTGCTTAAATAATAGAGATTTAATTAGGCTGCAGAATTGTGTGCCTGCCCCATGACCAGTCTCAGGCAGAATCTCCTTGCACTTTGGGACCACTGCATAAGGTACATTGTATGTATTGTCCATTAATAATTCTCCCAAGTGGTTATTTCTAGGCAGTAGATAGATGACGTTTCCCTTGACTTTTTCTGGTGTAACTGGAAATGATCAGGGAGGAACCATAAATTATACAATAAATAAACGCACAACCCTTTAGCATGCATTGTGTTTCTCTGCTTTTTTTTTTTTTTTTTTTTTATAGATAGGTCAGATGAAATCTGCAAAGACTTTGGCTGTTTCAGATGTGACGTTAATCAACTGTCTGCTACTAATGTTTATTCGATGGCGTATCCAGACCAGCTGGAATAGTCATCTGTAAAAGTGCAGGAAACTTGTAACACTTCATCTTTCTTTCTACCAGTCTCAACACATTTCCTAACTATTTGACCAGCAATCCATTGAGATGTGCTTTTTTAAAGGTGCAGTTCCCGAATTTCAACATAAAATCAGCAATTTGCTAAGCATATGCAGCACGTTTGCAACACACTAGTTTACAAGT
Organism: Leptodactylus fallax; assembly: GCA_947044405.1. Lineage (NCBI taxonomy): Eukaryota > Metazoa > Chordata > Amphibia > Anura > Leptodactylidae > Leptodactylus > Leptodactylus fallax. The sequence goes on from CAMRHE010000045.1 coordinate 4,384,192, forward strand.
AGTCTAAACAGTTCAGTTTGTAGGCACCTCTGTTACTATCCTGAATGATGTGGGAAGTAAGAGCTCTATGCTTTAGAAGTTCTCTGACCTCAGAGTCCATAAACATGAATTTTACACCACTAATTTGGTTGTGTCACACATTGTGTCCTCTTCTGAAAAGTGGTTCCTCTTTATAAATTTTTCTGTAAATTTTAATGTGTTATTTTCTATAAGGTAATTATGATCACTAACTTGATTGTAATTTAGATTGTTCATCATTCCTTATTGTTAAATGCGGGCACAGACCTGGATTAAAGCTATGATCCAAGAGTTGTTGTTATTATGTGGCTTATGTTACTCTCTGGCCTCCATTCCTGTTTGTAACAGTCAGAATAAATGAGGTCCCTTAGCATCTGATATACAGAGTAAGCATCTACTTGATGACCCCATCTTACCAGAAGCATAGAGCCATAACATATCAAAAAGATAAATAAAACTTAACATTTAATATAATAGTTAAAATTCAAAAAGGTCCTAATTTACATGTAAATAGACAAATAATCGGAACAATCTTACTGATTTCAACGGTGGACTGTAGTGGGTCCAAAAGTGGCAGGGATTGTACCAAAGGATGGGTATAGGGAACTGATAGAATCATAGGAGGAATATCTAGCTCTTTCCCTGATATAGCCAAAGGTATAAAGCTCCCGCCCTGACAAGGGCAGTCCCGAAGCTTGCTCTAAAAAAGCCCAATATGCACCTCCAACCGACGCGTTTCACTACCCTGTAACGGCTGCTCCTCAGGGGAATATGGAGGAAGAACCCGGTGGTTCAAAGTGAAGGTTGTGCTACAACAGCTTGTGCAGGGGAGCTTACAGCAGTCCCCCAGTGGAGAGACTTACAGTGAGTGTAAGTGAGTAAGTCTCTCCACTGAGGGACTGCTGTAAGCTCCCCCTCACAAGGGGTTGTAGCACAACCTTCGCTTTGAACCACCGGGTTCTTTCTCTATATTCCCCTGAGGAGCAGCCGTTACAGGGTGGTGAAACGCATCGGTTGGCAGTGCATATTGGGCTTTTTTAGGGCAAGCTGGGACTGCCCTTGTCAGGGCGGGAGCTTTATACCTTTGGGTATCAGGGAAAGAGCTAGATATTCCTCCTATGATTCTTTTTTTTTTTTTTAAATAATATTTTTATTTTATTGTTGATTCTCGTATAACAAATGAGAATACATGCAAACATTTTGCAGCAGTGCACAAAGTCATATAAAGTACATCCAACATAGTACATTTGTATCAGTGCAGGCTGTGTAATATCAATAAACTCAATTTATGGAATAATCAATCCTAAATATTACTGAGCCATATGGGGCGCAGCCTAGGCTTGTAATACAAAAAGGAAGAACATTGAATGAAAAGAGGTGGTAGGTAAGGGGCAGAGAGGACTGACATAGATAAGAAAAGAAGAGAGAGAGAGCAACGAGAGGATGAGAAGGGGGGGAGGGGGGTAACAAGGGAGGGAAAAATAGGGGATACATTAATGACTTCAAGTAGGGTAGCGGGGTGATATAGGGTAGATAGTATAGACCCATGTGTGGAGGAAGGCGGAGGTGAAGGAGGGGATAGGTGGAGAGAGGAGGAGGGAGGTCAGGAACTAGGAAGGAGGAGGGAGGGGGAAGGGGGGGAGGGAGGGAGGGTTGGGGGGGGGGACTCACAGTCTCAGCTCCTTCCACTTTGCCCAGGTCTTAAGGAAACGGGCATGTGTCCTGGATTTCCAGCTTGACAATTCTTCGAAGCGTGAGATCTGATTAACTTTTTCCACCCATTCCATTTTTGATGGGGGATCAGTACTTAGCCATTTGCGAGGAATAAGTGAATTGGCAGCTGATAAAAGGAGTGAGATAAGGTTATTTCTCGATGGGGTATAGTATGTCTATTGTGAGAGCAGGACCATAGTTGGGCTAAGCTTAAAGGTCGGAGAAGAAAGTTGTCTAATCACTGATTGAATATCATTCCAAAACGGACTAATTACCGGGCACTGCCACCATATGTGCAACAATGACCCACTCTGAGTCTTACATCTCCAGCAGATGTCAGAATCTGATAGATTCATTTTATGGAGCCAATGTGGAGTATGATACCATCTGGTTAGCAACTTATAGTGAGTCTCCTGTAGGCGCACACAGGTGGAAAAGCCATGAGAATTTCGTAATACCTGTTTGACTTGCTCCTCTGACCACACCCAACTCCATTTCCCAAGAAGTTAGGAAAGCCGGTTTGTGTATCCGAACTGGACTGACATAAGTGGACAGGACATATGATGTCTTGGACAAAAATTTATTTCGAGCTATGAGGCTGCGTTCGAAGGGAGTGAGATCAACTCGTATTGTGTTAGTTGTCAGCCAGTCCCGCATATATTTGTGCAGGTGGTGTTTATGTAGAAAGGACAGCGGTTTGTCAGAGACCAGCGATTCCAGTTTTGCGAAATTCACCTCTGCTTTCTCACCAACAGCCTCCAGCAGTCGGTGTGAAGTCAGGCGATGCCACATGTCTGAACAGGATACCTTCGACCTTCCCAACCAATCCGGTACAATGCCTATAGGGCTTAGAGGCGAAGGGGAAGGTGCCAGTGTTTCTTTCAACTCCCGCCATGTTTCACAGGCGCCTAACAGGATTTGATCAATTGATTGGGAGCTGCGGCTTGGGGAGCCATACAGCCACAGGTCTACTTGGCAGGCCGGCCCAAATGTGACAGAAAGTTTATGGAATAGTGAGGGTGGTTCTGATGAAGTGAGCTCAATCCAACGCTTCAATTGTATTGCTTTGTAATAACCTAAGACATCTGGCATGCCTATGCCACCCGCCACCTTCTTCTTCATCAAGAGACTTATAGAGAGCCGTGGACGTTTGCCACGCCAGAGGAAAGTGGAGAAAAGACTTCTTAATGACTTGAAAAAATACGGGGGGAGGCGTATGGGCAACATATGGAGTCGGTATAGGATCTTGGGAAGCACATAAGTCTGCAATAGATTTCGTCTACCAAACCAAGAAAACGGCATTCCTTGATAAGAAGCTAACATGGTGCGGATTTCCGTTAGTAGTGGCTGAAAATTCTCTGTGTAGATGTGAGACGGATCCGCTGTTAGTTGGACACCTAAATATTTAATGGATTTTGAGGTCCACTTAAAGGGCGTGGAGGCGGATACTTGTAGTGACTGTTTAGGGGGGAGAGAAACACTTAATACCTCCGATTTATCTAGATTGGCTTTATATCCGGAGACTGAGCCATAGCGAGAGAGGAGTTCTACAATGGCAGGGAGCCCTTTCTCGGGGTTGGACACCATAAACAGAACATCGTCTGCAAAGGCGGCGGAATGCATAGTTTGTGTTCCTATTTTAAATCCTGATATGTCTGGGTGAGCACGAACCGCCTGTAATAGGGATTCCAATACTAAAATGAACAGGGAGGGGGAAAGAGGGCAACCCTGTCTGGTCCCATTCGTAATATTGAAAGGGGGGAAAGTGTGTCATTAATCTTTAAGCGAGCGTAAGGGAAACCATAGTGAAGATCGCTTCTATATATTGAGGGGGGAAGTTAAAATTTTTTTAGCGTAGCTTTCATAAATAACCAGTCCACTCTATCAAACGCTTTTTCAGCGTCTACTCCCAGCAAAACCAGGCTCGAGCGTGTTTTCCTAGCATGGGTGATAACGTGGAGTAAGCGATGGGAGTTATCCTTTCCCTCTCTGCCCAGAACAAAACCAGCTTGATCAGGGTGTAGTAAGGAGGGTAGAAGATGTTTCATTCTGGTGGCCAGTATTTTCGCCCACAATTTAAGATCGAGATTAAGGAGGGAGATAGGCCTATAGCTACCACAGGAGAGGGGGTCTTTCCCTTCTTTAGGAAGCAACGTAATATGTGCTTCTTGTGCTTGGCGGGGGAGTTTTTTCCCAGAGAGCAGGGCATTACAGGATCGAGAGAGATGCAGTAGTAATTCAGATTGGAATACTTTATAGTATTGTAAGGGGAGGCCATCTGGACCTGGGCTTTTCCCTTTAGGGAAGCTATTTAAGACACATTTAATTTCTTCCAAAGAAATTGAGGACGTGAGTGTCGCAGCGTCTTCCGCCGACAGGGATGGCAGAGAGAGGGAGTTAAGGAATTCTTCTATCCTATTTACTTTGCTTGTTGTAGCGGTCTCAGGATCATTGGTGTTTAGGTTGTATAGCCCAGTGTAAAATGAGAGGAAAGCCGAGGTTATGTCTTTGGTGGATTTGTGTGTGTTGCCTGCTTGATCTTTTATAACCGAAATGAAGCACTTGGCCTTTCGCTTCTTAATCAGCGAAGTCATAAGCTTACCCCCCTTGTCCCCATGTGCATAGAGCCTGTGTTGGTAGTGAAGAAAATGTTTAGCCGTTCGGACGTTAATGGCATCTTTTAGCTTTTCTCGCAAAGTTTGGAGTTCAGTGCTTCTATTCAACTGTCTACTTGCCTTGCGTGTGCGTTCAATTGCCGCTATGTCTGAGAGAATTTTGTCTAGTTCCGCCTGAGTTTCCCTCTTGACTCTAGAGGCCAGGGATATGAAAATTCCCCTAATTACCGACTTTTGTGCCTCCCAAGTAATGGTGGGACAAGTGTCTGCATTAGCATTTATGGCAAAGTACGACTCCATCTGCTGCCTGACGGTCCCAACTAGATCTGGGCGATCCATCAAAGCTTCGTTTAATCTCCAGCACCAATCCTTTTGAGGCAGTTGGCGCAGTGTTAACCTAGCCCATACTGGTGCATGATCGGACACCGATATAGAGTCAATGCGGGATTGCAGAGAATACGGGGCTAGATCTCTAGTGACAAAGATATAATCCAATCTCTGATAGGATTGCCGTGGATTGGAAAAAAAGGAATAGTCCTTCACGGATGGGTTGTGCAGGCGCCAAAGATCGACCAAATGTAGGTCATTTAGGTCTTGCAGGAGTCTACCCAGTGCTTTCTGGGGAATAGAAGATGTCCCTCTAGAGGCATCAAGAGCAGGGTTGAGAGTGAGGTTAAAATCGCCAGCTAGGATTATAGAACCTTCTGCAAAGAGTTCCAGTGTGCGCAGAGCCTCAACAAGCCAAGCCACTTGGCCTTGATTGGGAGCGTAGAAATTGGCAAAGGTGTATTTATAAGTAGCGATAGTGCCTTTTAGCAGCAGAATTCTGCCCTCGGAGTCCTCATAAGTTTGAGAACACTGGAAAGGCACTGAGGAGTGAAATAGAATGGAAACACCCCTAGAGGAGACAGTGGGATTCGTGGAGTGGAAACAAGTGGTGAACATTTTTGTGGGGAGGCGAGGGATTTTCCCAGTTTTGAAATGAGTTTCTTGAAGGAACGCCACATTTGTGTGCAGCTTACGGAGTATGGTAAAAATTTGAGATCTCTTATTCGGGGAGTTTAGGCCATGGGTGTTAAAGGAGGTAAAAACTAATTCGGACATGGTGATTCTGAGACAATGTGAGTCCAATGGGTAAGGAGGGTGAGGGAGAGAGGGAGAGGAGGGGTATTTGAACAAACAGAGGTTAGGTGGGAAGGTTTGGGTAGAAGGACAACCAGTCGGGGAAGGGGAGGGGTAGAAAGGGAGAAAGAAGAGAAGTGAAGAAAGCTTAGATAGAGATAGAGGAGAGAAAGAGTACAAGAGCTAGGTTGGGCACAAGATAATGCGCCCGTCAATAGATCAAATATTTAGCGGCAACGCCTGACAGCCGCTAAGCTTGAAACACTTACTCTATCAATAGACAGAATATAAAAAGGATAGGGAAAACGGAGATGGTCCCAATCGTGACAGCCGATTACCATACCTTACAGGAGTAGATACGTATAGAGGCGTGTAGCAATGGGGACTACATACAGGCAACAGTGTGTAAAAGATGTAGAGGTACACAAGAGATGTGAGAGTTGGAGACATCCTACGGACATGTCTGGGCGGGCGGGAGGCGGACAGTATGAGAGTGCAAGTAGGCTCAGGGATAGTTGCCATAATTGCGCCGAAATGAGCCCATGTCATATAATACAACATTAACAACAGAATCAATACAATCCGAGATTACATAAACATCTCCAATGTGGTTATACCTAAATCCCTTATGGGGGTCTATCCCAGCAATATGGTTAGGGTGGTGCACACACCCCTATGTATTAGGGCGGCATAACTTCCCGGGGCATCGGGAATCCCGGCACGACACCCTGCTATCCAGAGAGCTCACAAACCCGTGTGAGAGCCCCGCCCCCCCACCCAACAACCCGCCACCCCCGATATTCCGTTGGTGGGAGTTAGTAGTTAGTAATAGTTAGCTGTTAGTAATGGTTTTTGTGGTAGCCCCTGATAGTTAGCGATAGGTACTAATTAGTAACAGTTAGTAATGATTAGTAATTGGCAGTTAGTAGCAAGTAGGCGTAATTAGCAAGTTCCCTGACGTGCCTAGTGTACACAGTGCAACATGAAAATTTTGGTTCACTGAATGAATATACTCCATACTAAAGTAATGAACATCTTCCCCAACCTGGGCTCCCCCGCCATCCGAGACCACGGGGCCCCACGTTCCTGCGCTCCTCCTCTAAAGCACCATAAACGCACTACCAGCCCCGAAATCCCGGACGGGGGGTGGAAGGTCCCACAAATACAATTGTTAGTCAAAAAACCCACCCACAGACATGTACATCAAACAACTCAAACAGTTGGACATCTCAGTGAACTGGGGCGGGGGGGGGGGGGAGGGGAATATGGTAGAGAGTGTCAGAGCTCCAACCTCCAGTTTCCCGGTATAGGGTGCCAGTCACTCTTACTGTGGGTGCTGCAGGGCCCATCGGGCACAAGGCAAACTTCTGGGATAGGTCATGAGGGAGTGGAGGTTGTGGAAAGTATGAGGGGGTGTGGGAGGATAGGTCCAGGGTAGAAGGTACCTTCAACCGCCAGCAGTCCTGGATATGAGTGTAGGATATAGGTACTTCACGTCTGGGCCAGTCCAGTGGGAGGGAATGGTTCCACAGCGCATTTTCAAGAGGTACCTTTCACATACAAGTCAGCTCCACGCAGAGGAACAGCTCAGTGGTAAGATTACCGACATCAAGTGGATTCTTGTATGTGTCTCTTCAAGGAGGGTTTCCTAGGTCTTGGCGACCTGAGACGCTGTTGCAGGCCTTCCTGTTCAAAGCTGGGCAGTGACGGCCAGGAGTGTAAGTCCTCCGGGAGGGACAACCATGAGGGAATCTCCATAGGGGGTATGTCGAGCAAGGCCCAGGCTTTGGAGAGATCTTCTGGTGAACGTATGATTATCCTGCGGCCTTGCTTAAGAACAGACAACCCGAAGGGAAAAAGCCATGCATACTGAAGGCCTCTTTCCCGTAGTGCCTCCAGCAGTGGACGTAACATCCGACGCTTTGCCAGGGTAGATGGCGCCAGGTCTTGGTATAGGTGGATCTCTGTTTGGGCATGCATAAGTGGCCTTTTTTTCCCTTGCAGCAGCTAGTATAGCAGACGTGTCCGTGGAGGACAGCAGCCCGCAGATTACATCCCTTGGTGGGTCAGCAGGGGAGGGTTTAGGTCTGACCGCTCGGTGGACCCTTTCGATTTGGACCGAGGCTGCCTTTTCCGCACCCACGAGGGATACAAAGATGGCCGACATCACCTCTCTCAGATCCTCAGAAACGGGAGTTTCCGGAAGGCCCTTGAGGCGCAGGTTCCTCCTGCGGTTCCGATTCTCCAGATCCTCCAGAACATCGTATGTTCTATTCAGGTGGGTATGATGATCGGCGATACGTTGTGCCAGCGAAGAGGAGTGAAGAGTAATCACTGAGCACGCCGACTCAAGGGAGTCTACTCTTTTGCCCACGGAGTGTATGTCGGCCCGTATGTCAGAGAGCTCCGCGAGCACTGGGGCGATTGCTTGTGCCAGAGCCTTGCGAAGGAAGGACTTGGTAATCACCCCGGAGATAGCGTCTGTCCGGTCAGTACCCGACGCGCTGTCCAGATCTGAGTCCTCTGCCGCGTCTCCCGAGTGGGCCTCTTCCAGCGCCATCTTGCGCGCCACTGCAGGAGAACGCTGGACTTTTTTGCGAAAGAATTTATGCACCTCCGCTGCGTTATTCTTGCCCGTGGGGGTACCTGGTAGTTCCCCGCTTCTTTCTCTCAGTGTCTTGCCCATTCTAGTCCTCAATTGAGCGTTTTAAGGCAGGTAGTGGCTTAGTGTCTGACGGAGCTGCAGGCTCAGACGTCCATCAGCATCGACGGTTAGGCTCCGCCCCCCCATTCCTCCTATGATTCTATCAGTTCCCTATACCCATCCTTTGGTACAATCCCTGCCACATTTGGACGCACTACAGTCCACCGTTGAAATCGGTAAGCTTGTTCCTATTATTTGTCTATTTACATGTAAATTAGGACCTTGTTGAATTTTAACTATTATATTAAATGTTAAGTTTTATTTATCTTTTTGATATGTTATGGATCTATGCTTCTGGTAATTAACTGATCCGTGAGGAGCTAGTTATTTTGTTCTCCTTTTTTCGTGTTTATGACCCCATCTTGGTAAAGAGCCACTGGTCTGGCGGACTTGGTCCAACTTGGTGTTATTTGGAGGGCAGCCATTTAATACTATATTTGTTTTAATATTTGGACCAACAACTGTGTATCTAGTGCAAAAATTATGTGGGACAAGGTAATGTGAGACCTAGAGTGGCACAACAACTGTTGTACCCTTGGATTATGTGTGTGCACAAAGACAGCCAATAACAGTCCCCATCCCCATTAAATCTCCAAAGTCACAGGCTGTCCTCCAAAGCCATGTCTGATCATAAGCGCTTCTGGTAGGAATGAATTATATTATTAATGTTACCTACGAGCAAAAGTGAAATGTCTGACACTTTGTTAACAAAAACTAACAACTTCCAATGTACAGTGTAGTGGCAGCATATACATTGCAACTAATAAGTATTCTATGGAAAATAATTTACACTATGAGCAAACATGGGGCAGCACGATGGCTCAGTGGTTAGCACTGCAGCCTTGCAGCGCTGGAGTCCTGGGTTCGAATCCTGCCAAGGACAACATCTGCAAGGAGTTTGTATGTTCTCCCCGTGTTTGCGTGGGTTTCCTCCCTTGTACTCCGGTTTCCTCCCATACTCCAAAGACATACTGAGAGGGAATGTAGATTGTGAGCCCCATATGGGACAGTGACTGTCAATGTCTGTAAAGCGTTGCGGAATATGATGGCGCTATATAAGTAAGCATAATAAATTATAATAAATAAATAAATAACATGGTGTTTACTAATGTTATAGATTTTGTTTTTTACAGGTGGCAGCCATCCTAGGAGGTTTTGTGTCATTCACATATTCTTTAAACCATACATCTGTCTCCATTTTTATTTGCCATTAATGTATCTTGTTGATTGCTACATAGTTTCTGATGTCTCTTTATTGAAGGTTACGAACACGTGGAAATCATAAATGTATTGATCTAGAAAATTAATCTGCTCAATTACCAGAAATAAACACTTTTTGAAAATGAAGCATCAGCTGAGTTGTGGGCGCTTCAATTATTAATGAGATTCTCATGTAACCAGTTCAGAGACTCAGGAATGAAAACCGAGCATTTTTCCTGTAATATATCAAGTGCAGAACAAAATAACCCCCTGTCCACCATTTATACCCAAATCATTTATTGATCAACACTTCTTTCTTTCAACTGTGGCAGGAAGTCATCAATGCTTTGAAGCAGACCTGGCATGTCTCCTGTTTTGTCTGTGTGGCCTGTCAAATTCCTATCCGTAACAGTGTCTTCCATTTGGAAGATGGAGATCCTTACTGTGAGACTGGTATGTATTTGTCAGAGAGGAACCCTCAACTAGTTTCTTAAATTCCCAAATGTGCAAACTCAAAGAAATATATCATGTTATTAGTCCTGTTCTCTAAATGCCACAGTTTCACAGTTTTGTCAGATAATTATTAGTGTGTGTGTGTGTATCTATATATATATATATATGTGTGTGTGTGTGTGTGTGTGTGTGTGTGTGTGTGTATATATATATATTACAGTGGAACGTTTATAATTGATTCTACTTTAACATCTGACTCCATCGTCCAGTTGCTAGAGAATTGTTTGAGACTAAAAAATTGTACTACAATGAAACAGTATATTTGCCCTCTGGAGAGTGTGGGCCCCAGTATAAGTTATTCTCATGCTTCACTGCAGTCATTAATAGTGTGGTGTTGAGGTATCATAGAATAGTGCCTTCTCTTTGTAGACTGATAGCCTTGTGGCTTCTGATGACAATGATCTGATTTCATTATAAATTTTGAATCTCATCATGGATGTTTTTGCACTTTAAAGATAACAATCTAGTTGTTTCGCTGAAAATGTGTGCAGTATGACATGATTTTATGTTTTCATATGAAGTCTTTTTTTTTTAATGTCCTTCTCATGCTTAAAGGACATACAGTGATGGCCAAAAGTATTGGCACCCCTGCAATTCTGTCAGATAATACTCAATTTCGTCCAGAAAATGATTGCAATCACAAATGCTTTGGTAATAATATCTTCATTTAATTTGTCTTCAATGGAAAACCACAAAAATAATTGTCAAAAAGCCAAATTGGATAAAATTCCACACCAAACATAAAAAAGGGGGTGGACAAAAGTATTGGCACCCTTAGAAAAATCATGTGATGCTTCTCTAATTTGTGTAATTAACAGCACCTGTTACTTACCTGTGGCACATAACAGGTGGTGGCAATAACTAAATCACACTTTCAGCCAGTTGAAATGGATTAAAGTTGACTCAACCTCTGTCCTGTGTCCTTGTGTGTACCACATTGAGCATGGAGAAAAGAAAGAAGACCAAAGAACTGTCTGAGGACTTGAGAAGCAAAATTGTGAGGAAGCATGAGCAATCTCAAGGCTACAAGTCCATCTCCAAAGACCTGAATGTTCCTGTGTCTACCGTGTGCAGTGTCATCAAGAAGTTTAAAGCCCATGGCACTGTGGCTAACCTCCCTAGATGTGGACGGAAAAGAAAAATTGACGAGAGATTTCAACGAAAGATTGTGCGGATGGTGGCTAAAGAACCTCGACTAACATCCAAACAAGTTCTAGCTGCCCTGCAGTCCGAGGGTACAACAGTGTCAACCCGTACTATCCGTCGGCGTCTGAATGAAAAGGGACTCTATGGTAGGATACCCAGGAAGATGCCACTTCTGACCCAGAGACATAAAAAAGCCAGGCTGGAGTTTGCCAAAACTTACCTGAGAAAGCCAAAAACTTTTTGGAAGAATGTTCTCTGGTCAGATGAGACAAAAGTAGAGCTTTTTGGGAAAAGGCATCAACATAGAGTTTACAGGAAAAAAAAAGAGGCCTTCAAAGAAAAGAACACGGTCCCTACAGTCAAACATGGCGGAGGTTCCCTGATGTTTTGGGGTTGCTTTGCTGCCTCTGGCACTGGACTGCTTGACCGTGTGCATGGCATTATGAAGTCTGAAGACTACCAACAAATTTTGCAGCATAATGTAGGGCCCAGTGTGAGAAAGCTGGGTCTCCCTCAGAGGTCATGGGTCTTCCAGCAGGACAATGATCCAAAACACACTTCAAAAAGCACTAGAAAATGGTTTGAGAGAAAGCACTGGAGACTTCTAAAGTGGCCAGCAATGAGTCCAGACCTGAATCCCATAGAACACCTGTGGAGAGATCTCAAAATGGCAGTTTGGAGAAGGCACCCTTCAAATCTCAGGGACCTGGAGAAATTTGCCAAAGAAGAATGGTCTAAAATTCCAGCAGACCATTGTAAGAAACTCATTGATGGTTACCGGAAGCGGTTGTTCGCAGTTATTTTGTCTAAAGGTTGTGCTACCAAGTATTAGGCTGAGGGTGCCAATACTTTTGTCCGGCCCATTTTTGGAGTTTTGTGTAAAATGATCAATGACTTGACTTTTTTTTTTTCATTCTCTTTTGTGTTTTTTCATTGCAAGCAAAATAAACGAAGATATTATTACCAAAGCATTTGTGATTGCAATCATTTTCTGGAAGAAATTGAGTATTATCTGACAGAATTGCAGGGGTGCCAATACTTTTGGCCAGCACTGTATGTCACCAAAAAATGACCTTTTGTTTAAAACATGTTTTTGTTATTATCTATACCTAAAATATTATGTGACTTCCTGTTTCCTGGAGATGGACCATGCGCCATGGACACAATGGTCTGCAGCAGACCGTAATGACTTCTATGGGAGAGTTTCTAGGCATGTTCTATGTTCAGAGGTCATTGTGCAGTGAGCGGAGTAGATAAGCTATGAAATAACTTATTGTGACTAGTTAATTCTGTGTCTTACCTGCAAATACATGATGGCTGGGCTCATCGGTGTGTTGATAACTGAGGTGGCCGCTGTAAAGACATTTCCTACAGAAAACAGGAAGTGTCAGCATATTACAGATAACATTGTTTATAAACTCACCAAAAATTATTTAAAAATATGTTTAACGTAAAATTTGATTTGAAAAATTATTTTCTAGTGACACATTCTCTTTAAAGGGTACCTCCAATTATAAAACTGCATATCTTAAATGAATAGTATACATGAATATAAGAAACTTTGTAATATGTAATCTTATTAAACAAATCTGTTTTCTTCTCCACTTATTAGGCTGCTCTCCTCCTCCTTATTGCCTTGTTACTTGGGCTGTTTGTTTATATAGAATCTGTCTCTGTATTCACCTGATACACACAAGTCTATGGAGAAGGGAGATGGCGGAGAAGGCTGTTATTTGATTTATTGCCTCATTCTGTGCAATGGTAGTGTCTTATCTTGAAACATAGTGGTGTTTAAAAGAGCTTTGTAACTCACAGTATCGCAGAGTTTAGCAGCTGCAGTTATTTGTGTCTTTTTTCCAGTAGTCGCCCCTCCCTAGTAACTGGGGATGGAAACCTACTTCTTTAATAAGATATAATACAAAGTTTCTTGTATTTATCTGTATTATTCACATATGAAAGATTGCTTTATAATTGCAGGTACACTTTAATTAAATACGGCTTTATTGTTTTATAATGCAATTACAGCTCAGTTTTCTTAAGTGTTTCTTTCTAATTGTTTAGATTATTATTCCTTGTTTGGTACAATGTGTCATGGATGTGAGTTTCCTATTGAGGCTGGAGATCGATTCCTTGAAGCGCTGGGACATACCTGGCACAATACTTGCTTTGTCTGCAATGTGAGTATTAATGTAAAAATGATTTTGATGTAACAAACTGGTACAGAGGAATAGTCCAGTCAGCAGGTGATGATAGTTGATGATACAAATAATCTATGTAACATTGGCAAAATTATTATTTATTGCTTATCCTCGTGTGTGTGTGTGTGTATGTATGTATATATATATATATATATATATATATATATGTATGTGTATGTGTGTATACATATATGTGTATATATATATATATATATATATACATGTATATATGTATGTATGTGTGTGTGCGTGTGTTATATATATATATATATATATATATATATATATATATATATCATAAATAACAACCCCTGCATTAATCAGCTGTAGGAGACTACGTCCCACACCTTCACTGTACAGTGCACAGAGCCAAAAGAAATTGGATCTGTGTCCTGTATAGTGGCCGTGCACAGTCAATGGGAGCTGAACTTCTGTACCATCTCCTGTTCACTACAGAGGGATTGGAGGCAACTGCTTCTGGCTCTGTGCATGGTGTAATACAGGCCTCAGAAGTGGCCTGATCCATGAAGGGAGGATCATTTAATGTAAATATTATGTATGGAGTTTATGCTAGCTAAAATATGGCACATATCTCATCCCAAGGTCAGTCTCGCATCTTGTGCTGTACCATGTGAATATTCTGTCATTCATTCCAAATCGTGAATAGATATAGAAGAAGGTATCTTTGCGGCATTTATTTTGTAATAACCGTCTAATCACTGATTAGTTATTTGCTAAAAATGCATGATTCGCATGGTAAACAGGATTATACCATAAAGAACACCGTGTGCATTCATCTATGTATCATACTGGGACAGATTAAGACTGCACAAATAATACTGCCATACTGTACTTCATAACAGTCACAAATATTGTCATACCATTACCAAATAAAACAATGCCACCATACCTTACCAAAATAATGCATACATGCTAAATATATTGCAATACCTTGCCCAAAGATTCACAATATACACACAGATCTATGGATTCACATACATTCTAGACAGGTATGTACACACAAACAAATATGTATATTCTACAAATTGCACTAACATATGTGACTAATATATACTAATGCAATGTGTATTATTGTGTATATTCAGCCATCATTTTGTTTTTCTTTCTTCTAGGTATGTTGTGAGAGTTTGGAGGGCCAAACATTCTTTTCCAAGAAGGATAAACCACTATGCAAGAAACACGCCCATGCTGTTAACATTTAGAAGATTTTTTCAACACATGAATGTGCCTTATCTCCACAAATTACTATAGCAAATTGATATAGCCATCTTAATTAACATTAAGGTTTCAGTAGACTACTCTTCTTCCTTATGTATGTATTACATTGTGTAAAAAATGTACTCCAGAGTATTTAGTATAATAAATGTGTGTTTCCTTTAAAATATAGTGCATATTTTCAGAAATACTGTTATTCTCAAGCCATAATATCTCGTCAGGTCATTTTAAAGATTTAGCATTTGAATGTAATTTCTTAGAACAGATGAAACCATTTCTTAAAAGGGAAACCAAACTTTTTCTACAGGTGTTTTTTTTTTTTTTACCTGTAAATAACTTTTTTAATTTTAATATTTAAAACCGTCTTAATACTGAAATAGACAATTTATAAAATTTAAAGGTGAAAGGTGTTTTCCAGGATTTTTTTTTTTAATGGCCTATCTTTATCTTTGACGTCACTGGAAGCTGAGATACAATAAAGCTACTCACCCCCATTATACAGTGTGTGTATCCATCTGCTTCCAGCAAAGTACACTGTATAGTACAGGGATAGGATACCCTAAGGATAAACCATAAAAAAACTCCTGGAAAATGATGTTAAACTTGGGAATACATTTTATTTATATGAAAAACAAATTGTCTGCTTCCAGGACTCGTAGAGATAGCATGTAGGCAGGCTCAAACTGGCCCACAGAGGAACAGATGAATCCCCCAGTGGGCCCCTAACCCAGGAGTGCCTAGTGGGACCTTAGACCTGTAACTCCTTCTAGAGTGGTGTATGGCATAGTACACTCACTGCATTATATAGATAGGCAGAATACAGCATCTCGTGGAGCTTATGTTCCAATAAACTGCCCAGTGTATTATATATAGATGCATTTGGTGGTATCCTCTCTGTTTGGCCCCATCTCCTTACTGTCACTGCAGGGCCCACTCACTAATCATCACGCTGACAAAGCTAAGGGGGCCCTAATCTAAAGTAAGAGCAAGTCATGAGGCTACTGAGATGTGTGTCAGTGCAGTTTTAGGAATTTGCACCTAGGAGGCAGGTAATATTTGATTTTAGCTGTATAGAGTGCCCCCAGAATGAATTCTACTGGTGGGCCTTAGACAGCACTTAAGTCCATAGAAACCATGGGCGAGATTTATGAAGATCAACATTTTCAACGCCAGTCTTCATGTCTCCTGCACTGAGGGTGTGTGATTTACCAGGAGGCTCTAAAAAATTAAGTACCCTCTCCATGGGGGCCATGTGCTTGCACTGAAATCTACGAGTTGGTGTAGATTTCAGGTATCATTTCCGGAAGTAAACTAGAGTAAATGATGATAAATCAGATGGGGAGGTGTCCCTGCCCATGCCACGCACCATAAAAGCATAAGGTGAGATCCCCACATTGTGAAAACACAGTTTTTCACCGCGGCAGAAATGCCATTGCAAAAAACACTACATTTTACAGTTCCTTCAAAGTGAATGGGATTCTGGCTAATCCCATCCACACATTGCAGAAAAAAATTTGCAGCTGAAAATCTGTGATTTCAAAAACACTTGCGTATTTAAAAATCGCAGCATGTGAATTATACCTACAGAAACGCTGGTGTTTTCCATATAGGTATAATAGGGGCAGAAAGTCCACAGAGGAAACTCTGGACTTTCTGCAAAAAATGCTGCGGAAAAAACACAATTATATGATTATTTTTGTGGAAAAAAACAAATTATTTTTCTTGAGTTTCATAGTCCCATACAGTACAAGATGTACATCTCAGGACCCTGAATGCACAAAATGTCTGGCAATTCAAAAATGTGGGAATTCTTGATAAACATGGTGTTAATGTGGAATTGATGAATTTTCATATAGCACCCAGACTTTCCCTTGTGGGTGTACTCCTTTCACACCCTCAGCACTGGGTAGCTGTTAATATATATGAAAATTAATATGTGAATGCAGGTAATTTAGTTAAATATGCACAATGCTCAGGTGTGTTTTCATATATTTTTCCCTTTACCAGAGTGCCCTATAGGTGAAGGTATGGTCAGGAAGAACTGTATTCAGTATAATTTGAGTTGCTGATATCCGCCATGAAATAAAACGACTGTCATATTTATAAAAGGCCTGCTTAATCGTCAGATATCAAATGAAAATACCTCTACTAGTTTTAATGTGCTATATATGTATTAAAATACATGTTTGCTATTTTACTGAAAGAACAAGACAAACTAATCTATATGACTAAATGTCTGTGCCATAAAATCGAACTCTTCCCAGAGTTCCTCTTATTGTGTGAACTAATGCTACTTGGAGTAATTTATTTTGGACAATTATAGTTGATATGTGTTTTCTTATATGATAGCAGCCATCCTTTTATAGTATGCAGTACAATGACACGACCATTGTTTATAACAGCAAGGTTAAAGAAAGATTAAATGCTTTAAAATTTTGACAACAAAAGTTTGCACTAGTAGCTCTTATTCATAGACTGTAGTACAGATGTTTATTACATAATGGTGGAAGAGGAATTAAACACATTAGTGAATATTAGATAATGTAACTATATATTGTGAGTCTTCAGATATTATTAGATTTTTTTTTCAATTCTGGCCTCTCAGAATATAATAACCATATAGAGTACCTGTGAGATTGATTAACATGACCATGACTTGGTTTGACTTGGTGTGTTGGCAGTAAAATATTTTATATAGCGTTATAAGAAGTGTTTTATATAGTTAAGAAAAGTAAAGTATTTATGTTCAAGAAGACTTTACCTCCAGGAATAAGGCTACACGATGCGAGTTCACAGAAGGTTAGCCATGGTGAAATCGCTCATGGTGGGCTCCATGGTACACATCACCCCACACTTTTTTTTTTTTTTTTTTTTTTTTTCCCCCACAGTTTGTTCCCTGAAGTCCTGGATCATTCAGATCTTCCAATAAGTGTTGAGTTTGTGTATAACCAAATACATTCTATGAACTCCTGTTATGACTTTATTCATTCACTGTTGATACTGTGGTGTATGCAATATGTTGATTGTAGAAATATTCTTGAGATATTTCTCTGTCCTGTGCAAGCTTTGTGCTCAATAAACCAAATATATTAAAAAAAAAAGTGTATGTATTGTACCTACTAAATGCTGCTTTCTGGACCCCTGTTATGTAAATTACTGATGTGTTTAGTGGGTACATTTGCACTTTCTAGTTTTAATGTGATTAGGACATCTTAAAGGGGTTTTCCCGTTACAGACACTTGTAAGTGTCTTATTGCTGGGCAGTCCAGCATCTATAACCGTGTGCAGACCACTTGTAGGACTACATGAAACGGCATACATAGGAAAAATGTAATCGATCCAGTACTATTAGGATTAAAATACAATATCTTTATTTCACATATTTAAAAGTTTATTGGTACATGACAGCCTACATGTTTCAAGTGTCCATATTGCTCTTACTCGTGGCCATGAGTAAGAGCAATATGGACTCTCAAAACATGTAGGCTGTCATGTACCGATAAGCTTTTAAATATGTGAAATAAAGATGTTGTATTTTAACCTTAATGGTGCTGGACTAAAAGTCTCCCTGCACCCTCCCCTTGAATTAAGCACCAATGCGTTAGTTTGACTGGTGCTCCATTCGTTGCCACAAGGCTACTAGTCACTTAAGCACAATGATGCTTCACTCACAGGGAGGATGCAGGAGGACTGTCAGTCCCCAGTTCTCCTAATTGCTTAGGACCCAGTTCGCGGACCCCCAGCAGTGTGACATTTATCCCCTATTTACTGGATAAGGGGACAAGTGTCTGTAATGGGAAAACCCCTATAAAGGATATCACCAGGTCAGCAGTTAGCTATTGAGTGATGTGGTAAGATGCTAGGCTACATGTCATTGACAACAGGAAGATTAGGGGGACCCCAGTAACTAGCTGTGTGAAACACCTTTTGAACTTGTAAGAGGGGCTCACTATAGTGTATATAATGTTTTTTTATTTTATTTACAAGGTTTATATTCAATGATTGTAAGGGTATCCATTGTCTTTGGGTATTGCCATGGGTGTGTTATTTTCAAAATGCAATAAAATAAATGAAAACGCAAAAGAAACAAAATCAGTATTTTTGATTACTGATTTTAATGAACCCCATAAAGCATGGCTTACAACATTTGCCTTTATAATTCTCTTTTATAATGGCATACACAGTGGTCCCTCAAGAATACTATATTTTTTAATATACAATGGTCTTTTCTGGACCATTGTAGCTCAATATACAGTGCTTGGCTGGAGGTTCCAACAATTCAGCATGGCCATTTCATTGGTGAAACCCCTGTATTAGTGAAGTTCCTGCACTAATTGGGCTGACTATTTGCGCCTCTCTACAGTATAGTGTAGTACTACATATTCTCTACTTCTCTTTACCTATGCCAGGATGTGCTGACCTTTTAGTGACTTTATTTTTCAGGTGCACTATATATACTTCTCAGGGCCCTGAAAACGCTCCTGTCATCATAGAAAGTGATTTACAGCTTCCAGCAGTTCTTTCTGACTTTTGTGTATAAGAATTTGCAATATAACTATTAGTAGTTATGATTTCTTTTTTTTTTTTTTTGGTCTTGGGAACCAATTACTATCTCTCCACAGAATTATGGTCTCAAGATACAATAGGGCAGATAAACTAATATTGTCTAACTTTTAGACGGTGCAAAATTAGAAATTTGGAGTACGTTTAGACTGACTTGGCTAACTTTACACCGTTTATTAGTTGGCTTAGTTTCCATCAAAATTGTGGCATATTTTGACGCAATAACCAAAATTTTGACGCATTTTGCCTATTAAGCCCCATGTGTCTAAGAAAATGAGGTGCAAAGCATGTACACCGATTTTGAAAATTACGCCAGAATTCTGTTGCAGTTTTATTAGTTTATCTGCCCCAATGTTTCAACTTACAATAGTCGTCCAGGAACCAATTAATATTGTAACTTGAAGGACCAATGATTAATATAATATAATATAATTACATGCACCCATTTGAGGTACTTTTTCTCTCCTCAGTAGTGTCTTTAACACTATTGTCAGTTTTTGTTTTGTTCTTTTAGTCAAGCAAATGATTACTTTTAGTCCTATTGTTTTTATAGGTTTTTTTTTTCGTACGCAGTATTTACACTCTAGTGGTATTTTTACACTTTGTGCAGTATAACATACTCTACTGTAAAGCATACTTTCCTATGCTGCACAGTCTGTAAGTTTAACAGTCCTGTTCAGGCCTCTGCCAGTCTAGTTTCTCAATTGTCTGCACTTTTCTTTTTGCCTTGTACCTTTCGTTGTACTGTTAAGCCTCTTCCTTCCAGTGATAATTAGATGACACTATCCAGTTTCACTGTAGGCCATAAAGCAATACTATATTAGTCTGTGACATCTAAAATACATTACTTTGATATGTGTCCCTTTTAAAATGCATTGTTAATAAATTAAGACAGATGTTTTACATTTACCACATCATTGATGTAATGCCACAACGAAGAAAAAGCAAAAAAAAATTGTTCTAGATTTTTTTTTTTCTGTAAATGTAAAATATTTTATGTTTGTTTAGATTGAATTCTGTAAAGAAGCTGAGGTGAGGTTTGTAAGCTGAGGTGTATTTTTTATATTTATTTGTTCTAAATATATATGTATTACAATGTGTTCATTTAAAATCAGCATTTATTGAAGTGGATGGGAATCTGATTGTAGCTCAGGAGTATGCACAATATACTATCATTTTTAAATGACCTGTATGGCAGATTTAGCTTTAGTACTGTGGACTACTTATAACTACACATATATTGCAATCCACAGTACTGTATGAATCTGCAGCTCAGGATACCGGATATAATGACAGGTGGCAAGACCCTCCATCTCCTAATGCATAGTTAAGAGTACAAAAGTGATTATTGTGTACATTGCTAGAATTGTTTTTCTATATACTGTTATTGAAAGTGTACTTTTGTTAATACAGATTGTGTTATTGCTCAAAAGTAGAGGTAATAGTGGTAATACAGAAATCTAGTAAGCTTGTAGAGGTACAAGGTGCTAGAAATTTCCCATACAGACCTTTTTCATACCCATTTGCTTGACATCTACTACAAGTATTCCCTACTTATCATGGGTAAAATGATCTAATTCCTCATCATTTTTGTTGTGCGCGTATAAGACACACATACATGTGTGCTATTGCATATTATTCTTTATGTTTAGGACATAAAACATGTAATCAACCAATGGCTTGTTTAACAGGTCAAGAAAACCTTCCAATCCTATGAATGTGTCAAACTGGGCAGAACTGAGCTGCAGCCCTCGTTTCTTGTTGCATCTTTATAAAATTTAGATAGTGCCTTCTTGCATCCTATTAAACTAGTGGTTATTATAATGGTCTTTTGACAGGTCTCCTAGTCATGGAAGTGATATTAAGAAAGGTTTGACTTCTGAATGTGACACTGAACCGTAACCATTTATATGTCTGATTGTAAAAGTGGCGTTGGTACAGGACACCGAATCTGGAGAAATGAACATGTATCTCTTAAACCATGACACTGTTATTGTTGTGTGTATTACTTTTAATGAGTTTTTTTTTTTTCCATGGCTCCGCCCATTCTGTTATTGTCTCGGCTTCCATGTGTTGGTACTAGATTTGACCTTGGGTTGTGGTGTTTGCTTTATGAAATCTGAACTGGTATTTAAACCGCACATTATTTCATTAAAAGCTTTGGTGGAACAATCTCACTTGTCTTTTTATTTACATACGTGGCAATACACTAAATGGCCACTTTATTAAAGACACCCATCTAGTAGTGTCTTGTATCTCCTTTTAGACCCACATCAATTACGATACACAGGTAACTGAAACCTGGATTAATCTGACAAAGGCAGTTTATTAGACAAATAAAAAGACATGAAAGGAAAGCAGCATGTACAGGTGCATCTCAATAAATTAGAATATCTTTGAAATGTTCATTCATTTCAGTAATACATTCATAATTAGCGTCTTCCATGATTGTGTGTCCTACTGAACCAGACTGAGGGGCCATTTAAAGGCTTAGGAAACCTTGGCAGGTGACACACTGAATTTACAATACTGAACTTTTTTACAATATTCTAATTTTCTTAGATTTGGGTTTTCATTACCTGCAATCCATAATCAACATTTATAGAAATAAAACACTTGAAATAGAACACTCTGTGAGTAAAGAATCTAGAAAATATAGGAGGTCACTTTTTAAATTTAATTACTAAAAGAAATAAACGTTTCAAAGATATTCTAATTTATTGAGATGTACCTGTATATACAACCCAATCTAGTTTTATCATTGAAAAGAAGAGTATGAAGGAATTCATTGCTTTGAAAAAAAAAACCCAGAAATGTGGGATTGCTGCAAAACTTGACATGAACTTATGTCGCAAGCAGATGTGTAAATAATTATACAGTGGCTTGCAAAAGTATTCATACCCCTTAAATTTTCACATTTTGCCACCTTACAACCACAAACTTAATGTTTAACCCCTTAACGACATTGGACATACTATTATGTCCTGCGCGCTTGGTACTTCGCGCAACAGGGCGTAATACTACTCACTATGTGAGCGGGCGGCATCGGAACCGGGTGTTAGCTGTAACTGACAGCTAACACCCTACTCTATAACCCTGGATCGGAACTAAGTTCCGATCGGAGGCTTTAAACCCTTGGATGCCACGGTCAAACATGACCACGGCATCCAAAGGGTTCCGCCATGTTGCCGCTCCCCTCGGCACCCCCCACGGCGAGATCGGGGGGTGCCAATATCTATAATCTGCAGCCCGGGGTCTGCCCAGTGACCCCAGGCTGCCTGGAGCCCCCACTACCTGGTTGATCCTGCCGAGACCTCCGGAAGTTAGGCTATGCATCTGCATAGCGCTAACTTCCTGTATAGACTGCAAGACACTTGTGTGCTCGTGTCTTGCAGTCTATAGTACAGAGACAGCAATCAAAGCATTGCTGGCTGAGGTGTCCTAATGGGACACATGAAAAAAGTGAAAAAAAAAATAAAATAGTGTTTTAAAAAAAATTAATAAAAGAATAAAGCCCCAAAAATTCCCTTTTCCTATATAAAATGAATGATATAAAAAAACCCCTAAAAATTAATAAAAACAATGCATATTTGGTATCACCGCGTCCGTAACAACCTGTACAATAAAACTGAAACAATATTTAACGTACACTGAAAAAAACCCGCCAAAAGTAATGATTTTTCGCCATCTCACCTTACAAAATATGCCATAAAAAGTGATTAAAAAGTCATATGTAGCCCAAAAAAGTACCAATAAAAAGCACACGTTTTCCCGCAAAAAATAAGCCCTCAACCAACTCTGTAAACCACAAAATAAAAATGTTACGCATCTCAGAACATGGCGATGCAAAAACAATTAATGTATGTCCCCAAATGAGTTTTTGTTCTGCAAAATTAGTATCACATAAAAAAACAATATAAATTAGGTATCTCCGTAATCGTACCGACCCGTGGAATAAAGGTAACGTGTTACTTAAGCTTTATGCTGCATGGTGAAAAATTTAAAAGGTAAAACGCAGTGCCAGAATTGATGGGTTTTTTTTTTAATCCAAGAAAGAGTTAATAAAATTTATTCAATAAGTTATAGGCTCCCAAAGATGATGTCATTCCAAAATGCATCTCACCCCGCAAACAACAAGCCCTCATATGACTACATCACCAGAGAAATAAAGAAAATATAGCTCGTACAATGTGAAGACAAAAATCGCCAAATTGTTAGAATATAACTGGCTGCAGCAGGAAGGGAATTTATAAGCTGTGTGAGCGTATATTAGGGTACAAACCAGATTTAGAGCTTATGAGGGGAAATAAACCAGAAGTGACCCCCAGAGTCACCTCCCCAATAATAGGAACTACTGGGGAAATAGTAGGGAATTTTGTATTCCCAATGCACTCTGCACAGCTTACCTATTCACTTTTCCCCATCCACTGTGCAGTCACATCTGGAATACTAATGCTCACGACACCCCTTGATAAATTCTTTGAGGGGTGCAGTTTTCAAAATAAGGTCACTCCTTTGGGGAATCCACTGTTATGGTACCTTACAGGCTCTGCAAACATGACATGGAACACAGATCCCAAACATCTGAATCTGCACTCCAAAAGCCACATAGAGCTCCTTCACATCTGTGCCCTTCTGTGTGCCCAAACTGCAGTTTATGCCCACATGTATGACACTGGTGTACCCAGGGTAACGTACTTAATATCATAAGTGGGTATAAACTGCTGTATGGACACAGTTGGCACAGAATGGAAGGAGCGCTATTTGGTTTTTGGAGCACAGGCTTGGACGGTTTGGTTTTTGGACGCCATTGCGCTTTTGCAGAGCTGAAACGCCAGTAAAGTGGAATCCCCTGACATGTGACCCCATTTTGGAAACACACTCCTGAAGGAATTTATCCAGGGGTACAGTGAGCATTTTTAACCCCCAAGTGTTGCTATAATTTATTATCCATAAATGAATACGCAGCTGATTGTGAAAGGTGAAAATGACAATTTTTCCAGGAATACATAATTTCAGTGTGAAATATGTTGTGCCTGGCTTGTATCAGAGACAAATGCTCCAAAAGCTGTTGTGCCCTGGATCCCCGCTTAAATTTTTGGAGTGTGTGTCTGTGCAGACATAAGCTGGGCACAACATATCGGGCACTGAAATGGCGAATCTCTGGAAAAATGTTATTTTTAACTTTTCATTATCATCTGCACATTCATTTCTGGAAATTTAAAGAATGCAACACTTAAGGGTTAATAATGCTCGCTACACCACTTGATAAATCCCTTGAAGTGTGTAGTTTCCAAAATGGGGTCACATGTCTGCGGATTCCACTTTACTGGCAATTCATGGGCTCTGCAAAAGTGGCATGGTGTCCAAAAAGCAAACTGTGCTCCAAAATAGCGCTCCTTCCCTTCTGTGCCCGGCTGTGCCCAAACAGCAGTTTGTACCCACATATGGCATTAAGTATATTTTCCTGGGTACACCAGTGTCATACATGTGGGCATAAACTGTCATTTGGGCACACAGCAGGGTGCAGATGTGAAGGAGCGCTATGTGCTTTTGGAGCGCAGATTTAGATTGTTGGTTTTTGGATGCCATGTCACATTTGCAGAGACCCTAAAATTGCCCCTACAAAATCGGGTCACTTCTTGGGGAGTTCCAGTTTACTGGCACCTCCAGGGCTCTGCAAAAACAACATGGCGCCCAGAAAGTCCCTCTAAATCTGTACTCCAAAAGCTAAAAAAACACAGTGCTCCTTCCCTTCTGAGCCCTGCTGTGTGCCCAAGCAGCAGTTTCCACCCACATATATAATTTTTTTGTCCCCGGGATAGCCCACTTAATAGTTTTAGGAGTGCATGTCTCTGATGCCACAAAGTGGCCGCAACATATTCTGAAATTGGATATTTCTTCAAAAACTTCAATTTTCACTTTGTACATTAATTTTTGGGAAGCATTTTTAGGCTCAAAATGATAATACCCCTTGATACATTCCTTGAGGGGTGTAGTTTCTAAAATGGGGTCACTTTTGAGGGGTTTCCATTTTATTGGTACTTTAGGGGCTCTGCAAATGCGACATGGCACCTGAAAACTATTCCAGCCACATCTGCCCTCCTAAAGCCAAATAGCGCTCTTTCCATTCTGAGCCCCACCATGTACCCATACAGCAGATTACAACCACATATGGGGCATTTCTGTGTTCAGAAGAAATTGTGTAACAAACTGTGTGGTGTTGTTTCTTCTTTAACCACTTGCAAAAATTAAAAATATGTCACTAAATGGACAATTTATTGGATAAAAAAGTAATTTTTCATTTTTACATCCCAATGTTAATAAAAGCTGTGAAACAGCTGTGAGGTCAAAATTTTCACCATACCCCTAGATAAATTCTATGAGGGGTGTAGTTTCCAAAATGGGGTCACTTTTGGGAGTTTCCATTGTATTGGTACTTTAGGGGCTCTGCAAATGCGACATGGCACCCGAAACTATTCAAGCAAAATCTGCCCTCCAAAAGCTAAATAGCGCTCTTTCCATTCTGAGCTCCACCATGTACCCAAACAGCAGATTACAACCACATATGGGGCATTTCTTTGTTCAGGAGAAATTGTATAACGAACTTTGGGGAGCTTTTTCCTGTTGTGAAAATGAAAAATTTGGGGCTAAATTGACAGTTTATTGGAAAAAAAAGTAATTTTTCATTTTCATGTCCCAATGTTAATAAAATCTGTGAAATAGCTGTAGGGTCAAAATGCTCACTATACCCCTTGACATGTTCTGTGAGGGGTGTGGTTTCCAAAATGGGGTCACTTTTAGGGGGTTTCCACTGTATTGGTACTTTGGGGGCTCTACAAATGCAACATGGCACCTGAAAACTATTCCAGCAAAATCTGCCCTACAAAAGCAAAATAGCACTCTTTCCATTCCGAGCCCCACCATGTACCCATTCAGCAGTTTACGACCACATATAGGGTATTGCTGTGTTCAGGAGAAATTGTTTAACAAACTATGGGGTCCTTTTTCTCCTTTAACCCCTTGTGAAAATGAAAACTTTGGGGATAAATTGACGTTTTAGTAATTTTTCATTTATACATCCCAATGTAAAATTTGTGAAACAGCTGTGAGGTCAAAATGCTCACTTTTATCCTTGATGAATTCTGTGAGGGGTGTAGTTTCCAAAATGGGGGAACCCCTTTTAGGGGGTTTCCATTGTTTTGGTACTCTAGGGGCTTTGCAAATGAGACATGGCACATGAAAACTATTCCAGCAAAATCTGCTTTTCAAACGTCCAGTGTCCCTACTTCCCTTCTGTTTACTGCCGAATGCCCAAACATCAGTTTACACCCACATGTGGGGTATTTCTGTGCTCTGGAGAAATTGTATAATAAACTGTGAGATGCATTTTCTCCTTTAACCCTTTGTGAATGTGTTAAATTTAGGGCTAAATGAAGGGATTAGTGGAAAAAAATGAAATGTCTAAATTTCACCTCGAGATCGTTTTAATTCTTGTGAAATGCTTAAAGGGTTAACAAACTTCCCAAATGCTGTTTTGAATTATTTGAGGGGTGCAGTTTTGAAAATGGGGGGTTTCTAATACTTAGGCCTTTATAATCCCCTTCAGAACTGAAGTGGTCCCTAAAAATTTAGTTTGGGAAATTTTCTTGTAAATCTGGAAAATCGCTGTCACACTTGTAAGCCTTCTAACATCCAAAATAAATTAAAGGACGATTAAAAGATTATGACAATATAAAGCAGAGATATGGTAGATAATATTTCTTAATATATTTGGGTGGTATGACTATCTGTCTGAAAAGCAGAGAATTTCACACTTTGAAAATTGCGATTTTTTTTTTCAAAATTTCCATCAAATAGCCTATTTTTTTTTATAAATAAATACAAAAATATTGATTAGTGTTTACCACTATCATGAAGTACAATGTGTCACGAGAAAACAGTCTCAAAATCAATTGTGTAAGTTAAAGCGTCTCAAAGTTCTTGCCACATAAAGTGACACATGTCAGTTTTGAAAAACAAGGCCTGGTCCTTAACACACTTTTGGGCTGTGTCGTTAAGGGGTTAATCAATGTTTATTAAGGAATTTTTAATACAATACAAAATAGGAGGGGAAGAAAAAAAGAAACCAAAAGGCAATATAAACCAACAAAGGCGCGCAGGCCTCGCCCTAATACAAAAGGCTAGGCGGGAACCCCACCCGCTGTTTTGAAACACAATATACACTATACTAACAATGGGGCGAAGGCCCAGGTATATGAGATCATACGAACATCTGCATAGAACCGAGGGATGGACAAAACAGACCAGGGAAGCACACAACTGGAACAGCAACCACAAACTTAAATGTATTTTATTGATATTTTAAGTGATAGACCAACACAAAGTAGCAGATAATTGTGAAGTGGAACAAAAATGATACATGGTTTTCAAAATTTTAATCAAATAAAAATCTGAAAACTGTGATGTGCAAAAGTATTCAGCACCCCTATATCAATACTTAGTAGAGCCACCTTTTGCTGCAATTACAGCTGCAAGTCTTTTGGGGTATGTCTCTACCAACTTTGCACATCTAGAGATTGAGATTTTTGCTCATTCTTCTTTGCAAAATAGCTCAAGCTTAGCCAGTTTGGATGAAGAGCGTCTGTGAACAGCAATTTTCATGTCTTGCCATAGATCAGGGGTTGGCAACCCCTGGCACTCGTGCCAAGAGTGGCATGCGTGGCATATTTTGCTGGCACGGCAGCCAGCATGGGACCTGCAGTTATTAAAAGAAGAGGGAGCGTCCCTTTAGTGCTCTGCTACAGCTCTGGTCTAGGATGCTCCCTCTTCTCTTGCTGCCCTCTCTGCCCACCAATGAGGAGTGAGGAAAGCCCAGGAGGCGGAGCTCATCACAGCACAAGGACCCTGCCCAGGCTCACTGAGGAAGGAAGAAAGAAAGAAAGCTCCTGCCGGCAAAGTGAAAGTTGTTTTTTTTTTTTTTTTTTTTTTCTAACAGGTACATGCTGGGGTTACTATTTCTATCAATGTCAGGCATTTGGGGTTTTTTAGTTTTAGTAACTCCATGTCCTCACATTAACAGCAATTAACCCCATAATGTCCCTCACATTAACCCCTGTGTCCTTCACATAAAGGTTACTAATATGTAAGACATATGGGGGTACTAATAAAGTAAATAATGAATATACTTACTTATAACCTCCATATGTCTCACATATCAGTAACCCTTATGTAAAGCACACAGGGGTTAATGTGAGGGACATACTATTAATATGAGGCACATTGCATTGCTAAACTGTAATGCACATGACCATACTTTTTATCCACAACTGTGGATAAAAGTATGGACCATTATATTACAAAGGGCCCATACACACAGCCGTTGTTTTTGCAGCTGTGTGTCCAGGCCAAATTGAAGAGCTGCAAATTATGAAGCAGGTCCTATAACTGTCTACATTTGCAGCCCTGTCAATTCATTTTTAATGTATAGGTCATTGAAAACCACATCCATGCCATTTGTGTGCAGGAGACCTAAGGCTAAGGTCCCACGTTGCGGAAATGCAGCGTTTTTGTTGCAGATTTTGCTGCATTTTTTTGAGCCAAAGCCAAGAATGGCTACAAAAGGAATGGAAAATATAAAGGAAGTTCTTATACATCTCCCTTCTGCTCAATCCACTCCTGGCTTTGGCTCAAAAAAAGTAGCAAAATCTGCAACAAAAAAAGCTGCGTTTCCTCAACATGGGGCCTCAGTCTTGGGGTGTTTCTATTCGGGTGGTGACACGCTGTGTACCCAGATGCGGCTATAGCCAACTCCAGTCCCCGGGCACCAGTGCTGTCACTTTGGGGTAAGTGTGACACTCATTAATTCCTGGCTGGGATTTTCCTGTTACCGCACCGCCAGGAATTAAAAGTGGCTGAAATTAATCCGTGTTTCACTTACAGAAAAGTGAAAGCACCAGCGGCTGAGGACTGGATGCCACATCCAGGTACATAGTGTGTCACCATCCTACACGTGTTACCTCACTCTTCTACCAGTCATATATATTTACCACTAATTGCGGGTTACACATGTACTTACATTGCTTCTAATGGAAAAGTATAGGTGTATACAGGCAAATAGCGGTAAACCCATGTGGCTGGAAGCACAGTATGACAGCACCCCATGTTACGGTTTGTGCTATATGACTTTAGTGTAGGTGTCGTCAGCCTTAAAATTATTGCTCGGCACTCCGAGTAGATCACCTTTGATTTTTTAATTTAAATTGGCACGCTGAACAAAAAAGGTTGCCTACCCCTGCCATAGATACAATTGAATTTAGGTTTGGACTTTGACTGGGCCATTCTAACACATGAATATTATTTGATCTAAACCAAGTCTTTTGCAGCCTCCAACAGGTTTTCTTCCAGGATTGCCCTGTATTTAGCTCCATCCATTTTCCCATCAACTCTGACCAGCTTCCCTGTCCCTGCTGAAGAAAAGCATCCCCACAGCATGATGCTGCCACCACCATGTTTTACAGTAGGGATGTGTGATGATCGGGGACTGCCGTACATATATTTCTGTACAAATATGTATCTAGCCGACCCCTTCCCTCCCCCTTGTGAACCAGAACACTCACTGGTTGGTGTGAGGTGATTGAAGCGATCTCAGGTGTGTCGGAGGTGGCTTCAGTAGGACGAGATCCTTCACAGGATGGTTTGTTGGGGATTTCTGCAGCTCCTCCAGAGTGACCATGGGCCTCTTTGCTGCTTCTCTGTCGGTTCTCTGTCAGTTTAGGTGGACAACCATGTCTTGGTAGGTTTGCAGTTGTAGAATACTTTTTACCAGTTTTGGATGATGGATTGAACAGTGCTCCTTAAGATGCTCAAAGCTTGGGATATGTTTTCATAACCTAACCCTGCTTTAAAAGTTGTCCACAACATTATCTCTGACCTGTCTGGTGAGTTCCTTGGTCTTCATAATGCTGTTTCTTCATGAGTGTTCTCTAACAAACCACTGAGGCCTTCACAGAACAGGTGTATCTATACTGAAACTAAATTACACACAGACTCTATTAACTAATTAAGTGACTTCTGAAGGCAATTGATTGCATTGGATTTTATTTAGGGGTATCAGAGCACAGGGGGCTGAATACTTTTGCACGTCACATGTATGCCTCCATGTCTAAATGTCTAACCGTATCTCAATTTGTTCCGGGGTAAAAGCTGCCTAAAAAGGGTACTAGAGCTTCCTTTCATTTGCACAGTTTTCCACAATAAAATTATCCTTTCATTCTTACTATTTAATATTAAGTAATTAATATTACTTACAAATGTAGCAAAGGTTAACATGACTCATAACACATTAACAACACTGTGGCACAGAGTGTTGATTCTTTCAGTGGGTTTTCAATGGCTTTTGTTGTCTTCTGAGATAGGATATCACAGCACAAAAAGTAATCATACTGCAGAAAGACAGCAGGGCTGCATTGGTATATCATTATTACATTCATACTTATTAAAGAGAGTCTATCATTCAAAAATCAATTTTTTTTTCACTAACCCAACATTGGAATAACTTTTTTATAAAGGCTATTCTCGTCCTACCTTTTTGTTTTTCTTATGCAGGCAGCCGTTAGGTCCATAAATATTTGGACAGAGACAACATTTTTCTAATTTTGGTTCTGTACATTACCATAATGAATTTTGAACAAAACAATTCAGATGCAGTTGAAGTTCAGACTTTCAGCTTTAATTCAGTGGGTTGAACAAAACGATTGCATAAAAATGTGAGAAGCTATAAAACATTTATTACACACAATCCCTTCATTTCAGGGGCTCAAAAGTGATTTGACAAATTAAATAATTAGAAATTAACATCTTATTTACAATACTTGGTTGAAAACCCTGTGTTTCCTCCTTTTTAATGCTCTGCCAGATCTTTACTGCAGCGGTTTTCAGTTGCTGTTTGTTTGTGGGCCTTTCTGTCTGAAGTTTAGTCTTTAACAAGTGAAATGCATGCTCAATTGGGTTGAGATCAGACGACTGACTTGGCCATTCAAGACTATTCCACTTCTTTGCTTTAATAAACTCCTGGGTTGCTTTGACTTTATGTTTTGGGTCATTGTCCATCTGTATTATGAAACGCCGACCAATCAGTTTGGCTGGATTTGAGCACACAGTATGTCTCTGAATACCTCAGAATTCATCCGGCTGCTTCTGTCCTGTGTCAGATCATCAATAAACACTAGTGACCCAGTGCCACTGGCAGCCATGCATGCCCAAGCCATCACACTGCCTCCTCTGTGTTTTACAGATGATGTGGTATGCTTTGGATCATGAGCTGTACCACGCCTTCGCCATACTTTTTTTTTCCCATCATTCTGGTAGAGGTTGATCTTGATTTCATCTGTCCAAAGAATGTCCTTCCAGAACTGTGCTGGCTTTTTTAGATGTTTTTTTTTAGCAAAGTCCAATATAGCTTTTTTATTCTTGAGGCTTATGAGTGGCTTGCACCATGCAATGAACCCCTCTTTATTTACTTTCGTGCAGTCTTCTCTTTATGGTAGATTTAGATATTGATATGCCTACATCCTGGAGAGTGTCGTTCACTTAGTTGGCTGTTGTGTAGGGGTTTCTCTTCAGCACGGAAATTATTCTGCGATCATCCACCACTGTTTTATTCCGTGGGTGTCCAGGTCTTTTTGCATTGATGAGTTCACCAATGCATTCTTTCTTTCTCAGGATGTACCAAACTGTAGATTTTGCCACTCCTAATATTGTAGCAATTTCTCGGATGGTTTTTTTTTTCTGTTTTCACAGCTTAAGGATAGCTTGTTTCACCTGCATGGAGAGCTCCTTTGACCGCATGTTTTCTTCACTGCAAAATCTTCCAAATGCAAGCACCACATCTCAAATCAACTCCAGGCCTTTTATCTGCTTAATTGAGAATGACATAACGAAGGAATTGTCCACACCTGACCATGAAACAGCCTTTGAGTCAATTGTCCAATTACTTTTGGTCCCTTTAAAAACAGGGTGGCAAATGAGCTGAAACTCCTAAACCCCTTCATCCAGTTTTAATGTGGATACCCTCAATTGAAAGCTGAAAGTCTGGACTTTATGTCCATGTCCATTATATAACTATAACTTGAATATGTTTCAGTAAACAGGTTAAAAAACTAAATTTGTGTCAGTGTCCAAATATATATGGACCTAACTATAGCTTTTTGCTATTATGCTAATGAAGCTCCGAGCACAGCAGCGTCATACTCTTGAGAGTGTTCATTCTTTCCTCCTGGACAATTTCTCCACGCCCCCTTCAATGATGAGCTCTCTCAGTCTGCCTCCTCTTCGCTACGTCATCAGCAGCATCTATCTTTCGCAAGATCCAGCGCATGCGCTATTGGCTCTGCTGCTTCCTTGTCTCCGTGAGCTTCATTAGAAAAGAGCTATTTTATGCAGAAATGGCTGCTTGCATAAGAAAAACAAAGGTAGGACTAGAATAGCATTTATAAAGGCTACTCCAACTTGGGGTTAGTGAAAAATGTGATTTTTTTTTTTTTTTTGAATGATAGACTCCCTTTAAGTTTCATTTGATTCCAGCAACTCATTCTTGGTGCATGTTTTTTTTTTTTGGTCAATAAGTGTATCTAAACAACTTGAGGCACTAAAGAGGTGATTTTCTTCCTTCTGGAAAACAACTATTTTGCATGCATCATCCAGCTCAAATTTCTGGAAGAAGAATAATTCTTAAATTCCCCAAGATTTTTTTTAATTTTGAATGAACCGGATCATTATGAAGTGGTTCACTCATCTCTAATGATGAGTATTTGGTTACATATGCTTCAGTTGTGGGCCACTTAGAAAAGTGGAGGACAATGACATGGGGTTATTTCTTTAAACTTTTTCCATCCAAGGCATTTGGCTTATTGATCTATTTTCTGGATACTATACCAGGATATATATTTATTGTGTTCAACACAGACCTTGAATCATTGATTTGTATGCAGACAATGTTGACAATTAAGGGGATAGATCGAGAAGCAGAAGGCAACATCTTTAGTATAGTGGTGATGCTGTAGTAATGCAGTCATGCTACTACTAAATGTAATAGCTGTAGAACTGCTTCTGACTGTGTATTCTGTGTAATTTAAGTAGTCCTAAACCAGCATGATTGTTGTGTTGTCACCAATATTAATAATCTGTCACTGCCCCCAAAATGTTTGTTATTTTATGTCATTAAGTTTCTCTGAAACACCCAACATATTTAACGACAAATCTTATTGGCCAGATTTTACATGCATTTTCCAACAGAGCATTGCCCTAAAGGTTACCTACAAGATAGAGGTCATTGAGGGGAATTGGCACTGTCCAAGAGTCTTTTATGAGCCAATAAGAATTTTATTTGTGAGAAGAACAGAAAAATATATAAAAAGATAAATGCACAAATTGATATATGATAAAATCTCAGGTATATCATTGGAATGCGACATAGTAATTCCCTATACACTACATGGACTAAAGTGTTGGGCGGCAGCTTTTGGTTATTAAATTCAGTCCCAGAGCCTCAGATGTATGAAAACCAGCCATGCAGTCTGGCTTTGCAAATATTTGTGAAAAGTGGGGCATTCTAAAGAATTTACTGAATTTCAGCATGGTGCTATAATAGGATGACACTATTGCAACAAGTAAGTTGGTGAAATTTCTTCCCTCCTTGGTATTCTATGATCAATTGTGTGGTAATGCTGAATAGTGGTAACATTTAGGAACTGCTGAGGCACATAGTGCATAAATGTCAACTCTTTACTGACACAATAACTACAGTTTCATACCTCCTCTGGCATTAATATCAGTACAAAAATAAGCAGGGAACCTTATGGCATGGGTTTCTGCATGCAAGCCTCACATCACCATTCACAATTCCAAGCGTTGGAGTGATGCAGCGGAAACATATTCTGTGGAGCAATGAATCGCATTGCTTTATCTAGCAAACTGATAACTCCAGATAACAGACTGAGTGGGTATCTGTGTTTGATAAATGCCGGATGAGTGTTACCTGTCTGACTGCATCGAGCCAACTTTAAAGTTTGATGTAGGAGGGATAATTCTATGGGGTTGCTTTTCAGGGGATAGCTAGGACTCTTCCTCTTACAGTAAAGGATAGTCAGCATACCAAGACATTTTATGCTTCCAACTTTGAGAGGCCATATTTCTGTTCCAGCATGATTGTGCCCATGTGCACAAAGAAAGGTCATAACAGCATGCCAAAAGCCCTGACTCCGATTCAATGAAGACCTTTGGGATGAAATAGAATGGAAATTGTGAGCCAGGCCCTTTTGTTTAACATCAATGTCTGACCTAAATAGTCTTATAGAAAAGTTACAAATGGGGGATCAACTTTATATTGATACCTATGCATTTAGAATGGGATTTTATAAAAGCTCATGTACAGATGTAGCCCCTTGTCACCCTGTATGCAGGCTATTTTTTTGTAAAATAGTGCCTCTGCAGTGCGATTCCTTCTCCCTCTTCCCCCTGCACAGGCATCAGCATTTTGAATAGCAGTGCTGTGGGTGGTGGAGCGGGAGGAGAGGGCTAGGTGCAGAAGCCGATGGTCAGTTTTTCTCCATACAGTATTACAAACCAGAACCATATGATTTAAACATGTGCTCCTGGTTATTAGCTGTCAGTGGTCACTTTTAACCCCTAGTACAGGGATGCAAAAGTCTCAGCACTAAGAAGGGTTAGTTGCAGTCATCATGTAACTGAGTATAATGTGTCCCCCGTGTGCCTCTCCATGGTCCCACATTATGAATGGGAGCAAGTGGTAAGCATGTATTAGCTCTTGCTCCCCAGTCCTTCAGCTATGAGCACTTTTATTACATGATTGGAGCCAAGTCTTAAAGAAGTTGTCCAACACTCCATATTGTTGGCATATCCTTAGCCTATCCTTTCTGCACAGTGTATGAAACCAGAAGCAGATGACTCTATATGCTGTGTGGTGGTCATGTTGCGCTATTGCAGCTACAACATGCTCCCATTCAAGTCCTTCTGACTTTGTACACTGTGCAGATGTCAGGTGAGAGTTGCAGGTGTCAAACCCATACCAGTATCATATTGCTGACCTAAGGATTGGCCATCAATAAGAAGTCTTGCATCAATATTGTTATGATCTTGTTGTATTGAATCATCTATTCTCATAACATCATGGGGATTTTAAAATAGAATACTTTATTGATCCCCAAGGGGGATAATTCAACAACACCGAGTAGGGTACAGCTTTATGGGTTAGTTTAGTCAATAGTAGGGTAACAGGGGGTATCATGATACAAGTTAGTGAGCAGAGCAGTATCCATAGGGCAACACAACGAGTTAGCAGGGGGAGACTAATTGTATTAGGGGTAATACACGTCCCCCATCGAGGGACAGAGGTGAGAGAGAATTCATATTTGTTGGTTAATTGAGAGGTGATGCAGGGACAGGGATGAGTACTTCTTGCAGTGCAGTGAGTTATTGAAGAGCGAGATCGCCAGTTGAATGAATTAATCCTTAAATCTTTCCCTTTCAGAATGTAGTTGTATGAACCTGCAGCTGAAGGAGCTTTGCTGTTTTGCAGTGATGTTTTTTAGTGGGTGTTATCCGCTGAGACCTGCTCGGAGGATAAGCAGATCTCCACAATCAAGGAATAGATAATCCATAGCCATGAAAAGGTGATAAATCTGTTTAATTTATTATGGATATACTACTGGTCAACTAAATGGAGACAGTATTTCAGAGTCTGGAGCTCTAATAACTCATAACTCTTCTACCATTTGCACAGTCTGAATGATTTCCTTATTTGTTTATGTGTGGTTGGCAGGTGCACCTTAACAATACAAAAAACATTCAATTTCTGACTTGCAAGGGTTGAAATATTTATTTTTCTATATTTAGCTATGTATTACATTTTCACCATAATTTACTTTCTCAGAAGCAGATCATCCAGAAAAACAGCAATCCGTCCTATTCAACAGAAATAGTTACAAAAGGAAAATTGAACCATGGGTTAAGGCTGTAAATGATTTGAGCTAAGGCTAGGTTCACATTTGCATCTGACCTGAAAATTGGCTGAGGAAACAGTCCTGCACAGAGGACTTTTTCCTCTGCCAGTTTGTTTTATAACAACGGACACCCAGCAGACCCCATTATACAGTAGTCAATGTAGTCTGTCAGACTCCATGTGTTAATGCTGTTTTGTCTGTTCGCCATCTCCATCCCCCGACAGACCCAAACAATGTAGAGGCCATGCTAATGTGAACATAGCCTAATACTATTTGCATCTAATGTATGCCCCTTACAAAAGAATTGCAGACTGTAACTGTGTATTCTTTTGGGCAACTTTCATGAAGCACATATTTTTACCTAAAAATATAGAGAGAGTTATCAACTTATTGATACCTCACAGTAAATATATACACCTATATATACAGGACTCGTCTTCTGTGATGTCTATATAGGCATTATATAGGACCTCTTGGTTTTGAGAATCTACCTATTTGACCCTCTGACCAGCATATATGCCCAACTTAAAAATCTGTTACAGCTGCATAGACCTCTACATCCCCTCCCTGAATGCATCTCTATAACCAGCGCAAGAAAGAACAGAAAGCTGACCAGTCAGTGTTCAACCTCTTGTTAGAGTCATGACAATCCTGCAGAGGAGAGTAAGGCTGGATTCACACTTGCGCTCACTTGTGGGCATTCCATCCATCATTCCGCTTAAAAAATGCGGACAGAAAAGTCCTGCAAGCAAAAGTCCTTTCTCTATAATAATGTGAAATCTCTAGGATCTGACTGTTAACATGGTCAATGTTAATCAGGGTCGGACTGGCCTATAGGGGTACTGGTGAATCTCCTGATGGGCCCCGTGTCTTTAGTGGGCCCAACCAAACCCCCACCATTTTTTTAATAGGCAGTGGAGGTCTGGTAACTGGTGGTGTAACAATCGTGGTTATGGAGGGAGGGGGCTGCGACCAGAGTGGTATGGAGCCCACTGGAGATGACCGGGCTAGGCAGCACCGTGATATTGATTGGGGAATGTCTGTTTCCCCAAACGTTATAAATATTGTTAATGGAAAGGGGCCCTGCATTATGTGATGTCTGTACATGCCGGACCCCTTTCTAATAGTAGCCTGCCCAAGCAAGGTGATTAAATATAAAAAATACTTTTACTCACCTCTCCTGGGACTCTGACAGCAACCAACATCTTCTTTTGGGGTTCTTTCAGCCTGTGACTGAGGTCATGAGCCCCGATGTCACAACAGTGACGTATGGGCGCATGACCTCAGTCGCAGGCAGAAGAGGATGTTGAAGACAGCCAGATGGAGCGAGGATGCCCAAGAGAGGTGAGGCAAGGTGAGTATAAGTGTTTGTCATTTTCCATTATTTCCCCTGGGCCTTCGATTATTATATAATATTCATAGAATTTTGTGGGGTTCGCCTGAAGCGGCTTAAGGGTGCCTCATGAGAGCATTTTATACTGTTTGGGGCCACTGTAGAGCATATTATACTGTGTGGAAGCCAATATGGAGCATGTTGTACTGTGTGGGGTCACTCTGGAGCATATTATACTGTGTGTGAGGGGCCACTGTAGAGCATATTATACCATTTGGGGTCCACCGTGGAGAATATTATACTGTGTGTGGGCTACGGTGAAGCATATTTCACTGTGTGTGACACCTTCATTATTTACATCACACCCCATCTATTTTATAGCAGACGTGATATTATCACAGGCTGTAATTACATTTTGCAGTCACTATAAAACAGATCTGTGTGATGTAAATAGCAAAAGGGTGAGGGCGCTTGCAAAAGCACTATGGTCCCTTCAAACAGTTGATCAGCAAGGGTCCTGGGTGTTAGACCCCCTTTGATCTCTTAGCTCTAATACACTGTTAAGATGCCATAGATCAGATGTTTACCAGAACACGCAGCTCCCAGTATTGTTTATATGTTGGGCGCTGTGCTGATCACTCACCATATTCTTGATAACCACAGTTGTGAGTACTATAGTTGTATGAGCCATGTTAATATTCGCTTGCCATACATAGTATAGAGGTGGGTTTAGGTAGTGCAGTGGTGCACATCAGATGGCGGTTGAGCAGCATGGCATTGTTATTAACTGTAGCCGCGCTGTGTCAATAAAGCTGATCTGCAGGGGTCTTGGCTGCGGTCCCCTAGAACCAATTCCACTGGTGGGTCCTCGACATCCTAGTCCAACACTGATATTAATAGAGCAATTTCATTGTTCGTGAAAATAACGTCTACTTATGTCTATACTTAGTGACTGCATATGTATATGTACTGTATATTATGTCAATGTTATTCTTACGTACTGTGTTCTTCTAGGACTGTCACTGGTTCTTTGTATTACTATGACATTTATGTGGCAAGTGCTGAAGTTCTGTCAATCTGTGTGTCACAGGAAATCAGAGTGCAAACTTAGCATTGAGTCTGCTGTCACATTTTGCAAAGAAATGTAATCCTTAAGAAGACTGATCGACTACCAACTCAGCAGCATGTTTTAATCATACTTCTACTGTCAGTTGTGAAATCACAGCTATTTTACTGTTTTACATGTCCCTTCTGCAATTTCTCGAAATAAGCAGCAACGGGGTGGGGGCTGTGGGTGCTTACAAGTTATATATTAAAGTTAAATTTAGCTTTATTTTCTATTAGTAGCTAATGTTCTGAAACTCTGACAAAATCTTGTTTCTATCAGAAACACATAGGTCTAATATATTAGAGGTCTGGTGTTAATTAGGGAGAATTACCAGGAATAGTTTGCCTTGTAGAAATTTATCACCGGTACCCGCATTTCTGATGGTGGAATAGGAGTTACTGAAAGAGTGCAGCTTCTACTCATAACCAACTTATTAACAAGGTGTCAAAAATTCCTCTGAGGATTTCAACAGTAACCATGTAGTAGTGAACACACCAACTGTGTTCTGTGTGTATCACTGGCTCCAAACAGGAAAGTGTCTGCAGCTCCAGTCTGCCCAGTATATGGTAGAGTAAACATTTAAATACCATACAACACTTTTTTTTTTTTTAAGGGTATATCATCATATTGAACCTATTTGCTGACTATTGTAATGTAGTTTTGTATGTGAATTTTATGTATATATACTCCAATATGTATATACTCTATGTGGATAGCATTCTCTCTTAAAAAATTAAGTTGACATGTTAATTTTAAGAGCTGTACATTGTATAGAGTCTGTGCTTGGTATTGCAGTGTAGCCTCATTCATCTGATTGGGACTGACCTGCAGCATAGCCATGTGACTAATGGATGTGATGTCACTGGCCTGAGAATAGAAAGTGGAACGCAATGTCATAGTTCCAGACAACAACTTAACGGAGGGCCTCATGTAGCATAAACGCCACGATTTTGCTACGGCGTAAAAAGGCCCGTCAAAAACGCAGCGTTTTACAGTACCTGCAAAGTGGATGGTATGCTGGCTAGTCCCATCCACACATTGCAGAAAAATATCCGCAGCGATCACTGCGTTTTTGTAAATCGCAGCATGTCAATTATACCACCGGAAACACTGGCATTTTCCATATAGGAAAACTCTGCAGACTTTCTGTGAAAATCGCTGCAGGAAAAACTGCAATGAGTTTCTGCTGCATTTTTTCCCGCAGTGCTTTTTGGCTGCAGCTCGCTAGATGGGGGCCTTAGACTTAAATTGTTACAGCTCATTTTCAACTCATTAAACACGTACAGTGGGGGAAAAAAAAGTATTTAGTCAGCCACCAATTGTGCATGTTCTCCCACTTAAAAAGATGAGAGAGGCCTGTAATTGACATCATATGTAGACCTCAACTATGAGAGACAAAAACAAATCCAGAAAATCACATTGTCTGATTTTTAAAAGAATTTCTTTGCAAATTATGGTGGAAAATAAGTATTTGGTCAATAACAAAAGTTCATCTCAATACTTTGTTATATATCCTTTGTTGGCAAGTGATGTTTTGGGGCTGTCACTGGGCAACACGGACTTTCAACTCCCTCCAAATATTTTCTATGGGGTTGAGATCTGGAGACTGGCTAGGCCACTCCAGGACCTTGAAATGCTTCTTACGAAGCCACGCCTTCGTTGCCCTGGCGGTGTGCTTGGGATCATTGTCATGCAGAAAGACCCAGCCACATTTACTCTTCAATGCCCTTGCTGATGGAAGGAGGTTTGCACTCAAAATCTCACGATACATGGCCCCATTCATTCTTTCATGTACATGGATCAGTCGTCCTGGTCCCTTTGCAGAGAAACAGCCCCAAAGCATGATGTTGCCACCCCCATGCTTCACAGTAGGTATGGTGTTCTTTGGATGCAACTCAGCATTCACTCTCCTCCAAACACGACGAGTTGTGTTTCTACCAAACAGTTCAACTTTGGTTTCATCTGACCATATGACATTCTCCCAATACTCTTTTGGAACATCCAAATGTTCTCTAACAAACTTCAGACGGGCCCGGATATGTACTGGCATAAGCAGGGGGACATGTCTGGCACTGCAGGATCTGAGTCCCTGGCGGCGTAGTGTGTTACTGACAATAGCCTTTGTTACGTTAGTCCCAGCTTTCTGCAGGTCATTCACTAGGTCCCCCCGTGTGGTTCTGGGATTTTTACTCACTGTTCTTGTGATCATTTTGACCCCACAGGGTGAGATCTTGCGTGGAGCCCCTGATCGAGGGAGATGATCAGTGGTCTTGTATGTCTTCCATTTTCTAATTATTGCTCCCACAGTTGATTTCTTCACACCAACCTGCTTGCCTATTGCAGATTCAGTCTTCCCAGCCTGGTGCAGGTCTACAATTTTGTTTCTGGTGTCCTTCCACAGCTTTTGGTCTTCACTATAGTGGAGTTTGGAGTGTGACTGTTTGAGGTTGTGGACAGGTGTCTTTTATACTGATAATTTCAAACAGGAGCCATTACTACAGGTAATGAGTGGAGGACAGAGGAGACTCTTAAAGAAGTTACAGGTCTGTGAGAGCCATAAATCTTGCTTGTTTGTAGGTGACCAAATACTTTTTTTTTCCACCATAATTTGCAAATAAATTCTTTAAAAATCAGACAATGTGATTTTCTGGATTTGTTTTCTCATTTTGTCTCTCATAGTTGAGGTCTACCTATGATGACAATTACAGGC
Source organism: Leptodactylus fallax (assembly GCA_947044405.1). Taxonomy (NCBI): domain Eukaryota; kingdom Metazoa; phylum Chordata; class Amphibia; order Anura; family Leptodactylidae; genus Leptodactylus; species Leptodactylus fallax. The sequence continues at coordinate 4,425,392 of CAMRHE010000045.1, forward strand.
CTCTCTCATCTTTTTAAGTGGGAGAACTTGCACAATTGGTGGCTGACGAAATACTTTTTTCCCCACTGTAAATCTTATAATAATTAACATAATTACATACCATATAGATTTTTTGAAAGTGCAAAGTTCTACTTCATATGCAAGGCTAGAGATTACAGTATAGTATAGAAAAAGTTCACAGTATAGTACAGCACATAGAAGAAGAAAGAATGTAGCGGCTCTTACCAGTAGCCTAAATGTCCTCTTTTTCAAGACAGGTTGTCACAGACACGATTGTTCGCGTGGAGCGGAATTAATCCTACAAACAGAGGCTCTTGACCCGTTCAGGTTAAATGACTGCAACAATTTCAGTGCATTAATCTCAAAACAGGAGAAGTGATATTACACTAGTTCAAAATTAAGATAGGGTTGGCATCTCTGCTCAACACTGATGCTTTAAAATGTTTTTTGTGTGTTGTCTATGTATGATTGATGGAATGTTAATAAACTTGCATAAATAGGGGTGGTGTCTAGCACGTGAAACAGCTGCAGGCCACATGTCTGTATCAGCCTGCCTACCTTAAATAAAGAGAACATTTAAGCTGTTGGCCAGTGCCACTATATTCTTTGTTCTTCAATGTCTTACATTGAACTGTTGTTTCATAGTAGCTGAGTACCACTGATGCTATTCTAGCTGCAATGTGGAATAAGAAAGACACCCCCGGAGCCATCAGCAAAGGGGGACATGACTTTGGAATGGGGGAACCAATAACTCCTGCAGTTTCATCTTTGTGCAGTAGTTATGTAGATTTATATAGGTTGGTTCAGATTTAAGAGTATATGTGTGCATATTGAGCTTTAGGAGTATATAGTGCCTAGTGTGTTACTGTAGGGAGGGAGGAGTTTAGGAATAGATGTAACTTCCTGTCTCATTCATCTCTTCCTCTTTCTCACCACAAGGACTGGAGGAAACAATTCCCTCCCACCTGCCCTCTTTTAATCACTATTTTACAGTTGCTTTTTTTCACGTTTATCTGTATAATGTATCTATTATTGTATAATTTCTTTGTTTGATACTGTAATTGTGTATCTGGTCTCGTCACGACAGCTGGAGGTAGGAAGGTCTGGCAGGGCACGCTTCAAGGTGAAACTATCATGGAAAAGGGGACCATTGGTGGTATGGTACCCCTGGGCGTTATGGTGTTTGTCAGAAGGTTAGTTATAAAAGGACATGGCAAAAAGTGATGCAGCACCCGGGACATATTTGTTGGCTCCCGAGTCGACGCGATGCGGCTGGGAGAATTGTTAGTCGGGTGCTGCTTCTGACGGGCCCCTGCCAGACCTCCCTAGGAATTTTGTAAAATCTGTTAATAAAAGTTATCTCCCGAGTCGGCGCGATGTGGCTGGGAGAATTGTTAGTCGGGTGCTGCTTCTGACAGGCTCCCACCAGACCTCCCTAAAAATTTTGTAAAATCTGTTAAAAAAAAAAAAAAAAAGTGTTATATATACAATTCTAAGATGACTTTTATGAGTTAAAGTTGGCATTATCCTTCTAAGCCCAAGGGAAGGGCAATCCTCCAGCCATGGTTCCCTTCCCTAGAGGTTTCCTCCACAGGGGGTTTTTCCTCTCCTGAGTGCTGTAGGATGACTCTTCGTGAGTCGGGGGTTTGCAGGGTTTAGTCCATATTTCATAGCATTTGCCTGAACATTTAGTTTTTAAGTTATTTGTTCGTGGCAATGGCAATAAGTGTACAAATAAATAAATTGAAATAATATTAAGTTAAAAAAAAAAAAAAAAAAAAATTATAAAGAGAGTCAGTTGAATCTAAAAATGTTACAAGTCACATGGTCCATTAGTAAACTGTCACAGCTTTACTTTGGCACTTTGGCGGTTGAGGAGTCAGGTGGAAGTTGCAGGCAAGTTATTGTGGACTTATTTTAACTAATAGAGGAGGTTAAACCTCATGGTGGTGAACAGGCTGAGCTTTGGAAATGGCCAGCCTGAAGGATGTTGTAATAGTAACGTCATCCAGGGGATGTCACAGTGGTTAAGCACAGGGTCGTTGGTGCCCTTAACCCCTTCAAGACCGAGCCCAAAAGTGCGTTAAGGACCAGGCCTCGTTTTTCAAAACTGACATGTGTCACTTTATATGGCAATAAATTTGAGACGACTTAACTTACACAAGTGATTTTGAGATTGTTTTTTCGTGACACATTGTACTTCATGTTAGTGGTAAACACTAATGAATATTTTTGTATTTATTTATAAAAAAATAGGAAATTTGATGGAAATTTGGAAAAAAATCGCAATTTTCAAAATGTGAAATGCTCTGCATTTCAGACAGATAGTCATACTACCCAAATACATTAATACATATTATCTACCATATCTCTGCTATATATCGGCATCATCTTTTAATCGTCCTGTTATTTATTTTGGATGTTAGAAGGCTTACAAGTGTAACAGCGATTTTGCAGATTTACAAGAAAATTTTGCAAACTAATTTTTTAGGGACCACTTCAGTTCTGAAGAGGATTATAATGGTCTATATATTAGAAACCCCCATAAATGACCCCATTTTAAAAACTGCACCCCTCAAATAATTCAAAATAACATTTGGGAAGTTTGTTAACCCTTTAAGCATTTCACTGGAATTAAAACAATATGGAGGTGAAATTTAGACATTTAATTTTTCCCCACTAATTCCTTAATTTAGCCCTAAAATTAACACATTCACAAAGGGTTAAAGGAGAAAATGCATCTCACAGTTTGTTATGCAATTTCTCCCGAGCACGGAAATCCCCCACATGTGGGTGTAAACTGATGTTTGGGCATTTGGCAGTGCACAGAAGGGAAGTAGAGACACTGGACATTTGAAAAGCAGATTTTGCTGGAATAGTTTTCAGGTGCCATGTCTCATTTACTGAGCCCCTAGAGTACCAAAACAATGGAAAACCCCAAAAAGTGACCCCATTTTGGAAACTACACCCCTCACAGAATTCATCAAGGGGTATAGTGAGCATTTTGACCTTACAGCCGTTTCACAGATTTTGCTAACACTGGGATGTATAAATGAAACATTACTAAAATGTCACTTTATCCCCAAAGTTTTCATTTTCACAAGGGGTTAAAGAAGAATAAGCACCCCACAGTTTGCAAAACAATTGCTCCTGAACACGGCAATACCCCATATGTGGTTGTAATCTGCTGTATGGGTACATGGCAGGGCTCAGAATGGAAAGAGAACTATTTGGCTTTTGGAAGGCAGATTTTGGTGAAATAGTTTTCAGGTACCATGTCGCATTTGCAGAGCCCCCAAAGTATCAATACAGTGGAAGCCCCCTAAAAGTGACCCCATTTTGAAAACTACACCACTCACAGAACATATCAAGGGGTATAGTGAGCATTTTGACCCTACAGCTGTTTCACAAATTTTATTAACATTGGGACATGAAAATGAAAAATTACTTTTTTTCCAATAAACCGTCAATTTAGCCCCAAATTTTTCATTTTCACAAGAGGACAAAGGAGAAAAAGCACCCCAAAGTTTGTTACACAATTTCTCCTGAACACAGAAATGCCCCATATGTGGTTGTAATCTGCTGCATAGGTACATGGTGGGGCTCAAAATGGAAAGAGCGCTATTTAGCTTTTGGAGGGCAGATTTTGCTGGAATAGTTTTCAGGTGCCATGTCGCATTTGCAGAGCCCCTAAAGTACCAATATAATACAAACCCCCAAAAGTGACCCCATTTTGAAAACTACACCCCTCATAGAATTTATCTAGGGGTATAGTGAGCATTTTGACCTCACAGCTGTTTCACAGATTTTATTGACTTAGGGACGTAAAAACGTAAAATTACTTTTTTTCCAATAAACCGTCCATTTAGCGGCATATTTTTAATTTTTGTAAGTGGTTAAAGAAGAAAAAACACCCCACAGTTTGTTACACAATTTCTTCTGAACACAGAAATGCCCCATATGTGGTTGTAATCTGCTGTATGGGTACATGGTGGGGCTCAGAATGGAAAGAGCGCTGTTTGGCTTTTGGAGGGCAGATGTGGCTGGAATAGTTTTCAGGTGCCATGTCGCATTTGCAGAGCCCCTAAAGTACCAGTACAATGGAAACCCCCTAAAAGTGACCCCATTTTAGAAACTACACCCCTCAAGGAATGTATCAAGGGATATTATGATTTTGAGCCTAAAAATGCTTCCCAAAAATTAATGTACAAAGTGAAAATTAAAGTTTTTAAAGAAATATCCAATTTCAGTGCCTAATACGTTGCGGCCACTTTGTGGCATCAGAGACATGAACTCCTAAAACTATTAAGGGGGCTATCCCGGGGGGAAAAAAATTAAATATGTGGGTATAAACTGCTGCTTGGGCACACAGCAGGGCTCAGAAGGGAAGGAGCACTGTGTTTTTTTAGCTTTTGGAGTACTTTCTCGTCGCCATATTGTTTTTGCAGAGCCCTGGAGGTGCCAGTAAATTGGAATTCCCCAAAAAGTGACCCCCCCATTTTGTAGGGGCAATTTTAGGGTCTCTGCAAATGTGACATGGTGTCCAAAAAAACAACAATCTAAATATGCGCTCCAAAAGCACATAGCGCTCCTTCACATTTGCGCCTTGCTGTGTGCCCAAATGGCAGTTTATGCCCACATATATGACCCTGGTGTACCCAGGATAACTTACTTAACAATGCCATATGTGGTATAAACTGCTGTTTGGGCACAGCCGGGCACAGAAGGGAAGGAGCGCTATTTTGGTTTATAGAGCACAGTTTGCTTTTTGGACACCATGCCACTTTTGCAGAGCCCATGAATTGCCAGTAAAGTGGAATCTGCAGACATGTCACCCCATTTTGGAAACTATACCCTTCAAGGGATTTATCAAATGGGGTAGCGAACATTATTAACCCTTAAGTGTTGCATTCTTTTAATTTCCAGAAATGAATGCGCAGCTGATAATGAAAAGTTAAAAATGAAATTTTTCTATAGATACGTCATTTCAGTGCCCAATATGTTGTGCCCAGTTTATGTCTGCACAGACACACACTCCAAAAACTGGTGATCGGGGATCCCGGGCACAACAGCTTTTGGAGCGTTCATCTCTGATACAAGCCAGGCACAACATATTACGCACTGAAATGTCGTATTCCTGGGTAAATTGTCATTTTCACCTTTCACCATCAGCTGCGTATTCATTTATTGATAATAAATTATAGCAACACTTGGGGGTTAAAAATGCTCACTGTACCCCAGGATAAATTCCTTCAGAGGTGTAGTTTCCAAAATGGGGTGACATGTCAGGGGATTCCACTGTACTGGCATTTCAGCTCTGCAAAAGTGCAATGGCGTTCAAAAACCAAATAGCGCTCCTTCCCTTCTGTGCTCGGTTGTGCCCAAACAGCAGTTTATGCCCACATATGACATTACGTACGTTATTCTGGGTACGACAAGTGTAATACATGTGGGTATAAACTGCAGTTTGGGAACACAGTAGGGCACAGAAGGGAAGGAGCGCTATGTGGCTTTTGGAGCGCAGATTCAGATGTTTGGGATCTGGATGCCATGTCATGTTTGCAGAGCCTCTAAAGTACCAGTAAAGTGGAATCCCCTAGGGAATGACCCCATTTTGAAAAGTGCACCCCTCAAAGAATTTATCAAGGGGTGTAACGAGAATTAGTATCCCAGATGTGACTGCACAGCGGATGGGGAAAAGTGAATATGTAAGCTGTGCATAGAAAATTGGGTACACTAAATTCCCTACTATTTCCCCAGTAGTTCCTATTATTGGGGAGGTCACTCTGGGGGTCACTTCTGGTTTATTATCCCTTGTAAGCTCTAAATCTGGGGTGTCCCCTGATATATCCTCGCACAGTTTATACATTCCCTTCCTGCCGCAGCCAGTTATGTTCTAATAATTTGGCGATATTTGGGGAGTTTTTGTCTTCACATTGTACGAGCTATATTTTCTTTATTTCTCTGGTGATGTAGCCATATGAGGGCTTGTTGTTTGCAGTATGAGATGTATTTTTTAATTACATCATTTTTAGGTGCTTACAACTTATTAAATAAATTTTATTAACTCTTTCTTGGTGGATTAAAAAACAACCCCATCAATTCTGGCACTGCGTTTTACCTTTTAAATTTTTCACCATGCAGCGTAGAGCGTAAGTAACATGTTATCTTTATTCTGCGGGTCGGTACGATTACGGCGATACCTCATTTATACTGTTTTTTTATGCGATACCAATTTTGCAGAACAAAAACCCATTTGGGGACATAAATCTATTTTTTTTGCATCGCCATCTTCTAAGATGCGTAGCATTTTTATTTTTCAGTTTAGAGAGTTGTTTTAGGGCTTATTTTTTGCGGGACAACCTGTGCTTTTTATTGGTACTGTTTTGGGGTACATATGACTTTTTGATCACTTTTTATGGCATATTTTGTAAGGTGAGATGGCGAAAAATCATTACTTTTTGCGTTTTTTTTTTTCCGTTTTTTTTTCCCCGACGTTCACCGTGTACATTAAATATGGTTTCAGTTTTATTGTACAGGTTGTTACGGACGCGGCGATTCCAAATATGTATTGTTTTTATTAATTTTTAGGTTTATTTTTTATATAATTCATTTTATATAGGAAAAGGGAATTTTTGGGGCTTTATTCTTTTATTAATTTTTTTCACATACTTTATTTATTTTTTCACTTTTTTTACTTTTTCATGTGTCCCATTAGGACACAGCACTTTAGACTGCAAGACACGAGCTTACAAGTGTCTTGCAGCCTATACAGGAAGTCAGCGCTATGGAAGCACAGCGCTGACTTCCGCAGGTCTCGGCAGGATCAACCAGGTAGTGGGGTCTCCAGGCAGCCTGGGGTCACTTGGCAGACCCCGGGCTGCAGATTATACATATCGGCACCCCCCGATCTCGTCGCGGGGGGGTGCCGGGGGGCGGCAAGAAGGGGTTAAAAACCCCGATCGGCGTTGAGCGCCGATGGGAGGTTAAGGAGCAGGGTGTTAGCTGTCAGTTACAGCTAACACCCTCTCCCGATGTGCCCTCCTCTAAGTGCCGCTAGCAAACACTTAAAATGCCGCGGTCGCTATCGACCACGGCATCTTAAGGATTAAACAGTGGGGATCGGTGTTACCACTGGTCCCCGCTGTTGCAGCAGGAGCCTGGCTGTCAGATACAGCTGGGCTCCCGCGGTGATCGCACGGGCTTTGCTTCTGAGCCCGCTCGATCACCATCACGTACCTGTACGTGGGGATGCGGTAACTAACCACATTCTCCCACGTGCATGTACGTGAGAATGCGTGAAGGGGTTAAAGTGTACTGGCTCTGCTAGAATTGCAAGCCGGAGCGTGCCCAGACAGCTGGGGATCTCACAGTATTAGTGAATCCCAATGGTCTAGCACTTCACCTGACTCCTTCTGTGATTATTTTAGTTCTGTGATTTAAATAAACTGTGGCCATTTTTACACCAAAATAAAGTGTTTTGTGTGTTTATTCCAAAGTCAGTGTTTACTGTAGTTTGAGTGGTTTTAGGAAGGAGTGAGGGTCCATCCCATATCCAAAAGTCAAGGGATTTTTTAAAAAGTGTAGAAGCCCTACATAATACTGTCATTTTAATATTGTTTTTCCTGCTGAAAGACTCCCTTTAACCCCTTCCTGACATCCACCATATTAGTGTTGGGTATTTAAATATGATGACCACTCAGGAGTTGGGCATTAAGGCCTCTGGTTCCTTGTTCAAAGCTGACTGAGGCGCCATTTTCCCAGTGGCACATGGGCGCTACCATTTTGGGTTGGATCGCTGTCACCCGGAATAAGTCTATTGAAGGCTCCCAAGCTTGTCTGGCATTCATTTTTATAACAGGCTGCTTTATGCAGCCTGTCATACAAATGCCGTTATTTTGCAATGCATTAGTATTGTAATGCATTGCATTAGTGTTCAGGCCCCTAGGGTTCTAATAAAGTAAAAAAAAAAAATATATATATACTGTATATAATAAATTTAAATCACCCCCCCTTTCCCTAGAATACATATAAAAGTAGCAACTTATTGTAAAACACATACACATTAGGTATCCCTGTGTCTGAAAATGCCCATAGCAGGGGAAAAAAATCAAAAATGCCAAACCACTGTTTTTTTTTTTGCTGTTTTGCCCCTGATATAAATTTAAATAAAAAGTGATCAAAGCAATACACATTCCCCAATATGGTATAACTATAAAGTACACCTGGCCCTACATAAAAGACGCCCTATGTATCACCATACTCTGAAATACAAAAAAGTTACGGGTGTCAGAATATGGTGACTTTAACAAAACATTTGTTTTTGCAAAGTTTTGGATTTTCTAAAGGGATTACAATTTCGTACTGAAACATAGAATACAGGTGACATATCATTTTGGCTGCACAGTGAACGCCGTAAAAACAAAGCCCGTAAGAAAGTCACACAAATGCACTTTTTCTCCAATTGCACCCCATTCTGAATTTTTTTCCAGCTTCCCAGTACATTGTACAGAATAATAAATGGTACCATCATGAAGAACAATTTGTTCCGCAAACCTTAAGCCCTCATATGGCTCTGTGAACAGAAAAATAAAAAAGATATGGGGTTTGGAAGGCAGAGAGTCAAAAGCAAAAGTCGAAAAATGCCACCGGGGGAAGGGGTTAAATATATTTTTTAAGGATTTTTGGTGATGTTTTTAAGTTTCCATGTTATTATTTAGATTTAAAAATAATAACAATCTTGCAATTCTAACTCTTTTCACTAAGTCTAAAATAGTTTGTGACTTTCTGTCTCCTGGAAACAGACCGTGGGCCCAGGGGTGAATCTAGCCTCTCTGCTGCCTGAGGCAACCAATAGAAAGGTGACCCCTCAAAAAAATTACTCAATCAGGCGATCTTAGGTACTGTGATGGAGCACCCCCAATTAAAATTATAAGATAAGTCCCCCATTTGCAGATCAAAAAATCCCATTATTTGGCCCACATACAGTATAACGCCCACTTTACTGGCCCCCAGAGTGTATTACCCCCTTTATTGGCTCCTATACAGTATATTGCCCCCTTTACTGATCCACACACAATATATTGCCCCCTTTACTGCCCCACAGTATATTGTCCCTTTTTTGCCCCCACACACATAATATTGTCCTCTTCTTTTGGCCCCCACATAGTATACTGCTCCCTTTTTGGTCCCCACACAGTGATATGTTAGCCTTAGATTCGATCTGAATTTTCCAAAAGTTTCAGGCTCAGGTTGAACCAAAAACTTTTGACTTTCATTAACCTATAAAACACTATTATACTCTGGAGTCTCCTCAGACCGTACAGCATAATAAGGGGGTCCCAGGGAAAGTGAGGAAAAATAACAAACATATATACTCACTTTGCCTCACCTCTCCTGGTCATCTTTGTGGCACCAGCGGTACTCGATGTACTCTTCAGGACTCCGTCTGAGGTTACAACTAGTGGGTGTCACCGCCAATGCCTGTGATTGGTCACAGGGGTGAGGCATGGTGACGTGGGGCGAGCCAAGCGTCATGACGGTAACCCCTGGGCATGTGACGTCAGACGCAGGCCAGAAGAGGACTGCAGAGGAAACCAAGGAGAGTGAGAATAACTGTTTGTTGTTTTCTTTCACCTCCCCTGGTCAACTCTCATGTAGGGCTGCATCCGCTATGTCGCAACTGGCCTCCACTTCTGACTCCAGAGTTTTCTAGGCCTGCTCTGTGACCTCTGCAGAGGTCATGGCACAAAGGGGGAGTAGATAAGCTGTGAAATTACCTATTGTGACTGGTCTACATATATGTGACTTATCTACATATACATGATTGCTGTGCTCATCAGTGTCCTGATAATTGAGGTGGGTACTGCAAAGAATTCTCCTACAAAAAACAGTAATATTATTTGGCTTCGTTTTCCAGAGTCAGAACTGCAGGATTTTTAGGATGTTTTAAAAATATAGATAATAACATTGAAATTTTTTAAAAACCTCACCAAAAATTCTTGTTTAATATGTTTAACATAAATTGTGATTTAAAAAAAACAGTTTCAATAAACTATAGGCCCTTTATAATGGAATCTGTTTTCGGACCTCACATAACCACAATTCATTGAGAATGGGGAGCAAAATACCCTCCTTCTTGTGATTGGTGGGGCCCCAGCAATTGATACACCACCAACCTGCAACTTATTGCCTATCTCAGGCTGGATGGCAAAAAAGGGACAAATTATAAAAAATGTATTTTCTGGTAAAATTTTGATATGCTATTTTTATGGCTTAATAAATAATTTTTAAGGGAATCATTACATGTTAAAAGTAAAGCTGCAATTTTTACAGTTACCTGTTCCTTTTATATAATAAGATGGTAAGTGTATATTAACTAGGCAAGCAAAGCCTGTGACCATGACTGCTTACGATCCTAAATCCATGATCACCTATGTACAAATCATATGCCTGTGAGATTAATTTCTGATTCACGATAAGAAAAAAACTTTTTTTCTGCCACTTTCTTCCTCATGCATCTAGCACAAAAACTCATTCTTTCAGTGCTGAATTAGCTAATAGCATTAACACAAAAACATGTTTCACAATTTGCAAAGGACCATTAAAATGTCTGCAATGTTGTAAAGTGTGTAGAACGCATTCTATTTTTAAAAAAGCAAAAGAAAATTGTAAATGTGCATCATTGCTGTAAATGTGTTATGTACATGGATGCTGATTTCTAGCAGTCAATATTGGGTTTACATTGTGAAGCCTGTATGACCAAGTTACAGCATTATGAAGTAATGGCTGTTGACACTCTACCTATGGAAAGATTGCAGTTAGAAAGGCATACCCAAGTGGACATATGAGCCTCAAGCAGAGGTAAAATACCATATTTAGACACAGTCCTGTATTTTTTTTTTTTACATGCAAACAAAAAATATGTGGTTATATTGTAAAAATCAAAGCAAGTCTGCTTTGTTTTCACCATGATTTAGAAAAGAGGAAACCTGTAAGGGAATTGCCAGTTGAGCAATTCCCCAGTGCTGCTGCAGAAACCTGGGAGGGAATGACAGAGACAGTGTGCCCTAAACTCGACCCAGCCTACTTGCCACACTGTCCTAATGACAGGAGCAACTGGGTGGCAAAACCCTTCCTAGAAATAAGTGTAACACAGAACAAGACAAGACTAACAACACAGAAGAGGAGTCAGCAAGCCAAGGGTCAAAACCAGGGAGACAAAGCAGTACCAAATAGTAATCCAAAGGAGAAGTCACAAGGGAAGCCCAAGGTCAGAGGAGAGTAATACAATAATAGCAAAGGAACAGCTTAGCAAGGACAAGGTCACAATAGCCAGCGATCATGTGTGAGCTGATGACCCGTTTATATGAAGTCCAGGAGCTACCCCAAATTTGATTGGAAGACAGGCTGTCAATCACACAGGCAAGGCTAAGATTAACTGGAGCAGAAAGAAACAAGGTGCAGGAGACGGGTGTGTCTGAAATTCAATTACATAGTAGTAGTACTAGGACAGTGTTCAGGCTGAGCAATAAGAACCTTAAGCACGGAATCAAACTGAACACGCCTCCTGCGCCGCAGCGTGCGAGCAGAGGGTGGTGTAGAGACCCGAACAGGCAGAGACGTTACAAAACCAGTAAGAGTGTTTGCAGTTTATGATGTGCCAGTGTTTATGCATATGTAAAGCATGTAATACACAGTGCCAGGGGTGTAGCTAAAGGCTGACGGACACAGGTACAAAAATTATTAGGTTGAAAAAAGGCAAAGGTTCATCAATTTCAACCCTATTATACCTACAGCCCAAAGGAAGGCGAAATCCACTCCGTTAATGGTACATATCCAATTTGCCATAAAGAGGGAACATTTCCTTCTTGACCTCTGCTGGCACTTGGACAGGTCCCGGGATCAATATTCTACATTAGTCAGTAGCCCTGTATATTGTGGATTAGAAAGTAGATATCAAGCCGTCTTTTTGTAAAGGCTGCCAAATTACCAAATCCTGCAGGAACATTCCCCATATTTTACAGTTACGAAACTAAAATAATGCTTCTGAACTTTGTGACAAAATTATACTTCATTTAATGGTAAGCAGTGACCTGCTGTACATTGGTCAGTATTTATAATGTTATCATTACCATTTACTTATTTACATTTAGACATAAAGCTGTCTCTTCTCTAGACTACATAAATTTAGATTTCATAGTCTGTCTTCATATGTGAGATCTTCCATACCACATATTGTTATAGTTGCCCTTTTTGGATCTCTCTCTAGCTCTCTGATCTCCTTTTTATGAACTGGTTCAGAAACTGGTGAAACTGGACAGTATACTCAAGATGCGGTCGCATCAGTGTTTTATAGAGGAGTAAAATAATATTTTCTCTGGAAGCCATGCTTTTCTTAACACAGGACAATATCCTGTTGCTTTAGATGAAGCAGACTGGCATGGTACACTATTATTCCATTTATTATCATTTATTACTCCCAAATCATTATCTAATGTAGACTTACACAATAATGATCCATTTAGAGTATAAACAGCATGACTATTTTTTTAATCCAAAATGTATAACTTTAGTTCTTATGCACACAACAGTGAAAAACGGACATTTGATGTCTGTTTTTGCAAAGTTAGTCACACGTCTGTTTTGAGAACACATTGAATTCAACATGTCTATTCACATGTCCATTTGACGGTCCATTTTTCATGACCATCAAAAAACTGACATGCTTTATATTTGTCGGAATGGTCATCCATTCCGGTATATAGCTTTATAGGATGGGTGAAGTGATTCACTGCTCTTTGAAGGGAGGAGGGCTGAGTTCTCAGATCAGTCATTCTTTTAGAGCTGTTATCTCCTGCCCTTCCATCCAGTCAATCAGGTCAGCTAATTTCAGTTTGCTGATAAAAGTTTGGACAGTGTCAATTATCTCTCTATGTAAACATAAAGTTAACATTGAGTTTATTACAAGTTTATTGTCAGTCCTGGAAGCATGTATAAGTTTTTTCTCTCCAACCCTGTGTAATGTATATATTTACTCTGTATATAATTTGATCTGCATTTATATTAGATTTCTATTAATGATAATAACCCGTTGAGTTATTCTATATGTTTTCAAGAACAGGCATACCTAAAGAAATACTGACCGACCAGGGCACACCATTCATGTCAAAGATGACGAAAGAGCTGTGCAAGCTGTTTAAAATTACCCACATACGGACCTCTGTGTATCACCCCCAGACAGATGGGTTAGTGGAACCCTTTAACAAAACTCTTAAACACAAGCTTAAAAAAGTGGTAGAAAAAGATGGTCATGATTGGGACTGCCTGTTGCCATATCTGATGTTCTCTATTATAGAAGTTCCACAAGCTTCTACAGGTTTTTCCCCTTTTGAATTAGTCTATGGTAGACACCCCAGAGGCTTACTAGATAAATCCAAGGAAACATGGGAAATTGAGGCTTCCCCATACAAAAGTGTCATAGAGCATGTAGCTCAAATGCAAGACCGTATTGCAACAGTCATGCCAGTGGTAAAAGAACATCTGCAAAAAGCACAAGAGGCCTAAAGCAGAATTTACAATTGTTCTGCCAGAATCAGAGAATTCAACCCAGGGGATAGAGTACCTATATTGCTGCCGACGGTGGAAAGTAAATTCTTAGCGAAGTGGCAAGTCCCATATGAAATTGTGGAAAAAGTGGGGCCAGTGAAGTATAAGGTGCACCAATCAGGGAAAAGGAAGCCATTTCAAATTCACCATGTAAATTTGATCAAGCCCTGGAACCAGAGGAAAACCTTGGTGGCCTCAAATGCAGAAGTGGATGATTCGTTGCCACCAATTCCTCCAGTCCGTATAAATGAGACTGTCAACCCCCCAACAATAAGAGGCAAAAGAGTTCCTGCAGAGAAATAAATGTAAGTTTTCTGATCTTCCAGGGCGTACACACCTAATAGAGCACTGTGTGGAGACGGAACCTGGGCGGAAAATAAATCTCAAACCCTATAGAATACCAGAAGCACGTAGGGAGGTAGTGTCAGCTGAGGTTAAACGCATGCTGGAGTTAGGTGTGATTGAGGAGTCTAAAAGTGACTGGTCTAACCCAATTGTCTTGATACCAAAGCCCAATAGTACCTGGTGGTTCTGTAATGATTTTAGAAAATTAAATGGAATTTCAAAGTTTGATGCTTATCCAATGCCCAGAATAGATGAGCATATTGAGAAGATGGGTAATACGAGATACATAACCACACTGGATCTCACAAAAGGTTACTGGCAAATACCTTTTTCTGAGGAAGCCAAAGAGAAAACTGCCTTTGCTGTACCAGAAGGATTGTTCCAGTACAAGGTTATGCCATTTGGTTTGCATGGAGCTCCTGCTACCTTTCAGAGGTTGAAGGACCAAATCTTGCGGCCACATCGTGACTACGCAGTGGCTTACTTGGACGATGTGGTAATTCATAGCCCAGACTGGGGAAGTCACCTCTGTAAGGTACAGACAGTACTAGACTCCATAAGCAAGGCAGGGCTTACTATTAACCCTGAGAAATGTGCTTTAGGGCTAGAAGAAGCCAAGTACCTGGGCTATGTAATTGGCAAAGGAATAGTAAAGCCCCAAATCAATAAGGTGGAGGCAATACAGAACTGGCCATGGCCGCTAACCAAAAAACAAGTGAGGGCGTTTCTTGGAATTGCTGGCTACTATCGTAGGTTTGTGCCAAATTTTGCCTCTATTGCAGCTCCTCTCACTGACCTGATGAAAGGTGGGAAGTCAATGATGATCCACTGGACACCAGAAGCAGAGGAGGCATTCCAGAGGCTAAAGTTAGCTCTATGCCAACAGCTAGTGCTGATCAACCCTGATTATAGGAAGGAGTTCCTGGTGCAGACAGATGCCTCGGATGCAGGTCTAGGAGCAGTGCTGTCCCAGGTTATAAATGGAGAGGAGCATCCAGTGATGTGCCTGAGCAGGAAGCTGTTCCCTGCTGAGAAAAACTATGCCATTGTGGAAAGGGAGTGCTTAGCTATTAAGTGGGCACTGGATGCCCTAAAATATTACCTCCTAGGCAGAAAATTTAAGTTGATAACTGACCATGCCCCTCTCACATGGATGAAAATGAATAAGATAGAAATGCTAGAGTTACCAGATGGTTTCTGTCCTTGCAAAATTTTATTTTCAGTGTAGAGCACAGACCAGGGAAGTTGTTAGGAAATGCTGATGCCCTGTCAAGGGTACATTGTATGATGGCCACAAATGCCCAGCCCTCCGGTCTGGAAAAGAGGGGGGAAATATGTAAGCCAGAAAAATATTGGAAGGGATGTACATCTCACCCAGGTTGCTCAGATGGGTGAGATGAGGGAAATCCAGAGAGTTTGTTTCTCAGCAGACAACTATGTTTGCTGAGCATTATTTAAGTGCTGTGCACTGGGCTGGATTTTTATGGAATGGCAGGTAGGCTGGTAGTGGGACTTGCCATTCCCATTTCCTCCAGTCCACACCTTGTGGACACTCCTGGAGAAACCCAGCTGATGGGGATTGCCCTTGTTAAGTGGGGAATAAGAAGGCTGCTAGGAGAGCAGACTGTGGCAGAGCTTGGCTGGAATGCCACAAAGAGAGTTGCTACTGCTGGAAGATAATCCTGACTGTTTGAACTCGTTCCTATTTTAGGTGAGGTAACCTATTTCTGTTTAGTTAGAGCCCAGACGGGCAGGTATTTATTTTATGTTTTCTGTTATTCTGCATGTACCAAGGAGTGTTTTGAGTGAATAAAACTCAATACTTGGACTATCACCTTGGAGTCTGTGTCCATGTCAGCCCCCCCAAGCACACCCAGATCCTGACAGGGTATACACAGTTATTGTTACTGCGTTAGGAGACTGTATGGGTACACACACAATTAATTTTACTGCGCTAGGAGACGGTATGGGTACACACACAGTTATTGTTACTGTTCTAGGAGACGGTATGGGTACACATGCAATTATTGTTACAGCTCTAGGAGACGGTATGGGTATACACGCAGTTATTGTTACTACGCTAGGAGACTGTATGGGTACACATGCAGTTAATTTTACTGCGCTAGGAGACAGTATGGGTACACACACAGTTCTTGTTATGGCGCTTGGCAGACAGTATGGGTATACACGCAGTTATTGTTACTACGCTAGGAGACGGTATGGGTACACACGCAGTTATTGTTACTGCGCTAGGAGATGGTATGGGTACACACGCAGTTATTGTTACTGCGTTAGGAGATGGTATGGGTACACATGCAGTTATTGTTACTGTGCTAGGAGATGGTATGGGTACACATGCAGTTATTGTTACTGTGCTAGGAGATGGTATGGGTACACATGCAGTTATTGTTACTGCGCTAGGAGACGGTATGGGTACACATGCAGTTATTGTTACTGCGCTAGGAGACAGTATGGGTACACATGCAGTTAATTTCACTGTGCTGGGAGACGGTATGGGTACACATGCAGTTAATTTTACTGCACTCGGAGATGGTATGGGTATACACACAGTTATTTTTACTGTGCTAGAAGACAGTATGCGTATACAAATGCAGTTATTGTTACTGCGCTAGGAGACGGTATGGGTACACACGCAGTTATTGTTACTGCTCTAGAAGACTGTATGCGTATACAAATGCAGTTATTGTTACTGTGCTAGGAGATGGTATGGGTACACATGCAGTTATTGTTACTGCGCTAGGAGATGGTATGGGTGCACATGCAGTTAATTTTACTGCACTGGGAGACGGTATGGGTACACGCAGTTATTGTTACTGCGCTAGAAGACAGTATGAGTTTTGTAATGGGATTAGCTCAGGGATTGGCGTCTCCTCAGATAGACAAGCACTTTTTGGCACAGTAATTCCAGTCCAGTCAAATATGGTGCAACTGGCCGCAACCAGTTTTATTACTTCTTCCAGGCTAAACAAAAATAATACAAAAGGAAATCCTAGCTGTCCGGCTACTACCTATAACACAGGTAACTAACTATTGAGAGCTGGGCCTACTGCACAGCTCCCTAAACACAATTCACAAGTCACAGCAGTTTAAATTCACAGTGTTTTCCCAGGACCAGAGACAGCACACTTCAGGAAACAAGGAATTAGCCCCCAGTCATCCCAAAACCTGAAGTGGCTGAATGGAGTAGAGCCACACCCAATTCTGCCTACTCCAGCAGCCAGACCTTTTACCAGGGTTTAGGGTAAAACCCTCCAGCAAGGAACACAACTTTCCCAGGTGCTTTTTAGAAGGAATATGACAAGAACCTGGGAGAAATGTATACTCCTTCTACCACTTTGCCCCTGGTCCTGTCACAGTATACAAATGCAGTTATTCAGGAGCGTAACTATCGGGGTAGCAGCGGTAGCAGCTACCACAGGGCCCGGGACATTACGAGGCCCCGCGGGCCCCCGATGCTTTTTTTTTTTTTTTTTTTTTTTTTTTTTTGATAGGCTGTTACCTGCTGGAGTAACCCCAGCAGGTAATGGGCCCTATATACTTACCGTTCCCCAGGGTCCCGCTCACGGCCGCCTGCCCTTCTGATTCTGCGATCAGGAGTGGGGATCGGTATGTGAGGCCGCGGGCTGAACCCCACAATCTCTGCTATCATTATACTCCGGTGTCTCCGGAGTATAATAATCGGAGGCCCAGAGTTGGTGAGGGAACATAAAAAACAATGTACTTACCTCTCCTACGCTTCTCCAGACTTCGGGCCTGTTTGGTGACGTCCCAGACGTCAGCGAACGTCATTTTGCGTCGTGACGCCGGCCCGCATCACGTGACGCCGGCCTGGTCCAACATTGAAGAAGGCCGAAGTAGCGCACGGGCATGCACCGGAGCGAGGAACAGGTAAGCAACATTGTTTTTTTTTGTTTGTATCCTCCCCTGGGTCTCCGATCATTATACTCTGGGGTCTGAAAAGACCCCAGAGTATAATAATTGTTCATGGGTGGTCCACAATGGGACATATAATAGTGTGTGCAGGGGCCACTATGGGGCAAAATACTCAGTGCAGGGGCCACTATGGGGAATAATAGTGTGTGCAGGGGCCACTATGGGATATAATACTGTGTGCAGGGGCCACTATGGGGCATGATACTGTGTGCAGGGGCCACTATGGGGAATAATAGTGTGTGCAGGGGCCACTATGGGATATAATACTGTATGCAGGGGCCACTATGGGATATAATACTGTGTGCAGGGGCCACTATGGGGCATGATACTGTGTGCAGGGGCCACTATGGGACATGATACTGTGTGCAAGGGCCACTATGGGACATGATACTGTGTGCAGGGGCCACTATGGGAAATAATACTGTGTGCAGGGGCCACTATGGGACATGATACTGTGTGCAGGGGCCACTATGGGCATGGTCGGACTGGCCCACCGGGGAACCGGTGAATCCACCGGTGGGCCCCGAGCCCCGACTATTAGTCCTCATGTCATGGTGGCCCGATCGGGATCCTGACCATCCCGAACAGGCCCCTGACCAGTGGCGTAGCGGTCGCAGGGGGTGCGACCGCGACCGGGCTCGGCGGGTATGGTGCTCGTGGCCAGCTGGAGATGGCCGGGACCCCGGACCACTATGATAGCGGTCGGGGAAAGCCTGGTTCCCCTACCGCTATACATACTGTTATTGGAAAGGGGCCCTGGCATATTGCAGGCCCCTTTCCAATAGATTGCAGGGCACCCAGGGGAAGTGACTGAAAATAATAAATAGATATTCTCACCTCTCCTGGGCACAGCGTTCTCTCCGCTGCTCTTCCGTTATGTGACTGAGGCCTGTGATTAGTCCCCAGTGGTCACATGGGGCACGGCCGCGTAATGACGTCAGTGTGCCCCCACGTGACCGCTGAGGCCCAATCACAGGCCTGAAGATGACAGGATGGAGCGAGGATGCCAAGGAAAGGTAAGGCAAGGTGAGTATGAGTGTTTGTTATTTTTAATCACTTCCCCTGGGCCTCCGATTATTATACTCTGGGGTCTGAGGAGACCCCAGAGTATAGTAATAGCACCGAAGCGGAGGGGGGGGCTATTGGGCGCATATAATACTGTGTGGGGGCCACTGTGGAGCTTATAATACTGCGTGGGGGCCACTGTGGAGCTTATAATACTGGGTGGGGGCCACTGTGGAGCTTATAATACTGGGTGGGGGCCACTGTGGAGCTTATAATACTGGGTGGGGGCCACTGTGGAGCTTATAATACTGGGTGGGGGCCACTGTGGAGCTTATAATACTGGGTGGGGGCCACTGTGGAGCTTATAATACTGGGTGGGGGCCACTGTGGAGCTTATAATACTGGGTGGGGGCCACTGTGGAGCTTATAATACTGGGTGGGGGCCACTGTGGAGCTTATAATACTGGGTGGGGGCCACTGTGGAGCTTATAATACTGGGTGGGGGCCACTGCAGTTCTGTTGTTTTCTTCCAGCAGAAGTTCCCCCTGCACATGACTACCTGTGATGTCACGTGACCCCTGATGCCAATCAGCGGCCTAAGGGAAGGGACCTGGGACGTCACAGCCAGTGAGGAATTCCGGCAAAAAGAAGACAGCGGAGCTACAGGACCGGACCGTGCTGGGAGGACACCGGAGCACCGGAGACAGGTGAGTATGTTTAGTATGTTTTTTTTTTTTGGGGGGGGGGGGTAGGGAGGGATTCACCTCCCCCGGACTAATTATAAAAAAGAAAAAAAATTATACTGGACAACCTCTTTAAAGTGTGGCGCATTAGGTGGGCCCTGGGGGGTATATTAAAGGTGTTGTCCAGGCATAATTTGTTATGGTTTATCTTCAGGATAAGCCATAGATACCTGATCTGTAGGGGACTGACCCCGGACCGATCAGCTGTACGGAGCCACTTCTGATGCCCGTACTGTACACAATACAAGGCCAGAAGCAGAAAGCTCTGTCCACTGTATAGGGGCTGGGCACCTTCACTGTATCTCGGCACTTATTGAAGTCAGTAGGGGCTGAGCTGGAGTGAAGGCGTAGGGCTGCTATACAGCAGATGGAGCTTTCTGCTTCCGACCCAGTGTTGTGTACAGAACGGGCTCCAGAAGTGGCTCCGAACAGCTGATGGGGCCGTGTGTCAGCCCCTTACCGATCAGGTATTTATGGCCTATCCTGAGCATAGGCCATAAAAAAGATTAACCTTGGACAACCACTTTAATATGCCCCACACAGTTTAATGTCCCCCCCCCCACAGGATGTTAGAACCCATCACTGCTTCCACACAATATAATGACCCCATCACTGTTCCCCATACAGTATGGGGGACCAGTGAAGAGGCCACTATGTGGGAGGACCAGTGAAGTGACCATAGAAAAGAGGTTGTCCATAAACTGGAGGGACCACTGTGGCAGCCGCCAGGGAGGTGTAAAAATAAGAAAATTTTTAAAAAAAAAGCATACTCACCTGTCCCCAGCACCCCGTTGTCCCCTGCCTGTGTCTGTTCGGTCTCATGGCAGCGCCTCATTTCTGGAAATCCTGTACCTAATTGGTCTTAGCGGTCACATGAGGTGCAGGACTCCCAGCAAGGAGTCGCCGGCATGAGACTGAATGGACACTGGCAGCGGACAATGGAGTGCCGGGGACAGGTGAGTATGCTTTTTAATTTACTTATTTTTTACTTTACACCTCCCGCCAGCTACATGGGTTGCTCCAATTCCTTCGGGGCAACTGTGGGACTCAGACGTGTTTGTTTGAGCTCCTAGCTTCAGAGGCTTGTGTGGTTTTTGGACACTTGGAGACCGTTTATTGTGTGTGGTCTTCGGTCTTTGTGTTACAGACCGTAGCTCCGACTCCCTTCCCCGTGCGGAAGGGAGCCTTATCATGGAGCGTGGAGCTCCTGCCCCCCGGACCTTACAGGCGGGGGGGCAGGAGAATGTCTGCCGACACAGCACCAACAGAGCAGGGCAGGCGGAGGTCGCTGAGGCAGCAAGCCTCAATGAGACTGGCGACCAGGACAACAGCATCGGGAGCAGCAGCAGCGACATTGGCGGCTGCAGCATCAGGAACAGCATCAGGAGCAGCGACGTCCATAGAGCGGGCGACGCCGGCAGGAGTAGCGGTGGCGACAGGGGTGTCAGCAGTCCCGGCAGGTGGATCCGTGAAAACGGCGACATCAGCCACGGCGGTAACATCAGCGGCAGTGGCGGGTGAAGCCGGTCCGAAGGGGGCTACGGCCGCAGGATATGCGGTTCCCTCTGGAAGGGTCCCTGCAAGCAGGAGAAATGACACAAGCTTACCGTCATCGCTGCCGCAATCACCCGCAGGATGGGGCATCCGGAAAGCTGGAGAAGAGGTTGCCATCTACAGCCGGAGGATCGAGGCGGTCCTGGAGGAGTATGACCGGGCCCGGAGGTCCCTGTTCGCAATGAGTGGGGAGCTTCAGAGCGCTCGTGCCCGTAGCGACAGGGCCTCAAGGAAGGACCGCCCGGTTTTCAGTAAGCAGGTAAGGAGCCTGAAAAAACAAATAAAGGCCCTGGAAGCCAGGTGCACGGAGATTCTGGAGGGCGCGGGGCCGTTCAGAGAGAAGCTACTGAACGATGACCGCTTCTTCCGCAAACATCAGGAGCGGTTGTTGAAGGATGGCCCCGCGTCCTCAGACAGCTCGGGAGAGGACGACTATTGCGAGTCAGACCTGGAATCAGATGACAGCATGGCGGTACAGTATAGTCGGGCAGCCGTCCCTAGTAGCGGCAGCCTGATACCCACGTATACGCAGGCATCAGTGCCGGCAGTGAAGCAGGAAGTCAGAATGACAAGACAGGAAGTCAGAATGACAGGGCAGGAAGTGACGCAATCTCCCACACTCCCAGAGAACCAACCACTGCCCGAGACGGAGGAGGGCGGAGCCTCGGGAGAAGGCGGGGAAGCTGATGAGGCAAATCTACCAATTAGAATCCCCGTCCAGAATGGACCAATTAGCATTCAGCATGTCAGATCTGGACAGGGAGGAGGCGGGAAAAGGAGCCAAGACCAGGAAGAAGGCAAGAAAGGAAAAAAAAAAGAGAAATAGAGACATTTAAATTTGTCAGGTCGTTGCCTGGGGAGCATCGTGCCGGGACCTCAGCCCAGGTTGCGATGCCTCCAGGAGAGAAAAGGGAGGCGCAGGCACCTCGGGTCACGCCAAGTGGCGGGGTGCCCGGGGTGCCAGCAGTCAAAATGGCGCCTGATAGTACCTTTCAGGTGGTGGCGGACAAGGAGCTCATAGTTGCGGACAAGGGCAAAGGCAAAGAAGCCCCCCCTGCGGAGGGGAGTGGCGTAGGGAAACCTCCCTCCCTGGTAGGAGGTTTTAAAATATCGATGGCTTCCCCCAGAGTAAGGTGTAGGAAAGGGGGAGTGGCAGGTGGGCGTGGCTCATCCTCCTCCAGTGCTGATGAAGCCGGTGATGCGGAGGTCACTTCCGGGGCTAAGGGGGCGTGTCCTCCTACAACATCAGGTGCCGGGGTGACTGTGGATGCGGAGGCCGAGGTAAAAGCGGGGAAGCCATCAGCGAGTGGTGCAGCCGGCCCCGCTGTAAGAAGGAAGACTGCAGGTGTGAATGATGGACGAGTGGAGAAGTTAGTTAAGAAGGCGGGTAAGGCAAAGGGGAAAACGGGTGGGATTAATGCAGTAATTAGTAATCTTCCTGAAGAAGGAGGTGTGGGGGTCCAAGAGCCTGTAGTCGGGGGAGGCTGCGGGTGGAGGGGCTATTACCGTTGCTGCTAAAAAGAATATTTCTACTGCTAATTTTTCTGCTGTTGTCCCTGCTGTTGTTCCTGCTACTGTTTCCGATGCTGTTCCTGATGCTGTCGTTGCCCCTGTTGTTGCTCGTGATATTGATATTGTTGCTCCTGTTGTCCTCGCTGCTGTTGTTCCCTCTGCCGCAGTTAGAGTGACCCGGTCCGCGGCAGCTATGCCAGGGCGGACTGTTGCCACCTCTGGTGCTCCGGTTGCCGTGGCTGGGCCAAGTAGTTCTGCGGGGGTCCCTGGGAGTGGCGCTGGTACTCCGGCAGTGGAGGTTGCTGCGGCCTCCGGGCCCCCACGCTCCTATGCCAGCGTCGCTTCTGGGGCCCCTGGGGGGTGCATCATGTCTTCCGCCGGGCTCCAGGGACAGCGATTTGCAACGGCAGCTCCTGGAGGCTTTACGGGCAGGCCAGTCCACAATGACCATAGATGGGCAGTCGAGAGACCTTAGGTTTTGGGTCGAGCGTTTTGGCCTAGGGAAGTTCCGAGAGGAAGGAGGTGAGACCAGATGGACTCTCCCTACACCCGGGCATAGGGGGCCGACACGGAGGAACGTGGCTCGTCTCGTGTGGGGGGGGGGGAGCCAGCCCTTGTCCCCAGAGGAGGGGGGTCGTGGAACTCCTACTCGGGATGGGTTTCAGGGCGAGCGACATCTTTGCCCTGATTCATCCTGTCGGCTCCTTGGAGTTCGACATCAGCTTTGTTACCCCGGAGGGCCTAGAAACCTTCTGGGGAAATTACAGGCTGGTGAAGGACGAGCCCGCCTGGGGTGACTTTATGGTGTGGGCGGTGTCACGCCAGGATAGCATTAAGAAAGTGACCGTTTTAACTCGTAACGAGTCACTTTCTTATATGGACATCATGACCTGGCTCAACAGGTATGGGGAGGTCAAAGACTTTCCCAAGAAAAACCTGGATGAGTTTGGGATCTGGTCGGGGGGCCTGGACTTTCATGGTCAAGTTGCGACATGAGGATAACTCGGTGATGCATATCCCGTCCTCGACCTTCCTTGGGAAAGACAGGATCCTTGTCTTCTACCAGGGGCAGCCAAAACTCTGTCACAGGTGCGGTGACCCCTCACACTTGAGCGCCTCCTGCCGTGTGCAGAAGTGCGCCATGTGTGAGGAGGTGGGCCATCTCGCGGCGACCTGTGGCAGGGTGCGTTGCCACCTGTGTGGTGTCCTTGGGCACCCGATCGGGGCGTGTCCACGGTCTTTCGCCAACACCACCCTTCGGAAAGCGGGGGCAGTTGAGGAGGCTGTCCCTGCTGCGGAGGGGGTGAGTGGGGGAGGAGAGACTAGTCTGCCAAGGCAAAAGGAGAAGGCCCAGCCACCATCAAGGGCAAGGAGGAGCGAGAGGAGGAGGGAGCAGAGGGAGGGAGTTATGTGCCTTCCTTCTGCCCCTGGCTCTGCTGGGCCGGATCCCAATGCCGAGGCAGCAGTGGGCACGACCCTGGTTGAGGAGATGAGGAGACTGCAGAGGGAGGAAGAGGCTGACCAGTCGTCTTCTTCTCAGTACGTCAGTGCTGGGGAGGGAGAGACGGTCAAGCGGAGAAAGTCACCGAGTAAAGTGAGGGCAAAAACATCTGCCCCCCCCCCCCCCCCGACGAAGGAACGCAGACTCGACGGCCCTCTAGTGGTAGGTCCCAACCGGTACCAATCCCTCTGTGAGGATGCGTCGGCCTCAGGGGAGGCTTCAGAGGGAGAGGTGGAGCCGTCAGGGGCTGCTGAGTCTCCCTCCGGGAGGGGTCCCCTGCCCTCTGGGGGGGGAGGCTGGCCTGGAGCCTGGAGGAGGAGATGATGCACCCAGGACCGAAGTTGCTACTGTCTCTGCGACCACTGTAACTCCTCAGGGAGAAGTTGCGGGGGGAGGTCCATCCCTCCTCTGGCCAAACCGCATCGGGGGAGGTGATGGACCAATCCCAATGTAAAAAGAGGACCCGCAAGACGAGGAGAAGTCGCGGGTCCTCTTCAGACTCATCTAGGGGTGGTGGTGATAGGAGGAAAGGGGGTGGGAAGCTGAAGGTCATTGAGCTCAATCGGTCTTTATGGCAGTCCCCTCTCCACTGACGCTGGCCACCATTAACGTGGCCAGCATTAAGTCTGATACGGCTAGGTTTGCAGCCTTTGATTTTCTTGGCCGGGTTGAAGCTGACATTTTGTTTTTGCAGGAGACCAGGCTCTGTACTCTATCAGAGATAAACAGAGCAAGGAGGGAGTGGCGCAGGGGGCCCTCCTACTGGTCTCTTGCGGCTGAGCCGTATAGTGGAGTGGCGGTGCTTTTTACCGCAGAGGTGAAATGCCAGCGACTGATCGAGATCGAAATGGGAAGGTGCCTAGTCTTAGACGTCTTCATGAAGAGGCAAAACCTGCGCCTCATTAACATCTACGGTCCCCAGACAAAGTGGGACCGTAAAAGCCTCTTTATGAAGATTAAGCCTTTTCTTTTTACGGGCAAACAAGTCATCTTTGGTGGGGATTTTAATACCATAACTAGACCCCAAGACCGAGGAGGTACCAGAGATAGACTGCCCTATGATGGCGCCGCGTTAAATAGCATAGTGAGTGAAGCTCGCCTGGAGGATATCCACATCAGGCATTCCCCAGGTCACCGTGGGTTCACCTTTCAGAGAGGTAGTGTTAGGTCTAGGATAGATAGGTTTTTTTTTTTTGAAGGGGGAATTCCGTCACCACCCCTGTGTCCGTAGTGGAGGTGGAGTTCTCCGATCACTGTCTAATTTTGTTTTCTTTGAATATTTCAGAGACCCTCCGGAGAGGAAGAGGTTTGTGGAGGCTGAATTCGTCACTCCTTGAGGAGGCAGCTGTAAGACAAGCCTTTGAGGAGTTTCTTCAGGATCAGGTACTATTACTGGGTCTTGAAGGTACTAGGTCAGAGTGGTGGGAGATATTCAAAAAAAAGGGTGGCGGGATTTTTCCGCCGGCTCTCAAGCCTCAGGTCACTGGACATGTACCGCATGTACACTGCACTGAGGAAGAGACTTGGACATCTGGTCTCGACCGGAGGTAGCCAGGAGGATATCTCCGGTGTGAAGGCTTTGCTCAAAAGGTGTCAGTACGATAGGCACGCATCTTTGGTTCTTGAGAGGGATTTCGGGAAATACCGCTCGCCCCGACCCCTACAGGAACTGTAAGATGTCAGTGACTTGTAAGACAGTAACAGGCCTGATTGACAGTACAGGATCCCTGACAAGATCCAGGTCAGGGATCTTGGAGGTCGTCAGGTCCTTCTACTCGAACCTTTTGGCAAAGAAGGAACTGAATCGGGATCGGATTTCAGGTTACTTGGCTGAAGCCATTCCTGAGTCAGCAGAAGACCCTTCTCTTGGTGTTTTGATAGAACCTATAAGGGAAGAGGAAGTCGTCAGGGCTATTGAGGGTCTTGCCCTCAAGAAGTCACCTGGCCCAGATGGCTTAACATCTGAGTTCTATCGGACCTTTAAAGGAGCTTTGGCTCCCCTCTTGACTGACGTGCTTAATGAGTGTCTATCCTCGGGCACTCTGCCGAAGTCAATGAGGAGGTCCGCCCTTATAGTTCTGTCAAAGGGTAAGGATCCGAGCCATATTGAGAACTGGCGGCCCATAGCACTTCTCAATACGGACCGAAAGATTCTGGCGAAGGTACTTTTCAACCGGCTGGTACAGTTTGCGCCCCGGCTCCTCTCGCCGGCTCAGCACTGCTCTGTTCCCGGTCGTAGCACCTTAAGTGCGGTCCTGAGTGTCAGGGAGGCTGTGGAGCAGAGTAGGGCAGGTCGGTGAAAGGGGTACTTGCTGTCCCTAGATCAGGCTAAGGCTTTTGACAGGGTGAATCATGAGTATTTGTGGTCAACTCTCTCGAGGTATGGCCTGCCTGGGGGGTTCATTCAGTGGCTGCAGACCTTATACGCTGGGGCTGAATCTTTCCCACTTGTGAATGGTTGGGTTGGTCGTCCTTTTGAGGTGGGGTCAGGCGTCCGACAGGGATGTCCCTTGAGCCCGCTACTGTATGTGTTCGCCATTGATCCCTTGATTAGGCGGATTAATGGTGGGCTGGTGGCGGGAGTCAGGATGGACCTGGAGGGCACCGGCTCCCCTTTGAGGACAGTAGCCTACGCGGATGATGTCACCGTTCTTGTCTCGTCACGGGAGGAGCTTGAATGGGTGATGTCTGAAGTGGACAGTTACTCGGAGGCTTCCGGATCAGCTGTAAACAGGAATAAGTGTGGAAGCCTCTGGCTGGGAGGGGGAGAGCCTGTTTTTTCTCTCCCGGACACCCTCCCAGAACCCCAGGGGTCTGTAAAGATCTTAGGCATCCATTTTGGCCAGGGTGATTACCCACTCCAAAATTGGGAAGGTAGACTTAAGGATGTCGCCCAGAGAGTTGATTGCTGGAAGGGTTGGTCTTTGACCCTGAGAGAAAGGGTTCACCTTGCCAAAGCCTTCCTGCTCCCGTTGGTGATCTATCTAGGTAGCGTCTGTGCCTTGCCAGAGTCTTGTTGGAGTAGGATCTGTTGCCTGTTCTTCCAACTGTTATAGGGGAACAGGCTCAACCTAATCAAGAGGGAGGTTACATACCGCACAAGGAGGCTAGGGGGGTTAAATATGGTTAACCCCGTGGTGTTCTTAATGAACACCTTTCTTAAGATCAATTTACCAAACCTCTCCTCCGAGGGGGCTCCTTCGTGGGTAGCCTCCTGCCAGGGGTGGTTTCGGCCCTTCTTCCAGAAATGGGAGTCAGGAGGGCAAGTGAAAGATCTTCGTGCACCCCATGGATATCTCCTGGCCTATGCTTCCCTGGTCCTGAAAGTGATTCGTCGGTGGGGTCTGGGGGCGTGGGAGATCAGGACTCAGTCAAGACGTTTTCTTGACGACAAGGTCCTGTTGACCCGCTTCCAGAAGTCTCTGGCGCTCAAAGGTTGCCCAGGAGAAACCTTAGAGGGAGGGTTGCATTTTCTTAACTCCAAAAGGTTTCCTCGGAAGTTTTGGGATCTGACCTGGCGCTGCCTCCTAGGTAAGTTATATGTGAGGGGGAACTTGAAGTACCGGAACTCCGACGAGCGAGGCTGCCCTCGGGAGGAGTGTGGCGACATGCTGGAAAGCATGGAGCACTTCCTGCTTCAGTGCCCCTTCAATATAAGGGTTTGCAAATTGGTGGGGACCTCCACCGGTTGGTTGCGGCTGGCTGGCCTTTCCTATGCCGAGTGGGCCTATGGGGCATTCAAACACCCGGAGGGCAGGGACTGCCAAACACTTTTTGTAGTTAGTGCAGTGGTCAGGTTTCACCTATGGTCAGCACGGTGTTTAGTATCGACGAGAGGCAAAATCCTCCCGGAGGTGGAGGTGGTTAAAAACATCATGGTGGACCTGGTGAGGGTGCGCTCTCGGGAGTACGAGGGGCTGGGCGCAGAAAGGGCTGGTACCCTCTGGAGGGGGTTCACTTTTTCTGTTCCCTGAGGGTTAGATAAGGGATTTAAAGTAGGTTAGTTAGGTTAGGGCCAGATAGGGATAGGTAGGGCAAGGTTTGCACGAGGGGTGGGGTTTATTATTTTCTGATAGGGAGGGACAGGTAGGGACAGGGTAGGGACAAAATGATAGATAGGGATATAGCGGTAGGGCGAGTAGACAGGGATGGGCCTCCTGTGCTCTCTTCCTGGTGGAGGGCTGGCGTGTCACCACATAGGCATTTTTGTTTTGGAAATCAGATGAAGGGTAAGAGGCTTGAGGATAACCGACCCTAGGCCCATGGGAGGTTCATGGGAGGGAGGGTTGGTTTGTACAGTTTATGGTATTGTGGGTTTTGTCCGTTATTATAGCATTTGTCTGGTATTTTGTTATTGTGTCATTTCTGTTATTTTCATATTATTGTACTGTTTCTATGTCCGTTGTTCCATTTTTTTTTTTTATTCCCATTTCCATAATATGTTGATCGTAAAAGGGTTTTTTAGGGGGGTAGGTTGTTTGGGAGGGGTTTTCTTTTTGGGGGTGGAGGGCTTGGGTTTATAGGTTTCGAGTGCCTGGCCTGGCTCTGGACTATGCGGACATGGGAGGACATGAGGCGGAGAGCCAGGTCGGGGTTCAGGGGCTTGGTGGTGGGTGGTGCCAGCACCAGGACTATGCGGACATGGGAGGATATGGGGCGTGGTGCTGGCCGGGTGTGGTGAGGGAGGAAAAAAAAAAAAAAAAAAAAAAAAATTTCTAGTAAGTTTTAGTTGGGGTTTTTGTTGTTTTATGTTTGTTTCTATGTTGTTGTATATCGCTCATATTGGTTTTCTTTTTTTTTTCCAGTTGATTAGAGTTTTGACTGAAGGATGGTTGGAGAGAGACTGAAGAAGAATGAAAGGCGGAGTGAAAGGCAGAATGGATGGGGGCTGGTTCGCGCTTGGTTTTTGTTTTGATTTTTGTCCCAGTGTTTTATACTTATGTTCTGATGTTATTTTATGATTTTACTTTGGTTTCATGTATTGTGTCTGATTATGGTTTTATACTGTATTTTTTTGGAGTGACCGATTAAGTGTTTGTAAAATTTTTCTACTTTTCTAATAAAATAGTTCCAATTCCTGGACAACCTCTTTAAAGGATTTATCCATCTTTCTAATATTGATGGCCTGTCCTTAGGATAGGCCATCAATATTACATCTGCGATGATACAACAGCCAGGACCTCTGCAGATCAGCTTTTCCAGGACAGTGCGGCTACAAGGCTACTTGCCATACAAGGTGTAGCTGTAGGTTTAGGTAGTGCAGTGGTGCACATGGTATAGTGGGTGAGCAGCATGGCTCCCGACATGTTATTACCTTTAGCCGCCCTGTCTCAGTACCGCTGATCTGCAGGGGTCCTGATGGTGGGCCCCTAGAAACAATTCCACTGGTGGGCCCTAGACATCCCAGTCCGACACTGACTATGGGACATGATACTGTGTGCAGGGGCCACTATGGGACATGATACTGTGTGCAGGGGCCACTATGGGACATGATACTGTGTGCAGGGGCCACTATGGGACATGATACTGTGTGCAGGGGCCAGTATGGGTCATGGTACTGTGTGCAGGGGCCACTATGGGGCATGGTACTGTGTGCAGGAGCCACTATGGCACATAATACTGTGTGCGGAGCCACTATGGAATAGCGTGCGCAGGAATGGTTTTTGGGGGGGGGGGGTTGGAGGGGGCGGTCCGGGGGGGGGGCGATTGGGGGCAGCAGTTCGTGGGGGGGGGCCCCATGTCAAATGTTCGCCTTGGGGCCCAGCCATTCCTAGTTATGCCACTGCAGTTATTTTTACTGTGCTAGGAGACGGTATGGGTATACACACAGTTATTGTTACTGCGCTAGAAGACAGTATGCATTCCTGGAACACCTCTGCACTAAAATGGCGGTTCTATGGAGGACTTTCTGAGTCAGTTAAAGATGAACTTGTTAAAATAGAACTTCCAGATGACTTTGAGGAGTATATACAGTTATGCGTCCGTATTGACCAAAGACTCCTGGAAAGGAAGCGAGAAAGACGGGGTTATTACGATTCAGGGACCATCTCTCATTTACCAGAGGGTCGTTTTCTCCCAAACATGCAGATCCCTTCTCAAACAAGTTCTGCCCCAGAACCTATGCAAGTGGACCAATTTCGACTGCTGAAAAATGTTGTCGCTTTGCTGAAAAACTATGCCTTTATTGTGGACAACCTGGACATTATGTTCTTGACTGACCTAATAAACCTCAACAGGCAGTTGCTGCAACTGAAATTAGACCAAATTCAGAGTCTTGTCCCCACTATGCTTCGCTTAGTCTGGTGACACAGCCTCTGTTTTCCACCACACCATGTCCTGATAATATGACTTCTAACCGACCTCATTTCACCTTACCAGTTCGGCTTTCTTATGGTTCTTACAAGTTATCCACTACAGCAATGTTGGATTCTGGTGCAGCTGGAAATTTTATGGACATTAAGTTTGCATTTGATAATCATATTGAGCACAGTCCAAGTTTTTCACCAATTGAATTAGTGACTGTTGATGGGTCACCTTTAAATTCTGGTCCTGTTACTCATGAAACTACCGAACTGGAAGTATTGATTGATCCTGGTCAGGAAAGGATTTGTTTCCAGTTAATTTCTTCACCAAAATTTCCAGTAATTTTGGACATACCATGGCTCAGCGTTCATTATCCTTCAGTAGACTGGAAGTCAGGAAATGTAACTTTTACTTCTGAATATTGTCAACAAAATTGTCAACTGAAGCAGTCAATTCCCTCCCAGGTGGGAGCTACTGAAAGACCTATCGCTAACTCTGTAGAATTACCTGAACCATATGAGGAATTTAAAGATGTGTGTGACAAAAGGAATGCTGACCAGCTACCTCCTCACCGCACTTATGATTGTCCTATTGAACTTTTACCAGGTGCATCCATACCTTATGAACGCATCTATCCACTTGCAGAGATGGAACTGAAGGTCCTGGATGAATACGTCAAGGTAAATCTGGCCAAAGGATTTATACGGCATTCCACTTCTCCAGCAGGAGCACCTATATTCTTTTACCAAAGAAAGATGGCAAATTACGTCCTTGTATTGACTATAGGGAACTAAACTAAATAATCGTCAAAAATCGTTACCCTCTTCCGCTTATTCCAGAGTTACTCGAGAGATTACGGTCAGCAAAGATCTTTACCAAGTTGGATCTAAGAGAGGCATACAATCTTGTCTGTATACAACCTGGGGACGAGAGGAAGACAGCATTTCGAAAACACTACGGGTATTTTGAATGCCTTGTCATGCCATTTGGACTTTGCAATGCCCCAGCGACATTTCAACATTTTATCAATGATGTTTTCCGAGATCTGCTGGATCAATTTGTGGTGGCATATTTGGATGACATATTAATATACTCTGAAAATCTTGAAGAACATCGTAAGCAGGTTACCATGGTTTTGAGCCGTTTAAGAGAAAACTAACTATATATTAAACTGGAAAAATGTGAATTTGAAAAGACAGAGATTCAGTTTTTGAGGTACATAATTTCTACAGAAGGATTGCGAATGGACCCCAGTAAGAGCCAAACTATTTTAGACTGGCCTACTCCCAAGAATGTCAATGAGGTCCAAAGATTTGTTGGCTTTGCAAATTTTTACCACAAATTCATTAGGAATTTCTCAAAAGTTATTAGTCCAATAACACAATTAACTCAGAAAGGAATTCCTTTTAAATTGTCTCCAAGTGCAGACGAAGCATTTACCCAATTAAAGACACTTTTTACTTTTGCTCCTATTTTAGTTCATCCTAATCCAGACCTCCCATTTATAGTTGAAGTGGATGCTTCAGATTCGGCAGTAGGAACAGTATTGTCTCAAAGAGTTGGGGATAAACAGTTGCTTCATCCTTGTGCTTTTTTCTCCTGCCTGATGTCACCTCCTGAAAGAAACTAAGACATTGGGAATAAAGAATTACTGGCAATTAAAAAAAGCATTCACAGAATGGAGGCATATTCTTGAAGGAGCATCTCATGTGGTGCAGGTACTTACTGATCACCGAAATCTTGAATTTATTAGATCAACCAAGAGATTTTCTGGTAGATAGGCTAGATGGTCTCTATTTTTTGCAAGATTTAATTTCATTATTTCCTACAGACCAGGAAAAGCAGACACCTTATCCCGGATGTTTTCCGAAATGACACAAGATGACACACCCGAAAACCACCATCTTGCCTGCTAAGAATTTTGTGGGGCCAACCATTTCCAAGGGTATACTTCAGCTTCAGAGGATTAAAGAAGGTTATAATGGAGATCCTTTCCTTAATCCCCACAGATATACATTTAGCGTTCAAAGACAGGGTTTGGACTCTTGATCAGTGTGTTTATGTTCCTGAGACTACTCAATTAGAAATTCTGCGCCTTTTTCATGACTC
This sequence comes from Leptodactylus fallax, assembly GCA_947044405.1. Lineage (NCBI taxonomy): Eukaryota > Metazoa > Chordata > Amphibia > Anura > Leptodactylidae > Leptodactylus > Leptodactylus fallax. The sequence continues at coordinate 4,458,026 of CAMRHE010000045.1, forward strand.
TAGACCCGCAGGTCACATGAGAGTCAAAAAGACCAAAGAACTTTTGTCCCACTCATTTTGGTGACCTAAATACCAGATGGATGTCAGGAAGTAAGTTTCTTCCTGTCAAACCTGTGCTAGGAATAAGACCCCTCGTTCCTCACCAGTGGGATTACTTCAGCCTCTTCCTATTCCATCTCGTCCTTGAGGTTCTGTTTCTATGGACTTTCATCTACCATCAAAATATATGAATACAATTCTAGTAGTGGTAGACCGTCTTACCAAAATGGCTAATTTTATACCCACAAAGGGGGTACCCTCTGCGGAAGAGACTGCAGAATTGGTTATTCGAGAAGTTTTCCACCTACATTGTATACCTGACAATGTAGTTTCTGACTGTGGGGTACAGTTTACCTCAAAGTTTTGGAAGAGTTTTTGTGCCACTCTAGGAATTGAAGTAAACTTATCTTATGCTTATCATCCACAGTCTAATGGCCAAACTGAGTGTACTAACCAAACCCTTGAACTGTATTTGTGGTGTTATACAAGTTATCTTCAAGATGATTGGGTTAATTTTCTTCCTACAACTCCCACCATTCATCTACGTCTCAGAGTCCATTTTTTGCCAATATGGGTTTCCATCCTGCATTCATTCCTAATCTCTCAATTTCTTCTTCAGTTCCTGCTGTCACCGACAGACTGTCTACCTTGAAGCAAGTTCAAGAAAAATTGACAAACACTCTGCATGAAGCTCAGGATCACTATAAGAAAACTGCTGATAGACATCGCAAGTCTTTTCCTTCCTTTGGTATAGGAAAAAGGTATTGCTCTCTACAAAAAAACTTGAAGTTCAAGATACCTTCAACCAAGCTAGGTTAGAAATTTATTGGACCATTTGAAGTTGTAGCTCAAATTAATCCTGTAGCATTTTGTTTAAAACTTCCAGACTCTATGCGGATTCACACTGTTTTTCATTTCTCCCTTCTCAAGCCTTTTGTGGAAAATCCATTCCCGGTACGTAACTTGCCTCCACCTGACCCAGTTATTGTTGAAGGAGAAGAGGAATATGTAGTAGAAAATATTTTGGATTCTAGAATTTCTCAAAATCAGTTACAGTATTTGATAAAGTGGCAAGGATATGATCCTGAAAATAACTCATAGGAACCAGTACACAACATTCATGCTCCACAACTGGTAAGAGAATTTCATCAGTGCTACCCAGGCAAGCCAAGTCAAGTACCGTCCAGAGGACGCTCCTGGAGAAGAGGAAGTAATGTCAGGAACTGAGCTCGCTGTGTCTTGAAGCCTTGACTTCCCAGCCATGTTCTGCAGCCTTGACCATTATGCCATTGTAGAAGCCTGTTTGTTCTTTGCTTTGCTGAGCCTGGTCCTTTCTATTGAAGTGATTAGCTTATGGATCTCACCTGCTCTGTGGCCAATCACAGTATAGCAATCCCTATATAAACCCACAGCTTACTCCATCCTGTGCCTGATTAGTCTGGCTGTCTGCTTCCTGTTTGCCCTGATCCTCACCATTACTCTACTGCTCCTGTGTACCAAACTCTGCATATGTCTGACTACAATTGATCTACTGCTCCCGTGTACTGAACTCTGCAAATGTCTGACTATGGCTGATCTACTGCTCCTTTGTACTGAACTCTGCAAACAACTGACTACAGTTGATCTATTGCTCCTGTGTACCAAACTCTGCAAAAATCTGATCTCGGTTACTTCTACTCCTGAGGTACTATTTCTGCATCTCTTACTATTTAAGTACTTTACTGTTAGCCTCACCAATTGGACTCCAGATCTGATAACTAGCATCGTTACAGACGGTATGGATACACACAATGTTATTGTTACTGGGCTAGGAGCCGGTATGGGTACACATGCAGTTATTGTTACTGCGCTAGGAAACGGTATGGGTACACACGCAGTTATTGTTACTGCGCTGGGAGACGGTATGGATACACATGCAGTTATTGTTACTGTGCTAGGAGAGGGTATGGGTACACATGCAGTTATTGTTACTGCGCTAGAAGACAGTATGCATATACAAACACAGTTAATGTTACTGTGCTAGTAGACAGTATGGGTACACACGCAGTTATTGTTACTGCGCTAGGAGACTGTATGGGTACACACACAGTTAATTTTACTGCGCTAGGAGACGGTATGGGTACACACACAGAGTTTACTGTCACTGCCCTGAAAAAGGCAATTATTATTTATGGGCTAACTGTCCCTCACAGTATCAGGCTCCTCTCCCTACCTAGCTGCACTACCCCTACAGTCTGTTTTCAGGGGGGGAGAGCAACAATGCCAGCAGTGCCGGGGAGGAACATATGGATCTCTCGGAAGATGAAGGCTAGTGAACCGCCGCAGGCACAGAGGATGAGATGGCCAGGTCTGAAGGAAGGGATCAAGACTCTGGCCCCATGCATGGCAGGGAAAGATGCAGATAAGAGTCCATAGTAGATGGCCCTGAAAAAAGGCGTCTGGAGGCCAGTGGTGGCTTCCTCCCCATAGAAGCAGAGTAGGTGCAGGAGGCCCGGTTAACAAGGCAGGGGAGACAGAAGCACAGAGATCATGCAGCCATCTTCTTCAACATCCAGGCTACACCCCCTGTTAAAAAATATTATCTGCCATATCTATGCATTTTATTGGCATCATCTTTTAATCGTCTTTTAATTTATTTTGGACATTAGAAGGCTTACATGTGTAACAGCAATTTTTCCAGATTTACAAAAAAATTTCCCAAACTCATTTGTTAGGAACCACTACAGATCTGAAGGGGATTTTAAAACCCTATATATTAGAAACCCCCCATAATCACCCCAAATTCAAAACCACATTTTGGATGTTTATAAACCCTTTAAGCATATCATTGGAATTAAAACAATATGGAGGTGAAATTTAGACATTTCATTTTTTTTCAATAATACATTCATTTAGCCCTAAAATTCACACATTCACAAGGGATTAAAGGAGAAAATACATCCCACAGTTTGTGATGCTATTTCTCCTAAGCATGTAAATACCTCACATATGGATGTAAACTGCTGTTTGGGTACACAGCAGTCCGCCAAAGGGAAGCAGCAACACTGGGCTTTTGAAAAGCAGATTTTGTTGGAATAATTTTTTTGTGTCATGTCTCATTTGCAAAGCACTCACACAATTTATCAAGAGGTATAGTGAGCATTTTGACCTGACAGCTGTTTCACAGATTTTATTAACATTAGGATGTGTAAATGAAAAATTACTAAAATGTCACTTTATCCCCAAAGTTTGTTACACAATTTCTCCTGAACACGGCAATACCCCATATGTGGTCATAAAATGTTATATGGGTACATGGCAGTGCCCAGAATGGAAGGAGTGCTATTTGGTTTTCATCTAATGAGCCGCCGAGAGATATTATCTGCAGCTTACTGTCATCGGTGGACACACAAGCAGTCCTGAATGCTGCCAGAGAGAAACGCCCGCTCTGCTATGAACAGTTGGAGGTCCAAATGTACCAGGACCTTGCATCCTCTACTTTAGTAAAACGTAGAGCTCTCCGACCGCTTCTAGAAGCTCTTTGGGAGAAGGGCTTGCAGTACGCCTGGCTGTTTCCGTTCAGGCTATCTGTCCTAAAACAAGGCCGCAGGATCGTGATACACTCCCTGGAAGATCTCTCTGCTGCATGGTCTCAACTGGAGATATCGCTGATGAATATCCCTTCTTGGCTTCCCCTTCCAGTGGATATACACTCCTGGCCGTCACTACCTGTCCTGGATCAGAGAGGTCCGACTCAAAGACTTAAATCCCCGAGAGTGAGGAAGCCCCTGCTGCGACAGCACCTGCAGGATTCCGGCTGAACAACTCATCCTGACGAAGCTATTATGGTGTAGTGGTCCTTCTGCACTGCATCGCTTTCTCCCCCATTGATTGTGGCAGCACTGGTGACACTCTGCAACATCGCGACTGGCACAACCTTCCTTCGCTTACCTTTTTGCTCCCACCGTAGCACTGTCCCGTTGGATCTGCTACGAGTGAGCTCATCAAGGTTCGGGTCTCCACGATATCCCTTCCAGGCATGGTGTCTCTCTGTTCCTGGACCTAAATAGATGAAGGTATTTCCATACTGGGACCGAGTTCTCTCCTTTTCCTCCCCTTTCCATATCTCTCCCCCTCCCCCAATCGCCCGCCATCCCTTCCGTCCTTCTACCCCTCTGCTCTCATACTCGGTGCCCCCCCACTGCCACCTATACCACTGAACTCTCTCTGATATTGCATGGAAGATCCCCCGAAAAAATTAGAGACTGCATCAGTATCCTTCTACCGAATGGACAGCATCAAACCAGCATTGCCAGTTACAGTGTCGTACGCAGTCCCTTACTATGCAAGCTATAGAACAGGTTCCAGTTTGCACCCTTTACATTTTGTTTTTAGTTTCTCAATGCCTACTTAACCTGTGGCTGGAACGCATGGAGGGTTGAGGTCTTGCCTTATCAGGGTTTGGTTGTGAATAACTGTGATATCTATTTTCTCTAATCCTTATAGATGTCAGTATAGTTGGTATTGCCCAGTATTTTGTATAACACTACCTGTAATTTTGTATTTGCATTATATGTGAGCTTCTTCTCCTATTGTTTTATATGTATCCTCGGGGGGGGGGTCCCCACCCGGGACTTCGGGATTCCTGGTGGGCATATGCTCATCGTTATTGATTATAGATAATTATCGGTAGTTACTCTTGAGTCCCGTGGTCTCGGGTGGCGGCCCTACCCTGGGCGGTGTGGGGCTGGTGCTGGATCGGAAGTAACTTCGGGTCTGGTGCTGGGCCTCGCGCCGCTTCCTAGCTCGCCTGTATATATATTATATATATTACAGTGGCGTAACTAGGAATGGCTGGGCCCCAAGGCGAACATTTGACATGCCCCCCCCCCCAACCGGTTACGGGTCCCCAAACAGTAAAATATGCTCAACAGTGGCCCCAGATAGTATTATATGCTCAACAGTGGCCCCCACACAGCATTATATGCTCCACAGTGGCCCCCATACAGCATTATATGCTCTACATTGCTCCCCCCACACACAGTATAATATGCTACCCACAGTGGCCCCACCCAGTATTATATGCTTCCCACAGTGGTACCCACCCAGTATTATATGCCCCCCATAGTGGCCCCCATACAGCATTATATGCTCTACATTGCTCCCCCCACACACAGTATAATATGCTACCCACAGTGGCCCCACCCAGTATTATATGCTTCCCACAGTGGTACCCACCCAGTATTATATGCCCCCCATAGTGGGCCCCACCCAGTATTATATGCTCCCTACAGTGGACCCCACACAGTATTATATGCTCCCCACAGTGGTCCCCACCCAGGATTATATGCTCTACAGTGGCCCCCACCCAGTATTTTATGCTTCCCACAGTGGGCCCCACCCAGTATTATATGCCCCCCATAGTGGCCCCCACCCAGTATTATATGCTCTACAGTGGTCCCCACCCAGGATTATATGCTCTACAGTGGCCCCCACCCAGTAGTATATGATCTACAGTGGCCCCCACCCAGTATTATATGCTCTACAGGGGCCCCCCACACAGTATTATAAGCTCCCAACAGCCCACCCTCTGCTTTGGTGCTATTACTATACTCTGCGGTCTCCTCAGACCCCAGAGTATAATAATTGGAGGCCCAGGGAAGGTGATTAAAAACAACAAACATTCATACTCACCTTGCCTTACCTTTCCTTGGCATCCTCACTCCATCCTGCCGTCTTCAGCGTCTTCAGGCCCTCTTCCGACGTCGCTGCCGAGGCCTGTGATTGGGCCTCAGCGGTCACATGGGGGGCGCACTGACGTCATTACGCGGCCGCGCCCCATGTGACCGCTGGTGCCTAATCACAGGCCTCAGTGATGACGGAGGAGCGCCGGAGAGAACGCTGCGCCCAGGAGAGGTGAGAATATGTGTTTATTATTTTCAGTCACCTCCCCTGGGCTGTCATATATTGGAAAGGGGCCTGCAATATGCCAGGGCCCCTTTCCAATAACAGTATGTATAGCGGTCGGGGAACCAGGCTTTCCCCGACCACTATCATAATGGTCCGGGGCCCGGCCATCTCCAGCTGGCCGAGGGCTCCGTACCCTGCTGGGTCCGTTTGCGATCGTTACTGGTTTGTGGGGTTCGCGGTAGCGGCTGCCACAGGGCTCCGGAGCCCCTAATGTCCCGGGCCCTGTGGCAGCCGCTAGCGCTGCTACCCCGATAGTTACGCCCCTGATATATTATATTACTCGATTTGTTCCTATTAGGTCAGTACTTTCACTTTACTCCTCTTACTGTGTTGTTGTTGAACAATAGCTGGTCTCCTCCCGTCCCCTCCCCCCATACTTCCCCCCACCTCACCTCCCCCCTTCTTTTTTCTTCTCCCCACACTTGTACCCTTCTTACCCGACTTAGATCTGCCTCTCTCCTTCTCAGGGTTTAGATAAAATGTGAATAATTGTGATTGGCTATATTATATTACTTTATTCTATTACATTACTTTATATCTACTTTATTTTGCCTTTTCTTACAATGGCAGTACCTTTGTCTTGTTTTGCTTGTTTTGTTCAGTGCTTGTCATCTTATATTGTGATATTGTTAAACCACGGCTGGTCCTGCCACGCCCCCTCCACTCACCCCTCCTTTTCTTCTTCTCCCCTCCCTTTGCCTTTGTCCCTGGACATTTACATATCCAACATCTTTCTATGCCCATTTGTCCCACCACATCATTTCAAAATATATAGGGTTTGGTTACTGGCTGTAACAATTGGGACAAACTCCGTTTCCCCAGTTTCTGTCATTCGACAGACAGCGGCTTGATTGGTTGTTGCTGCTAACCGTTTGATTTCTTCTCCTTCTCCTTTCCCGTACTTCCCAACCTCCTTCCGTCCCCTCCCCAACTAACCCCCCCCCATAACCACTAGACTCATTTTGGCTTTGCTCATCATTTCCAAACTAGTCTTCACCTCCTTCAACGCACATGGCTCAATTCTCCGAATAAAAGATCTCAAATCTTCACCATACTCCGTAAGCTCCATACCAACGTGGCATTCCTGCAAGAAACTCATTTTAAATCTGGGAAAATCCCCCATCTTCCTACGAACACCTATCCCCTCTGCTTTCATTCTATGAATCCATTAATGTCCTCTAAGGGCATTTCCATTCTTTTTCATCAGTCTGTAGCCTTCCAGTGTTCTCAAAGCTATGAAGACGCAGAGGGCAGGATTTTGCTGTTCCATTGCCTCCTGCAAACAGGGCCGGTGTTAGGGGGGGGCAAACTGGGCAATTTCCCAGGGCCCTGACCCCAAAGGGGCCCCCGGGATCCGGAGCCTGATGACTCCGGATCCCGGTGTCAGGCCCGGCCATATCAATAACAGAAAGGGACTCAGCATCATGTGCTGCAGGGCCCCTTTCCGAGGTGAGTAAAAATAACAAACATTTTTACTCACCTGTCCTTGCGTCGACGTCATCTTCTGGCGTTCCGGACATCACCGGACATGGGGCGTGCTCACGTAACCGCGGAGGCCGAATCATAGGCTTCAGTGGTGACGTCCACAACGCATGACATCAGCCGCAGAGAAGAGGAAGCCTGGCGCCGGCGGGGACAGTGGAGCAGTGCGAGGAGGCCCAGGAGAGATAAGACAAGGTAAGTATAACTGTTTGTTATTTTCCCTCACCTCTCCCGGGCCTTCGATAATTATACTCTGGGGTCTGAAGAGATCCCAGAGTATAATATAACCCTAGCACTAAGGGAGTCTGTAGGGCCACTGTGGAGCATTATACTGGGGAGGGGCCCTCTGGATAGCATATTATACGGTGTGGGACCCCTGTGGAGCATTATACTGGGGAGGGGGCCCTCTGGATAGCATATTTTACTGTGTGGGGCCCCTGTGGAGCATTATACTTGGGAGGGGGCCCTCTGGATAGCATATTTTACTGTGTGGGGCCCCTGTGGAGCATTATACTGGGGAGGGGGCCCTCTGGATAGCATATTTTATTGTGTGGGGCCTATGTGGAGCATTATACTGGGGAGGGGGCCCTCTGGATAGCATATTTTACTGTGTGGGGCCCCTGTGGAGCATTATACTGGGGAGGGGGGCCTCTGGATAGCATATTTTACTGTGTGGGGCCTATGTGGAGCATTATACTGGGGAGGGGGCCCTCTGGATAGCATATTTTACTGTGTGGGGCCCCTGTGGAGTATTATACTGGGAAGAGGGCCCTCTGGATAGCATATTATACTGTGTGGACCGCTGTGGAGTATTTAACTGGGGGGGGCCTCTGGATAGCATACTGTATGGGGCCTCTGTGTGGAGGCCATTCTGGAGCATGTTATACTGTGCGGGGTCACTGTGGAGCATTATTCTGGGGGGCCATCTGCAGAGCATATTATATTGTGTGGCGCCACTGTGGGGCATTATTTGGGGGGAACTAAGGAGCATTATACTGGGGGGACACTCTGGGGAGCATAATATATTGTGTGGGGCCACTGTGAAGCAAAATACTGGTGGGGGCACTGTGGAGCATTATACTAGTGGCGGCCCTTTGGGAAGCATATTATACTATGGGCCACTGTGGAGCATTATACTGGGGGAAGGGGCAGTGTGGGGAGCCTGTTATACTGTGTGGGGCCACTGTGGAGTTTATTATATTGTGTGGGGCTTCTCAGGAGCATATTATACTCTGTGGGGCCATTGTAGAGCATTATACTGGGGGGACTGGGGGGAGCATATTATACTGTGGGGGACCACTGTGGAGCATTATACTGGGGGAGCCCCCTCTGGGCAGTATACTATACTGTGTGGAGGCCATTGTGGAGCATGTTATACTGTGTTAGGCCACTGTGGAGCATTATACTGGGGGGGCACTGTGGGATGCATATTATACTGTATGGAGCCTATTATATTGCGTGGGGCTGCTGGAGAGCAAATTGTATTATCTGAGGCCACTAAGAGGTAGTATACTGTGTGGAGCCTTATATACCATGTGGGGCCACTATGGGGGGCTTAGGGGAGCATTTTATACTGTGTGGGTCCACTGTGGAGCATTATATACCATGTGGGGAAACTGTGGAGGGCTCAGGAGAGCATTTTATACTGTGGAGCATTATATACCATGTGGAGCATTATACTATGGGGGGGGCTCAAAATTCCTGCTGGCAGCCCTGTGTGCTATGTCTGCATCACAGCTCCCTCACTATAATCTTGCACATACGTGTAGTGCTCCATGGCCATGTCATTCCCCATACAGTACTGTGCATGAACTGGCCATGGAGTTATTGGGGCCTGCACAGTACTATAGGGGCTGACTATACTGGGAACATACTCAGTAACACCAGATAGTCAGCACATATGTAAGACTTCAGTGAAGGAGACGTGGTGTAGGCTATTAGCAGGAAGCTGTTGGGTGGGGCCCTAGAACAAGTTCCTCTGGTGGGCCTAAGGCCCTTCAGTCCGACACTGTATAACAGAGAATTATTATATATAAGCGGGCTCTTATTTATAAAGGAGGAACTATTAAATATAAGGGTGGGTTACTATATATAATTGGGAAACTTAAATATGAGGGGGCTATTATAAGGGGGAACTATTATTTATAAGACGGGCTATTATTTATAAGGGGGAAACTATTATATATAAGGCATCCATTATAAGGGGGACCTATTATTTATAAGAGGGGAACTATTTATAAGGGGGTATAATTGTTAAGTGGGCTTATTTATAAAGGGGGCTATTAGTGATAATGGGGACTATTATTTATAAGGGTAACTATTATTTATGAGTGGGCTATTATTAATAAGGGCGCAGTATTATTTTTACGGGGTGACTGTTACTGATAAGGGGGATATTACTGAATCTATTTCTGTATCTGATCATGCTCCGGTGTGGGCCGCATTAACTCTCCGTTAGCTCCCCCAGAGGGATTGGAGCTGGAGATTAAATGAAGTTTTATTGGACCGTCCTGATCTTGTCAGGACGGTTAGGCAACATCTGGATTCGTATTTTGCTATTAACGCCAACACTGCCACTTGCCCTACCATCACTTGGGAGGCACATAAATCCATGATTAGAGGGATCTTCATATCTCTTGCCTCAAAGGTCAAAAAAGATTCTCAAGCGGCATTGGATAAACTCCTCTCCGATATAGCGGCCCTTGAACGCATAAGGAAAGCGAGTAAGCAAATCCCTTTGCAGATTGAACTACAAGGTCTGCGTGAAAAACTGAGAGATTCAATTAATGCCCGAACAGCTAAACAATTTCTCCATTACCAACACAGGCTTTATGCACATGGAGATAAGGGGGGAAAACTTATGACCTACATGATTCGGAAAAGGAAAACTAAGTGCTTTATCTCTGCCATTAAAGATCAGTCTGAGGGTACTCATAAATCCACTCAAGGTATCACCTCGGTCTTTCTCTCTTTTTACTCCAGACTATACAATCTGAACTTGGCAGACTCTGCTGCATTTACTACAGACAAAGTTACCAAGATAGAAGAATTTCTTGACTCTCTCTCTATGCCCTCCCTGTCTGAGGAGGACGTCTCGGCATTAATGGCCCCGATCTCTCTGGAGGAAATAAAGGGTGTACTAAATAGCTTCCCTAAGGGGAAAAGTCTGGGACCTGATGTTTTTCCTTTACAATACTATAGAGTGTTCCAATTGGAGCTCCTCCCATATCTCTCTCTTTCTTGCAATGCCCTACTATCAGGGAAATCACTTCCCCGTCAAACTCAGGAGGCGCACATCACACTGCTACCAAAAGAAGGGAAGGACCCTCTGTCCTGTAGTAGTTACAGGCCTATATCGCTTCTTAATCTCAATCTTAAATTGTGGGCGAAAATTCTGGCCACTAGAATAAAACACCTCCTACCCTCATTATTACACCCAGATCAGGCAGGGTTCGTCCTAGGTAGAGATAAGGGAAAGATAACTCCAATCGCTTGCTTCATGCCATCACCCATGCCTGGAAAACTCATTCCAGCTTAGTCCTTTTGATGATGAAAAAGCATTTGATAGGGTGCACTGACTGTTTATGAAAGCCACACTGAGAAAATTTTAATTCCCACCTCAATTTATAGACGCAGTCTTCACTCTTTATGATACTCCTCACGCCCGTTTAAAGGTTAATGACACACTCTCACCTAGCTTCAATATCACGAATGGGACTAGGCAGTGATGCCCTCTCTCACCTTCCCTTTTTATTCTAGCTTTGGAGTCTTTATTGCAGGCTGTCCGCTCATACCCGGATATATTCGGTTTTAAAATGGGATCGCATACTTTGCATGCTGCCGCATTTGCTGATGATGTCCTATTTTTAGTTTCCAACCCGGAAAAGGGACTCCCTGCAATAGTAGATCTTCTCACACATTATGGTTCTGTTTCGGGCTATAAGGCCAACTTGGATAAATCAGAAGTACTTAATATTACAAACTTCTCCAAACTGGCATCGAAAATCTCTTCCTCCACATCTTTCAAATGGACCTCTCAGTCAATTAAATACCTGGGTGTTCAATTGACAGCGGACCCCTCCCACCTCTATACAGAAAATTTCCAACCACTACTAATAGAGATACGTACCATGTTAGGGTGGGTTCACACCTGCGCTTCAGTCCGTCCGTTGCCAATCCAAGTGAAAATCTCGGCGAACGGGATTGGCATCGGATACAGACCGGTCAGCGACGCATTGGTTAAAAACCCATTCATTTGAATGGGTTTTTAACCCCTTAAGGACCCAGCCCAAAAGTGCGTTAAGGACCAGGCCTCGTTTTTCAAAACTGACATGTGTCACTTTATATGGCAATAACTTTGAGACGTCTTAACTTACACAAGTGATTTTGAGATTGTACTTTGATTGATCGTGACACATTGTACTTCATGTTAGTGGTAAACACTAATGAATATTTTTTTATTTATTTATAGAAAAATAGGAAATTTGATGGAAATTTTGAAAAAAATCGCAATTTTCAAAATGTGAAATGCTCTGCTTTTCAGATAGATAGTCATACCACCCAAATACATTAATACATATTATCTACCATATCTCTGCTTTATATCGGCATCATCTTTTAATCGTCCTGTAATTTATTTTGGATGTTAGAAGGCTTACAAGTGTAACAGCGATTTTGCAGATTTACAAGAAAATTTCCCAAACTAATTTTTTTAGGGACCACTTCAGTTCTGAAGAGGATTATAAAGGCCTATATATTAGAAACCCCCATAAATCACCCCATTTTCAAAACTGCACCCCTCAAATAATTCAAAATAACATTTGGGAAGTTTGTTAACCCTTTAAGAATTTCACTGGAATTAAAACAATATGGAGGTGAAATTTAGACATTTAATTTTTTCCCACTAATTCCTTAATTTAGCCCTAAAATTAACACATTCACAAAGGGTTAAAGGAAAAAATGCATCTCACAGTTTGTTATGCAATTTCTCCCGAGCACGGAAATACCCCACAAGTGGGTGTAAACTGATGTTTGGGCGAATGGCAGTGCACGGAAGGGAAGGAGCGACACTGGGCGTCTGAAAAGCAGATTTTGCTGGAATAGTTTTCAGGTGCCATGTCTCATTTGCAAAGCCCCTAGAGTACCAATACAAAGGAAAACCCCAAAAAGTGACCCCATTTTGTAAACTACACCCCTCACAGAATTCATATAGGGGTATAGTGAGCATTTTGACCTTACATTCGTTTCACAGATTTTGCTAACACTGGGATGTATAAATGAAACATTACTAAAATGTCACTTTATCCCCAAAGTTTTCATTTTCACAATGGGTTAAAGGAGAAAAAGCACCCCACAGTTTGCAAAATAATTGCTCCTAAACACAGCAATACCCCATATGTGGTCGTAATCTGCTGCATGGGTACATGGCAGGGCTCAGAATGGAAAGAGCGCTATTTAGCTTTTGGAGAGCAGATTTTGCTGGAATAGTTTTCAGGTACCATGTCGCATTTGCAGAGCCCCCAAAGTACCAATACAGTGGAAACCCCCTAAAAGTGACCCCATTTTGGAAACCACACCCCTCACAGAACATATCAAGGGACATAATGAGCATTTTGACCCTACAGCTGTTTCACAGATTTTATTAACATTGGGACATTAAAATGAAAAATTACTTTTTTTCCAATAAACCGTCAATTTAGCCCCAAATTTTTCATTTTCACAAGAGGACAAAGGAGAAAAAGCACCCCAAAGTTCGTTACACAATTTCTCCTGAACACAGAAATGCCCCATATGTGGTTGTAATCTGCTGCATGGGTAAATGGTAGGGCTAAAAATGGAAAGAGCGCTATTTAGCTTTTGGAGGGCAGATTTTGCTGGAATAGTTTTTGGATGCCATGTCGCATTTGCAGAACCCCTAAAGTACCAATATAATGGAAACCTCTCAAAAGTGACCCCATTTTAGAAACTACACCCCTCAAGGAATGTATCAAGGGGTATTATCATTTAGAGCCTAAAAATGCTTCCCAAAAATTAATGTACAAAGTGAAAATTAAAGTTTTTAAAGAAATATCCAATTTCAGTGCCTAATACGTTGCGGCCACTTTGTGGCACCAGAGACATGCACTCCTAAAACTATTAAGTGGGCTATCCCGGGGACAAAAAAATTATATATGTGGGTATAAACTGCTGCTTGGGCACGCAGCAGGGCTCAGAAGGGAAGGAGCACTGTGGTTTTTTTTAGCTTTTGGAGTACAGATTTAGAGGGACTTTCTGGTCGCCATGATATTTTTGCAGAGCCCTGGAGGTGCCAGTAAATTGGAATTCCCCAAGAAGTGACCCCCATTTTGTAGGGGCAATTTTACGGTCTCTGCAAATGTGACATGGCGTCCAAAAAAACAACAATCTAAATATGCGCTCCAAAAGCACATAGCGCTCCTTCACATTTGCGCCCTGCTGTGTGCCCAAATGACAGTTTATGCCCACACGTATGACACTGGTGTACCCAGGATAACGTACTTAACAATGCCATATGTGGGTATAAACTGCTGTTTGGGCACAGCCAGGCACAGAAGGGAAAGAGCGCTATTTTGGTTTTTAGAGCACAGTTTGCTTTTTGGACACCATGCCACTTTTGCAGAGACCATGAATTGTCAGTAAAGTGGAATCCGCAGACATGTCACCCCATTTTGGAAACTATACCCTTCAAGGGATTTATCAAGTGGGATAGCGAGCATTATTAACCCTTAAGTGTTGCATTCTTTTAATTTCCAAAAATGAATGCGCAGCTGATAATGAAAAGTTAAAAATGAAATTTTTCTATAGATACGCCATTTCAGTGCCCGATATGTTGTGCCCAGCTTATGTCTGCATAGACACACACTCCAAAAACTGGTGATCGGGGATCCCGGGCACAACAGCTTTTGGAGCGTTCATCTCTGATACAAGCCGGGCACAACATATTACGCACAGAAATGTCGTATTCCTGGAATAATTGTCATTTTCACCTTTCATCATCAGCTGCCTATTCATTTACGGATAATAAATTATAGCAACACTTGGGAGTTAAAAATGCTCACTGTACTCCTGGATAAATTCCTTCAGGGGTGCAGTTTCCAAAATGGGGTGACATGTCAGGGGATTCCACTGTACTGGCATTTCAGCTCTGCAAAAGTGCAATGGCGTCCAAAAACCAAATAGCGCTCCTTCCCTTCTGTGCCCGGCTGTGCCCAAACAGGAGTTTATACCCACATATCACATTAAGTACCTTATCCTGGGTACACCAGTGTCATACATGTGGGTATAAACTGCGGTTTGGGCACACAGTAGGGCACAGAAGGGAAGGAGCGCTATATGGCTTTTGGAGCGCAGATTCAGATGTTTGGGATCTGGATGCCATGTCATGTTTGCAGAGCCTCTAAAGTACCAGTAAAGTGGAATCCCCTAGGGAATGACCCCATTTTGAAAACTGCACCCCTCAAAGAATTTATCAAGGGGTGTAGCGAGCATTAGTATCCCAGACGTGAATGCACAGCGGATGGGGAAAAGTGAATATGTAATCTGTGCGTAGTACATTGGGTACACTAAATTCCCTACTATTTCCCCAGTAGTTCCTATTATTGGGGGGTCACTCTGGGGGTCACTTCTGGTTTATTATCCCTCGTAAGCTCTAAATCTGGGGTGTACCCTAATATACGCTCGCACAGCTTATACATTCCCTTCCTGCCGCAGCCAGTTATGCTCTAATGATTTGGCGATTTTTGGGGTTTTTGTCTTCACATTGTACGAGTTATATTTTCTTTATTTCTCTGGTGATGTAGCCATATGAGGGCTTGTTGTTTTCAGGGTGAGATGTATTTTTTAATGACATCATTTTTAGGTGCTTACAACTTATTAAATAAATTTTATTAACTCTTTCTTGGTGGATTAAAAAACAACCCCATCAATTCTGGCACTGCGTTTTATCTTTTCAATTTTTCACCATGCAGCGTAGAGCATAAGTAACATGTTATCTTTATTCTGCGGGTCGGTATGATTACGGCGATACCTCATTTATAATGTTTTTTTATGCGATACCAATTTTGCAGAACAAAAACCCATTTGGGGACATAAATTAATTTTTTTTGCATCGCCATCTTCTAAGATGCGTAGCATTTTTATTTTTCAGTTTAGAGAGTTGTTTTAGGGCTTATTTTTTGCGGTACAACCTGTGCTTTTTATTGGTACTGTTTTGGGGTACATATGACTTTTTGATCACTTTTTATGGCATATTTTGTAAGGTGAGATGGCGAAAAATCGTTACCTTTGGCGGGTTTTTTTCCGTTTTTTTTTCCCCGACTTTCACCGTGTACATTAAATATGGTTTCAGTTTTATTGTACAGGTTGTTACGGACGCAATGATACCAAATATGTATTGTTTTTATTAATTTTTAGGTTTATTTTTTCTATAATTCATTTTATATAGGAAAAGGGAATTTTTGAGGCTTTATTCTTTTATTAATTTTTTTTCACATACTTTATTATTTTTTTTTTCACTTTTTTTTACTTTTTCTTGTGTCCCATTAGGACACCTGAGCCAGCAATGCTTTGATTGCTGGCTCAGCACTATAGACTGCAAGACACGAGCATACTCGTGTCTTACAGCCTATACAGGAAGTCAGCGCTATGGAAACACAGCGCTGACTTCCTGATGTCTCGGCAGGATCAACCAGGTACTGGGGGCTCCAGGCAGCCTGGGGTCACTTGGCAGACCCCGGGCTGCACATTAGAGATATCGGCACCCCCCCGATCTCGCCGCGGGGGGTGCCGGGGGGGGTCGGCAAGACGGCGGAACCCCTTGGATGCCGCGGTCATGTTTGACCGCGGCATCCAAGGGGTTAAAACCGCCGATCGGAAGTTATGGCCGACTGGGGGTTATGGAGCAGGGTGTTAGCTGTCAGATACAGCTTACACCCGGTTCCGATACCGCCCGCTCAGATAGTGAGCGGGCGGCCGGCCTCGGGCGTAGTATTACGTCCTGGTGCGCGAAGTACCTAGCGCCCAGGACGTAATAGTACGTCCAAGGTCGTTAAGGGGTTAAAGCAATGTGAGGGTGTCCGATTGCACCCTCTGCACTGCGAATCCTTTTTTTTTTTCGTCGGACACGAAGTCCTGCATGTCCGACTTTGTTTCCGACGAAAAAAAAAGGATTCGCAGCGCAGAGGGTGCAATCAGACACCCTTGCATTGCTTTAAAAACCCATTCAAATGAATGGGTTTTTAACCAATGCGTCGCTGACCGGTCTGTATCCGATGCCAATCCCGTTCGCCGAGATTTTCATTCGGATTGGCAACGGACGGACTGAAGCGCAGGTGTGAACCCACCGTAAGCGTCCTATCAAGGACTGCCATTTTCCTGGTTTGGCAGACGGAACTTATTGCAGACCTACGCATTACCCAAAATCCTGTATCGACTTCACATGCTGCCTATACGCCTCCCTCCGCTTTTCTTCAAATCGACTAGAAGTCTCTTCTCCACCTTTCTTTGGTGAGGCAAACTAGCATGGCTTCCCATCAAGCTCCTAATGAAGAAAAAGTTGGCAGGGAATATAGGCCTTCCGGATATCTCGGACTATTACAAGGCTGTTCAATTGAAACGATGGATTGAACTCACCTCACTAGGGTCATCTTCACTACTTTCTAGTTTATCCAACTGCACTTTTGGGCCTACTTCTCAGGCGGATCTGTGGCTGTATGGCTCCTCAGGCCACCGCTCTAAGTCCATAGATCAACTCTTGCTAGGCGCGTATGAAACATGGCGTGACTTGAAGAAACAACTGGCAACCTCTCCCTCTCCGTTGCTCCCTATTGGCATTCTGCCCGAATGGTTAGGGAGATCAAGCACAGCTTGCTCCAGCATATGGCACCGCTTAATATCCCACAGACTGCTGGATGTTCTTGACAAGACGACGGTAGTAAACTTGTCGAAACTGTAAGCCCTAGTCTCAGATAGACCCCTATCCTTTCTTCATAAACACCATCTGACTAAACATGTTCAGGACTGGATCGCAACTAACAGAGTATGCACCGACCTAACCCTCTTTGAACGCACTCTCCTGGCATGCAATAAACTACTATCCAAGACCTCATATGTCCTTGCCACCTTCGTTAGTCCGGTTCGGATTTACAAACCTGCTTTCCTTTTGTCTTGGGAAATCGAGTTGAACATCACTCTGTTGGACGAACAAATTAGGCAGGTACTTTGTAACTCTCATGGCTTCTCTCCATGTTTATGCCTGCAGGAGACACACTATAAGTTGCTAACCAGATGGTACCACACCCCTCAGTGGCTCCACAGAATGAACTTGTCGGACATGTGTTGGAGATGTAAGGCCCAAAGTTGATCTCTGCAATACATATGGTGGTTCTGTTCGGGCATTAGTCAATTCTGGATGGATGTCCAATCCGTAATTAGGCAACTTTCCTCTCTGACATTTGAGATCACAAAGACCATGATCTTTCAATCACTATCATCCCTCAAGATCCCATCTTGTCTCCCTTCTGTTGTCTGCGGCAAACTCCCTAATACCCCATAGATGGTTGAGCCCAGACCCTCCTACCAAAGCTGAATAGATTGAAAAGGTGAACCAGATTTCTTGTTTTGAAGAGTTATCTAGCTGGAAGGCAAGACGACATGACCGATTCCTCAGGACTTGGTTGCCGTGGAGAAACCTGAAACTATGAGTCTAGTCCATCCCCCCCCCCCTTTCTGTCCCCCACCCTCTCTCTCTCCCCCAGCACCCATCTCACCTTCCTCTCCCTCTCTTCCCCGTCTTTACCAACCCCCCCCCCACCTTTCTTTCTCTTCTTTCTTTTCTTGGCTTTCTTCTTAAGCTTCTCCTCCTCCTCTTCTTCTCCTCCTTCTCCTTCTTCTCCTTCTTCTTCTTCTTCTTCTTCTTCTTCTTCTTCTCTTTCTTCCTTTTCTTTTCTTTTCCTTCCTTATCTCTTTCTACTTTCCCCTCTCTCTACACCACTCTATATGTGCCATTACTCAGTATTGTACTGAAATGATGCAAAATGTTTTATATTGCATTCCCTTTCATGCATCTGTATTTTGTTTGTTTCTTTGTTATGTGAAATCTGTTAATAAAAATATTATTAATTAAAAAAAAAAGAAATATTTCCGCACCATAAAAAAAAAATGGAAAGGCTTTCATAAATCGTGTTCAACTATCTCTTCCACAAAACCATCTCAATACACCAGAGTGCAGAGGATAAAGATTTATAATGCACAGACTACCAGCCATCAAATGAAGTAAGAAAGGAGATCAAAGAAGGAGAATTAGCCTTAGTGTGGAGAAGAAGGGCTGCCTCAGAGGAGGGAAAGAACATACAAATTGTAAAGCAAATATGTCTAGTCTCTTCAATTTTCTGTCATTCCTCAATGTCTCAGTTTCACCTGAAGGTAGCACCCCACATTGAAGCATTTTTCAGACCTGAATTCATATATATTTTTTTAATTAAACAATTTATTGAGTTTTTATGTAACAATACAAAATCCTGATTTTAATATATAGAAAGCAGCCATAGAAAATAATAGTGGGCTCTGGACATATGCCACAGCAGTAATAATGTTAACAGATATTTATTCTAACTGTAGATACAGAAGATACAAGCTAACAATCATCATGGAGTAAAACAACATAAGAAAACAGATATAAAGTCCTGAAGTATGTGATATACATAGATCACAATATATGATGCTTTCCCAGAATGATATTAAAAAACAAAATAAAAATCTGGGTAGACCTGAATTCATTTTAAGATATGATCTCTGGGGTTTGAATTAATTATGACAAAATCGTTATGTATCTGGGTCTCAATACTTTTTGAAATATAATAAAGGAATTTAAGTTGAAGGTGTTTCCTGGGCTAAAAATATTGATGACCCATCCTAAAGATAGACATTAATCAGATTAGTGGAGGTCTGACAGCTGCCACCCCCATCGATTAGCTGTTCTCATTAATTAATACACAGAGAATGGAGCAGAAAGCAGCACTGTTCTCTGTGTAGTGGTAAAACTGAAGTACTGCAGCTAAAGTCCACACAGACTCAAGTTTGTTGTTGCTTCCAGAAGAGTGTGTACTAAATAGATGGAAAATAGTTACAGTACTGAAAGAGGGCACATATTTCTGTAGTCAACTGTGACTCTATGTTATGGAGTCCAGTATAATTTATATAAGCATACACATTTCTAAGGACTATAGCTGTCACACAAGGGTTTGACAACTGTCACAACTATAAAATTATTTGGGTAGACTCAGTTTTGTCTTCAGCAGCAGCAAAGCTGCAATATAAGACATGGGAGGTGTTCTCCATTGTTACAGCTAAATAATCTGCAGATGTTTTACTATATGTAACCCTTTAATTGTTGGGTTGGGGATGCTTTAGATGTATGCTGCATGAATATGGTCAAGTCTGCTGTTAATAATGGTAGCTGAACAGCTGGTCACAAGTTTGAAAAACATTTTGTTGCTATGATTCAGTATCAAAGAATCTTCATTTGCCGCGGTAAGGTTTGTTAATACAGAGCTCTCTTCTACTTTGAGCTTTACGTCTATTAACGTTTTATTAACTTTCTAAATTAGATGTTGCTTAGTAATGTAAACATAAAGAACATACATTGGATACTACAAACATCATTTTCATGCTGTAGGAAGAGAGTAATTAAATGTATCTTGATGAAGTGTCTGATGTTAATAACCACCTGTTACATAAAGAGATTATAGAAGCTTATGCAATTATTATTCTAAATGTGGAAATACGCATACACATATTCCAAGGACAATAAGATAACCTGTCAATGGAAAGCTAAAAGAAATACATACATAGTTTCTTTGCTTTGGTTTGTAGCACCTGTCCTTGCTAATGCAAAAATCATATTAAAGTCACCATTTTATGATCCCTACTAGAAGCCTGCTGCATGAAGTTCATCTCAAAGTGGTTTTCAGGGTTAAAAATATTGGTTGGCCTATCCAATTTCAGATTGGTGAGGGTCTGACACCCAGAACTCCCATAAATCAGCTGTTCTCACTGATCCAGAGAGAATTGAGCTGTCTGCTTCCTACTCCATTCTGTTTGTATCAGTTGACCAATAAGTGTGCTGGGTGTGAGATTCGCCCAATCTGATAATGCAGACCTATCCTTAGAATATGCCATTAATAATTTTAGCTCTGAAAACTCCTTTAACTAAGGGCTTATGAACATTGGCCAAGACTCAGACGAATGTGTGGTCATAAATGATATAATGCATCGTTTAGTGCTTGTTCCCATCAGCCTTTTACACTAGTCGATGCAAATCACATAGGAAGGATCACTGCTATGATCATTCCTCCCCCATACAAGTTCATCGAGTGTCAACAACACTCACAGGGCGATGTGCTGCTGACAAATTATCGTTTGTTATGCTGCATGTGAGCTAACAAACAAATGACTGGATGGACATTTACAGAGGCCAGTTTTTAGGGACAACCATTCTGACACTTGTTCCGGAATTCTGATAATTGGCCTGATATTGGTCTGATGAAATAGAGCTTAAAGAGGACCTTTCATGTCCTCATGTATATGCTGTTTTACATACCGCTAGAAAGCAGACAGCGCACTGAATTCAGCACGCTGTCTGCTTTCCCGTTATGTGGCCCAGGGCTGGAGATATCGGTGCCGGTAGTTTTGTGCCTCATCGTCAGAAGTGTGTTACTGACAGTCTAGCTGCGCTGTGAGGAATGCCCTCCCTGACAGTACTCGTCCATAGTCCTGTACTGGGGGGGTGCGTTACTCACAGCTCAGCGTCATCACTGGACAGTAAGGAACGCCCTCCCTGACAGTACTCATTGATGATGAATGATGATGCTGAGCTGTGAGGAACGCCCCCTCAGTACAGCATTATGGAGGAATACTGTCAGGGAGGGCATTCCTCGCAATGCAGCTAGACTGTCAGAAACGCCCTTCTGACGATGAGGCACAGAACTACAGGCACCGATAGCTCCAGCCCTGGGGCACATAATGGGAAAGCAGCGAATACAGCGAATTCAGCGCGCTGTCTGCTTTCTAACGGTATGTAAAACAGCATATACATGAGGACGTGAAAGGATAAGGCTTTCCAAAGGTGTTTGTCAGTGGTTTTCTTCCCATTCAGTATATATGCACTACTCAACTAACTGAATATGCATCTGTATGAGATAATCAGACAAGAAAGCTATTGGCCCAAGAAGCATTTGTCAACTGTTATCTAAGATGTATGCTCACTTTAAGTCTTCCATACTAGGTTGTTGCTTTTTTTAGACTATAAGAGGGAAGTATTTGCCCAGTCCATGTAGCTAAGCCAGTAGTTTGGACATTAGTAAGAACATGTAAGGTGAAATATAGACGAATATTAATATATTAGACGTACTTTATGTTTCTTTAATCAATGAATCAAAAAATAGTTCTTCAAGACTTCATATTAATGGCCTATACTCAGGATAGGTCATCAGTATGAGAGCAATGGAGGTCTGACGCCTGGCACTCCCATCGATCAGCTGTTTTCTATGTTCAGAGCGAAAAGGAGACAGATCCGTACACTGTACAGTGACTGTACTATTGCAGCTCAGTTCCCATTGTAGTAAAAATCGTTTTTTCATGTTTATGAATGGTCTAATTTTTTATTTTTTTTGTAAATCATGAGGCATGAATATATTGAAGTATATATACAATATGAAACAGCCTTTTCTTACATAGTACAGATGTACAAGTAGGAAAGGTTAAGACTGTCATAGACAGTTCACTAGCTGAGATTTCAACAGATTTATGAGCCTCATAATATGAGCCTTCATAAATATGTTCTTCATTGCAAGAAGAGTAGAAAGGAGTAGATAACACACATATCTAAATAATATGGGTTTGTTTGTCCTTTTTAGATATTATTACTTGGCTTTATTTTCTATCATAGTTATGCCGTGAACAGTATAAATTGGCAGATCCTTTTTTCCTAAGGATATTCTATAATATTAAAAGGCCACCTAAACATTGTTGTGCTTGATAATGCACATTATGATTTTATTTATGTAATATTTTTTGGCAATGTGCATCACCAAAAAAGTCAACCATCACTTGCTAAGTACAATTCCAAATAACAATCATCTATCAAATCAAATTTAAAATAAGATACCAAACAGTAAAATATGCCAGCACCAATGCTATTCATAAGGAATCCACCATGTTTGAAATCCCCTGTGAAGTACTGTAAATCCTGTAAGCTTCAGTTGGGTCAGCCTAGAGTGTGGAATCTAAAAAAATCTCCCTGATCTTCCCTGGGAGGAGATAAGGACTTATGGATGAATTCTCATGTTGTGGTGCCCATAATAGTTAATAACTGAACAGAAGCATAGTCCACTCATCAAGAAATGTAGTTGAGGGATGAAGAGAGCCCAGAAACAATCAAAGAACAACAACAGACAAATGCAAAGTAAATCCAAAGTCATCATCAGAAACAAGGCAATAAGGGAAGAACTTCAGAAAAACCCAATCTGCAAGCAAGCATGGCAAATACCTTTAATTAGTATGCCTGGACTGACTTCAATTTGGCTTACTTGTAGTCAGGGGTGTAACTATCGGGGTAGCAGCGGTAGCAGCTGCCACAGGGCCCGGGACATTAGGGGGCCCCGCGGGGCCCCGATGCTTTCTATTTTTAATAGGCTGTTACCTGCTGGAGTAACCCCAGCAGGTAACGAGCCCTATATACTTACCTATCCCCGGGGTCCCGCTCACGGCCACCTGCGCTTCCGATTCTGCGGAGGCGGCTGTGAGCAGGATCGGGGATCGGTATGTGAGGCCGCGGCCCGAACACCACAATCTCTGCTATCGCTATACTCGGAGGCCCAGGGGAGGTGAAGGAACATAAAAAACACTGTATTTACCTCTCCTGCACTTCTCCAGGCTTCGGGCCTGTTTGGTGACGTCGCAGACGTCAGCGGACGTCATTTTGCGTCGCGACGCCTTGCCCGCATCACGTGACGCCGGCCTGGTCCAACATTGAAGGCGGCTGAAGCAGCAGGGAGTGGACCGGAGCGAGGAACAGGTAAGCAACATTGTTTTTTTTTATGTTTGTATCCTCCCCTAGGTCTCCGATCATTATACTCTGGGGTCTGAAAAGACCCCAGAGTATAATAATTGTTCATGGGTGGTCCACAATGGGACATATAATAGTGTGTGCAGGGGCCACTATGGGGCAAAATACTCAGTGCAGGGGCCACTATGGGGAATAATAGTGTGTGCAGGGGCCACTATGGGATATAATACTGTGTGCAGGGGCCACTATGGGACATAATACTGTGTACAGGGGCCACTATGGGGAATGATACTTTGTGCAGGGGCCACTATGGAGGATAATACTGTGTGCAGGGGCCACTATGGGGCATGATACTGTGTGCAGGGGCCACTATGGGACATTATACTGTGTGCAGGGGCCACTATGGGACATGATACTGTGTTCAGGGGTCACTATGGGACATGATACTGTGTGCAGGGGCCACTATGGGACATGATACTGTGTGCAGGGGTCACTATGGGACATGATACTGTGTGCAGGGGCCACTATGGGACATGATACTGTGTGCAGGGGCCACTATGGGGCATGATACTGTGTGCAGGGGCCACTATGGGGCATGATAAAGTGTGCAGGGGCCACTAGGGGGCATGATACTGTGTGCAGGGGCCACTATGGGGCATGATACTGTGTGCAGGGGCCACTATGGCACATAATAGTGTGTGCAGGAATGCGTTTTTTTGGGGGGGGGGGGGGTTGGGGGCGGTCCGGGGGGGGGCGATTGGGGGCAGCGGTTCGGTGGAGGGGGCCCCATGTCAAATGTTCACCTTGGGGCCCAGACATTCCTAGTTACGCCACTGCTTGTAGTGAAATGCTGGCAGCTGAGAGACGCTTCAGGAGGCATACGCAGAGAAGTCAAGTAACCTTATGCAGCCAATGGCAGGAGCTGTGGTCACCAGTGGAGATCAGCACTGCACAAGGTGAAGGTAGTAATACCTCTTTAATATTTCCTTTTGTTCTGTCCATTTTTTTCATTTTTTTCCACTTATAATAAATTACAGTTAAAATTAACGCAACAATAGATATACATTTTAAAGCAAGTAAAAAAGATCGGAAAAGTTTATAAAAAAATGAAATGTGTTTGTTCACAAAAGTGCTCACTATTTAACAGCAAATACCTCTAACTAGATGCAGACTAACTAAACATAAATGCTTCTTTAGGCAAAACAGCTTGTGTTTGTCTTGGAGACAGACATCTTAAAATAGTCCCTTATTTCCACACAGGTTATCAGCTATAATTCTTCTATTATCAGTAACTGATTTTTAGACAATAGTTGTGGTTATATCTTGAATATTAACTTAGCAAAGTTCACAAGTTGCAGAGACAGGAACCTCCCAGATTATACAAGCAATTTATTCAGCTGGCTGATGCCTTAGATTAATTGAAATATCTTATCATTCATATAGCACTGAATACTTATTTATCCAATGAGGAATTCATTTTTGTAGGACATTTCTAAAGCTCTTAATGTGTAAGATTACCAATAAGACAATAGAAAAGGAGGGGTGCAAATCCATGTATACCGCGCACTTGCAATATATAAGTAACAGTATAAGTAACTTATAGGGCCACTCAGAAATAATAATAAAGGTACATAGGTGTCAGTGGGGTAACTAAAGTCTTGAACAGGGTTCCCTACTCCTCCCTTCAGCGTATTCTTGATAGCAATGATTATGGGTACTGCAGCAGTATCTCAGAAAAGGATTCAACTATAGTACCCACAACTGTGGTTATCAAGAATATGGCAAGTGAGCACCACAGCACCCAGCATGTAAACAATACTGGGAGCTGCGTACTCCAGGAAACAGCTGAACTGTGGGAGTCCTAACAGTCTATGAGATCTAAGATATCAGTGGGGGTCCAACACCCACGGCCCCTGCTGATCAGCTGTTTGAAGGGACCATAATCCTTTTGCAAGTGCCATGACCCCTTTGCTATTTACATTGCACCGTATTTGTTTTATAGTGACTGGGTGATGTAATTACAGCCTGTAATAATATCACATGGCTGCTATAAAACAGATGGCGTGTGATGTATATAGTGAAGGGGCCCACACAGTATAATATGCTCCACAGTGCCCCCCACTCAGTATAATATGCTCCACAGTGGCCCACACACAGTATAATGCTCCACAGTGGCCACCACATAGTATAATAGGGGCCCAATGGCATGTACATACAACACTATGCTGGATCCCTTTCCATTAACAAGATGTATAGCGGTCGGGGAATCAGCCTTTGCTGTAACGCTATGATGGTGCTACAAAGGCCCCAGCCATCTCCAGCTGGCCGTGGGCCCCCTTACCCCTTCGGGCCTGTTCGTGGTCACACCCCCTGTGACCACACAGCACCATATAAATCACATACTAGTCAATGTCACACATGTAATGACCATAGAGAGGGGGATAATATTTGCAAAGTGCTTACTATATAAACCCCATTTCTCACATAATCAAAAGGACTTCATGCTTTCCAAGGAAATGTAGTAACACTACAAGAACAACAGGGTATACTTAAACAAAAATCAAAAATGGGAACACATTACCTATGCTGTATGCCTCACTCTGACTGCAACAACACCGACCCATACACGTGTTTCGACTCTGCCTTCTTCTGTGTGTCTACCTTCTGTACTTATAGACCAATTGGTTTAACTTCAAATTCAATATGTAATATTTTAGGATGCACAGATCATACTAAGCTTTGGAAACAAAAATTGCCTAACGACTCAAATTTACTAGGCTGGCTATATACCTTAGATATCTGTCAGCTGAGCACTTATAAGGCTGGCAGCTATCCCATCCGACTCCTATATACACATAAAGCTCAGTCAAGCAGTACCTTTGTCCTGAATGGCAGAGGGGGAAAGCTACTGCTAGACATCTCTGAATATATGGTCAGGGGCCCTACAAAATAAATATACTGTAGCACTGAGGGCCAAAAACATCAATTTATGCCTCTAAGATACCTTTAACAAACAGGGCGCCGTGTAGTATGCTGTACAGAGACACACAGAGTCCCTATGATCCTTACGAGAAAACCTTAGGTGGTAGTTGTAATGTTATATTATGCATGCACAACTTTATCTTCCGTTACAAAAGTAAACAAATATGACAGAAGATAGCTTTTGTCATGTTGTTTACATTAGTGTCAGTGGGAATGGACACAGAATCAGTCTGTGACCGTTCTCTGTGACAGTTTAATATCCGTTGCTGTCAACCTATGATGGAAGACAGCAATGGACATTACCAATGGAAGTGTGGACGCCCCCTAAGCTGGTTTATATATTTGTTACAATTACATGGCCAGCCTATTTTATGCCATGATGCAAAAAGAAACCTTCAGGGATTAGAAATGCTGTAATTTGAAGAAGTAATAATGCAATGTGCAGTAAAATTCGAGAGTACCTATAAAGGTATTTATAAACCATAAATTGCTACTAGAAAAGCTATGTAAAAAGTCACTGAGACAGCGCTTACATAACCCATTATAGCAGGTCGATGACCTTAACTACGTTAATTTCCTTCAAGAAGACCGATTTTATTTTCTGGGATCTTCAACTATGCTATATTGCACTAAAATAGATCCAAACATACCTATTGCAATTCTACTTAACTGAACTTAGATCATCACAAGGTTTGGTTTTTTTGTTTCTGTTACTGACATATTCATAAAATGGACTATTTACCTTTGTTATA
This sequence comes from Leptodactylus fallax, assembly GCA_947044405.1. Lineage (NCBI taxonomy): Eukaryota > Metazoa > Chordata > Amphibia > Anura > Leptodactylidae > Leptodactylus > Leptodactylus fallax. The sequence goes on from CAMRHE010000045.1 coordinate 4,485,311, forward strand.
GGAATGACTCAGTTGGCATAATCTCCTTTTCTATAGTCTTTGAAATGTTTATTTAGTTTGGGACTTTGGTGCTTGGTTACTTACCTAAGATGACATAAATCAGTTTCTTTTGCTTCAGCAAATGTGGTAATGTTTACTTTCATGTGCTAATCCCATTGGGAGAGATGAACTAAAGTCCAATAAGGGTTTTGGAAAGTTTTAAGTACTTAAAGTCACCTGTAAGTGAAAAGAATTATTAAATCATTAAGTAGCTTTTTTGCCAGTATTTAGAGAAAAAAGAGATTATCTTCACTGAGTTATACAAATAAAAATATCAAAGTTTTAATGGGTGTTATATTAGGATAAGTGGATAACAATCAATGAGCTATACCCAGTATGTATCTAGAGGGCTAAGGCCCAGGTAGCAAAATACAGATTAAAAAAATGATCTAAAAACTCTTTCCTTCCACTATTAAATCTATAGTGAAAACACTCCTGATTCCGCATCTAAAATTAACATGCTGTGTTTTTCAAAAATATGTGTTTTTGAAAAAGCAGCTTTTCTTGCATATGAAATTAACCGAAATGTCATTCACTTTGCTGGTACTGTAAAATGTTTTTTTTTTTTTTACAGCAGCCAAAAACGCTGCATTTTCGCAATGTGGGGCCTTAGGCCGAGGCCCCACGTTGCAAAAACGCAGCGCTTTGGCCACGGCGGAAACGCCACAGCAAATGATGCTGTGTTTTACATTTCCTACAAAGTGGATGGATTCTGGCTAATCCCATCCACACATTGCAGAAAAAAATCTGCAGTGGAAATGCTGTGATTTCAAAAATGCAGAAAACTCGGACTTTCTGTGAAAAACGCTGCGGAAAAAAAAGTGATACGTTTCCGCAACTGTCTTTTCCACAGTTATTTTTGGGGGCCTTAGCCTTAGCCTAAAGGTGTTTTCACGCAGTGTGGTTGAGGTGCCGTTAAAATCTGCAACTAAACCAACTTGGAAAATCCATAGTAGTTGCAGTTTTCGATACAGTTTTTACAGGTGAAACATCAAAACCAAAGCTAAACCACATGCAGTTTTGATGTGGTTTTTCTGCACTTTAACTGCATTGTGTGAATACACAATCATTTTGAAAAATCCACATATAGATTTAACAAGGATCTGCCAGCTCTCCTGACATGTCTGCTTCAATAAATACTGTTATTCCCCATAAAATAAAAATACTGAAGCAATTTTCATTAGAGCTCTGTGTTGTGCTTTTCCTCAGGTACTCCTCCTGGAAAAGTAGAATGCGTCAAGAATTCCCCTCTTTAGCCTGAGTGAAGAAGCTGAAAAAGTAATACCCCTCTCTACGGGGAGAAGCAGAGAGCTACAAAAAAAATAACTCCTGCTCTGAAGGACATTGTATGACCATGCATTACATAACATATTAACCATTTGTTTGCATAGTTGCCGGGGGAAGTAGGAAGGAGGGGCATGACCAACCATAAAAGAGAGGCGTTTTGGTAAAATGAATTCCCCACCCCAAAGTAAGCAGTTTGCAGGCATTCCTCAGTGTAAAAGAGGCTATCAGTGTCCTAAGAAAAGTAAGCGCAGTTGTCACAGGAGACGTACGTGAATGACGTCAGAGTCCTTTCCTGAAGGTGATTGGCCTCAGCGGCCATGTGCAGCGAGGACAGGTGAGTTTTTTTTTTGTTTGTTTGTTTTTTCACCTTCCTCGGGCTCCTGGAAAAAAATCTGTAATTTCAGGACAACCCCTTTAATTGCAAATTATAAATTGATAGAGAGAGATTTTGGGGAGACAGGTGTCTCAGTAATCTAGTGCCCTTGTTAAGCCTATATTCACATGACAGTGAATATTGGCCATGTGATGGCCGTTTTTTTTAATGCCCGTCACACAGCCGCATTATTTTCAGTGAATTTGGGCTATTCAGATGATATACCGGACATTCAAAATACAGGTCTTGCTCTATTTTTGTTTGTTTTCACAGATTCTTTCATACACCGTAATGTACGAGGGATACTTGATAACGGCCACCCCTTGGGTGCAAAACATTTGGACCACGGTCGTGTGAATGAAGGCTTAAGCAGAGACAATCAGGTAGCAGCCATTGCTGTCAGTGCTTCTGCAGTACAATCACAATTCTTACTTTCAATCAGTCTATGTCCCAGTCAAGTAACAATCGATACATTCTTGCACTCATTTTGTTGCTTACATCAATGTTAATTATACTTTAGTGTTTTTTGTCACCCAAAATTGCCATGACCCAGTGAAAAAGGGGTCATATACTGTGTGGGGGTATAAAAGGGATTCATAAACTGTGTGGGTGCCATAAATAGGGAGATCATATCCTATGTGGGGGGGGGGGTTAATAAAAAGGGGGTCATATACTGTGTGTGGGCCATAAAAAGGGGTCATATACTGTTGGGGGTTGCATAAGAAAGGGGTCATATACTGTGGGGTGCCATAAAAGGTGGAGTTATATACTGTGGGGGGCAAAAAAAGGGGGTCATATACTGTGTGGTGGGCCAGAAAAAGGGGGTCATATACTGTGTAGGGAGCCAGAAAAAGGAGGTCATGTATCGTGGTGTGGGCCAAAAAAAGGGGTTATATATTGTGTGGGGGCCTAAAAAAGGGGGTTTTATACTATGTGGGGGCCAAATAAGAGGATTTTTTTTGTTCTGCCAATAGGGGTAGGTGTCCTAATTAGGGGGGCCCTGTCACACAAACCAAAGATAGCTGGGTGGGTAACTTTTTTGGGGGGGGAAGGGCGCCTTTCTATAGTACGCCTCAAGCAGCAGAGAGGCTAGGTTCACTCCTGGTCTTGTCCATACTCCAGTGTACTCTCAGAGAGAGTATTCAGTGCAGGAAGTTGTGACAGCACATCAAAGTGGAAAAAACTGCCCTCTACATTTTCCTAATGCCAATTAATACATCTGCCATTGCTGACAATGGTGAGTATGTCATGTGATGGTGGGCTGAGACTGTACCAGAGTATTAAGCTTGGTAATCTGAAATTCTGTGCATACTTGACAAAGGGGACAGACCCCTGAAACATATAAGGTCGCAGATAGCCGTTTGTTTGTTGGTTCTACATCTCTATGATGTTTTTTGCTCCATCACCCGCAATTTGAATGCTGTCGGTTGAATTGACTCCTGGACACATTAGCTTTTACACTGGGTTTGCTAAATTAATGGTACTGCATGCCACATTTTGTTGTTTATTATGCAATGCATTGTTTGGATATATTGATACTTTATTAAAGAAGTTTACTATGCTCAAAAAAGGGAAATATTGTCCTGCTGCTATTGCCTGAACTATATTTTGAGAAGGGAGCTTACCATCGGCTACCATCCTTTTACCCATGGCCATACAATATATGTTGCTGTCACTTGGACAACTAATGTTGGCTTTGTGTTAAAGAACCTGAAAGAACTTGGTGTAAGCCCTAGGAAACGTCAGAGTGTTGTACACGATTTTAACAGGCATTGGTGAACCTAGCCTCTATGCTAAATGAGGCAAACTATAGAGAGCCCCGAACCACGACCACAACTTCAAGTTAAACACTAGTGGTCCCAATGTTAATCCTTTCACCATCATTAGAGACACATTTTGCAGATAAAAGGATCCCCTTATTTGGCCCACACACAGTACAACACCCTCTTTACTAGCCCCCACAGTATATTACCCACTTTATTGACCCCCCCACACAGTATAACACCACTTTTACTGAATCCCTCACAGTATATTGTCCCTTTTAAGGCACTCACACATAATACTGCCCTCTTCTTTTTTGCCCCCACATAGTATATTTTCCCGTTTTAGGCACCCACACATAATATTACCCTCTTCTTTTTGGCCCTCACACAGTATACTTTCCTTTTTTAGGCCTCCATACACTCCTGGGCATCCTCGTGGTGCCTGGAGGTTGTGCTGCATCCTCTTCAGGACTTTTCCAGCCTCTGGTTGACGTCACTGTGCCTAGTAGAGGTGAGTATAATTGTTTATTTGTACTCCTCCATTAGTCACTAACTATTAAGTTATTTCAACAGGTATCGGTTGATATTTTACACACTGATTCCTGCTCCTGTCTCGTCCAGCCTCTACGTCTGTCTTTAGGGTGCTGAATAATGCCAGGATGTAACGTGCAGCACCCTCTGGAGGAACAAGTGGAGGCCATACTGAACAGGAGCAGGTATCGGTGAGTATCAGCTTCTACATATTGGAACAATCCAATAGGTAGCAATTAATTAAAATAAAAATTCCACCCCTCAGTTTATACCAGGAGGACCCGCCTAAGGCGACCTCCTCAGGTTACCTGATGCAAGGTGTGCTGCTCTTTACAGAAAATTGGAGCACTTTAAATTCTGAATAAAATTATTAGGTCTGAAACATGTCTGAAGACTGAATAAGCAGTTTTGCTCATCTCTACTCCACAGTGTGATGCTGCAAGAAAAAAGTTGTACTATGTGGCTCATACTAAACCATGTAGTGCATAAACATGCAAAGTTCTCCCCACATTCCTCAAAAGAGGGATGTCTTTCCAAATATCCTTAAAAAATGGCATATAAGACAGATAGATAGACAGATAGATAGATAGATAGATAGATAGATAGATACATAAAACAATCCAGTCTGCCAGCAACTTGTAAAGATGGAAAATGTCCTTTTATTGGAAAAGCAATACACCACGTATCGGTTCTCACAGGAACCTTTCTCAAGTGCAAATAAACACATCTACTTCAGTGCAATTTATACAAAAAACCACTAATCCCCGCCCTTATAACAAAGAGCCAATCATTAGTTTCCTATAAACATCAAATTCTATACATATATACTCATTAAAACCACATAAATTAAGATATAAATATAAACATACATAATATAGTGCATCAAACCATGGCTATAGCCACCATATTATCTGCCAACGGATATATAATGTCCTGCTCAGTTACTGCATGTTAATCTGGCGTGCCAAAAAAACTCTCATATGACTTCATGAATCACCTGGGTCAGTGCACAAACCTAACAGATGCCCCACCTATGTCTACATCATAGATCCATACCACAGTAGAAAACCACCGCTAACTAAAACACTTTAACTTATGTCATATTAGATCCAAACGGAGAAATATCTTAGAAGCTTCCATAAAATAGAAAAATTGAAGATCCCATATATAACTATGCCAAAATTGATATACTATAGCAGGCAAAAAAAAAAATAAAAAATACACCCAAAAACAGGTCTGTCTGCACTCAGACCTAACCGCACGAAATCCAAACCATCCCCCTAATTTTGTTAGAAAAATCACATCAATATATAGGCAAATATATTCTTTATTAATGAAATCTATATTCTAATACAAAAATCATCGTCCATATGGCGCCCATTCTCCATGTGGTACTATCGACACAACGGGGATCTGTTTTCTTTTTCCTTTTAATTTATAGGCATCATGATACTGAGCAGGACATATACATCCACCAAACTTGATACACCCAACTAAAAAACAAACAAAACAAGAATTAAAAATTAGTAACAAAATTTACTCAAGAAACAGTCTAAAGTTTAAAGGGGAATACTCATTTTTAACAATGCTCTACATATGGGCTTGTACCTTAAAGTCAACATTCAAGCCCATAGGTTGCAGGGTATTTAACATATAGATCCATTTTAGCTCCCTAAGTTTCAGTTCACGTTGACGATCCCCACCTCTACGTCTCTGCGGGATATGATCCAACACCCTAAAACGTAACTCATCCACTGTATGTCGTTTTTCAGAAAAATGTGTAGAGACCAGAAGTTCTAACCTCTTTTTACGGATCGTGCTCTTATGCAGATTGATCCTAGTTCTAATCTCAAGAGTAGTTTCTCCAACATAAATCAAATTACACGGACATTGAATCATATAAATCACGTATTCGGATGAACAGGTATAACGTTCTTTGATAATAAAAGTTTGCCCCGTCTGTGGATGTACAAAGCTATCACCCCGTATCATATTGGTACAATTTGAGCAGTTTAAACATGGAAAATTGCCCCGAGTCAAAGGACCTAACAATAATTGTTTAGTTTGTTTCCTTGGCCCAATATCCGCCTTCACTAAGATATCTTTCAGATTAGGGTCTCTTTTGTAAGACATCAATGGTGGATAAGCTAAATCAGGTATTTCAGGACAGCCTTGTCGAATCACCGTCCAGTGTTTAGAAAGAATTTTGCTGACAGTACCACTCAGATGTGTGAAGGTAGATACAAAAGGGATCCTAGGTCCCTTATTTCGTATTTTTGGTTCAAAAAGATTAACCCTCTCAACTTCCTGTAACCGTTTCTTATGTCTATCCAATATAGATTTGGGGTACCCCCTAATACGGAATTTGGAACACATCTCCTTCACTCTTCTGTCAACTATAAGTTCATCACTAACTATATGTTTAACCCTCAATAACTGACTCCAGGGCAGTGACTCAATCATTTTTTTGGGGTGATTACTTTGGAACAACAATAAGTTGTTCAGGTCAGTTGGTTTAACAAAAATATCTGTTTTAAGAGTATTGTTTTCCACATACACTAAGGTATCCAAAAATTGTATTTTTTCTTTCGAATATACCATAGTAAACCCAATATTGGGCACAACAGTATTGAGTTCAGCATGAAATGCATGTAAATCTGATTCTGATCCCACCCAGATAAAGAATATATCATCTATATACCTTAGCCAGCACCGGACACGATCCCAATGGGAAGATGTATATACCCACCTCTCCTCCAGGGCCGCCATGAAGATGTTTGCATAAGTCGGGGCCACATTGGACCCCATGGCGGTACCCCTCTTCCGCAAATAGAAATCGTCCCCAAAGAGAAAATAATTCTTTAATGCTATAGTATATCAATTTTGGCATAGTTATATATGGGATCTTCAATTTTTCTATTTTATGGAAGCTTCTAAGATATTTCTCCGTTTGGATCTAATATGACATAAGTTAAAGTGTTTTAGATAGCGGTGGTTTTCCACTGTGGTATGGATCTATGATGTAGACATAGGTGGGGCATCTGTTAGGTTTGTGCACTGACCCAGGTGATTCATGTAGTCATATGAGAGTTTTTTTGGCACGCCAGATTAACATGCAGTAACTGAGCAGGACATTATATATCCGTTGGCAGATAATATGGTGGCTATAGCCATGGTTTGATGCACTATATTATGTATGTTTATATTTATATCTTAATTTATGTGGTTTTAATGAGTATATATGTATAGAATTTGATGTTTATAGGAAACTAATGATTGGCTCTTTGTTATAAGGGCGGGGATTAGTGGTTTCTTGTATAAATTGCACTGAAGTAGATGTGTTTATTTGCACTTGAGAAAGGTTCCTGTGAGAACCGATACGTGGTGTATTGCTTTTCCAATAAAAGGACATTTTCCATCTTTACAAGTTGCTGGCAGACAGGATTGTTTTTTCTATTAGGAACCACTCTAGCTGGAGAGGGGTTTCTGTCGTGCAATTTATGGGACGATACCCAGTTTTGCTGGTGCTGCTACAAATGCTTTTTAGTAGTATAGATAGATAGATAGATAGATAGATAGATCAGTATAGATAATTAGGGCTGTCTGTAGACATGCAGTCAGTAAACTTTTTTTTGTATATTAAAGCCAATGACATGCCCCACCAAAAAGTTGTACTGCCGTAAGCTTACAGCAATGAAGAAAGATATGCTGATTTATGTCTTTCTCTGAAAGAATGTCCGTGACATATGGCAAAGCACTTACAAGTCGCGTTTGAGCTTATTGGTTAGCAGATGTTCTCTTCCACACTACAATAAAGTTATAAAAGGAAATGTCAAGATATTTTTACAGTTTATGTGGGTCCTTTCTAGTTAATATCCCTTTTAATGTTTTTAATATACATATAAAATGTGTCTAAGATAATATTTTATTATTTATAGATTTGATTGCTTTATTAAACAAAGCACAACAAATAAATAATAAAACTCAATAAATAAAAAGCACAAGTCTGGTCTAAAAATATAGAAAACCTGTTGCTCATTATACCCTGGGAGACAGTTAATCTATCATAAAATCGTTCAGATCTGCTTCATAGTTTTCAGTGCTTTCCAAATCATCCTCTTTCTGACATTTGAATTCTCTAAAACGCAATAAATTGTGGAACAAACAGCCAATTTCGAAAAAAAAATCTATCTGTTTTGTGATGTATTGTATTTGGTATGCTTTATTCCCAGAAACGCTTGGGCTTAATGGGGAACAGCTTTTTGTACCATAAGATATATATCACATTGATCCAGTGCTTCAGCACATATATAGTATTATTTGCAGAATCAAAATAATTTGTCACAAATACGCCAATCGTATGCACATGTTTAACATCCTATTGAGTGCACATGTGACGGAAATCAAAGCTAGAAGGAGAACATTTCAGTTCACATTCCCAGCATGAGTCTTAATTATATATGTTCTAGGTTTTTATAGTGTGGTATCCTTTATTTGCACATTTTGAAATCAACAACTTGGATTTCCTTTCATTTAAATATGGACGCTAAACCATTTCTGGTGTAATTGCTAATGTCTCCTTGTTTGCAGTTTCCAATTTCCCTTTTATCAACTACAAATGTGACACAGTAAAATTAATTACACATTTTTCTTTGTATAACTAATAGGTGCATTTTATATGTTTTCAAAGTTTTAGCTAGACTTTTCTTCATCCAGGGCAAAGTTTCAGTTTGCTGTTGTACTTCTATATCTAAATACCCTGGCTAAGACAGAGAAGTTTGTTGGCATCCTTCTCTCTTGGCACCCAGCAGCCTGGATACTTGCCATGCAAGCTTCCATTGTTTAATATTAATTCTGTAATATAATAATTGTCATGACTATGAAGAATTCTATGGCAATCTACTCTGCTGCCCATTGTACAGGGTAACTGTTTTGAAGTAAGTCACGCCTGTATCTGGACCTTTATTTTAAGTTTTTAAAAACACAGGAGAAATGAGCCACACAAGTCATGTGGGAAGCAGCTTCATAGCACATTTCATCCGTTGGAGAAGCTTGTAGAAATTGCAGGAATTTTCTGTACTTCAAAGAACCCCACGACTTCATTATTTTTTTAAATTCCCATACACATGGAAAAGTCACAGCAACTCACCTGTCATACCCCAAAAATATACCAGGCCATGTTTTTTTTTTCACAAATATATATTTTAGTGGGAAAATCCCTGTTTGCCTTTAAATAAAATTGGAGGTGTATTGAAGTACAATATAAGCCTCTAGATTTCTATTAGTGTTGTATTATGTATGGATCCATTTAACACTAATAGTGCAACAATAATGTAGTGTGGCCATGTGTGGGCTTATGCAAATATCCTTTTAATTATTAAGAATTATATCTTAGAAATTCAAGAATAACCACATTTGTTAATTATTTTCTTATGCCTTATATTGAGATGTGACTGAGGACATGAGGTTTACATCTGTGCCTAACAAGTGCTTATGATCTCCAATGTCCTATTTATTTAAGTATTAGAAAAGGGAAGTTCATTTAAAAGACACTATTGCTTGTATACTCACACGCTTCTTCAGTTCTTGACTGCTACAGTACATCTATATTCTGATATTATACTGTACAGACATATAATAATGATGTTCCTAAGTTGTCATTGGAATGACGACCAGCAGCACAAGTATAACGTGGCAACACTATGCTATGTTTACTATATGTTTACCTACTGATACTTACACGTATCTCATTTAATGTATATTCTAATGCAGTAAGTTACACCTGTTGTTTCCTCATATTCACAGTAGCTCATACAGACCAAAGGTACCAGCTATTTTTCCTTAAAATACAGAAAGTCACTTGCATTATTTTGCCATTATTTGTAGATTTATAGTTGAATTCAGTTATTAGCATAGTTTCTTTATAGTTATTTATTTATTATGATTGATTCTACTAGTGCCCACTGGCCCTCATTGATTTAAAATGAGATATGTCAGGTTCTGTTGTGGTGTCTGCCATTTGAACAGGAAGAAAAATGTTACTTGCATTGCTACCCTTCCAGTTAAATCTAATGGAATTAGTGATGGAACTTCTGTATGGGGCCAACAATACAGATGTGAACACAGACTTTAATTTTACATTATTTTGTAAGCTAAATTGACTGAGGTTCATCTGTAAGTTTCAAGAAATTTTATAACACTGTCATGTCATCTTTCCTCAGATTTAAAGCATATCTAGCTATCTCACAAATCTGTAAAATCTTCAGTTTAACTATCAAAGATTGTCCATAATACAGAATAGTGTAAAAGTTATGAAAATTGCAGAAATGATCATGGACAGAAATTTTTTTCCAGATTTTTTTTTTTTCTAATAAAGAATTTGATATTGCTATCAAGAAATTCAAAGGTAACCATCAACCAGGGCAGAGTGGCCAACAAAAAGCCATATCTGAGACTGGCTAATAAAAGGAAATGATTAATATGGGCAAAAGAACACAGACATTGGACAGAGGAAGATTGGAAAAAAGTGTTATGGACAGACGAATTGAAGTTTGAGGTGTTTGGATCACACAGAAGAACATTTGTGAGACGCAGAACAACTGAAAAGATGCTGGAAGAGTGCCTGACGCCATCTGTCAAGCATGGGGGAGGTAATGTGATGGTCTGGGGTTGCTTTGGTGCTGGTAAAGTGGGAGTTTTGTACAAGGTAAAGGGGATTTTGAATAAGGAAGGCTATCACTCCATTTTGCAACGCCATGCCATACCCTGTGGACAGCGCTTGATTGGAGCCAATTTCATCCTACAACAGGACAATGACCCAAAGCACACCTCCAAATTATGCAAGAACTATTTAGGGAAGAAGCAGGCAGCTGGTATTCTATCTGTAATGGAGTGGCCAGCGCAGTCACCAGATCTCAACCCCATTGAGCTGTTGTGGGAGCAGCTTGACCGTATGGTACGCAAAAAGTGCCCATAAAGCCAATCCAACTTGTGGGAGGGGCTTCTGGAAGCATGGGGTGAAATTTCTCCAGATTACCTCTGCAAATCAACAGCTAGAATGCCAAAGGTCTGCAATGCTGTAATTGCTGCAAATGGAGCATTCTTTGACAAAAGCAAAGTTTGAAGGAGAAAATTATTATTTCAAATAAAAATCATTATTTCTAACCTTGTCAATGTCTTGACAAGGTTAGAAATAATAAAAGTGTGAGTTTTCATGGAAAACACAAAATTGTCTGGGTGACCCCAAACTTTTGAACGGTAGTGTATGGACCAGAGGCGTAGCTAGGGATTCAGCACAGGGGGGACGAACATGTCCAAGTGGGCCCCCAACTTGGACATGTTCGTATACTGATACTATGAGTATACGGTGAGCGTATAGTGGTATATCACTAGAAGTCCCAGAAATTTCGAGCTCCCCCTTCAAGTCCTGAAAGAAGGTCAAATGACCCTTAGTCCAAACTGACAACTCTGATGGCTCCAATTAGCATTTCCTTTCATTTGTAAATGTGGCCATTGTCTGAGGAATCTGCAGGGGGGAATTGTGTTGATCCACCTCAGGTCTTGTAAGAGAGTGTAAAGAAAAGAATGTAAGCTGCTCCTGAGTGTCTGCCCACCCCCCAGCTGCATTGTTGTGCTGGGAATATTTGCTAACACCTTAGCAAATTTGCATGCAGCCTTTTGTGCTGTGGGGGATGTGACTGCTTCTCAAAGTAGTCTGCGACTTGAAATCAAAGTACATCTGTAATGTCCTCCCATATCTTGGCAAGGACCCCAGTCGTCCCAGCGGGGAGAGACTGTCCGAAACTGTAGTGATGAGGCTGATGGAATCATTCATGGACAAGGGCAGAACTGTAACCACGAACAATTTCTTTACATCATTGTCACTTGCACAATGACTGCTTAGCCGGAAAACCACTATCCTCGGCACAGTCAACAAGAGTCGCCGGGAAATTCCTCAATCCGCTAGACAGATGGACCGCACTGAATTCACCACTCAGGTGTTTTCAACCACTGATGCCACACTGACAGTGTATGCACCCAAACGAAAGAAGGCCGTCTACATTCTCAGCAGCATGCACAGCGTGGTTGAGACTAAGGATACCAACAAAAGGAAGCCAAACACGGTCACACAATACAACCACACAAAGTGCGGTGTGGATGTAATGGACCAAATGGTGCGGGAGTACAGCCTGCATGCAGGAACACGGAGATGGCCATTCGCCGTGTTCTATAACATGATTGACATGGCAGCACTGAATGCTCATGTTCTTTATCAGGCATGCACTGGGGTGCAGGAGAGACGGGTGGACTTCCTGGTTGAGCTTGCAAAAGAGTTAGGTGGCTCTCATGTGACTGAAAAGAAGGCACGCAAGGAGAAACTCCTTCGGCAACAACCTTCCACACCCAGCCCTGGCAAAAGGGCGAAGTGTCAGGTCAACCATCGATGCACGAACAATTGTGCAACTGAGAGATGTGTTTACTGCTACAAATACACGTGTGGCAAATGTACCAGGGACATACCCAGGCAGTGCCAGGTATGTTCCGACAGTGCAGACAGACTGCTGAGTGAGTGCTGAAATGCTAGTCACACAAGAAGGACATGCCACTCACACACACACACACGCAGCCCCCCACAGCAGCCTATTGTAAATATGTGTGGAATTGTTTTATTCCTTGTATTTTTTTTATTATTTTCATAACAAAAATAAAAAGCATAGAAACAAATAACAGTTGTTCTTTTGTATATTTACATTTTTGTATATTTAGATTCAAGTCAATGGGTGCATAAAAAAAAAAAAAAAAATCGCAAAAAAAATCACAGCTACTTGCGATATTTTTGTGATCTGTCCCATTGGTCATATAGATCACTCCTCTGGGATTTTTTTCGCATGAAAAAAATCGCACAAAAAAAAAAAATTGCAGGAAAATCGCACCTATGAAAAAAATCGCACGAAAAAAAATCGCAGGTGTGCTTGGTGCCATTGAAATACATTGGCAAATCGCAGAAAAAAAATTGCATCGCATTGCGATGCGATTTTCGCGCAATTTTTTTTCGCTAGTGTGCTTGAGGCCTTAGACCAGGGGTCGGCAACCTATGGCACACGTGCCACTCTTGGCACGCGAGGCTTATTCCCCTGGCACGGCAGCGGACTCCTCACCCAGCAGTTTCGATCGGACCAAACACGGCCGAAACGAAACTGCTATTATTATACTGTGGGGTCTCTTCAGACCCCCGAGTATAATAAGTGGAGCCCCCGGGGAGATGATCAAACATAAAAAACAATGTACTCACTATTCCACGCTCCGCAGCCGCTCTGTACTCTTCGGGCGCTTCTGCCTGCAGGGGCCACTATAGAGCATAATACCGTGTGCAGGGACCACTATGGGACATATACCGTGTGCAGGGGCCACTATGGGACATATACCGTGTGCAGGGGCCACTATGGGACATATACCGTGTGCAGGGGCCACTATGGGACATATACCATGTGCAGGGGCCACTATGGGACATATACCGTGTGCAGGGGCCACTATGGAGCATAATACCGTGTGCAGGGGCCACTATAGAGCATAATACCGTGTGCAGGGACCACTATGGGACATATACCGTGTGCAGGGGCCACTATGGAACATATACCGTGTGCAGGGGCCACTATGGGACATATACCGTGTGCAGGGGCCACTATGGGACATATACCGTGTGCAGGGGCCACTATGGGACATATACCATGTGCAGGGGCCACTATGGGACATATACCGTGTGCAGGGACCACTATGGGACATATACCGTGTGCAGGGGCCACTATGGAGCATAATACCGTGTGCAGGGGCCACTATGGAGCATAATACCGTGTGCAGGGGCCACTATGGAGCATAATACCGTGTGCAGGGGCCACTATGGAGCATAATACCGTGTGCAGGGACCGCTATGGGACATATACCGTGTGCAGGGGCCACTATGGAGCATAATACCATGTGCAGGGGCCACTATGGAGCATAATACCATGTGCAGGGGCCGCTATGGGACATATACCGTGTGCAGGGGCCGCTATGGGACAAATACTGTGTGCAGGGGCAGCTATGGGACAAATACCGTGTGTAGGGGCCGCTATGGGACAAATACCGTGTGCAGAGGACGCTATGGGACATAATACCGTGTGCAGGGGCCACTATGGAGCATAATACCATGTGCAGGGGCCGCTATGGGACAAATACTGTGTGCAGGTGCAGCTATGGGACAAATACTGTGTGTAGGGGCCGCTATGGGACATAATACCGTGTGCAGGGGCCGCTATGGGACAAATACCGTGTGCAGAGGCTGCTATGGGACATAATACCGTGTGCAGGGGCCACTATAGAGCATAATACCGTGTGCAGCGGCCGCTATGGGACATATACCGTGTGCAGGGTCTGCTATGGGACATATACGGTGTGTAGGGGCCGTTATGGGACATATTGCTGTGTGCAGGGGCCGCTATGGGACAAATACTGTGTGCAGGGACTGCTATGGGACAAATACTGTGTGCAGAGGCAGCTATGGGACAAATGCCGTGTGCAGAGACAGCTATGGGACATATACCATGTTGAAGGGGCCGCTATGGGACATAATACCGTGTGCAGGGACCACTATGGGACATTATTCTGTATAACGGTGTGTTTTCTATATTAAGGATGTGTTTTTGCACAGAAAACTCCGGCTTTGTTTTTTTTTGTGCAAAAATGCACCAGTTTTACATTGAATGAAAAAGTTCCAAATATAGCTGCATCCAGATACATAGTGTGTATTCACCATAAGGATGCCGCCATACGGGGCTCCTGGACACAATAAATTTACCACTAATTGGGGGCTGCACATGGACTTTCATTGCTTCTAATCAGAAAGTACAGGAGTGTCCCAGGAAATAGCAGTAAACGCATGTGTCCTAAAGCATCTGGTGGCAGCACTTCTGTGTTATGGTTTGTGGTATATGACTTTAGTTTAGGGGTCGTCAGACTTACAATTATTGACCGGCACTCCGAGTACCTCATCTTTGATTTTTTTATTAAAATCGGCACGCCGAACAAAAAAGGTTGCCTACCCCTGCCTTAGACAAATGCTTCTGGTCATTACTCACAGCTGTACCTTGCTCTAAAATTTCTAATTCTATTTAAAATATATAAAAAATGATTAATTGTTTCAGTGCTTTTTTGCTCAAATAAAACTAAACTTAATACAATATGTATAGTCTTTATATTATCAAATACAATAAACTGAATAGAACTAACTAGACACTAAATGGCTAAACTCAATGGAAAACAACAACCTCCTGTGGTGTGACAGTAATGGCCTTAATTACAGAACAAAAGACGGTGATTATAGGATGTCCCCTAGCCCCTTCATACAGCTGATCAGCGGGGAATCACTTATCTCTTATTAATGATTTATTGTCAGGATAGACCATCAATAAAAATGAGCTGGAAAACTCCTTAAGGCTAAGGCCCCATGTAGCATCCCGCAGCAAAAAACAGCTGTGGGAAAAACCGCGGCGGCGACGCATCACGGTTTTTCCTGCAGCACTTTGCACAGAAAGTTCACAGAGGTTTCCTCTGTGGACTTTCTGCTTCAATTAAATCTATAGGGAAACCGCCGGCGTTTCCGTAGGTATAATTGACATGCTGCGATTTCCAAAACTACGACTGTTTTGGAAATCGCAGCGTTTCCGCTGCGCATATTTTACTTCAAAGTGGGGATGGGATGTGGCCCCTTGTGGCGAAAACCCACAGAAAAAAACGGTGGCATTCTAGCAAATCCCATCCACACATTACAGAAAAATATGTGCAGCAGACGCACTGCGATTTCCAAAACCGTTGCGGTTTTGGAAATCGCAGCATGTCAATTATACCTATGGAAACACTGGCGGTTTCCATATAGCTGTATTGAAAACAGAAAGTCCACAGGGGAAACCTCTGCGGACCTTCTGTGAAAAGTGCTGCGGGAAAAACCACAATGTTACCGCCATGGTTTTTCCTGCAGCCCGCTACGTGGGGCCTTAGTCTTAATAAAGCCCAAGTGCCACTTTCATTAAATTAATTGCTCCCTCATATTATGCCCCTGATTCCTCCTGACATAAATGCTGCACCTCTGACCCCTTATATCAATGACCACCTCCTTATGTTCATAATGCCTCCTAATATAAATGATGCCCCCTAATGGCTCCTTATATAAATAACCTCCCCCTTGTATTAATAATACCCCCTAATAACCCTTATATAAAGGATCCCCCAATAACCCTTATATAAATGACCCCCCCATCGTCATAATGCCCCCTAATGAATCCTCCCTTTATAGTTATATTTCCCCCTCCTATCTACCCCTTATACTATTAATATACCAACAAGAAAAAGTCATACTCACCTGCGATGATGATGAATGGAGCCACCAGCGCTTCCTCCCTGTCCACGTGCAGGATTTCTGTGTCTGAGCGCGGGCGGCGCGATGTTATGACGTCATCGCGCCCTATGCTGAGAAGCAGACATCGGTCTGTGGTCTCGGCGTCTTGTAAACCGCAGGCCTGTATTGGCTTGCGGTTTACAAGACAGTTAAGCACCAGGACACATTGTAACTAGATCGGTGTCTGCAGACACCGATCTAGTTAGAAATAAAGGCTGTATTAATGGCGGCCCCGGGGTGGGCCCCCAAAAATTCAGTGGGCCCGGGGCAGCCACCCCCTCTGCCCCCCCGCTAGCTACGCCTCTGGTATGGACCTAACTGTAGGTATAATAGAGACAGAAAGTCTGCAGAGGAAAACTGTGCAGACTTTGTGAAAAATGCTGCAGAAAAAAATGCAATGCGTTTCCTCCGCGGTCTTTTCCGCAGCTTTTTTTTGGCAGCAATTCGCTATGTGGGGCCTTAGCCTTTAGAAATATGAAAATTAAGGCTCAAATGCAATGGTGTGGACTGAAGTATCAAGTTTTCAAACCTAAATGCAGAGCACTTGGAGGCTCTGACATGGCCATTGAGCCTCATTTGCACATTTTTTTTTTAAACAGTTTTTTCAAAGAAAGTATGCATTTATTGGATATTTACATGTGTGATAGAGCTCAGCATAATATTCCTTATAATGTACTGTGGCTGGTTTATTATCATTTATCAAGCTTTCTGGTGATACATTCCCTTTAAGGATAATCTACAGGCTTTTTCGGGGCTACACCAAAGCTTAAAAACCCAAATAATTATGTCTTGACCTAAATACAATAAATAGAGTCCCCACAAGCTATTGTATTTTTCAGCCATCCTCTCATGACTAGAGCCACAGTACGTTATAAAATATGAATTTGGACTTCAAAATGGAATTTTCAAATTATTTTCATATCACGAAGAAGTAATCCAGATCACTCTCTGAAAATTTTTAATGTTATAATTTTGGATAGAAAAACCAAAGACCATTGTAAAAGAACAAAAGGCAGAACAGAGTCCAAACACATCTTGTTGGCAAGACAGATGATCTTAGATGCATTCTTGTCTTGAGAAAGTGAGTATTAATCCAGTGTGGTTATTATTCTGTCATAAAGCGTTTCATCTGCTACATAAAATGAAATGTAGAGTCCTGTTATAATCTGTCATGCAGAATCCTTGTGTTATACTTTTTTCTCTTACATGTTTCTTATGCCAGGTGTTCAGCTGACCAAGCATACAATAAATCAGGGTTTTGGTTTGAGATTCTGATGTCATGCATCACAAGAAGGGGGTTATGAAAATCAGCAGTGTAGCGTTACTTAAAAAAATAGGTTAGCTGAGTTTTCCAGCGGGAAAAACAACATTTCGTAGCTGTAACTTACTAAAGCCCTAAGGAAAAAGTGTAAATAGCCACAAAAATCTTGTATATGGAAAGACTCCTCCATCAAATTCATTTCATTAAAAGTAGAAATCCAAGAAAAATAATCATTTACTTGAACACAAATATATTGGGCATTGCCCATGCTATATGAAAGAAGCTATTATTTTACATCCAGATTAAACTATTAGAGTTTGTTTGATTTAGGAAACCTCAGAAAATGATGGCACAGTCCGACCAAGTAATTAATCTTTAACACAATCGAAGAAACAACTTATTGACAAGAGTTAATTTGGGTTATTGTCTTTCTTATGTGAATTTGTTGGAGATTTTAAATAAGATAATACAAAGTAACAGCTACTAGGGGCCAGACTGGCAATTAAAGCAGTCATGGGATGCTATAGTAGTCTCCAAGCCAAATTTACAGTGTGTTGTTTGACACAAGGAAACATAGAGAAGGTGACTACCTGTGATATCCAAAAGTTATAGCAAGCACATATTGTACTGTATATTACAGTGTACCCACAAGATGTCTAGCCAAGGAGCCCTATAATATATATAATATATATAGTATAGTATATAGTATATACAGTACAGACCAAAAGTTTGGACACACCTTCTCATTCCAAGAGTTTTCTGTATTTTCATGACTATAAAAATTATAGATTCACACTGAAGGCATCAAAACTATGAATTAACACATGTGGAATTATATACTTAACAAAATAGTGTGAAACAACTGAAAATATGTCTTATATTCTAGATTCTTTAAAGTAGCCACCTTTTGCTTTGATTACTTCTTTGCACACTCTTGGCATTCTCTTGATGAGCTTCAAGAGGTAGTCACCTGAAATGGTCTTCCAATAGTCTTGAAGGAGTTCCCAGAGATGCTTAGCACTTGTTGGCCCTTTTGCCTTCACTCTGCGGTCCAGCTCACCCCAAACCATCTCGATTGAGTTCAGGTCTGGTGACTGTGGAGGCCAGGTCATCTGGCGTAGCACCCCATCACTCTCCTTCTTGGTCAAATAGCAAATAGCAAATTATGGTGGAAAATAAGTATTTGGTCATCTACAAACAAGCAAGATTTCTGGCTCTCACAGACCTGTAACTTCTTCTTTAAGAGTCTCCTCTGTCCTCCACTCATTACCTGTAGTAATGACACCTGTTTGACATTGTTATCAGTATAAAAGACATCTGTCCACAACCTCAAACAGTCACACTCCAAACTCCACTGTGGTGAAGACCAAAGAGCTGTGGAAGGACACCAGAAACAAAATTGTAGACCTGCACCAGGCTGGGAAGACTGAATTTGCAATAGGCAAGCAGCTTGGTGTGAAGAAATCAACTGTGGGAGAACTAATTAGAAAATGGAAGACATACAAGACCACTGATAATTTCCCTCGATCAGGGGCTCCACGCAAAATATCACCCCGTGGGGTCAAAATGATCACAAGAACGGTGAGCAAAAATCCCAGAACCACACAGGGGGACCTAGTGAATGACCTGCAGAAAGCTGGGACTAACGTAACAAAGGCTATCGTCAGTAACACACTACGCCACCAGGGACTCAGATCCTGCAGTGCCAGACGTGTCCCCCTGCTTAAGCCAGTACATATCCGGGCCTGTCTGAAGTTTTCTAGAGAGAATTTGGATGTTCCAGAAGAGTACTGGGAG